>JAJTJO010000032.1:756757-1356757 GCA_024550625.1 Dendroctonus valens | reverse complement strand
GAATCTGAAGCCTTCGATACCCAATTGTGTTTTTAGTCTTTTCAACTGAAAAAAAGCAATGTTTCATACAGCTCTCAGAGTTAAGTGAGCTTTTGTTTTACATCAAAACCAGACTTGAACTTCGTAGTTTTCTACGGTCTGAATTAGCTGCATTATTAAATATATGTTGAGGAAATTTAAATATTGGAAGCTTTTGTCTTCAAGTATTATTTAATACTTCAAATCCCGCTCGAAATTGGCTAAGCAAATGTTGTATAATGACTAAATAAACTGTAAATTAAATTTATAATTTTTTTTGGGCAGAAAGACCGATAGGTCGATAGCCTTTTCTTAAGAAATAAATATTTTTTTACTACTATTACTATATTTTTTTAGAACATGCTTATATTTTTTATAGAGCAACGAGAAACTATACAGCTATCTTGAGGTACCTGCTCGATAGGGTAATTATAGCTCTGGGTTGAATATATTTCTAGTACAGATTTTTTCCAAAATATTTTTTAAGTTATAGGCAACTGCGCTTAGTCAAAGGAGGGGTTCTTTTACATTTAAATAATCTTTTCTGATTACAAATGTGAATCCCTTTGTCTGGATAGAATTTAACTTGAAAAATTAAAAGAAAAATCTGAGGAATATCCAAATGAGTCAAAAGGAAAAACAGCCAAAGATGATACGAAAAGGTACGAAGTTCGAACAAGAAAACAAACCTCGATTTTATAAAATTGCCATTCTGCAAACTATTTTCTATTCAAAATGTGTCAGGTTTCCACCTCATAAAATCCTTCGATTGATTTAAATCAATTGAAATATAAATTCAAATTTGAGCACTTCATGTTGGCGCCATATGTACCTTAAGAGCAATAATATAAACACGCCCAATGATATTAAAAGCAATCAAGATTAAATATTATCTGTGTAACTTATTGATTATTGAACTTTTCTGATAATGTCAGTCTTGAAGCCCAGAGTCTTTAGAATTGAAATTTTTGTATGTGCAGATTTACACTCAAGAACCATTGGGTATATATGCAGGTATGTGTGAATGATATTAAATTGCAGCCATTCTACAAATTGATTTTGAAAATAATATCTTCAATAAAACTGGTAGCACAACCACACCTTGGGTAAATGATGTTTTGTTGATCTTAATACTGGTTTAATAAAGCACATTTACATCCGACTGTGTTCACACCGTGCGACATGTCGCTCATGATACCGTTAATAACACAATTTGTTTACTAATCAAATTGTTTAATGGAATTATTAGAATTCTTGCATTTTTATGTTGTCAGTGTTAATTTCTTCTTCTGCTCGATGGTTGAGTCTACGTTTTTATAATTTTCGAATCTATCAACTGATGATCTCACTTTTTTATTTTTGGTGTTCTTACACATTTTGGTGCCTACTGACTTCCACTCTGGTTTCTCATTTCGCGCTTTTGACTCAATTTTACTGCGTTTTTAATTCCAATAATTTCAATCTTGATCATTATTTGATCGTTCCACTAGCTGTCATTGGAAGATTAGCTGCGAATGTTTGCATTGATTCTTTAAATATTTATTTTCTGTTATTATTTTTACTCTTCAGGCTGTTTGAAAAATAGTCTTTCACTGTTTGTTTACTTCCGTTTACATTTCCCATATTTTTTGCCCCGTTGCTTCAGGAGATGTCCACTGGCTAAAGTGCTTAGATATTTCCAGATTCATTTCACATTTGCAAATTTGTAAACTTTCGTAAGCTGTAACTACACAACTGAATTGTTTAATTTAAATACAAAAAATAGCACTAAAATAGGACTTCTTTTATCTTCACAACATGCTGCTCTGGATAGTTCTTTTACAATCCTTTACGGAATTATAGCAAAAATTAACAAAATCTGTATTTTTATTTAGTCCTTTTTGCAATTCTTCTGTATTCAACTGGTCAAATCGTCCAATTGTATTTTCGCCATATTTCGAAAACAATCTAATGGTTTTTCTCGGCTGAAAAATCCTCAAGGAACCTTAAAAGGAGTTAAACCGATTACCGACTAGCAAAAACACTCTGTGAATAATGATCTGAAACATTTCTGCGGATGATCTGAAATGACAACTGTTAAAAATGAGGCTGGTGATGTTTGTTCTTCATTCTCATTCGTGGCTCTTCTTTGGCGTTTGATGATTTTTGAAAACAAAAGTCCTGTTTTATTGTTGTGGCTGCGTATTAAGCAAATGTGCTGTTTTATACATCTTCCAGTATTTATTTTATATCCCAGATATTTTAGATCCTATAACCGAGCCTTTTGTCGTTCTAACGTCTGAAAACATGCTTTATACTTTTCGAAATAGAAAGATTTTGAATAGAAACTTGACATATTTAGTGTATTTTGGCTTAAATTTTAACATTTGTTTGAGAGAGACATATACATACTCTTTTTAATGTTGTTTTTATGATACAGGGTGAATTCTGGTCAAGAACATACAAATATAAAATATAAGTGGCAAAAAACCTATTCATTAAGGAATTATTATTAGTATTAATACGCCAATTAATTTCCTTTGAAGATACTTCCAATTGCACACAAAATTCTTCGCTTCATTTCAAATTGTTCATAATAACCCGAGACTTGGGGCATGGTTTTGATTCACCCTGTATATGTCATCAGTCAGGACAGGGCATAGAATAATAAACTGAAAAAGACACACATTCTATATGGCCAAATAGTCTCTATATTGCCAAATAGTCAAAAAATTCGGGACATTTTTCAAAGCAAACATAAGCTTTAAGTTTTTCTTCAAATTCCTGAATTGCGATATGTCTTATTGCACTGTAGAATGCAAAACAATGCGGAATTGGAGCGTTAAATTCAATTAGCTTCAACTCTGCCAGAAAAATGCCAGCTTTCAACCGACAAACCAAAGCAAAACTGCCATCAATATTTGACAATTTTAGCCACAATTTTTCACAATCGAAATTGTATTTATTTAGATATATCGTTGTTGATATTGCATTGTTATGTCAGGTCGTGTTACCCAACGATTTTACGTATCGTGACCCAAATACGTGATAGCCAAACAAGTGCTGCACTTTGTTCTCATTTTTCCTCTTATTATTTTTGCTATTTGGATCTGATTCAATGGAGATTTGCATGAAATTACTTCAATGGGTGGCGGCTTCTACGCCCTAAAGTGCAGTGCTGCACCACTTGGGGACAACTCAACGAAGAATACCTTAAGAGGTGAAAATGAAGGATTTTTGTAACACAACGTGAGGACAAAATGTTGCTAAATAATTATCGCAATCATTTTAATTTTTAAAACTTGCAAATTTTCAAAGAGATATAACTGTAATTTTCTCAAAAAGTTTTATAAGAAAACTGCTCAACTATGACCCCATTCTACGTCTATGCTATCTGGACAACGCCCATCAAATGATTGAAAGAAGCCGCAAATTTTCTCATAATGACTGTTTCATAGGCTTGATCGAATGGGGTTTTACGCTTATTGAAACTTTTAAAGAAACCGTGAGAAGGCCAATCGATGTTGTATTGAGTAATTAATCTAGGTATTGGCATATCGCTCATTTGAGCCCATTATGGCTGAGAGACTAACCCATGACATGGGACATATTGTTAATGAAACTAGAAATGGCTAATAATGCCTTTCTAAAGGTTTATTTTAAATTATCCAGTCATATTGTGCGTTAACTAGCTTTGACTGACAAGCAACTTGGTTTTTGTTGGCTACCATTTTTTTAGTTCAAGAATATGGTCTGGGATCTTTAACCGTCAAAGTGCGGGGAGTTAAAAAGTTTATTCACTGGGCGCCGCTCCAGATAAGGTAGGTATTTGCTTGCGACATACAGTGCCAACCTATTCTTCGAACCTTGTCACGAAGATCATAAACATTGTTAACGACAAAGCAAACTTTGACATTTATGAAATTAATTTAATAATAAAATTGCATTGCTTAATTTATCTATAGTAATCGACTGAAACATTTCTCCTATATTGCGTCGGATGTTTCTGATGCTATTTAAGCCTGAAAGAAAATAACATTAAATGTACCTTGAAAACGCCTAATTTGGCGCCAGGTTAAACACATTTAAAAAAAGCTCATAAGCTCATTGAGCTAAAAGCCCAATCAATAGACCAGTTTATCATAATGAAAGCAAAAAACTAATGGAAGGTAAAAAAGATATTTATAAAATCCTGCCGGTCATTTCTATTTAATATCATGATATATCAATTGAGCGAAAGCCTTTGCATTGATTTTTTGCGAATTTTATATAATACAAATATCTGGAAAATTAATTAGCTAATTAAAAATGCCCGTTTTGCCCTTGAAAATGGTCTTAATTAAAAACAAAACCAAAAAAGTTCCATAGGTTACTGGCCAATATCCCACTCGTTCTGCATAATTTCTATAAGCGCTTAACATTTCGTTAAGTAAAGCTCCACATCAAAGTTCAGTAAGCTTGAGATAGTTATTATTACTGACTGGAATTTATTGCTGTCTACCCGTAAACACCTACCATCGATATGACATATTAATTCAAATGGTCGTAAAATTATAGGGTGTATTTCTGTATTAGTTTATGGCGAAATTAACTAATGGATTATGGTTCGGAAAATGCAGCAATGCAATGGGTGCGTCCAGAAAACACCAGGATCTTTATATGCATTTATCAATCTGTAATTCATCAGATGGAAATAAAAGTAAATATGTCAATACTACCTGGTAACATTTGAATACTTGGAATACTTAACTTATTGCCATTTAGCTCATCCAACTGAACTCGTATCTTATCTAGTAATTATTCCTATTATGTCAGACTCAATTTCTTTACGGATCTGGTCTTACGCAACAAGTATAATATAAATTTGATGAATATTCGCTACATATTCAGGAACTAGTTTCATTGTATTCATAAAAGCCTATTAAACTTTGTAGGACTATTATTAATTATTGCAAGGTTAAATCTAACAGTACTTCATCTGTGTGCCTTTATTGTAAAGAGTATGTACATAATTTTAAATATCAATTTCAATGTCTAAAAGAAAAAAGTTAATTTGATCATATGGTACCTACGAATTGTTTGAGAGAAGCTGTGATGTAATGCTAAAAGCAGCTTTAACTACCGCTACTAAATAGCGGAAGTAAGGTGCCAAGTAATATTTTCCCTTTTTATTATTTTATTTGCTTTTACTAATTCTTTTCGGATTGTTCCCATGAATTGATTGCTAATAATTTCAACTTCAATTTGTTAAACCGCTGGAAGTTGTTTGCGTTCTCCTTCATCCTACATTCATTTTTATTAATTTTATAAATATGATTTTTTTATTTGTAATAGGAGCATGCATTTTACAGTAACAGTAACAGTAAAATCGACTTACCGACTGGGGATATCTCAAAAACGGTAGGAGGAAAGTTTTTGACTAAAAAAATGTTGAAATTCGGGCAAAATAAAAAGTAATTCAATGTAACGCTTTTTATATCAAACACTCAAGTTTTGTAAGCCAGATTAATATGAGAAAAAGTAGATCGTATGTGATCAAAGTGAAATTTCATACACACATACACATACACCAGATACACGAAATGCAATTTTTCAAAACTTGACATTGAAAATAGCAAATGCATGCTAAATTTCAGATCTAAATAAACATTAAATATACATTAATCATATCGTACATCAAGAACATCATTCAGAACTTCTACGGAGAACTTTATGGCCAATCTGTTCCCAATCCTCCAAATCCAAGAAACAAAAAGGTCACAAATGTAGGTTCAGAAGACATTCCTTTAATAGATCCCCTGGAGAAGACCGGATAACGTGAGAGATGATAAAGACGGGAGGTGTAGCACTTGAGAAAGCGATACTTCTTCTCTTAAACAAGTGCCTCGAAGAGGGGAAAATTCCTGAAGACTGAGGAGTTGCAGAGGTGATCCTGAAGATAAGAGATAAGAAGGTGGTTCAGTACCACCGATCAC
Source organism: Dendroctonus valens (assembly GCA_024550625.1). Classification (NCBI taxonomy): domain Eukaryota; kingdom Metazoa; phylum Arthropoda; class Insecta; order Coleoptera; family Curculionidae; genus Dendroctonus; species Dendroctonus valens. The sequence goes on along the minus strand of JAJTJO010000032.1, from coordinate 1,350,785 downwards.
GTCCAAACTCTCCGTACGCTGATTGAAAGATGTAATTAGTACAACGTTCCGCTCCATCTGGCATTTATCGACTATCGGAAAGCGTATGACACGGTGGGAAGGTGGGCGGTGTTGCAAGCCATGGACGAAGCTAGAATCGACTCCAGATCCGCAAAAATCATCCAATATACTTACAGTCATGCTACCCTTCGCGTTAAAATACAAGAAGAAGTAGCTCCCAGTCAAAAGAGGTGTACGCCAAGCTGATACAATTTCACCTAAATTATTTACTCTCGCATTGGAGAGTGTCTTTAAGAACTTGTCGTGGAACGAAAAGGGATTAGCTGCAGACGCGTGCGGATTTGCAGAAGACATCGTACTGGCAAGTAGTGATGAGGATCAGTTAGAACAAATGGTCCAGGAATTTCACCAGGCATCTATGGCTGTGGGTTTGGAGATGAACCTGGGAAAAACAAAAATCATGTACTAAAGTCAAATCGCTGCGACCATTAACAGACACCCACTAGACGTTGTTGAAGAGTACGTATATCTCGGACACACGATTAAGCTCGGGGCAGGAAATCAAACGGCTGAGAAGAATCGGGCTGTCGTGGGCTATATTTGGCAAACTAGGGCATTTTCTTAAAGAACCCAAAATCCCATAAACATCAAGCGCAAGGTCTATAATGCTTGCATACTTCCAGTTATCACGTACGGACTCAAAACTACAACAATAACAAAGGGCAGTGCAAACTGCCTCCGTGTTTGCTAGAGAGCAATGGAAAGAGGAATCCTGGGCGTGAGCATTAGGGATAAGATCCAAAATGAGAATATCAGAAGGAGAACAGGGGTCATTGATGTAACAGAGCAAATTGCCATAAACGGCGATGCGCGGGTCATGTTCTTAGGGATGACATAAAGAGGACGAAAAAGGTCATGCAATGGAGACCTCGACCCAAAGCAAGGTGGCGAGACGATATCCAGCGCCAAGCGGGGAAAAACTGAATGCAAAGAGCCCAAGACCGACAAACGTGGAGATTTATGGAAGAGGCCTAGGTTCAGAAGTGGACGTATACAGGCTGATGATGATGATGATACGTTAAAAGGGTTTCCAATTTATAGACCAGATATTTGCACAAACTGGAACAATCGAAAAAGTGTTTCCCACATGAACTCTTTTTATTTTTTTATAAGCGAACTAAAATACTTCAATTTGTTCTTCCAGATTGAAAACGTAGGATGATAATTGGGGAAACAACGTATTAAAAATCAAAGTTTTAGGAACAAAAAAAATTATTATTAATAATTGTAACCCGGAGAGTTAGTCACTTAAATTTCAAGTTATTATTTGGTCATCATTTGTCAGCACTTTATTTAACTAATAAACAAAAATACTAAACAACAAAATTTATCAGATATACAAAAAAATAACGAATAAAACAAACTACCAAATTGACGTACACTATACGCGTGCTAAATCACTACTGGATGAGAATGAATCTTAAGCAAAAATGAAAATATGAGTCGAAAAAATAAGACGGAAAAAGGGGAGACAGAAATTTGTTGAAGGAAAGTGCTTACGAATATAGAAGTATGAATGATCTTTAAACTACATAAGAAAAAATTGAGAAACTCAGAGAATCGTTGATATCTGTAAAGCTTAATTGGCAATGTAAAATTTAAAATGTTTTTTAAAGCATTGAAAAGAAAAACAATGAATGATGATTAAGGAATTTTTAGATTTCTAAGCCACCAGAACACAATTCTGTTTGAAATAAATAAAGGTTTGCTGCAACAATCTGCAGGGTATTTTAGCTTGAAATTATGACTTATTAAACCATACGAATATAATTGATGATGTGTTTACTTCGATCCCATTTACTGTTATAAATTAACTTAAGCCTGATTTTATGGCCAGTTTTGTTAGCTTTACCATTCCATAAACGATGGATCCAAATCCTGGAAATTCTAACTCAGTTTGCACCATTTTAAATGCAATATTTCGCATTTTCAATGATTTTTAAACCAAAATCTTCTCAATGTTGCGATTAATTAGGGAATGTTGTTAACATTTCTCTACTGGACTCTTTTTTTTAACATTTGGAAGTAGGAGAGATGGCACTTATTCTTTCTTGACAAAAACTTCCTTTTGCAAAAAGTATCAGGAGCGCTTTCAAAAAGTACAAGTTCTAAATTAAGTTCATTCTCCAATTGGGATTTTCTCGTAGGCAAAGTACCTTCTTAGCAAAAGGTAGCTTGTGATTAACCCCTTGCGAACTAGATGGACTTTTATCGAAGACATTAGTAAGCCCATACCTTCGGCAACCCCCCTTACAAGAAATTTAATAAAACACAACTGCTACCAAAAGTCCAGCTAATAATGAACCAGGTATCCCGAATCCCAGGAAAAAGGGAGCATTTTTTCGACCCTTAGTGACCAGAGTCGCACACAAGACGTTGGAAGAGTAATTTCTCTGCAATGGGCGATATTTTATTCATTTAAACACTGTACAATTCGTATAGCCTTTTTTTAAATTACAATCCAGTAACTTATACCAATTATACAAAACGTATAATTGCAGTGCTACTGCAAGTTACTTTAACAGCATACATACCAGGAAGAACCAGGAAATCTTAGAAAGAAGTTCAAATTAAATATTGATCCGATTTCGCGCGTTTGGGTTGATCGAGTGAAAGATCAACCGGGTGTTAGTTAGAAAAGACAACTTCTAAACTAAGCAACTCTTGCGTATCAACTTTTAATAAAATGCCGTTTCTTTTTAAGAAAAATAACACTCATCAATACTCAAATAACAGCTTTGCGAAAAATGTACTAGCTCTATTTCAATTTTTTTAATTTCGCTTTAAATATCCTTCTAGCACAAGTTGCTGCAAAACCATTGTCTGAGAAATGTTCCCTTTGCAAACTTAAGTCGGGCTGGCCTAATTAAATTTCCACCCATTTCTTAATCCCCAGATTCTAGATTCCAGGATGGAATGTTCCTCATGATCTAACACACACTAATTACCTATTTCTCCATGAGTATCAACCTTGATTACTTACAGAGAGGCGCTCCTTCAATATGATTAGGTGGAGTTTCTATTGTTTACGCTTTAACTATTTGAAGCGTTGAAAAATTTTATTATGTGATGAATTCATTGCTGGTGTCCACGCACATTTCTCTGCACGGTTTGTTTATTGAATTTAAAAATAGGTGATTGTTTACTTTCAATGGCAACTGAATGTTTAACACATTCTTTCGAAGGATTCTTGTTTAAATAATCTGCATAACTGATGTCGAACCAGATCGTCAAATAACGCAACTATTTCTAAGTAGCAGTAGCTACTTTTTACCATGACTTGCAGACTCATCAATAAACTATTTGAAAACTGGGAATAAAACAACTGTTGAAAAAAATATATGTATTAAGTATATTACTTTCCTGAAGACAATGTGTATGAAAGTAATGGACCTACAACGGCTAACACTATGATTTCAATACAAAAGAATTTTCTTCCCCATCTTCTATGTTGTAACAGTAAGTGGCGTACACGAATTTTACAAAGGACGGCCAATTTAGGAGAGCAAACCCACAAGTGCTTTCAGCCACTTGAACCGACAATTAAACATTGCTAAAATGCATTGAAAACCACTACACCTTATGTATTTGCTCTCTTGTACTAAGAGAACGGAAGGCAATTTATATCATTTAACTACCATTTCCTATAAAACTAATACTAAAAGAAGCGAAAAGCTTATCAGTTCGCAACATATGAGCTTCATACTAGCGCAACATACTAGCCCACATTCCCCTAAACTAGCGGTGTGTCGATTTAAAAATAATACCTGCAGTAAGTAAACAATAAAAATAAATAAAGTGACATACAAATACTTAGTGACTATGAGCTGCTATAAATAGTTTAAAAATATTTAAGAACTAAATAAGTAACAAAATACATAGAGGGCAGAGAACAATGAAAATTCTAACTAATAATCCTGTAGGTCTTTTATTTAGTATATGTAATACAGCTAGAGATCACAGACTTGTTAAGGCACCTAGCGTGTCTGCACAAGTGATTGCATGAAAAGCCGGTACCATTTTGTCAATTCTTCTATCAAGAACGACAAAATTAGCTTTTCAGAATCACCATCCCTCTAGCCGAAATCATAACTTAGTTTTGTAAGTACCATTAACTTCTTCCATTGGCATATCAGGCGAATATCCCGCATTAACAGTTCCTTTAACATTTCCGCTTTTAACATTGTCCTCGTCTTGCTTCGTACTATTCGCCAGTTGCGAACTACTGGAACTACTGGCTATATTGGCTGCATTGGATCCAGTCCGCTTCATTTTCCTCGTGGAGTCCTTACTTTTGCTCACATATTGACGCTTCTTGCCAGGAAAATAGTCTGCCATCTTCCGGGCCCAAGGATGAATCAGTTCTTCGTCATATAGATCGCTTTCGCTGGCCGTAAAGTAGGACACCGTCCATCCAACCAGGACGGTAATAATGCATCCAAGGAAGGAGTAGTACATGTAGGTTACTGAGTATAGAGCTGTTAGAGGGTCTCTGTAAAAGAGGGCAGCATTGGTAGAGAAAAATTGAACCTGCATGCTTTCCTAGTTTTTGAATGAAAATTTTGAAAAGTGATTTAACTGCCGTTGGTTTCGAGGCTCTGCGAGCATCATTAAATTATTTGTGCAATAAAATATGCTTGGACACACAATGGAAGACATTGGAGCCATGGTTATTTTGCGGAATCACGTGGAAAAAGCTGTAAGCTTTTAACATTTGTGGAAAAGAAGGGCGAAGAAAAACCTAAATGGGTCCAGAGATTATCTGAGCCTAATAAGAAGTATGAAGAAAAATGGGAAACCAACACATGGATATGGTTATTTACGGCCGGCTGACTTTTCGGCTGCGCGAAAAGTAATTAATTTCATTTTTCCCAAGAGAAAAAGTAAAAAAGATAAGAGCTCTAATTAATTTAGTTTCGTTTTATGCCGAATAATTTATGACACTTTAGGCAGCGAAACGTCGGCAGTAATTCTTTTTTTTTATTTGCAAGGACACATTTAATTATTACATTTATAAAGGTTCATTAACGTTAGGTTTGCGATGAGCTTTGGCAAAAAGGCTCAAAAGACTCGCCCGAAAAAACCCAAAGCAAAAACCTCTTTTTTCAGAAAGTACAATTTCTTGTCACCTTTATTTATTAACCATAAATTAGTACTTACAATTTCTCAGCTCTGGTTGTGTTCAAAGGAGCTAGCGGATCGTTGTAGATGGTGAAAGGTGATGGCGTCGTTGTCGGGTGTCCAAGAAAGTGCCCGATGCTCCACTTTCAGAATATGATCGTTGAATGAAGAGTTGGAACATCCATCGATATTCAATGGCAGGCTCTTTGCTGGAGGCTTGTCGACAGTTAGACCTCCGAATGTGATCCAGAGGATGATAATGTGTCCAATTATAACTCCAGCAGAAGCTCCCTGGAATAACAAATTATTTACATTTGATTGACGTGAAAATGTAATGGAAACATTGGTTTTGTATTGAAGTATCAGGTCAAGCAAATATGTGCATTGGTAAGGCTAATGGAGCAACGAACAATGAAGGTATTGATTGATTTAATGGAGAGTGGATGATTTCGACTTCTGAAAGCAAAGTGAGTTAAGCTACGCTGGATTGAAGCCTGAGAATGCAGTTGATAAATATTAGAGGATTTAACACATTCTTTTAGATAGTTAGTTTTTTAGCCACCAGTTTTTCGGTAAATTGAATGTTTCACAATTTAACTAAAAAAAAAATATGTTGCTCCGGACGGTGGATATACAGAATAAGCAGATCCTTAGAAGAACCTCCTTTGCTTAAAGTACATTCACTCAAATGGATACGGTTCCTAGATGTGTGATGAGCACAATTTTAATAAAATGAAGAAAGAGCAAACACAGTTTGTTAAATGTTTTATTCCGGATTCCGCTTCTAGATAAGAACAACCGTTTAGGGCACAAAATAAATCTATTTAAGTGCACTAGAGCCAGACGAAAAAATAATCAAGCGAGAACTTGACTGCGGAACGCTAATGGTTATTTACCCTGCTGCTTTACATATGCTAGTTCTGTGTAATGATGTTAATTAAAACCCTAGAAACTAAACAACTAGCCGACTATTTTCTGACGAAATTAAATAGATTGCAGAGCGCCAAATCCAGACTTTCGGCCTGATTAAAAAACGTGATGTTTGCTATGCTAATTTCGCTGAAAACATATCCAAAGTTTTAATACAATTAATTTACATATTAATTAAATTTGTCCAAGTGTTAGTCACGTAAGCATTACATCAATTAGATTAAATGCCCTTTATTAGCATTTTTATGGAAATGTGTCGCAGTGCGTTAGAAAAAATTATATACCTTCATTCTAGTTGTTCAGGTGCAAGGAAATTACCTAAATATAGAACACTGCAATGGCATGTATTGCAAAGTGGAAAGTTCAGTAGAATAAGTTTCAATCTGATTAGGGAGATACAAAACTGAATCCGCACTGCGAAGAGCCCCTTAACTGACCAGTTTATTGCCTAAGGCCAGTTTTCTACATACAAGTTTCCGATTGCCTACAACCGCCGGACTTTGCAAAACTTTCATTCCAAGTTTGCGAGGACTATCTGGACTGAATTTTCCACCAGCACTTGCAACTGGAATATTTCCAATAGACAAGGCATTTTACTAGGATTTGCAAACTAATAGATGAACTGCATTTCAGATCCAAAGCTAAATAAAACAACATTATTGTGAATTGTTTCCTTTTTTAACCAGCTAAAGTCGCAACCGGTTCGAAATTGTTTGCTTAGCATCAGCGAATGTTTGGAATTTTAAATTTAAAACTACATTAGAATATTCTGAAGCAGAAACGACTATAGCTTGAGTCACTGCTAATCTCTTTATATAGAAACTGGGGGATTATTCCTTAGTTTCTTAGATCTAAGATCCTTAGATTTCCTCAAAGGTATGCAACTGATTGTTAAAAATATGCTGACTTTCTGACTCTCACGATTTGTGCTTCCACAGGAAAATTTTAATTTTGTTCAAACTCGTTTTCCTTGGATTCACCTGATGTCTAGTGCCTGCCAGTTTTATTCCAGTAGTCAACTTTTTCAAACTTCCACCCAACGAGTTCTCATTTCTTTCATATCCTCTTTTATTTTCCACCTTATTCATCTCTCATCTATCTTTATTTCTGTGTTTAAGCTCTCGTCCGCTTTGGCACTTTAACTGAACCTGCAGGGGTTTGCATACATGGTTGAGTTCTTCTGTAGATACCAAATGAAAAACTCGCATTTGAAAAACTGATAACATTTGGTAAAATCGTGTTGGCTTAAAAGTTATTTAACAGCCACAGCTAAGTCCGGTGATAGCCAACTACTTTATGGAGAAATTTGAGATGGACGCTCTGGACACAGCCGCGAGGAAGCCTAAGTGTTGGTTTCGATATGTTGCTGACATTTTCTTTGTTTGTGGCCATGGTTTAGTTGAACTTAAAGACTTCCTGAGGCACCTCAACTCACTCAACTCAAAAATACAGTTCACTATGGAAGTGGAGAAGGATGGGCGACTGCCATTTTTAGATGTCTTGGTAGCCAGAAAAACGAACGGAAAGCTGGCCCACACGGTGTACAGAAAACCGACACATACCGACCGGTACCTGAACAGTGGATCAAACCATCATCCCAGTCAAAAGAGAGGAGTCATTAAAACCCTCACCGAAAGAGCCAGAAGAATTTGCGAACCATATGAGTTAGAGTGAGAATTGAAACACCTAGAACGAGCCTTTGGTTGGAATGGATACAGCAAGAACGAGTTTAATAGATCAATTCGACCAAGAAACAGTGGAGGTCGTCCTGAGGAAACAGATACGCATGATGAGCCTAAGGGTTGGGCTTGCCTCCCATACATACATGGAGTCACGGACAGGATCGGCAGGATACTGGAGAAACACAGAGTGAAAACAGTCTTTAAACCAACTCGAACAATCTAACAGACTTTGAGATCGGCCAAGGACAAACGGGATCCTTTATCGGCACCAGGAGTCTACAGGGTTCCATGCAGTTGTGGCAGATCATATATCGACACCACAACACGTAGTGTAAACACGAGGATCACTGAGCATAAAAGAAGTTGCAGATTAGGACAAACAGAAAAATTAGCAGTAGCGGAACACGCACTTCTAGACGGCCACCAAATACGTTTCGATGAAGTGGACATTTTGCACCAATCTCAACCGGTATTATCCGAGACTAACCAGAGAGGCCATTGAGATCTTCAAACATGACAACAATTTTAACAGGAAAGAAGAAGTCACGGTCCTTAATCCAGATTAGAAACGCGTTTTGCGGCAAACAGCGTGTACGCCAAAACCATTGAAGCGCCTCCCACTCCTCACGCATGAGCTCACACGGCTGGACCGCATAAATACGACAAAGAATCCAGTAGTTGAACCAGTCTTAGTCGAAAGCATGGGAGATTACTTCGCCTACTGCTTCATCGCCTTTGATAATGTCCACCGCAGTTGTGGACGAAACGTCAGGAAGAAATTCCCATGAACCACGGCTTCAAAGCCCGAAAAACATTTCTATATGTAAGCCACAGCTAATGTTTTCTGTTGTTGTATTACTGTGCATTAAATCAGAAACAAAGAAGCAGTCGCATTTGTGAAAATGATAAATGAGTTATTGATTTTGCTTATAACCAGAGCATTGCTAGTGACAAATCCTATGACGCCTGTTCACTGAAAAAGCGACACAACTGTGCTAAACAATAAAATCAGACAGCAGTGCACACATGCGGGAATATTTAAGTTTATTTAACTGAAAATCCGCTTGATCTACAAATACCGTAATACTGAAGTTCCTGTGAAACGAGAGGAATTTTATCGATGTCTGGAACATTTTCCAAGGATGGAGATCAGGCTGCTGGAAACATTTGATGAAAAATCAGCACAGAATTTTCATACCGTTTTCTGTCAGTGGGATTATGCATCTTAGATCTCGTTAAAATCAACACGTGCAATAGATGAAGGAAGTATATCACTTCCATTCGAGGCTCTACATATTCAGGCTTGAAGTAATTAAATGGCGGAATAGAATAGAACAATTCGCCATTTATATCTAGCAGCAAACCAGTTCCACGATTGATTAAATCCGAATTAGATTGATTGCCCTTTGAAACGCGCGAATCATTTATGCAATTAGGAAGTTAAGATTAATCAGACCAAGAAATTTGACTATGTATATTCAAGCTGGTGCGCCGGTTGTTGCCTCGGGCAACTTTGGGGACACATAATTTACAGGGTTATGCTTTAATCATTAACACTGTGCCGATGTGAGTAGGCTGCTCATCAGGTATGGAGTTACGTAACTCTCAAAGCTCGCGTTGTAAGTTTCCTTTTCAAATCGTATTTGCCATTCAAATTGAAATGTTTTATTGTCGGGAGATTTAGGGCTTGATAAGCCACCTGGAGCAATATCCCCCTTTTGGATAAGCGAGCAAACATGTGCTAAATTGTTTGAAACAAAGAGAGGAATCCTGTTTGGACGAAAAAGCGTTAAACATTAGAATTATCAGTTTGTATTTTATCACTGGAAAATTATATTTCAGTGCCTTTTTTTATGGACATATAAAAATCCAAGGTCTTTAAATGATTAAAGAAAGCCAACTGGAAGTTTTAGCTCAAAATCTGAGGGCCGATAAGATGATTTCCTGTTTCCACATTTTTCCAAGTTGATGCGAAAATCCCCTAAGTAGCTTACAAGCTTTGAGCACCGCTACGAGGCAACATCTTCAGTCCATGTATGCATTTCAGATTGATGCTGTTGTTTAGTCTAAATCACTCAGTTATGCAGGAAGCATGTAGCAATGTAGGGAACATCTACTTAATGCCTTTAAAGAAGTCAGCTTCAATAACACCCTATTTTTTCCTGTAAATTGGCGATTATACAAGGATTGCCGTATTTTGATTGACTTAACAGTCTAATATTGCGTTAATTTCCGGTAGATTATTCGATTTTTCTCACACAGACTATCTCTCAAAAAAGTGTTGATCTTCTAATAAACATCTTCTAATAACCAATTCCATTCTCATGCAGTTTTATAATTACATTTTAAATAAAACAGTAGTAAACTTACCTTCCAATTGGCAACTGGGATAACTAAGGCCATAATGAAGACACCAAGCAGAGGTCCAGATGTAGCAGAAGTTACTAACATAGAAGATTCAATGACACCTTCCAGCATGCCGATTCCAAAGGAAATGCCCATGATAATCAAGGCAAAAACGACTCCAATGAATTTGATGCTCCATAATTGCCTGGAATCGTTCATCCCTTTCAGGCAGGGTAGAGGACGAACGAAGTCCTCAAATGCCACTGTCGCCAAAGAGTTTAAATTCGAAACATTTAAGCTAAAAAAAAGGAAATTGTGTTAGTTTCATTCGGAAATCATTTTGTGTTTTGTTGAAATTAAATTGAAAAAATAAAGAGAGATTTGGCAGGTGGAAGGTTTTGTAGTAGAGTTTTATTTACTGTGATTAATTGAACAAAGTTTTTAAGGCCAGAGTAATGAAACTATGCAATAAAAGCCTTAGTTTGCACTAAACAAAGGAATTATATGAAACTATATGAGCTGAATAAGGCAGATCGCCAAATGGCCAGCATTAGAAGGAGTAAACACGCTGTCTCCGCCAAAATTTTGGTCAGAATTTTGACAATTGCTGGGCGTTTTGCTCTTTCTAATTCACGCATTTATGGCGTAGCCTTGTTGTTTTCACATTTGGAATCATAGAAGCCGAAATAAGTTAAGGCCAATAATACTATTGTCCTTTATTCATTACTGGTGCTGTTCTTAGTTATTGCTCCTCATTTTAAGGGCTTATTACTATTGCATGATTTTGAAAAAAATCTGTTGTATTAAACAAAAAGCAAGAAAACATCAATATTCGAAAACGTTTGCAAATCAAGCTTTTACTTCTAAATAAAATCGAAACTGATTTCAGTGAAAGCTTCGCCACACTAAAAGCAATTTTCTGTCAAGCGTGAACGAAACCTAAAAATGGAACTCGGTTCTAGTTCCAAGGCTGGAAATAAAAAAATGATCTTTAGGGACAGCAGAACCTAAATCACTAATAGATCCCCTCGGAATTATATAACACCTTTCGCAACTGTATCGAGTGCAGCCATTTTAACTATCGGCAATTTATTCATGTAATTTATGGCAAAAGAGTGGCGTTCGAGGTGATTTACTAAGCCATATGTTAAAGTAGCAAAAAACCTCCAAAATTGGTTTAGAAGAAGGCAACACTTTCTGAAATTAAAAAACAACATAAACTATATGTGAGGCATTATTAATCATTGCTGGCCGGGAAAAGAAAAGTGTTCTATACTTTCTAGACCATAAAAGGCACTTTTGCAATTTTTGCTGGGGAAATTTATAGTTGGATTCAGAACAAAAAGAATCGGTTGGAGTTTTCTAGACTTTATCCATTATGTGCCAAAAATGTATTGATAAGATATGAGCGATTAATCCGCTCGTTTATTTTGATTAATGAAAACTGGATCGAGGCAGTTCCAAATATTTGGGGGACTTAAAGTAATAATTGTTTTAGTATTCTGGATAATTCGAAAGTAAATTTTGACGACTGTCTACACCCAAACGGCAATTAAAATAAATTTTACTCTATTCACAAAAAATACATGTTTTAGATTCCTAAAAGTGGACAGGATTAAAATGGTCTGGGCGTGCAATTATGAATTTACAAGTTTACATACACACGAGGGTAATAAATTTTGTATTAAGAGCGTTTGAACATTTTTTAATGCACTCACGCGGTCGCTTGTGACGAACATACTAGTCTTACTGCATTATGCGATATTTTTCGTATTGTTTACACAGATGGATATTCGGAATCTCATTAGAAAAATCCAAATTTCACTTGCATTTAGATTAATTTATATTTCATTTTTTGTTCCAATTTATATATCTAAATTTAATATATTTAAATAAACTACTTATGGAAATGGAGTAAAAATATTTATTCAATTATCTATCGGTTTATTCGCTCTCTTGCAGGAGGATGCTTATTGCCTAAAATCATAAACATCCCCACTTTCAAAGCTCTACTATGCGGTGTTTATAAGATACGGATTTAAAAGACATTTAATCCTCTATTGGCAGCCTAAAACGACCCTCTGTTGAATCAATAGAATTTTGCATCGCGCTTGTTTCCTAAAATTTCCATAAAAGTTGTATTCTGATTTCGTTGAATCGACTCGTTTAGAACCCCAAACGCGTCTAAAATCATTACTTGAATGAAATGTGTTTACACTTTTATCTGGAAAGTGCTCAAGTTCTTCATTTGTTCATAGCATTAGACTGGCGAAGACCAATTGATGGAAGCAATGGCTTAAAATATTGCAAGTGCAATTTCCAAAGAGGTTTGACTTTCTAAAGGCCACAACAACGATTTTCCTCTTTCTGGAAAATTAATTTTGCAAATGTTTTCAGGGAAAATCAAATGGGTTTAGGCTGCTCATTTGCAACAGAAACGATATTTCTTTCTTGTAAATTTTCAGATACGGAAGTGAGAATTCGCATTAAGATAAAATTGCCAATAACTTTTCTTATTTGTACACAAATAATTTATAGGCCTTCCGGGGAAGGAAATGATGCCATGCAAATATAAATCTGAAAAATTATCCCCATTAGCCCTTCTACATGCATTCCATTTTATTTCTTAAGCCTGCCATATCCTTAAATTTGCCTTTGCATTATCAACAAAGCAAAACTAATGAAAATGAATGCCGTGGGCTTACCTGAGAGCACCGTTGAAGAGACTGGCCATAAATAAGCCCAAGATTCCTGGCAGATAGCTAAATCGGTCCTCGACGAAAAATGGCAAAATTTCGTCATACTTCTTGATGTATCCTGATGTTAAAGGATCGCAGCTGGAGTAGACGGCATATACGACCATTCCCACTACCCATGATAAACTGAATAATACTGTTATTACGGGAATGTTGTACATCAGAGTCCTAAAATGGAAAGAAAAACATCACTTTTTTCATAAGGCTCAACTACCGCCTAAACTGCTTCTCTGCGTGCCGTATAGTTTAACAACCCCACGTTTATGCTTTTCATATACAAGCGCATATATTACTCTACATGTTCTTCCTGCTGGAAATAACAATATATTATGATATCCGAAAAGCACAAAGACTTAAATAAACAACAAACGGAGAAACGAAATTTTCATATTGACCAAACCTGGACTAGTGGAAAGTCAGTTGAAAATTTCCGATCTCAAGGATTTTTGTCGATACGTGATCAATTGCCGATCGACACTCTGAATGCGAAACAAGTTGTTAAACTATGTCTTTGAAAAACCACCGCATCCACAATGTTTTGCCTTTCGCTCCGAAAAGGTCCATGGAAAAATTGGATTATTTCCCGGCTTCCATTTACATAAACCGACGCAAATCGGGAAAAGGGTTAAACTTCGAACGGTAAAAAAGCTGACGATAAAATTATGCAAATCAAAGATCAGTTTTGACGTCACTGTTATCAACTTGGGAGTTGTTCATCGCAGGTTTTCCACTTTTATTACTGATTGAAGTGAAGGCATTTCTTACCGCGTAACTTTTTTCTGCGAGTCCATGCTGCAATATCTCTGAACGAAATTCTGCTGGCAGCCAAAAATTGAGAGTGACATGAAAAGTTGCCCGATTAAGGCAGATGTTGTGGTTACTCGTACTGTTGGATCCAAATCCCAGCTGAAACCAATAATTAATGTTTAATTAGTGTTGCAAATATTCAGATATTTCCGCTAATGTTACGAGCTGTTAAATCCAATTGCAAATATTGTGCACGATCTGGCTCTTGTAAAGTTGTGCACTTCGAAAGTTATTGGTTAATATCAACAATAAATTACGCCGATCTAGCGAGCAGGAATTTCCCTAAATATTTTGCATGCTATTTTGGGAGATATCTTCCGAGGTGGCTCCGCTTAGACTAGCTGTTTTGATGCAAATTTGCAATTTCTGGAATTTCACTATTGCGTATCATTACGGGATAAATGGGTCCAACTATGTTGCTATTTTTTAAGTCCCCAAGTCCTATTTATTAGCCAACCAAGAATTTTCCTTCGACTCGGGCTTTAATAAAGGGAAATTTCCTCGACTTCTGTCTGTTTCTGTTTCGGTAAACTTTTGATCGCGCATTATTTTCCTCAATGTAAATCAGACTTTGGAAAATTTAACAGTCTAACGAGACAAACTTTGGGAGATGTCGCCTTTTAAATAGAAAATTTAATTAAAATACTGTGATGCATATTAATGGCCTTTTCTGCAGTTCGACGATTTCTTCTTTAGCAAATTCAGAAATTCTAACACATGTTCCAACTGGCCGTTCAAATGATTAAATCGCCACTAAAATAGAAGTCAATTTACAAAAATACCAACTTCCATCATTTGTGTGCGGATTGATTGGTTGGCCTAGATTAGATCTACCATTAAAAAGTTAAATTGCGTACATCCATAGGGGAAAATGGTGAAAGGGGCAACGAATTGAAGTTAGATTACTTGCATGAAATGTAAATAACATTTAAACTGTTTGTATCGTTCGCATTGTACTATTCGCACTACACTTGAACTTTAATTTAACATTTTGTGGATTTTCCGTGAGCGAGTATAATATGTTCAGCAGCAGTAATGCTTTAGCTAAATTTTGTGTGTTCAATCAATACATTTTCATAACTACGTCTTAAGCTAGCTAAATTCAAAAAAGCACGTTCCTTAACTAATGGAATTCCGATCAAACCTCGGCTTAACTCAAAGAGGACTGAGAGGCAAACATTTTTAAAGCCAATAAGCTAAATTGAATTAATAATATCCATATCCATGCTGGACTGATTTCACTGGAGGTTTCGAAAGCAACAACATACGCAAATGTGTATTTAAGTCTGTATTTCTTTGGAGCAATTCCAAATCCGTAAGGAATTAATAAATTGTTGGCTTGGTAAAGGTGGATTTTGGACTCAATACTCATTAAAAAATTAATAAAAAGGGGATTTGTTGAGTAGTAATTTATTAAACGGTTAATGGGACTCAAAAGGTTCTTAGTTATTTCATTGGCAAACACTTGCTATCATTGTCTTTCCGGAGCACTCAAACAAAGAATTCTGCTTACGAAGAGATAGAAAAAGGCTAAAATTAAGGATTAACAATTATAGAGCATGCACAAAGGGCTCTCTTTGCTCACTTTTGCTCCTCAAATAAATGAAATGATGGATTTTAGTTCTACTTCTATATCCATTATTTGATCGCAATTTCATAGTCATACCTGCTTTATTAATTAAATTATTTCTGCATAGTTCTCTAATATGGGTCAATTAACGCTGCTTGAAAAGTTATCTTGTGCTTTCCGAATTTCGGTACACCGATCAGTTCGCCATGAAAACGCCCTTTCAGTTTTTATTTCACATCCCTTGCCTTTTGGAAAATACTCTCACTTTCCTTAATAAACGCTGTTTGAAAATCATATTAAAGCTCAACTAAGGGTGTAAAGGATGCATAAAAGTTTTACGGAGTTTTGCAGGCAGATACTGCACCTCATTAATGCTAGCCCGTAGTTTGATTTTGAACTCACATTTAAAACAGCATTTATTTCAAAAATTGTAGTAATCGAGTATAAAAATATGAAGTTTTAGGCAAACTTTAAGGGAGCAAAACCGAGGATTTTATAATTAAGACCCCTTCAGAAAACTTCGCAAAAAACTCGCATTTTTTGTCAGGAAAACAGCTTTTCAGTCCAAAACAATTCGTTGCTTTCGCTTTTCTAATTTCCGCTCCAAGATGCAATCTCTATACTCTCTTGGAGCTTCAAACTGGACGCGGATAATTTTTTGATCCTTATCACTGACAACATCGGTAGATTAATGGCGTTGAAAAAAATCATTGCTATTTATATTGAGCGAGGAAAGTTTGCTGTCCGATGGCCCGAACAGTGTAATCTCGTGAAGCTGCTTAAAGTTTGATGGATGTTTGTAACTAAATTTGTTATGAGATGTGTAGGATTTTATAATTGCAGATACCGGAAAAGCTTCTCCTAACGATCTGTTTTTTAATGAAATTTAATAAATCACGAACATTTTCAATATTCGGGTGATAAATGTACTTACTTGAAAAAGTCCAAACGTCCATCTTTTTTGCTGATATTAAAAACGTCCACAAATCCGCCAGCTTCCACACATCCCTGGATAATGATGGCCACACTAATCGCGATCATGGTTAGTCCTTGCATAACGTCGGCAAGAATTGCGGCTTTTAATCCTCCCTACAACGATAAAGTTGCTGGTAAATACTGGTAAATAATTCCAGCTTGTTTAGTCTGGATTGTTTGACGTAGCCAGACTTTAGCCCTAGGTTATTAAATAATGCGGTGCATCAGAGTCTGTGGCTTGTGCATGGAGAAATTTGCAAGGGACATCCTAAATACGAGAACAGGATAGGAATTTTGCATAATTATTGGTCCTTTGGCAAAGTATGTGGTCGAGGAATAATTTCGCTTTAAATGCAAGCATTAGTCAAGTTCGGTTTAGAGGAGCACGTGAGAATCGCAGATAAAACCACCGAATTGTTTTCGCGTGATCACAGCAGTGATCACAGTCAATTTAGCTTTGATTGCTTGGAAAATGGAAGATGTTTAAAATGCCCTAAAACAGAGGTTTCGTTGCTAACTAGTCCCGATCACGAAACACCCTCAAATGTAAAGGAAACAGTTGCTGGGTTTACATGTTCGTAGCAAGTTTCTCCTAAACTAAAGCAAAACCCTGAAATAATGCTTTGATGCAGGTCACTACTGCTCTTTGCTCTCGCTTTGATTTGTTTTTCTGATCGATTCCGACTGAAATGTGAAGCTTTCGATTTTCCTTTAATAGAAAAGACTCACTGGTGAAATATTGTGCCGCAAACCTTTCAATAAAAAAGCGTCAATCTGACTGTCAGTGCATGTCTTCGAGCCATATGTCACCTCTGTACTCGAAATTGAAATTCTTCGTTGCGTTCAATAGTCTTTTTGGTATCGCATTCGGCGAGCTTGTTTTGCATAGAAACTTTGACTGCGAAATCCGACTTTATTGCGGGATATCGCCATTTCTTCCCAGTTTAATAGAAAATTGTCCGGACAGCTTGACTTACCAGAATATTAAATATGATGCTCACTCCAGATATTCCAACTATCGAAGCCCAATAGGGGATTCCGATAACAGTGTTCAAAGCCACACATGGCGTGTAGACGGTTACGCCTTGGTTGAGAAGCTGTCGAACCACGTAGGTTCCTGATGCCAAGCACCGAACCAGTCTTGACTTGAATCTCATATCCAAATACTGGTAGACTGAAGTGATACCCAAACTGAAGTACACAGGAACAAACACAAAACATACTATGGGATAAGCCAGAACCATTCCGTAGAGTGTTTCCCACATCGCACTGCCTCTGTAAAAGAGCTCAGATGGATATCCTGAAATTTAAAAAAAGCTTTATTCAATTCATACCAAAAGTGAACGTAATCGAAAAAAACTCAATCACTCTTTAGTATATGATTCTTTTATCTGAGTTAAGATTTTTTTTTGCTTGACAGCAACGTGTTTCTTAAATTAAATTCAAAGTTGCACTACAAAGAAAAAATATATTAAATTCGCAAAGCTTTGGGTTTCCTTTGAATTCGAATTTTCTTTTTTATGGCCAATTTCCGGATCATAATCTACATATCCGTAATCCCATGTGCGTTTGTAAATCCAAAGGCCAAATAAAAGTTTTAGTCAACCCAAACGGTCATAACACAGATATAAAAGGGCTATATATTTCTAAAGCGTAGACAATAATGCGGTAATAAAGACTTTAAGGTTTGTAAACAGACCTAACCATTGTTTACTAGCCTCTAGTTTAATATTAAAGTGCCCATTTCTATTCTTATGGTCGTTGGTAAGCTCGAATGGTATATATTTGAGCAGTTTCGGTTTAATTAGATTCTCTGTTGGTGCTTGGGCTCAAGAAATAGCAGCTTTAGGTTTTCATGCACTATTTTAAAGAAAACCCGTGAATAAAATTCACTTTATGAGTACAGATTTTCTAAAATTAGTCGTAAAATCTGTTCACTATTTATTTTATTTTACTCTTATACGATCTGGATCGTTTAAATAAATCCGCAATATCAACCAGAGTTCATATTTCCTAATCTAAATCTGTTTTCGCCAACAACATAAACAAAACTTCTGGATCAAAAATAGACTGTGTCCTTCCATGCGGTTATTTATACAAGCATCCAGAATTAATTCTTCAAATGCTTCCATATTTACAACACGTGATCTGTCTGTTTGTTATCGACTTAGATGATATTTTTGGGGAAAATTCCAAACGGGAAAATGTTCGATTTTTCTTGTTGTCGATTTAGCGTGCCTAAGAATTGGGTTTGCAGGTTACACCAACAGCTTTTGAGAAAATGGAATCTAGCTCCATTTTCAAAGGTAAATATATACCATCTGGTAAATATGGTTTGGAAAATTTCACATGATTTTCTGATAAGAACATAGAAGAAGTCATTGGCACGTTCCAACATTAAAAAGAAATGAATTTTTATTCCCTTCATTGCAAGTTTGTTTTAGAGGTTTCGTGAGTTTTAGAGGTTTGTTTTAGAGGCGTTGACTTATTCGATCTAATTCATTTGTGCAGATTAAAATTCGAAAAAGTTTGCTCATTACTTTTCAAAATTTTGTTCGTTTTTTTTGTGCATTTGTAGTCAAATTTTACTTACCCAGGAAAGACCGCACTCCTAATGTTCCTCTGGCTATACTCAGCATCATGGCTGCCGTAGAGACTTTTCCAGCTGCAAACACATAATCGGCTTTCGTTTTCTCTTTGGGTCCAAAGAATCGAGAATATACGGCTACAAAGGTACTTGCGATCACAAAAATCACAAAAACCAAGTAATCCCATATCATAGAACTCGTGTCTTTAGACATCTTGCCGGATTTCGGTGGATTTCTTGTGCTAGCCTGATACCACTTCTTTTCTGAAACAACACGATAAGTTTAGATTTTTCCAAGTAATATGTCAAACTGAGTTCAAATATGGCTTTTTAAACAAATGTTTCTACTGCAGCTGCTTTATTATAATTTTCCATCAAATATTGAAATTTTATCTTCTTATTTTTATTAAGATTCTAGTGGCTTAGCCTCTATATGGATAGAATTTTTATTAATGAACCTAGAACTGACCTAAACTATAATTGTTGTGTATATTTTCCTGACTGTACTTTAATTTATTTTTAAATATTCCTGGGTTTCAGTCAACTTTATTGTTTATTATTTAAAATGTTACAAATACGTTCCGGTGTCTTTCTCCACCATCATCAGTTTGTGTGTCTAGTTGTTTCTACCTTCACATTTGACTGGTTATTTGTGAAGGTAGAAACAACTAGACACACAAACTGATGAAGGTGGAGAAAGACACCGAAACGTATTTGTAACATTTTAAATAATAAACAATAAAATTGACTGAAACCCAGGAATATTTTAAAATAAACTAAACTATAATTACAAAGCAAGAAAAAGGGCCATTGGAAATGTGGAAAAGATAACAAAATTACTAGAAGTACTTACTTACAGCTTTATTAATGTATTATAACAACACAATAAAGAATTTCTTAACAAAGCACTTAAGTTACCGTGCTTTGGGGTCATTTCCTCGGCATTTTAATAAAGTTTCAAAACGAACTGGAATTTCTTATAGCTCTTGATCAACTTTCTACCACACATAAATTATTAATGTGTTTTCTCCAATTTCTTTTATTTCCGAAGGAAAAATCCCTTCTTAATAACTTGTAAGGGTTTAAAAAAATATAAAAAAATTATAAAATTTCTCCAAACTCTTTTTCGGGATTAAAAAAATTGCTAAACTCTGCGAAACTTTTCCTTTGCGGTTTAGCGCTGGAAAATTAATCTAAATTCACTAAAGTGGCACACACTACAACTATGGTTCAATGAACAACTTTTTTGCTAAGCGGAATAATTTAGATATTTTCCCTACCTGATATCTAAAGTCTACCAGAACATAAGTAAAGTCAATTTCACTTCCGAATATATTTAAATATAATTTTGTGGCTCAGGGATTTGAACAGGCAAACTTTCTTATCTCGATACAAATATGCATTTTAAGCGTATAACAATTAAAAAGACAATTTGTTTTAATAACAGCGCGACTATCCACTGAATCAGGAGAACTTAACGTGAAATGGATTAGTTCAATAGAAAATGAAAAGCTATTTTCGTTATTTGCTTTGTGTTGACGCACTTTCAAGTTTTAATTACTATACGTTCATCGTCAGAAAACTATTTTCCACGTTCTTTCATGCTGCTCCAGGCGTTCATCTTCTTGTGTTCTTCTTTAATTTACATTGGCTTAGGCTGGTGAATACATATTTACAACATTACCTAAGTCTATCAGCTTATTATTGCATCGCTTCAATCTGCATATCAGACGACAATGTATTTAACAACATTTATTTAGATATTTACATACATCACGTGCAGATCTCATGTAGATTTGGAATTTTGGAAATGAAGCACGTAAAGGTTGAGGTCTGTAATAGCTAATTAGTATATGCACGTTTTCTAGTGTAAGCATTCGAGTAATGTCTTTAGGATTAGTTTTATTTAACAACGGATTAAACCAAATGGAGTCTTCAAATAACGGAAATTTGACAGTGCAGTATGATAAGCTTCTTTTATAAACTATGACAAACATGTAAATTCAGTCACGTATAGCAAATCCCGACGAAATAACATTTTTAGTGTCTGAATTTACTATTCGAGCGAAGACTCAGACAGTAGCAATGTGATGTTAAATATACACTAAATCAGTTATGCAGGTGAACATGCAGGAAGCAAATGGAAAATGACTCAAAGTTGGCGAGTTTTCGGCACTAGTGAGAAAAATGGTTATTTTTAATTTTTTTTTGGCTCATTACCAGACATATTCTCATGATTGGTTATTAAGGAAATACTAAGTCGATGTTTTGATTGAGAACAAAGCCGTGCTTTACTAACTGTGCAAATCTTTAAGTATGTTGCAGCCAAGTTCTATTTTTATTGGGTCTCTTAAACTTTGAAAACTTTCGATACAAAAGTGCTGGGTTGGAATGGTCATCGTCAGTTGGTTTTAGCACCAAAATGCAGTGCCAGTCTCAAACTAGGCATACATTTCGTAAAACAGGGACCAGTTTTTTGGAGATTGAGTCTTAAAAACTTTTCTTTTTAAGGACCCTCGTCAGCAAAAGTCCATAGGCGTTAGATCTGGAGACCTGAGAGGTCATTCAACGGGTCCTCTTCCAACAATCCATTAAATACGAATGATCTTACATACAAATGGGAGAGTGGATCTTTTGTAGGAACCTGATGTATCTACTCAGAACATGGGTTTCATCTAGGTCAGAAAACATATTTTTCAAATTCGAAACTAGTTCTTCCTGCAACAATTCTAAATATCCCGATCCATTGAGATTTTGTTGGAACAGCGACTCTTTTACTACACCACCGACAATTCCTACTCAAACTTTGACTGGACTTTCAATTTTGGCGATTCAACTTGAACGCTGATTCGTTAGAAAACAATAAGTTTTCAATGTTTACAACATTTATGGCTATTAGATTCAACACTTGTTCGTGAAAGTGGTCTCTTTTTCGGATTTTTGGGTTTTATAAATGCTCTACACTGAAGGCTGGCTGATTTCGAATTCTGTAGAGATGCTCCTACTGGGGACAGGAACAGTTTCTTAAACCGGAAGAAGTACATTAATTTTGAAATGTTCATATGGCGCACTATGAGGTTGATTTTTTCTTAAAGCACCATTATTATAAACCACCGTTTTTCCACCTTGCTTATAGCACTTCTATGAATAAATCGATAAGTTCGTTTTGTGTTTCTGTCTTATTTTCGTAGCTAGTTCGGCATTTTGGTCGACTTTTAGAAAAACAGCGTTTTCGTCGGATATTTTATTCTTCTTACTTGTTTCGACTTAACTTATTTCTTCTTCTTCTTCTTCTTCCTCGTACGTTAGGACTCAGAGTCCTGTGTTTTTCTTCAACTTCCTAGTCCTGGGATGCTGATGTCCAGCTTTCGTACCATCGCTTCGGTGGTCTTCCTGGGAGTCTTGAGCTGTTAGGTTTTTGGTCTTTGGCGATTTTTGCCATTCGGTCGTCGGCCATTCTCTCTACATGGTCTCTCCACGCTCTTCTCCTTGCTCTGGTCCATCTTACAACATCCGAAACCTCTACTTATTTGCTCAACATTATCAACATTAACCCATTTTGACAAAAAATTACAAGCAGACACTTTTTCAAAACTGCATTGAGTTGAATGTTTCTTAATTTGTCCAATTTTTGTTAATTTCAGGTGATTTTTCTTAAATAACTTTTACACGACAAGAATGAAAAAATCGACATTTATGACTTGTTATACCCATCAAGAATAATGATAAAAATTGAAGATTTCCGTTTAAGAAATTTGTCCGCGACGTCAAATCTCGAATTTGAAACAGGCTGCATAAAATCTTCTTACACCTAAACTAATAATTTTAAAATACTAATTGTCATCTTCGAGTGTATTTAATAAAAAAACTGTCTTCGACATATTGATGAATTTTTTTGTTCACACTGTTTTCAAGTCATGTTACCTGAATGTTTTAATGATTTTTGTCTCGAAAAATCAATAGGTAAATCCCCTAAACTATTACAAATTCAAGCGCCTGATAAAACGCTATTAACAATTTCCCTTTATAATTAAATAATCCATTCTTCAATATACTGAAGCTGATTTACATATCTTCATCTGTAAACATGCGTCAAACGTTTGACGAGCTTTTAATTGTTTCCATACGTATGTCTATAAAAACGCACGTACACTGTAGCTTTATACAAATATTTAATCAAACCGATGTTGGTTTAATTTAACATGTCTTTAGCCCCCAACAATCGGAGGTTCTTAACTTAATAGCGATTATTAATTTGATGAAAATTGGCTTACCATTAAAATATCGACTTCGGCACTTTTAGTAGTTAGTATCACAGAAAAGAAAACACTGCTGCTTCGACATGAGGGTGCCGAATGCAACCTGCAATAAGTGAGGAAAAATCTCTACTCTCTCCTTAAATTGGATTTTCCTATACTGCAGACTAAACTTATATTGTTAATTTATTGATAAAAGCCACGCTTTTTCACGTGAATAATTTACGACATCGATTTAGCAAGTAATCAAATATTGATTGTGAATTTTCCTAATTTACGGCAGGGATTTTTGTTTGAGATTTTAAACATTTTTTTAATTGTTCGTGACCAATTTTACGCGGTGTTCCGACAGTGTTCCGTTCCGCAATGTAATAAAAATTGAAACATTGGAGTTTTATCTGAAAGGAAACTTTAGAGCATCGCAGAAACTTATTCTTATTGTTCGAGAAGGTTGCCATTTTAGTGCATTTTCAGCTACAATAACCTATTGCTGCTCAAAGTGGTTTATTGACGTCGACAATGTAGTGGGAAAAGTTTCGATGTATGGAACCGAGAATGGGGCTTTATTTGAAACGAGCGGGTTTTAACCATAAATGATCTGTGCCACTTTTTAAAACGGCCAATTTTGTTTAATAAGTAGCTAATTGCAATTAGTTGCCCCATAGAAATTGGCGGCTGACGCAATTTCTATAATATACAAATTACCTGAACAGGTGAAGGCTGAAATGTCAGCTATTCATCAACACTGATATTGTCTGGAGGGTACAAGAAGTTGCCAAATCACTACTTTCGTTTCAGAACCGTGATTGACTTTTGATTGATTGGCTAATATGTTAAATACTTTCTCAAATCAATTATAAGCAAAGCGGGAAATCCAGCTTTGGGAATCACTGATCCCGACAAGAATAAATCATGTAAAGTGACATGGGTGATTGCCTTAGGCTTTTAAACTGTACAAATTTATTACGCTGCTTCAATCGAGATTACATAAATTCCACATAAGTAATATTCGATTTTGGAAAAACAAATTCGTGATTCTGTTAACAAGTGTGAATGGAACTTAATTAATAACTTATTGCAAATCTATTAGATTCCATGCAGTTTTTAGCATCAAATAAATAAAATTATCACTTCCACCTGCATAAGTTAGCAAGTCGATGAGTTACAGCTCAATTATTGTATTATTTAACAATTTGCAGGCCGATAAAAATCGAGTCAAACTGAACAGCTTTATTAGTGTTAAAAATCGTAATTAAAGATTTAATTTGCCCAGACGTATAATCAATATTCCATTCTAATAAGGTGTCATTCGTTGAATACCATCAGATTTAAAAATAAATCACGTATTTGCGCTTAGAATTAATTTTTTCCATCGACATTTAAAAACTCACATCGTTTAAATCCAGTTTTATAGGAAATTATTTAAAACTCGTGGTACGTGGTAAATATCTTGCGATTATCTGATGAGAACAATGAAACCTGTGAACTGGATTAAAGATGATTATCTGACAGGGAACTGAGTGCTCAGCTATATTTGAGCAACATTTATTTATTTACTTTCACTATGTCCTATGAATTATCTATTCGGCTAGAAGTGGCTGAAGTTTTCACGCGACTCACTGCTTAGTGCCTATTTGAATAGCGCGCTTCTGTAAGTAACAATTAATAATAAAAGAGTTTTGAATGTCTCTTGCGCAGTTTCCAAGCCGCTTATACAGGACAGACGAAGACTTAAATTGTACATATCATGGCGAGAAGGAAATACACCAGCTGTAATTAAGCAACTAGAAACATCAGCGCAGTTAAATCAATCACTTAAAAGAAAGTTGCAAAATCTTCACAAAAAAAAACGTTTTTTACGGTTTACATTTCCATATCCAAACAAGCGGAATATTGGATGTCATTGTGATTTACCACCCATTCGCAACTGGTGTACCGTTATGCGATTTGTGTACAAAGATACGTTCGTATTTTTCTTGCATATTTAACATCAGCGCAAAAAATAACTGTTATCTTCATTCAGGTTGTGGTTAATGAGCAGTTTATGTAATTATCTTATTATATGTTCTTATCCTGTCATAGCCAAAGAAAGGTGATTAAAATTTTCTTTTTATAATTTTCTTTTAATCCTGAAGTTCTTATAGCCGTTTGATCATTTCATCTTAAGTCTCTTCCTGTCTTTTGATAGGGGTGTAAGGGGCGAAGGCAAGAAGGGACTAAAGCCTGCCCAAAAGTCAACCTCACCTGCACGAGTGGTGGCCTATTGTAGACCATCCGGTACACCCAGCTCGATAACGATAAAGGCGGTATAGCCGTTAGAAGTGAAATTAAGGAAATGTAATTTGATACCCACGGAGGAAGATAACGGGAAATCACCTCCATTATACTTCCCAAGAGAACCACATGATGACAACATTCAAATCAAAATGTTCCGGAGGTAAAATAAGTTCCCCGATCGGATCTTCCGGGGGAACGGTTTGGAATGAACCCAATGAAACCAGGATACAAATACTAAATGCCCACAAAAAAAATATCAATATAGGGACCTGGTGAAAATAAAAAATATCAATATAGGCCGCTTTTACTACTCAGGCATCCAAAACAGGAACCACCGAAATGGAGTGGGAATATTTATTACAGATAAACTATCCGCTAGCACTATAGACTTCTTCACATACTCCGACAGATCAGCTCTCTTAAAAATTAGCGCCAACCCATAAACCTGAATGTTATCCAAACGTAGGCCCCTACCGCAGAGTCAACGGAACAGGAGATTAGGAGAGGAGGAGAACATTTAATGAAGGATCAAAAGAACTACTCAAACTCACCAAAAGACATGAAATTAAATAGGGAAGGGCAGATCTGAGGACCTGGGTGGACCTTTTGGATTGGAGATCGAAATGAGAGAGGCGACTATTACAATTCTGTCAAGAGGAGAATATGAAAGTAACTAATACATGGTTCGGTTTACCACCTCGACGTTTGTATACGTGGAAGTCTCCAGCAGACAAACCAAACAACATAGTGCGTAACCAGATAGACTATATCCTTATCAACAGACGTTTTGGAACCTCTATCACCAGAGTCTGTACATATCCAGGAGCAGGTGTACCCTCTGGCCATGTTCTACTTCTGGCTTGCCTTAAAACCAGAATGGCAAAACACAAAAAAATAGAGAATTGCCTACGAGCGACTACAACAAAAACAGATTAGGGTTACTGTAAGTGAAGAAATAAACCGAGGAATAGAAACAGTTACAGCAAAAATGGAAGCAGACGAAGACCTCAGCTATATATAGAAAGAGACCCAAAATATCGTAATGAACAAAGCTAAAGAAAGAGTAGGATACAGTAAACGAGAACACAAGCAGTCATGAATGACTGACGAAATTCTTTTATTGATGGATGAACGCAGGAAACTCAAAAACCAATCGAACAGGGACAACTACCGGAGGGTTCAAAGATACAGGCAAATATTGGAATAGCGAAAAATGAATGGCTGAAGCATGAATGTGAAACTATTGAGTCTGAAAAACTGAAAGAAATAGCAGAAATATACCGAAAAAGAAACTTCTCTATAATAACAAATGAGAAAAACGAAATCGCATGTGACATCAATACGCGGAAGATAATATGGGAAAACTATATTAGAAACCTGTTCTCAGATGAAAGGATTCTTAACCAAGATAAGGAGGATGATCTAGTAGGACCCTCAATAACAAAATCAGAAATAGAAGGGGCCATCCGCACATTGAAAAACAACAAAACACCTGGTCCCGATGAGATGCCGGCAGAGCTCATAAAACTACTCGATGATAGAGGCATAGCAGTTCTTCAGAAACTCTTCAACAAAATATATGAAACCGGCCAGTACCCCGATCAATTGCTGACATCAACCTTCATTCCCTTGCCAAAACGGAATAACGCAAGGAAATGCGAAGATCACAGGCTTATCAGTCTTATGAGTCACTCCTTAAAACTATTCCTCAAAATAATACATCAGAAAATATTTAGAAAGTGTGAACAAAACATTAGTGACTGACAATTCCGATTAAGACAAGGCCTGGGCACTCGAGAAGCACTAGTGGCAACGCAGGTACTGGTACAAAACTGCCACGATCAGCTGAAGGATGTGTGAGTGTGTTTCATGGACTTCGAGAAGGCCTTTGACAGAGTACAGCACCATAACTAACAATACTATGGATATGGACGGCAGGAATATCCGCTGCATCAAAAATCTCTATCTGTATCAATTAGCTCACATAAAGATCGATGCAGCACAAAGTAATAAGGTTGAAATCTGCAGAGGAGTCCTACAGGGATGTGTGCTTTCGCCACTGCTATTCAATTTGTACTCCGAGAATTACTTCCAGGAATCACTTGAGAATATTGAAAGGGGTTTTAAAGACAATGGAACATGGATTAATAACATTCGCTATGCGGATGATACAGTCTTGATTGTTGACAATATGTACGACTTCTACGGGTTTAGGAATCTATTGCTTCAACAGATTTTCTGCGCATTTTGTAGTAATTTGTTTGGTGCAATTTGTTTAAATTCTTCTAAGGCAAAAATTTAAATAATAATGCCGCATTCAATTGGATAGCTAACCATCATAATTAATTAAATATAAAATAATAGCAGAAATCGCAAAAACGTGCACGCAAATTTAAGCATTTCCATATCTATGCATTTAAAGCTCGCCCCTATTCAATTTGCAATAATATTAAATGCATCTGAAATCCACAAGATTGGATTTATAACAATCCTAATTGGCTCCATATTTCTCTCCAAAGCGTTGAAAACTTACTTAATCCTATATTTATGAGAAATTTACCCTTCAAACCATAAAAATTAATTGTTACATTATTCAAATTATTACTTTGCTCATTGACTGATCAAGTAAGTTATTCTCTAGGTCAATGAAACTGCTGTTAAAATGATGCCACTTGAATCATATAAAATCATAATTGCAGATAGCTTGTTAATTTTCCAACTATCATGACCATCGCCTTAGCAGATATTATTAAACGCTAATAATTCCACGGTCAGATCTAATGAAGATCATTTCCTTATTGTTGCAAATGGTGCTTCATGCCAAGATCTCTTCACTGCTTTGTCCCTGATAGCATCAATTAGAAGGTATAAAAACTTCATATAGAAAAAAAGCTTTAATATGATGGAAAACATAAAAGCCATAAATGGTAGGTGGATTCGTACCAAAGGCCAGGTGAATGAACCGAGAAAAACAGCACAGAAGAGACTTTGTGTCTTGCGAAAGGTCGATGGAAATTAAGCTGTACACCAAACAAGAATAAACCGCAAGCCAAATATCGAAACTATTGAAATTAAAGGTTTGAATTAGGAGAGACACACAGATAAACGCATTTTTCTATGCAATAAATTTCATGTTTCCAGCAGAGGTTTTAGTCTTGTGCTTTTAATAAATATATAAACAGCCGGCTGGCGATTGGAGATAAAAATTACGTCATATCTACCTTTCATATTAGCACCAATACTGTCGCTAATTGCTTTTGCTTAATTGCTTCTATTTCCAACGTTCGTGTTAAATTTTATTGACTGCCATCGAAAGCGCTGTTCTTTGTTTAATCTTTACGGCGAAATACAATGTGTTTTTTTATAAAGTGCCATCGGTAATTAGGCGCAAAATTTAAAGTTAATTATATTCGGAAAATCGCGACCGTGAAAGTCTAAAAGATACGAGTTATGGAAATAAAATGGTTTTTAACTAATTCAAAAACCAATTTAACCTGTTATGTTACAAAGCAATTTGGCTATTTCCGGACGCTTATTATATGGAATATTAGTCTAAATAACATTATGATTTCTGAAATTTAAAATGTTCCAATGCGACTAATTATAAGTATATTGGAATAAGTAGTTGAATTAGCACTCAAAATTAAGTCTGATTAGCGATGCTTCAGAATACTGAACTTAATACAAAAGTAGTTGCCCTTTTCTTTAAATTTTCATGAATCCCCAACGAAAAATTGGGGCAAAAGTAACGCATGGAAGCAAACACAAAGTGAACTCGTCGCTGTTAATAATCTATTTTTGCTGAGGTTACATACTTGGCAATCGTTCCTGATCGAGGAGTTTTGGCTATGCATTCTTGAACTTTATACTATATGAGGCCTAAGCTCCGAAATGACTAACTAAAGCACGAGCTGAATAAATGTAATTTTTCTTGCAAAGCAACTGTTTACTATCAACATTTAAAACCGGTATAAGAGTTACTTGTTAGATGCGATTAGCGAAAGTTCTCCATGTACTTTCTGCTGGTAAACAACAAATCAACAACATTTCGTACCTGAGGTCAAAAGTGTTATGTTCCATATGACCTTAGAGACTCGATAATGACTTTTTGTTGTGTTTTTTACCGTTTAGTTATAAGAGGACATATCCAAGGCGCTAAAAGTTCAGATATAGTCGATATAAGTGTATTAAATAAGAAAAATCATAAACAAATTCATTAGCATATTTCATTGAGAATATCGGAATATTTTATTCAAATTAAGTGAACTGGAAATTATGAAAGAAATTCACCAACCGAGGTACTTACTCATTAGTGTGTAAGAATAGCGATTTACATTCAAATAGGAATGCTACCATGCAAATTATATCTCTTGATAAAACCAGTGAATGAGCAATGCATTGATAACATTGAAACTGCTTATCTCTTACACATGTTTTCCACTTTGTGTTAATTCCAAACAATATCGGGCCTTAGGTGCATAAACAATGCGATAGCTGAACAAAACAACACTTATAAGGCACATAAGTACAATAAATAGGGAAGTAATTGTAAAGATTAGAAAAATAAATTGTTTTACTTTGATTGATTGTTTCATTTTTATCAATGATTTCTATGTTACGTTTAATTGTTTGATGTCTGACTTGATACTGTTTCTACCTCGATTTTCCTGTTGTCTTTTTGAAAACTTCAAGTGAAAGTTCGATTGATAAACTCAACTCTTTCAGATGTATTCCTCTTTAGGCATTGTAATTTTTTAAGTCAACATTTGTCCTTTAGCCTGCACTTTACATTGTTTAAGAGCAAACGTTTTGGAAACGGTTTCGGACCCGATAACGTTTTTCCGTTAAAGTGATTCGTTATATCCCAATATTACACACAACATTAAACGTTTACGAACAGATAAATGGCTTTCAAGAAATACTTTTCCAATTACTTCTAAAACACTCCCCATGCCTAAAGTAATAATACTTAAACGGATCTGCAACATTATTTTCGGTGTCCAACCTTGAGTCCAAAGCGCAATTAGAAGATTGAAATAATAAAATGTACTTAAAATATGCCCAATTGGCTCTTCAAAAGTTGCTTCGTTTTTTAATTGCTTCTAATTGAATTAAAAATAATTTAAGTTTGTATGCTTACTTTATACATCTGGCTTGCTAACATGTTCCATCTTCATGACTAGCACATGGACAATAAGCAAAAACGCCAACTTTTATCATTCCATTAATTGGCCATTTTATGGTTACCCACGGATAATGGATTGCGATTATTGTAGTTACAAATTGTCACTATTTAGCGCCTTATCTTAATGTTAGTTTGTGCCCGCAAATGATTAGAAGAAATGCTTTGTAAATTCCCCTTAACTTCCTTTGGAAATGAAGTCTCACAGACGTGGGATTACGCTGCTATACATTTTCAGATTTAAATTCATTTGCTTATTCTGCTTTCATCCCATCTTAGCAGTAGGAACTGGCTAAACAACGATTTAAGAGAAGATTTAAGTAAGTCCTACGATAAGCTTGTTAATGCGATTGCCTGGAACTTAATCGGGGAAGTAAAAAGTATCGCAACGGCTATCTGTAGCGGTACTCAGTTAAAGATAGCAAGTCTATTAATTTTTAAACAAAGCAAATGAACAAAGGCAGTCTTTGGCCGAAGCAGCTAAATTTAATTAGCAATTGTTTGAGGCAAAAGTTGCTGTAGTTGCAGCCGTTGAAGTGATGATTATTTGGCTACTTACTTTAAAAAACTCGATTAAGAATTGGCGGTTCCAACGTCTCAGAAACACTTTGCCTTGGACGCAATCCCAGTAATTTTCCAAGGAAGAAAATTTGCACTTTAAACCGTAACACTGAAAATCGTTGAAACTTCCGTCCTCATTTTTCGTAAAGTCTAATTATAATTTTTTTCCAATGCTTAAAACGTTTTGGGCACCGAAAGTAAACTGACTCCCACCAGTAACGGCCGCAGCTTTTTAACACGATTTAAAAACAAAAGCTCGACCATACACGCATATTAAACAAACGGTCAGGCTCAGGTAAAACTGATTGGGATGCTGAATCGTGTGATTCGAACGGCCTGGGAAAGAAGATGGAACTTGTTTGACTTCAGGAAGATGAGTAGCGGGAATTGATTGGTTCTACGCGGCCAGAGTAAAAGTCCACTGCGATACATTCGGTTTCGAAGAAGAACATAGAAACACTTTACCATAAAGCTGGCGGCTGGTCGAAGTCTACCAGTTCCTACAGTTGAGACTAAGCATAATTGCAAACATGTCTTTCTACTAAGATTTGCAATGTACGCAAGAGTGTTTTCAATGGTTTTTTCTCAGCTAAGTTTTAATTTGTTTGCAATCTGTTACAAGTTGAACTCACTTTCTTACTACTCTTCCGCAGCTTTATTTTTTTTAAGTTTCTAGTTTTTCTCCCAAACTTTTTTCTCACTTGTGTTCACTTTTTGTCAATTACTGCCAATTCTGACTATAACGACTTAACGAAAAGTTTTTTTTAGTTGAAGATCAAACCCTAAATTTGTGATTTCGATCATTTGATTTTCGATCTGTGTTTATAATCTTACAGTTGTTCCTCCTTACAGCTTTTCGTGGCTTAATTTCTTCTTATATCATCACTTCAGGCTGTTATCTCGAAATGTACATTGTTTTTCTAGGTATGTTTGAGTCAACCACATTGCAAATTTACGCAGTCAAGTGAACTGTTTTAATATCCAATCAATCGATCTCAAATAATAGTTGAATATTTAATTTTCGCGAACCAATCAAGCTTCGAAACAAACAAGTTTTGAAAAAATAAAGCTAATTATGCAGTTGAAATGTAGTAATTTTGTTCCAAGTATAGTTTTCATAATGAATGCCTCGTGTTTGTATGTATAGATGTGCATGACAAACCTATTAATTAATAAAATATGGAAAATCCACTTTTATTAATACTTCCAACAGACCTGATAAACAATAAAAAAACTGATGCATTACACTTTATATACAAGCTTTTCCCAAATTCAATTTCCAGCCCATTTGAAAGGGCTTGGATAATCGCAACTGCAAAATCTTCTTCAACAGCTTGCTTCTTTCAGCTTCTGCTTTTAGCAATTTTTCGCTAATTTGCTTGTTCTTTAAAAGTCTTTGGATGCATACTACGTTAATATGTTTGCAAGCATTTAAATAAATCTGCAAATTAAGCAGTAAAATTATAATTTTTTTTCTGCTTGTCCTGACATTCGCGAATTTATTATCAGGTTTACGGAGTCCACGAAACCGGAATTTCCTCTTCAAAGGCAATATTTAACAATCATTTAAACAGACAAGACCGCAAATTAATAACCGTGACTTTTCAGACGGGTAATATCAGCATTAAGACTGTTGTTACCTAAGACGTCTAGTTGTTTTCATTTGAATAGACAATTGTTTGTTGTTTTCAATAAATAGTAATATGTTTAATGAATCATACTAATCATTATTGAAATCCAGGTTTCTTACTAAGAAGCACTAAAGTTAACGAACAATTTGCGATACATTTATAAGACAAATTTTCACGAAATCCTGGCTATTTTTCACCATTTTGTAAAGACTTATTAGGGCATTGAATCCTTGTGTAGCCAAATGCTGAAAGCACTCTAGCTTTACCAGTCAATTTTCTTCGAGACTATGAATGTCTTGGTTTTCGTATAGGACGATTGCAATTTGAAACTCCAAAGTTGCCCGCAGCAATTGTACAATAATATGGAAGTAAGCTGGCTGGCCGATTGATAATATAGATTGCCAAACCGAACAGAAACTCACACATATTACCCACATTCGCCTTAAGGCTTGGTGGAAAATAGCACGGTCGGTTTAGTGGTCAAGTATGTTGATGGAACATAGCTATTAATAGTGCAGTCTTACTATATTTACCAACCGAGAGCCATCACGCCAGTTTTTCTTTGCTACTCTTGGGATTTATTTATTTTGCTACCAACATTGTTTAGTTCATGGGAACGACAGAAAAACAATCTGCCAGTTGCCAGACCTGCCCATAATTCCGTGAAGCTGTTTATAGAGCGGGTCTTGGACGTTTTATCTGTAGGTGTGGTAGATTGTTGATATGGGGGATAATTCCTGTTTATTTCATACGAGTTGAACTTGAAGCTAATGTAAAGCAATCACAGTTGGGAGTGTGATCAGCTGCTACAAAGGGTTCCAGCAGATTCACTTCTGAATGTGAAGCGTTTCGTTTCAGAAGTATCTACAGGCAAAATGTCTTGACAGGAAAAAATACTGTTCTAGATGTTGAAATTAACTCATTTTGTATTTTACAGTACCAATCAAGTTTTTTTGAATAACTTACTTACATCTTTTACATTGTGTGTTTAACATACATTGTTACAAAAATCATCATTTCAAGAGAGGATTTTTGAAGAATAGAAGCAACTTTCATAAAGCAAAATGACTTTCTAAAATAATTCCGGTGAAGAAGCCGAAGAGAAAGATCATTTTTTTCCTTCCCAAAAAGCCATGGAGAATAATCAGCGTTCTAAATAACTGAAGTAAAATCTTAGCACTAAAAAACTGAAGAAGGAAATACAAATTTCAAACTTTTTCGTCTTAAACATTTAAGTTAAAAAGTTTTAGAAAGAAACGTCTTCTCTTTTTTATTTTTCAAAATTTGATATAACTTTGTGCCACTTCTTATTTATTAAAGCAAAGATTGCAAGCCCTAAAAGTGAAGTAAAATGATAAAACTTTAGACAAGACTTTTCGAAGGAAGTCAGATATAATTAACAAAATAAAAAAATGTGCATTGTACAGAAAACGCTGCACGCTTATCACCAAAACTCAATTGAAAATAGCTTTTTTATGTCTTGAACGTGTTTTTTCCTAAAACGCATCGAATTGAAAATTTTGCAGACGGTGTTAAAGTGAGAATTTTTTATTGCATTTTTCTGGTAGCTTTTTGTATCACTTCTCCAACTGGTCAATTTTCAAGCTATAATGCGTTGACTATGATTTTAAAAAAAGGGAGTTCACACGAATAAATGTGGGTTTATTTACATTGAAGGTCACAAAATAGAAATACTGAAAAACATATAATAATTACAATGGAACAAGACGAAAAAATGTTGAAGACTTTCCAAAACTGGTGTGCCGTTCATTAGTTGAAGTGGAATAATTCCCTGGAATTCCCTGGAAAGCACCAACAATGTGGCTCGAGACTCACCACCACTAGGGTAAGGGAATTTTGGAAATGTCGTCCGACCACAAGTAATAATCTACACAAAAAGAGGCCACACTATCAAACAAAAGAACCAACTGAGATATTTTTCGTGGTCAAGTCAAATCAAACATACAATGCAACCTGGCTTTAAAAACAGAAACCGAAGATGCAATAGAACACTTAAAAAAAATCGTTCAGAACGCAGCCTGAGACACCACCCCAGAGATCAAAGCTCACGAACTAAATCACAACATTCCACATATAATAAGAGAAAAGATCTCTGCAAAGAGGAACATAAGACGCGCTTGGCAAACCACAAGACATCCAATTATGAAGGCCAAATTGATCCGAGCAACTAAGAAATTAAAGAGACTCCTCAACGAAGTCGAAAACAGATCTCTACAAAATTATTTAATAGGCGTAACGCCCACCGAAATTAGCGACTACTCTCTCTGGAAAGCCACCAAGAACCTTCAAAGGTCGCAGAAGAACATTCCTCCGATCCGTATGAACAATGGAAAATGGGCAAGAAGTGACGAAGACAAAGCAAAAGTCTTTGCAGAACACCTAAAAAAAGTATTCCAACCATTCCCATCAATGTGCTCAGACGCTGAAGAGGAACCAATACGAAGCTACCTAGAAAGTCCATACCAACTAGATCTACCAATTAAACCACTGCGATTAAAAGAAGTCAAGAGTATAATTGACCACACCAGCACCAAGAACACCCCCGGCTATGATTTAATAACGGAACGACTTCTCCAAGAATTGTCCATAGAGGCTGTAAAATGGATTATGGTCCTGTTCAACGCAATATTAAGAACAGGCTATTACCCCAGTCAATGGAAGGTAGCCCAAATCATTCTCAACCCAAAACCTGGGAAACAACCGGAAGAAACTGAGTCTTACCGACCCATCAGCCTGCTGCCTATTTTACCTAAGGTATTCGAGAGAATTCTGCTCACAAGATTGAAACCAATTCTAATAGAAAAACATTTAATTCCTGACCACCAATTTGGGTTCCGCCACCAACATGCCACCATTGAAAAAATCCACAGAGTTGTCCCCATTATTAACAAGAACCTACAATCTAAAACCTTTTGTTCAACTGCATTTCTAGACATGCCACAAGCGTTCGACAAAGTCTGGCACCCCGGCTTATTAAACAAGCTCAAGCGGAGTTTACCTGACCAGTTCTACCAGATTCTAAAATCTGATCTCACAAACGGACGTTTCCGAGTAAAATTCCAGCAAGAGGGATCTTCAATTATGGCTATTCACGCGGGTGTCCCGCAAGGAATCGTACTGGAACCCCTCCCATACCTGCTATCAGAGATTAGTAGAGAGTAGAGTCAACTAATCTCTGCTGCTGTACCCAGCTGATCTACCGACTAGACACTAGATCAGAAGTAGCTACCTTCGCCGACGATAAGGCCGTGAAGGTCTCAAATAAGAACGCTCATACGGCTTCAAGGATGCTACAAAAGAGCCTAGACGATATAAGTGAGTGGTCTAGACTGTGGAGCATCAAAATAAATGAGGACAAAATCAATCCATGTAACATATACTATGAGACGCGAATCGAGTCCACCTGTAACGCTCAACAACCACCACCTACCACAGGCGGAAGCAGCGAAATATCTCGGTATGCACCTGGACAGGCGACTTACCTGGCAAAAACACATTTGGACCAAAAAAAAAGCAACTCCCCGTCTAACTGCGCCAAATGAAGTGGCTAATAGGTTGTAACTCCCAGCTAACAATCGACAACCAACTTCTGCTATATAAGACCACAATAAAATCTATCTGGAACTATGGCATCCTATTGTGGGGCGCGGCTAGCAAATCTAACATTGGAATAATAGGAAGATTCCAAGTTACCAAAGGCCCTTGGTTTGTGCCAAATTGGGTCATCCAACAAGACCTTCAAGTACCCTCAATACAAGAAGAAATCCAGAAAATCATTGTAAAATATCGCAGTCGTTGCCAACCTGCTCAGAAGCAACACCACAAGACGCCTCAAGCGATACGATCCGCTGGAATTTACGGTTAGATTCCAATAGAATGTAATCCTCCATGATCTAGGACCATGTAGGGATACATACCAAATGATTAGAAAGTGTTGCTGATGGGCAACATCTTGTACATGTCAGTTAGTGTGATATATTATATTACTTACCATAATATTTACTTATTATCGTTTAGATAGATTATAACTCATTTATTATGTCCTAAATATCCTCTGAAAATTATCAGCAAATTGATGCAATCATTGCAAGGCAAAGAGGGCCTCCTAATGTTCGATCCAGCTACTTTATGTAGAGTATTCGCCGCAAAACGCATCTCTAATCGGCAGGAAATTAGTAAATCCAGCTGCACCGGAGAAACCGAAGCTTTGGGGATTTTCCAGAAATTATCTCTAAATTGCTTCAGATTAATTAGACTGAAAGTACCCCACTTTTCCTGATTTTACCTCATGCTAGAAGACATTGCCTTAGGCAAAACTGATTTACTTTAATATATGTTTATTTACCGATTGGTTTAGGAGACATTAATACATGCTTTAAGCAATCGACTACTGTAATTTGAACTGTTAGTTTAATTAGCGACTTTGTGCTAAAATTTTTTCAAATTATTCTTTGCTAATCGGCTTAAGCCGGGTGATTTTCACTCAAATTATGTTAAGTAATTTGGGACAAATTA
This sequence comes from Dendroctonus valens, assembly GCA_024550625.1. Taxonomy (NCBI): domain Eukaryota; kingdom Metazoa; phylum Arthropoda; class Insecta; order Coleoptera; family Curculionidae; genus Dendroctonus; species Dendroctonus valens. The sequence continues at coordinate 1,313,508 of JAJTJO010000032.1, read as the reverse complement.
ATTTACGCAAATTTGATTTATTTATCAGTGTTAATATTCATATGCTTTTGAAATATAAAGGACTTAAATTGGGAAATCAACTTTTTAAATCTCTCCACTTTTTCAGCTAATAATTCCAGTTTTCTCCACGACTACTCTCGCTGGTAAAGGATATTTCAAAAGCGCTGTGTTTGCCGATATCGTTAATATATAAGTGCTAAAACACCACGAGCTGCAAGGTAAACCCCAATTCAGCCAGTGACAAAACATAATTTTGCTTTTCCGTCCAAATATGTATTCAGCATCGTATCTGCAGCACACCATTCCATTGTTTGACCATGCTACATTCAATGCAGGGTAATAAGTAAATGTTTGAAAAATTGACTATTTTCATCGGATGTTGGAGCATATTTTATAATTTAGTTAATGTGGCGTGGAAAATTGGTTCTAGGTTAACACAAATGATTGGATGGCGCGCACTTTATAATGAATAATTTATTAGTGGCTGGCGCAGACATGTCTTCATTAACTAATAGCTAGTAGTAAAATTCGGCGGCACTTATGTCATAATTATTTTCATTAATGATGTCCTGTATAATATTATAAAAGCACTAAACGTGTTTGAGTAGTTTTATTAAATTCGTCTCAATATTTCCGTTTCAAACTTCTCACAAAATGCCCTTAATAGAATTCCGTCTATTTGATCCGTAGGTCATTGAGCAAATAATCATTTCCACTTTCCCCTGAACAAGGCCACCCTCAAGGATCACTGCTCTCACCGTTCCTCTACAATATATACTGCCATGACATATACAATTACAACTTACCAGACAAAAATCAAATCGACAGATCGGCATACATATTACAATACGCAGACGACACGGCACTTATTGTACATGACAAAACTACTGAGAGAGCAGCTCAAAGACTCCAAACACTAACAAACAACACAATGACATGGTTTTATAAATGGAGACTAACACCAAACGCGTCAAAAAACCAACTTCTGCTCACAAACCACAGACTCAACGCTGACTCCCCTACAATAACTGCAGCCGGCCAAACGACACAACCGAAAAACGACGTAAAATACCTTGGAATCACAATTGACCACAAACTTAAATTCACTAAACACATACGAAACATCAGGGCAGAAACAATAAAGAGAACAAAACACTTCCGATCACTAACCTACAAAGACAGAGGAATTAGCACAAACACCGCCACCAAAATATATAAAGCTATTTGTAGACCCTTGCTAGACTATGGACATATACTCATGACCAACGGAACAGAAAGGACAAAACGTTATATACAAACAACAGAACAAATTGCACTAAGACTAATAAAACGAATAAGACCACTACAAACCCACTACACAACCAAAACCCACTACACAACCCCTCCACCCAACTACTATACGAACGCACAAAACAAAATAAAGATTTCGGAAAGACTCATACATCTACAGACAAAATGGACAAACAACCCCTACAACTGGACCATACTGAATCCCCTTTGCCTTACAAGATCAACCAGACAATCCCGCTTCCGTTTCCCTACATCAACGCTACTCGAACACTTACAAACGCAACTGACTACTGGACAATAAAATAATTTTTTCTTGTCATTAGAATTGGAAAGTTTATTTAATAAGATTATTAACCTAGAATAAGAGAATTTTCATCTTTGTTTTTTATCTAGATTAAGACTACATGTATTAAACAAGGGCAGAAAGACCGATAGGTCGATAGCCTTTTTTAGAAATAAAGACGTTTACTACTACTCATTTCCACTAACTTTCAGGCGGGCTAGTGGCAATTAAATCTGCTGCACATCGAAAACAAATGTCAAGTTTTCGATATTGATATATTACCCAATTTTATTTGTTCCCCATAATAGGGGTTGGCTGTGTGTGTTTCATTAGCTGCTATAATTGATTATTTTTTTAATTGGAACACGATTTTTCTTTTGTTTAAAGGGGCCAATTGGTTTGCACCGAATGGGCTGTAAAAAATGGCAAATCGTTGCCTGAAAACTCAATATAAGCTGCGTTGTCTACTTGTAGTTGAAAGCGATTAAATGTCAATTTCAGGACTCAAAGGCCGCGTTTCACCACGCGATCTTAAACGTAGTTCAACCTCTAAAACTCAGTTTGACGCGCGAAACTGAGTTCACCAGAACGTCTAATGTGGTTTCTGCTTAAACCACGTTTACGTTAAGGCCAAAAACTGCCCGATTTTGGCCGTTTATGGCCTTAAACGCCGTTCAAAGATCGGCAGATTGACTTTTTTTAAGAGAAGACCATTTCAACAGTCTAGATGATAAGGATTTTGAAATGCGTCTTCATCTTTCAAAAGCAACCTCTTTGCTAGTTTTACAACTGATAGAAGGCAAATTGGAATTCCCAGACGAAAAGTAATAATTATATTTAAATAACAATATACTTGTCAGCCTTTTCGGAAAACATACATATTTAATTAGGAAAAGTTGCTGTTTAAATCGTTTTGTAATGGCTGGCTCAAACTAGTACCATTTCTTTAACCCGCACGTGTTTTGGTTAAAGGATGGTTGGAATAAAACTCGATATCGACTGCTTCGTGTGGACTGTATTGAATATCTCCTTTTACATTCACCCGTTACCAGTTATATCACCCCCGTTTGTCAAATGTCATTTCTACTGTCGTGGCACTGTTGCCAACCGATATATATATACATGTTACATAAGTAAATCTAACATAACTCCCCCTTTTGAAGGGTACCTTTAAAACGGCAATATCTTAAATATTTATGACGAGTTAACTAACTGAATAACAGATTTACACAAATCACTAGTCGGTTTCATCCTGTAGAGGTAATGGATGTAGGTGGCGTAGGGACCTGAGGACTCGTCCCCTTGCAGTCGTAATCTCCGCAGTTCTAGGCACACCATCTTGGCTCGGCATCAATTTGGATATGCGTCCAATAGGCCATCTATAGGGCGGCTGCTTGTCGTTCCGAAGTAGCACTAAGGTCCCATTGGAAATCTTGGTCGGAGCTTCCTTCCATTTGTATTGGGTGTGCAATTGGCTGATATACTGCTTCGAAAATTGTGCCCAAAATTGTTGGCACAGCTGCTGGACATGTTGAAGTCGTGGAAGTCTGTTTGGCTTAACATCGTGTAAGTCATATTCCGGAACGTGTTGCACAGATCGACCAATAAGGAAGTGAGATGGGGTTATCGGGCTGAGATCGTTAGGATTAGTAGACATAGAATATAAAGGTCTAGAATTAAGTATGCCTTCCGTTTGAATTACTATTGTATTAAATTCTTCAAACGTTACGTTTTGGTTGATCAGAACACGCTTCAAGTGATGTTTCGCGCTTTTGACAGCTGCTTCCCACAGACCTCCAAAGTTTGGAGTATAAGGAGGAATAAATGTCCATTCTATATTGAATTGATTCGTAAAATTGGTCACTGCCGTTTGAGTATTGTTTAAAAAATGTCCTAAGTCTTTTAACTCATTACTGGCGCCCAGGAATGTAGTTCCATTATCGGAATATATTTTGCGCGGCATTCCTCGTCTAGCGGTAAATCGTTTGAGGCAGGCAATGAAGCTATCAGTGGTTAAGCTAGAGACAACCTCTAAATGAACTGCTTTGACGCAAAAACAAACAAATACGGCCAGATAACATTTTGGTAATTTGGCGCCTCTTCCTGTTTTATTAAGAATAAAAAATGGGCCTGCGTAATCAATTCCAGTTATTTCAAAAGGACAAACTTCGTTTAATTCTGTCGTTTGGAAGACTCGCCATTGGATAAGCACAAGGAATGGGCTTAAACTTAAAACAAGTTAAGCAATTCCTAGTAATTTTTTTTGCTAAATTGAGTCCTCCGATTGGCCAATTAAATTGCCTTATACATGCTAACAGGAGTTGAGGGCCTGGATGTAGCAAAGCTTTATGTTTGTTTTCAAAAACTAAATGAGTAAATGGGTGTTTATTATGCAACAGAATTGGATGCTTTGTCGTATATGGTAGGTTGGAAAGATTTAATCTTCCTCCAACGCGCATTACACCATCGCCGTCCAGAAATGGAGTGACAGACGAAAGTTTATGTTTTTTGTCTAGGATCTTATTTTTCTGTAATAGAGACATTTCGACCGGAAAGCATTCTTGCTGACACACTTTGATTAACGCTGTCTTCGCTTTGTTCAACTCAAGTACAGACATAGGCCCCACCAGTAAATCTTCTTTCAAAATCCTACGTTTCAAATTTACACAGAAACGAAAACATAAAGCCACCACTTTTAGCAACTTCGGAAAACTTGAAAACTTTGTAAAAAGTGAAGAATAGGATTTTTCCGAAGATAACATAATTATGGTCTTTTTCTTGAGTGCTGGTAAAGAATCGAGCTCGATATTAAAGGTGTGAACAGGCCAACTACTTTGATGTAGCTTTAAGAAACTAGGACCCTCCCACCAGAGAGAATGATTTAATAGCAAATCGGGATTGATTCCTCTCGAAGCAACATCTGCAGGATTTTCCTTGGAGTTTACGTACCTCCATTCATACTGACTTGCTAATGACTGAATTTTGGATACCCGATTTGCTACAAATATTTGTAACAAATGGGGCTCCGTCTTAATCCAACTCAGCGCTACTTGGGAATCGGACCACATTATAATTGGGACAGTAGTAGATAATGCTTGTTTTACCATTTCTACTAGTTGAGATCCCAATAGACTAGCACATAACTCAAGTTTGGTATCGTAATTGTTTTCAAAGGCGCCACTTTGCTTTTTGAACATAACAAGAAAACTTTAAAATTGCCTTGCTCATCTTGACTTCGTAAATAAATAGCTGACGCATATGCGTCTTTTGAGGCGTCACAAAAACAATGAATCTCTACCAAGGAATAGCCTTTTGGGACAACATTTCTTGGAAGATTAATTTGGTTCAGATTTGCTAGACGACTTTGAAATTGAAGATATTGTGTCTCTAAATCATTAGGAATGGAGCTATCCCATGATATTCGAAGACTCCACAATCGTTGGATTATAATTTTGGAGACAATAATGACTGGACTTAAAAGACCTAAAGGGTCATAAATCTGAGCAATAGTAGAGAGTATATGCCGCTTGGTAATAGTACTTGGATTACATTTTGAAAATTGTTTAATATTATAAGTTAACTTGTCAGCAGTTGTATGCCACTGTATTCCTAAGGTCTTGCAACTATCATTTTTACCAAGGTTCAGAACTGAGTTCGAAATTGTTAAATTATCAAACCCTTCAATAACACTAGGATTATTAGAAACCCATTTTCTCAATATGAACTGACCAGTTTCTAAAATCTTATAAACTGTTTCGCATCTATTTTTTAGTTCTCTTAAATCGTTTGACCCGGTTAGTAAATCGTCGACATAGAAATCGTTTAATATAGTGTTACAAGACTCAGGAAATCGAGAAGAATTGTCATGAGCTAATGTTTGGAGACACTTAATTGCCAAGTAAGGGGCTGACGTTGTGCCATATGATACGGTATTTAATTGATAAACCGAGAAATCATTACTAGGATCATCGCGCCATAAAATTTGTTGTAACGATCTTTGATCTGGATTCATTACAATACAACGATACATTTTGGAAACATCGGCTGAAACGACATAATGGTAAACTCTGAATCGAAGTAAAATGTCTATAATATCATTTTGGAGTTTAGGTCCGACAAATTGAAGATCGTTGAGAGACCATCCCGTAGATGTAGGGCAACTACCATCAAACACTGTTCTCAATTTTGTAGTAACGTTATGTTCTTTAATAATACCATGATGGGGTAAGAAAAATGACATAGACGTAGGGTCTTGAACTGGAGTCGAAACTTTGGTCATATGGCCTAACTCAATATATTCTTGAATAAATTGAAAATATAGCTTTTTAAAGTTAGGATCGACAAATTTTCTCTCTAAGCTCTTAAACCTTTGAATAGCATTATTTTTGGAATTCCCTAATAAACTTGGAGAATGTTTTAATGGGAATTTGACAACGAACTGGCCTAACTCATTTCTGTACGTATGCTGCTTAAATTGTTTTTCACATTCCTCATCGTCTTTGCTTATGATCGATGAAATTTGAACTTCTTCGAGTTCCCAAAATTTTTTAAGCTGGTCATCTTCAGGAATGTGTATTTTAGAAAAATTGCAAATCGTAGTGTTTGTTGGCTTAATAGGGCAAAAACCTCCCACAACATATCCAAATTTTGTGTTTTGCAACGTTGGAAGATATTTACCTAATTGAATTTGTCCTACCAAGATCAAATCCCAAAATAAACTTGCACCGATTAATAAATCAATACTTCTTGCATTATAAAATTCGGGGTCAGCTAGCTTAATTTGACTGGGTAATTGTAAATCTGGAATACGAATTGATGATGACGGAATATCGTTTGCAATAGTAGGAGTCACAAAACACGACATAGTAGTGCTAAAATCGGAATTATGAGAATATATGGAAACGTTGCACTTTCGATTTAGTTCAGAAACAACCTGATTAATTCCAATCAATGACATATTAGTTGCCGTAGATTTAAGTTTTAATTGAAGATAAAATTGTTCAGTAATCAAATTGGACTGGGCACCACAATCAAGTAAGGCCCTACACAAATGAAAATTACCTTCCACATCTTTAACTTTGCACATTACAGTAGACAAAAGAACCTGATTTGAAATCGAAGCTGATTGTTTAACCACCATGCTTAAGTTCGTCACTGCATTTGTTCCCATAGAACTATTTAACCTATCTTGATGTAATAAGGTGTTATGTTTAACTACTTTACATATTTTACATGGGCGCAAAAAACATTTATCAACAAAATGTCCCGTACGTAAACAATTGAGGCACAAATTGAGGTTTTTAACTTGTTCCAATCTATCAGCAACCGACAATGCCATAAACTTGTCACACTTATAAATGGTGTGATTATTCTTGCAAAAGTTGCATTTAATTGTTTTGCTTGATGTGTGTGCTAGGAGATTCATTTGAAAGTTATGGTTTTGTTTATGAAATTGTCTTGGTTGGTGATTCGATGAGATGTTTAACTTACTCGGAAAAGCTTTTTCCAAAGATTGCAATAAATCTACCTTGTTTTTAAGAAAATCTACAAATTCTTCCAGTGTTGGTAACTCTGACTTGTATTCACGTTCTTTCCATTCTCTTAAACTCGTTTTATCGAGCTTACCCGACAATAAATGAATAATCAAAGAATTATATAAATCTTGCGGATTTAATTGTATTCCATCAATCGCGGTGACATGTTTAGTTACCTGGTCCAGCATTTGACTGAATTGACTAAAGTTCTCTTTATTGATATGTGGCACATTTATAAGCTGTTGATAATGAATGTCTAAAAGAAATTGCTTTTTACCAAATTTACTTTCCAAAATTTGCCATGCTGTTGCGAAAGGATTGCTTACGGTGTCCAGTCCTTCAATCAGCCTGGCTGCATAACCCTCAAGTGAAGCTTTGAGAAATTGGAACTTTTGTACATTTGATAAAGCTGAATTGCTTGAAATAATTGACGAAAAATTTAGTTTAAATGAAAGCCAGTGCTCAAAACTGCCCGAAAATGTAGGCAACTTCATTTTTGGCAATAAAATATTCTGCAAAGAGTCACCTGGATTCATGGATGCATTGGAATGCACTGGATTTGTCATATCTGCTTGAATAGACTGCAAATACTGAGTTAAAAAACCTTGGACATTGTAGTATTTATTTTCGAACTCCTCTCTCTCTTTATAGTGTATTTGGAGGTCTCTTTCGTCACAACTCGATTCAATTACTGACTGAATAGCATCAAAATCTGCCATTAAACTCATGCTGTTCTTAAATCGCAGCTCAACATTATTGAAAGCCGGTTTTTGATCATCGGGAGAAGTCTTTAATAATTGGATAAACTTATCAACCAACGTTAGTTTTTGTTTAATAGAACCACGACTTCTAATTAATTGTTTAATTTGTTGCAAATCAATTGCCCCATCTGAGTTTTCCATCTCAATGAGGATATTTACTTGATAAAATAGTTAAAATAGGTAGAAGTGTGAAATAGAAATGATTACCACGTGGCTATTGGCCTGTTGGCGTTAAAAATTGTACACAAAAATATAAAATTGTGAAGAAAACCGTGTATGATATTAAGCACCGATAGTGTAAAATATTCAAAATGGCATGTGAAAACTTCTAGAGTACTTTATATCTATGCCTAATAGAGGCAAAATAGGATAATAGAAAATGGAGTACTTACTGGCTTCACTCTTACAACTTGCACCAGGAAATAGAGCTTTTTTTTTACGATACCTGGTTCGAATGGACCAAAATGTTTAATCGTTTTGTAATAGCTGGCTCAAACTAGTACCATTTCTTTAACCCGCACGTGTTTTGGTTAAAGGATGGTTGGAATAAAACTCGATATCGACTGCTTCGTGTGGACTGTATTGAATATCTCCTTTTACATTCACCCGTTACCAGTTATATCACCCCCGTTTGTCAAATGTCATTTCTACTGTCGTGGCACTGTTGCCAACCGATATATATATACATGTTACATAAGTAAATCTAACAGTTGCGTTTCGCCGATAAACCAACTTCTTGGTGCCTTGTGGTTTTATGCCACGGGATGCATGCAAATTTCTGCTGGGGATTTTGTAGGTTGCAGCACAACTACAGCACAGGGGTAAGCGCCGCGATCTCAGTTCGTTAAGTTTCCAGAGACAGCTGAAGAAACTATTCTCACTTTTGCAACGGTGCCTCTGTTTCCAGTTTCGTAAACTGCGTTTCACTAAACGCAGTTTAAGGAACGTACGGGAGCTCTCGTGAAAACGGCGCGTCTTTAAACGAGTTTAATTTCGGCGTTTACCATAAACTTTCTGGTGAAAATCGGCCTAAGGGCTGCCTAGAAGCTGGAATAACGTCGCTCATTCACTGCAAATCTTTTCAGTGAATTAAGAATACTTGTCTATCAACCTTTTACTGTTTTCGATGTTTTTAATATTGCGTTTGACATGATTGTGTTAATATTTATGACATGATTGTGTTAAACTTAGGGGCAAATAGCTTGCTGCTTATAAAAATGATGGTTTTAGATATCGAGATTTTCTAAAGAATTCAACTTATTTTCATTCTTATTAATTTCAAAAATTCCTGGGTTTCAGTCAATTTGAAATAAATTGAAGTACAGTCAGGAAAATATACACAACAATTCTTATTAATAAAAATGTAAATACGATTTTTGTAATGTCGTACATGGAATTGTACGTGATAAATAATTCCTTTCCATTCGTTTTGCTTAGGTTTGTACTGCACACGTGCATTTTCAACAATTTATGTTTAGCTCATCAATTGGTGACTATATTAATACGATAGTTATACTTATATTATTATTATTATTATACAGGGTGAATCAAAAGTGGCGTCATTCCTCTGGGGGTGTTGTCTGGGGGTGTTTTGGCAGTACAGGAAAAATAGTAAAAAAATTAATTCGTATTAAAAACTGAGATATTTGAAAAAAACTAGATCAGAATTACGGCAACGATGCTTCGCAAGCTAATAAGCCTAATTAACATTACATAAATACCTGTTGCTTATTAATGATCCAGAACTCGGGGTAACCATAACTAAACATTGAAGTCAAAATTATATTTGATTGGGGTTAGGACAACCCTGTAAAGAGTTACCCCTTTCTGTCAATTGGTCTGTTCGGAAATTAATATTTTATACTAGTGATGACGTCATTTGCGAGTACTAATTTGCTAGTACCTTTTTGTATTTAACTAATGTTTCAATGCAATTCCAGATTTATCAAAATAAATGATGCGAAACAAAATAATTTTCACTAAATAAGAATATTTTTTAGATACGGCGCGGCTTAATAATTTGAAAATTCAATTTGATTTCAATAATACCTCCAATAAAAAGTTATAGCTTAATGAAACCAACCTACGGTAAGTGAAGAACCTATAAAAATTGAGTCATTAACCTTTAAATACGAAAATCATTTCGGTGCTTGGTGATAAAACGAAAATCTTAGATATAAAGCTGTGGTTCTGAAAAGTGAGTTGAGCAGCTTCTTGTATTCGTGTAACTAACTCCTGCTCATTTTGTACCGGTGTTCGTGTTCGATAGACAAGAGATTTAATGTGTCCCCAAAGGAAAAAATCCATAGGAGTCAGGTCAGGAGACCTTGGTGGCCAGTTTACTGGTCCATTTCGGCCTATCCACTTGTCCGTGTGCTCCTGATTCAGCCAAGCTCTTACCGGAGCAGCGAAATGGGCTGGAGCCCCGTCCATTTGGAGCCACAGATTTTGAACGGAGGCTAAGGGGCAGATTGTCAACAAGATTTTCAAACTCCGAATGAAGAAAAAATAAAAAAATTTCACCATTGAGCCGAGATCGCAAAATTACGGGTCCCAGTAGGTGAATACCCAGAATACCTGCCAAAACATTCATACTAAAACGGTTTTGATGATGTTGCGAAATGGAGGCATGTGGGTTGTCGGTGGCATAAACATGAGAATTGCGGGAGTTGAAAAATCCATATCTACAGAAATTGGCTTCGTCGGTCCATAAAATATGTGATAAAAACTGAGAATTTTGTCGATTTTGATCCAAAAGTCAATTACAAAAACGCTGCCGTAATGGAAAATCTGAGGGTAAAAGCGCGTGTGTCTTACATTAATGGTAAATATGAAGCCCTTCCTCGGCAATAATCCTCGGTGTACAGTTGATTGGGAAAGCGACATTTGTTTCGCAATTCCGTGTACTCCTGGACGGATCTGCTGCAATGATATCCAATACATGTTCCTCTATGTCTGGAACCCGAGCACCTCTTGGTCGTCCAATATCCACTTCAATTACAGGAGCCAATCTTCCAGTATCTCGGGTAAGTAAGTCACAATTTGACAAATGCTTGTTATTCTTGACAAAAGATATCTACCTGTGACTACCTAATAATGACAAAAAACATCATTGCCGCTTTGACTTTTCATCAAAAAATTGTAGAAGAGTACTTTTTTAATATCGAAAATTTTCGTAATTTGAAGTAAAGATGGTAATTTCTCTTTTCGAATGCTTAAGTATTCCAATATGCTATCAATTCAAACATGGAACAATTTCAGAATAATGCTTAATAACAAAGTTGAAATTCAATTTTCAACTGTTAATATCTTCTATAAATTTTCGAGAAAAATGTTTTCAATATTTTTCCCGTACTCTCTAAGTGAGCCCCAATTACCCCTTAAAAGGAATGACGCCACTTTTGAATCACCCTGTATATATTATATTATATAGTCTCTTTGAAGCGTTATAAGTAGATAAATGGCCTTTATCTTGAATCAATTCTTACGTTGTTTGCTCTTATTTTCATTTATATTAATAAAAATGTAAATACAATTTTTGTAATGCCGTACGTGAGAAATATGTAATTCCTTTGCATTTCTTTCGCTAGGTTGCTCCGCTCAAGTGCTTTCTCAACAATATATTTTTGTTCATTAATGGACGACAGTGTTATTCATTAATAGGATTATTTAGTTTCGCTGTTTTGAGCATCGTAAGGAAATAAGTAGTCCACTCTTGACTCAATCCTTTTGCAATTTGATTTGAAGCCAAAATTCCCGAGATATATCAAAATGAAATTACGTCTCCCAAAGACTTAAATAATCCGGTTTCTTAGCTCCCAATGGCACCAAACAGGGATTATTCCATTCTAATAAATCGGACGATAGAACTATTGGAGTTAATTGTCCAATTACATTATGACACAATTATCTCGGGCAGATTGTCGGAAACCATTAACATCGAGATCTGCATTTCCCTTAACGCAAACTCCATTACATTACAAGTAGTATTGTGCATGGCTTCGCACTTACATTGGTGAGTTACATTTACTGGTCATAACTTTTTTGCCTCAACGCGTCCATGTTTGCTTCGTCATGTTCATATTGAGACACTCGTCGTTTTTCTATTCGGATAATTCAAAATTAAATGGGTTTTAAAATGGGTTTTAAAAACTTTTTTGCTGTCGTTTGGAATGCATACAGTAGTCGCTGCGATATAGTTTTCTCTACCCATTCTGTATCCTCCACTGCCTTCTTTGACGCTATTTATAATTTTATCCATGATCAAATTGAAGAGAGTAGGGCTCATGCTACGCCATCATCCCGGACGTAATGGATATCTCTTCAGTCAGACCTTGTTTTTTATACGTGCTTTATTGTGATTGTTGAGCTGTTCGATTACTTTGACATAGTTGTGACCAATATTGGTTTCTTGGAGTATTTGTAGAACATCTGTTAGAAGCACTCTATCAAATGCTTTTTTGAGTTCCACTAAGCAGAGAAATACGGGTTTATTAAATTCTAATGATTTTCCGACTCTTTCTCGTAGGATAAATAAATTATCGTCTACTTTTTCGTAAAATTAAATTCTAAATTAATATTGTGCATATTTTCCTGACTGTATTTCAATTGAATAAATTAATATTGTTTGAAAGTTTCGGTTTGGCGATCCATAAGTATAAAAAGGTAAGTTAAAATTGGAAGCAACGAGTTGAAACCAGGAAGCAATTCGATTGCATTAAATCTCTCTTGAATACGAATGCATGCTGATGACGAACAATTTGCCCATGGAATTGTTAAATTACTTTTCCGTATATTCCGAGATGCAATCGAGCTTAATCAGTATTGTTATACTCAGATTACTAAACTTAGCCTAGCAATTATGTAAAGTGCTTTAGACAAAGCAAGTAGAGCCGTTTACGAATTTAAGATAAATCTAGCGTCTTCTCCCCGAAATTTATCAACTGTTTGGTAAAACAGGTAGAAACTGATTTTCGGTAATTTCAATACCAGCCAGAGAATAAATCAGATACGTTTGCTAATAAATTAAAATGTGTTCGCGTCACATGTTAGCTTAATATGCAAATTGTTCCTCTTGTATGCTAAACGTTATGTCATGTGTTGGAATTACTTTAATCTGTCTGTGATCGACTTTGTCGTTGTGTAATAATAAGCGAGTCTGCTCGGAATGGTCTATTAGGAAAGCAAAAACCTGATTAATAAATGTTGCCAGAAGGCGCAAAAAAACCAAACCCAAAATGGACATTGAATTCCTTCATGGAAACACATTGCTTTAATATTTTACCTAGTGTCCACACTCATTGTGAAATGGCGGTAACATGTCAATTCCCATTGCAAACAAACCTTTCCAAACCGGCACAAAATCGATGGAATTTTATTGCGCATTTATTCTAGAAATTGAAGACACTAACGTCTAGTTTTATACGTAAAATTGAATTAGAGAGCTTTAGTTTACGTTCGTTCACAACAGATCGATCAAATCATTTGAAAAAGACGCCGATGCTAGACTTTCGTGATTATTTGCTGGCAGTGCACAAATTGAACTTTACTGGCAGCCTTAAAAGACGACAAAGAAAACCCCTAAAGTAGCTTAATACCCACAAGAAATTAATTACTTGAAATAGTTGCTACCTACCTTGTGGCAATGGGAGAATGTCTTAATGTTCATAAAAGTGTAAGCGAAATTAATTATTGATGTTGTTTTTAAATACTTTTGTGATTTTTTATTTTATGGAACTTCCAATGTGAGAAAGGTGTTTCTTAACGATTTGAAAGAGTGTTTGCTAATATTTATCAGTTATACAGAAGGTACAAGAATGATTATTTTACTCGAAAACAGTTCGTCACGCGAAACATTGCCAAGAGCACTTGTATTTTCCTAATTGAGCGCTAAATTGGAAACTAATATTTTATAGATCTATTTATATCTCTATTAAATTATAATTGTGCGGTTTATATGTTATGAGCATTTGGCAACTCGATTATTGCAACGCTTCGACTTTTACTTTTATACTCAAAAACGAAACGCCGTACAAAAAAATTCAAGAGGGTTTTCTCTTCCAAATTGATCAGGCCTTCGAAAAAGAATTTGTCCGCAAAATTAGAGGTGTATATTTTTTTTATTTAAAAGTATTCGATGTATATTATTATTAATTATATATTATTCGATATGTATTGAGCTCTAGTACTGCATCTCTAATACTGCAACGGCACGACTTTCATTTTTTACCGGAAAACAGAGACTCCCACAAAAAATTCCAAGAGACCTTTTCTCTTCCTAATTGACCATAAAATTGTAAACTAATTGTTAGTTTAGAAAAATTCCCGGCATTGTCACTTTTTTAATTTAAATATATCCGGTTTAAAGATGATTTGAGCACTTGGCAACTCGATTATTGCAATGCTGAGACTTCTATTTTTATGCTCTAAAACGAGGCTCTCCACAAAAAAATGTGAAGAAAGTTTCTCTCTTTTAAATTGATCAAACATTTAGAAATGAATTTTTGCTTTCCGAAAATTTAGTGCATATATTTTTTATATAAAAGTATTCGCTGCATATTAATTTGTATTGGGAATTTGTCAACTCTAATACTGCAACGGTACGACTTTTATTTTTTTACCCGAAAACGGACACTCGCACAAAAATTTTAAAGAGACTCTTCTCTTCCTAATTGACCATAAAGTCTAAACTAATTTTTAGTTTAGAAAAATTCCCGGAATTATCATTTTTTTATTTAAATGTATCCGGTTTATATTGATATAATTTGAGCACTTGGCGACACGATTATTGCAACGCTTTGACTATTATTTTTATACTCGAAAGCGAGGTGCCGAACAAAAAAATTTCAAGCGAGCATTTCTTTTCTAAATTGATGACAAAATTGGAAACAAATTTATGTTTAGCAAAACTCTTAAAACTTAGTTTAGTAGTAGTAAACATATTTATTTCTAAAAAAGGCTATCGACCTATCGGTCTTTCTGCCTTTGTTTAATACATGCAGTCTTAATCTGAATAAAAATAAATATGAAAATTCTCTTATTCTACGTTAACAATCTTATTAATAAACTTTCCAATTCCAATGACAAGAAAAAAATTATTTTATTGTCCAGTAGTCAGTTGCGTTTGTAAGTGTTCGAGTAGCGTTTATGTAGGGAAACGGAAGCGGGATTGTCTGGTTGGTCTTGTAAGACAAAGGGGATTCAGTATGGTCCAGTTGTAGGGGTTGTTTGTCCATTTTGTCTGTAGATGTATGAGTCTTTCCGAAATCTTTGTCATGTTTGTGCGTTCGTATAGTAGTTGGGTGGAGGGGTTGTGTAGTGGGTTTTGGGGGTGTCTTATTCGTGTTATTAGTCTTAGTGAAATTTGTTCTGTTGTTTGTATATAACGTTTTGTCCTTTCTGTTCCGTTGGTCATGAGTATATGTCCATAGTCTAGCAGGGTCTACAGATAGCTTTACATATTTTGGTGGCGTGTTTGTGCTAATTCCTCTGTCTTTGTAGTTAGTGATCGGAAGTGTTTTGTTCTCTTTATTGTTTCTGCCCCTGATGTTTCGTATGTGTTTAGTGAATTTAAGTTTGTTGTCAATTGTGATTCCAAGGTATTTTACGTCGTTTTTTGGTTGTGTTGTTTGGCCGTCTGCAGTTATCGTAGGGGAGTCAGCGTTGAGTCTGTGGTTTGTGAGCAGAAGTTGGTTTTTGACGCGTTTGTGTTAGTCTCCATTTATAAAACCATGTCATTGTGTTGTTTGTTAGTGTTTGGAGTCTTTGAGCTGCTCTCTCAGTAGTTTTGTCATGTACAATAAGTGCCGTGTCGTCTGCGTATTGCAATATGTATGCCAATCTGTCGATTTGATTTTTGTCTGGTAAGTTGTAATTGTATATGTCATGGCAGTATATATTGTAGAGAAACGGTGAGAGCGGGGATCCTTGAGGGAGCCCTTCTTCAGGGGAAAAGCAAAATGGCAGTATTTTGTCAATTCGTACTTGTAGTTGTCTGTTTTCTAGTAAGTTCTTTATGGTGTGTAGTAGATATGTTGGTGTGTGTGGTTTGTATAGTTTGTATAGTAAGCCTCTATGCCAGACACTATCAAAAACCTTGTTAATGTCCATAAACAGGCAAGCTGTCTTTCTGTCAGTTAGGTGGGTAGTTTGTATATTGTTGGCCAAAATAAAGAGCGGATGAAACAGTCGAGTGATGTTGTTTGAAACCAAATTGGTAGGTAGGTATATATTTCCAATCACTTTTTCAAGCCGCTGCTTTATTATGTATTCAAAAATTTTGCTTAGCACTGCAAGTAGTGTAATTGGTCTGTAGTTGCTCGGTTGTGTATTGTCGAGTCCATTTTTGGGTAACTTAGTTTATTTTAATATGTTTTGAGCAATTGGCAACTCGATTATTGCAATGCTTCGACTATTATTTTTATCCTCGAAAAAGAGGCGCCACACAAAAAAGTCAAAATGGTTTTTATTTTCCAAATGGATCAATAATTTTAACACCAATTTTTTGCCAACATTTTCTTAAATTTCATAAGTATTCCATGTGCATTAATGTGTATAGAGCATTTGTCAACTGGAGTACTGCAAGGGTTCGACTTTCATCGTTTTACTTGAAACTGGGGACTCGCACAAAAGATTTCTAGAGACCTTTTCTCTTCCCAATTGATTAGAAAATTGGATGGTAATTTTTTATTGTAAAATACTTCAGGGCTTATCATGTTTATTTCTTTAAAAGTTTTCGGTTTATGTTAATAAGTTTTGACCGCTTGGGAAGTCGATACTGCTCGACTTTTACTTTTTATTGTACTGAAGATGGACTGGAAAAACATTTTTGCTCATCCCCTCTTGAATGTTTCTTCGTACACCTGCTGGTATGGACTCTGACATTCTCTGATAGTTGCAACAGATAAATGTCTGAAATAAATGTTAGTGTGATTCTTTTAATTTTGGGAATGAATGTTAGTTACAAACCCAGAAAGTATCTTAAAGGCACATGTGGATTTTGAAAACTTTGTCTTACTCTAATTTATTGCCTACATCAAAGCGGTGTAATTTTTGCCCATTTTGTTAATAATAGCAGCGAGAAGCGAATTGAATCGAAAGTTGCTTCTGCCTTTACGTTGCGGTTAATTGGATTTTAATGGATTATTTTCTCGATTTTTTCACATGCCTAAAGATGCAGAAGCGCAAGTAATTCCCCAGAAAGAAAATTGATAAAATAGGAAAGTTTTATTAAATTAATTCAACTAAATCATCATTGTTTCATTAACTAGAATTGTGATTGAAACGCATAAAATATTAATGAAAAATGAAATAAAGCAACTGAACAAATCACAGGTGAAATACTGATGAAGTCGTTGCCAATATTACCAATGAAGCCAAAAATTTAAATACCTGAATTGCCTTCTGTGAATTACACAGTTCCTGTTTGTTTAAAGGTTATTGAATGTATTTCCCCGTGATACCAACAAATGTGGTAAAACCCTATTGCAGGTATTGCATGTTGGGCAGCAGATATATTTTAATATATCGCTTTTATCAAATAAGCTTCATTTGCAGAACGATTAAGAAATAAATGCGGCATCGTTTAGTGTATCTTTACGACCAGTTATAAACCACATGGTAGTTTCAGCTTACGACCTTGCTGGCTATAAAGGTCAATGACTAGATTTTTAATGCTAATGCTACCACCACCAACCTGTATTATTAGTGCTCCATCAAAAGGCTTCATAACTCCTGAGAAAGTTGGCGAAGATGTTTGAAATATTTTATTGGGACGCCGTAGTGTAAACAGTGGATGTTTGCAGTTTGAAAAATATGAATTAAAAACTGATTATATTTTTGAATGAAGAGCAAATCAATCACACATTAAGCTTCCGTTGTATGAAAATTCAGCACAAAAGAAAAATGAAAATTGACACTGTATCATATAAGGTACTTTACACATAACTCACTATAATCATTTTAGTCCGTAATTTACTCATTTTTCAAATTAAATTTCAATTATTTCGCATATGAATTTCCATCTAAAAGTGACTTCAATAAATCTGCCGGGTAATAACCGTCATTATCAGTTAGGTACTTCCACCGGTATGATTAAGGATAATTTAAAAAATTAAAATAAATCTCCTGAATTCCGGATGTTTTTCTGGCTCGACTAATTGCTTTAGTACCTTATTGAAAGGTGGCTCACAAAGTGTGACTTAGTACCATTTGAAAAACTACGTTTAAACACGTCCTCGGGTTTTTAACTTTTTTTATGTTGTACTATGGACTTCGAAGCGTCCAAAGGTTGAAAATTATTAATGCGCAAGAAGACATGTGATTAGATGTAAAACTATTAAAGTAATTAGAAATCTTGCGGTTTTGAATAATAATCTTGGTAATAATTCTAATTAGATTTATTCAAAGAGGATTTGATCAAATGCCTTATAAAGTTTCAGAGCTGAATTAATTATTTAAACTAGTATGAATCAAACTTGTTTATTGCTTCATTGATAAGCTAATCGTTTTTTGAAAATTTTGTGTTCAAAGTCGAATTGCATTAACTTTACAAAATCTTCCCAATTATTTAATATTTGAAACCTACTGTTAAACCTGTTGTCGATGCCTTGCGACCTGTACCATATATTACATGCTTGGCAAACGTTTCCTTTCTAAGCGATTTTGGAAATATAAACTTTGGAACTAACCAAAAGAACAAACTTTATCATATTAGATGTGTTATTTTCCTTTACTGGTTTTATTGGAAGTTTATATCATGTAAACCTGGTTAACATTAGATAACAGCACTGCTCGGAGCCTTTTTGAGCTAGCCAATTGATGTTTTTTGTATGCGGACCTTTACATTTCGATATCAGAATTCATGTTTGTAACGGACATTTTGATGCTATTCAATATTTTATTTGAGGCTTTGGCCTAATAAAATAATATTATTACAGACATTGAAAAAATATCGGTAGTTTGCAGATTTAATTAACAATTTACAAAAACTGTCAAAAGCATTCATACTGAAACAGGAATAATTTAATTATCTTTGATTTTTGGAAAAAGCCTGAGGCACTATATTTGCCAACAATTTGCCTTTGCTAGTCATAGTATCAAATCTCCACTCAATGCACTTGGCAGGAAACCAGATCGACAACAGCTCAAATTTCAAAAGTACCAGTTTACATAAAGAAGGATCAATAAAAAGTATTTTTTGTACCTTGTGACCAACTCTTTAAAAACATTGTTTTTAGTAATTCTGTCGCAGGTATGAATCTCATTGGCGCTGCCTCCATACTTGAACATAGGTCTCCCTTAACGAGTTCCATCTCTGGCGGTCTTTAGCTATTTTCATCCATTTTAGTCCTGGAGCTCGCTTGATGGCATTGTACCATCTTGTATTTGGTCTACCTCTCGATCTTCTTCCCAGCCATGGTCTCCATTGTATTGTTTTGGTGTTCCATCTCCCGTCGTCTCTCCTTGCTACATGTCCTGCAAAGTCCCATTTCATCTGAGTTACCCTTTCTATTACATCTTTGACCTGTGTATGTTGTCTTATGTATTCGTTTCTCTTCCTATCCCTTAAAGAAATACCCATCATTGTCCTTTCCATACCTCTTTGTGTTGTTTTTAATTTTTGTATTGTATTTTTTGTAAGGGTTCACGGCAATATACACTGGTCAAACACTTTTGTGCGTATTCGTTCAGGGATCTTTTCAAGTTTTAAGTATCCTTGAGAGTTTGCCGAAGAATGCCCAGCTTAGACGTCTTCTTCGTTCTATTTCGGCATCTTTATTTCCTTTTCCTAATTGTATTTTATATCCAAGGTATATGTACTCCTTGACGTTTTTCAATTGATTGTTGTCTATACTTATGATATTCTCTCCTTCCGGGCTCATTATTTTAGTTTTCTGCATGTTTCTGCATTTTTATTCCTACATTTTTTGATTTCCCTTCCAATTCGTCTATCTATACGTCTGCCTCCTTTTTTATGTAGTATGATCATGATTGGACTGTTCCAGTTGTCAGGTATCTTCCCTTCCTTTAAGCATGTATTCTATAGTCTTGTTAACTTTGGGCTAACTATATCTTGAGCTTCCTTTGCCATTTCTATGAGGATATTGTCTTTCACCCGGGCTCTTGTTATTATTCATGAAACTTACGGCGTGGATTACATCTTCGTCATCTATTTCTTCTAGATCCTCTGAACCTACGCTTGCAACCTTTCTCTCCATAATTTTCTCTGTTTTTACCACTTTTGTCTCATATAGGTTTTCATAGAACGTCGTAGATATTTCTATTATTTTGTTTTTATCTCTTTCTTCTTCTCTACTTTTGTTTTTGATAGCTATAACCTGTTGTTTACCTTCTTTCCGTTTCAAGCTTCTCATATTTTTGTTCTTCTCTATGATATCTTTAGGCATTTCCTCATAGTAATTTTCAAGATTCGTTCGTATTTTCCGTGTTTCTCTTCTTGTTTGTCTATTCTCATCAGTTGCATATTTTCCCTCTTGATACATTGATCGTCGTTCTTCTATCTTTTCTGTGCTTTCTTTTGTTATTTTGCTATTCTTTGTATGTTTTTTCTCTGCCACCATCGTTGACGTTTTCGTTATGGCCACTCTTATGTTCTTTTCCTGGTCATTTATTTCTAGTGATGTGTTTTCGGTCTTTTCAAAGTAATGACCTATTTCTTCCTGATATTTCTCTTTATTTTGTTTCAGAGCACTTGTATTTATACCCGATCTAGCTGTCTGTCCATATGTTCTCCTGCTTTGTCCTTGGTATACCTTTATTTTCGCCTATTTTTTACCTTTATTTCTATTGTTTTTGTATTGTATTTTCATTGTGCAAGTTAGCAAATTTGCAGAATCTAATTATTGATATAACAAAAATAGCTAATGATGTTAAACCTTTAAAAACTATATACTTTAAGAAACAAGAAACAAATCCTTCAACGTAACCTATTGACGTATTTAAAAAATAAAAATGTAAGAAAAAGTAAACATAATTACAGTTCAAATCACTGTTGAAGAACAATATATTATTAAATTCACAAACAAAACACTTCCGAAGCGCCAAGTAAAGGCGTAAACGCGATTTAACATCAAATCCAAAGCTTGTTCCAATTCCCTTCCAATTAAGATCCAAAGAAAGTATTCTACAATCGAAGTAAAGAGAACGAAATTTATTACGAAGCAATGAGTTTATTTGGCGAGAAGTTGCTGCCTTCAAAATTATCAATATTGTAGAACTATCAAAAACAATTTTAACTATTTGCCCAAATTAATGTTCTCACTTTCATAGAGATTAAAAAAATTCCATTTGACATAATTTGTAATTAGCTATAGCTTTTAAAATCCTTGCAAGCTCGCAGGTATTTCAATAAGCTGAGTTTCCTCAGTTCTTGATTTCCGCACTGCCGCCATGCGAAATTCCTTCCTAAAAGTGATTCCATAGTACGACTCTTTTGAGGAATTTCTTGCACTTAATAGACTTTGAAATGTAGCGCATTCAGCTGCCTCACATTTACCATTTCATTACTTTAACAGTGAAATCAGAACATAAAATCCGGGAAATTTAAAGCGAATCCAGCAAAGTTGGCAATAAACTCGCATGGAGCTATCTAATGTGCAGTCTCGCATCTTTAGCTTTAGAACTTGCTACCTTTTTCTTTCCATAAGCTCCTTGTCTTCATACACTTTGTCACAAAGTTATAGTTAATGTCGATTGTCCATGCATTTCCACTTGAAGGGAAACTCGTGTGTTAAATGCGAATCATTCTGCGTACCTACGTAGTATCAAAGTTCAGTATTGGTAAATTTGATCAAAAAATTAGCAATTGGATGTGTTTTGAATTAGATGATCTTCAATATGCAGATTCGGAGGTGTCAATCTGTTGATGGTTCTTAGCACCTCTTTAAATGTAAATCTAGCTCTTGTTATGTATGATTTATTACAATTATGGTGTTATTGGGATGCTGGCATTTCCAGCCTCATCAAATCAGCTACCATAATAAGTAATCTATTTTCAGCCAATTAGAAATTCGGGTAGGCGAACTAGTACTTAGCTAATAATACAAAAAGTGACAAACTGCAAAGATTTGATTTATGGCAACCCGAAACTATGCATTAGCTTCCAGTTTATAAAATAAGCCGAAGGATAAACAGAGAGCGAACAACGGAGGGCTTCTAAATTTAGAGAACAGGGAAATCTAGCAGATTAAATTATTTACCGTGGAATTATATTAAATCACAAATAAATTCTAGCTTCCAGTTTCAAAATATTGCTGCTATATCTAGCCGAGGAATTAATTAAATAATCATTCAATGTATAAGTTAACCTGATTGATTTCAGATAGTTTGCTTGACTAAAGTCGCCTTAAAGATTCATGGAACTTAATACTTAGTGGGAAACTGGCAAAACGAGCTTTAAATAATTTTTGCTTTTATGAAAGCCCGAGAGTAATAGAATGCTAAATTTAAACTAATCTTCTGGGAAGTATAATCGAACAAAGTACATGGCCAAAGTTAAGCGACTAGTTTAATCCCAGAAATTTTCAAACTTTGATTAATAGCTGTTCTTCATTCGAAATTTTGTTAGATCAGGCTAAAGTGCAGACTTGGGTCACATTCCTTTTATTGCCCCAAAGCTGAACTTCAGTCTAAGTAATTTATTGTTCACTTTAGATTTAAGACTGAAGGACATAAGAATTGAGCTGAGGAACTATTAATTTTGCTGCTGCAGTCTTTAAACCATTATTGATGAAGAGCTTTCAGAGTAAAGTTTTTGCTACGGATTATTGCAATGCAATAGTTTGATTTCATGGGCATAATCAGAAAATTACTTATATAACATGAAATTAAAACGACAAAAGCAAATGTAATTATATAGTGAAGAAATTCGCTTTTTCTTCACATAGTTCATTTCAAGTTACGGCGAAACCTGCAACAGCAAATTAGTTTTTCAGCTTCTTATTGGTATTTGCTGCATGTTATGCGAACGATGATTGCTACATTTCATGTCAAACATTTCGACGTAATAATCGAAGCTGATAGGTAGGCTATTCTATATTGTTATGCACAAGAAATTCTTGAGGTTTTTGCTGTTAAACTTTGTTGTTGTTCAGGTCGAAGGAAAAGTCATGTGTACTTGTAATGTGTAATAATAAATTCCCTGATTTGTTAGGATTCTAAATAGCGTTCTCTCAAAGAAGAGGGAATTATAGATTCTCCTAATAAGATAATGTATATCTTCTCTTAATGAGAAGACCGTGGTGTTTGCTCTTATGGTTGCTGCAGCCTCGAATTTGAGTTTTCTGGCTGTTTTTGCTTGCGAGTAAACGTTGCTTAAAACTTAAGGAACTGGTCCATTCCGGTCAATTCGGAAAGTATTGTTCAAAAACGTCCTGTAGAAGTCACATGTTTCGACTAAGGTTCAGTGACATGCCTTGTAAAAAACGGACAAATTATGGAAAAAGAGTACTTAGAGCTGCTTCTCTGAATTGCATGGATTTATGCATTTCTGAAATTATTTCATCTGAACATTTTTGTGAAGAAATTTTCATGTTTGTATAACTTAGAAGTGACTTGTACGTCGTCTGGTGTTTCGAAATGTTGAACGTGAAAATACAGCCACTTTTCTTGCAATGTTGTACACACTTTTTTTAATTTACTTCGAGCTCATTTGTTCGAGTACTTGTTGGATTGTTTTAAACAACATTTAAAATTGTTATTCCTTTCGCATATTTTCAGCTTTTCTAGGTCTGCTGGCCCTTCATATTGTCACTATTCTTGGATTACGTTTAAATTGTTGATGCAACTTAGTTAATTTTAGGTTTTAGCGAAAAAAAATTAAAATTTAAGATAAAAACGTTTAAAAGTTAACTTTAAAATAACCCTGGATATGCGAACATATAGAAGCATGTCATCAGAAGCCATTTTTTGAAGCTCCCTATCTCAGCATGGGTCATGAAGATACCCTGGTCCTAAATAAAGTTATTTTTAATACTTATCAAAACCTCTTTCCTACACCGACCGGTAAGGCTTCCAACTCCACTGCAACTTCTTCAGCTCCTTCATGGAGGCAAGTATAGAAATAGATGCAAACGCTCAGGCTGTTTAAAGAACCAACAGCTTTAAACCTAGATCTAGCGATTATTTCCGAATTCAATGATACAAACCTCGAATTTACATCAATGCACATGTTGCTTTCAAATGTGGGTTTGCAAATTTTGCAAGTAACCGGCTTTCAGGCTTTCTACGCCTTAAGTTAAGTATAATTATCGTAGTAAACAATTCGTGTTTCAAAAATAGTTCTATTGTGTGAAAATTGATAATATACTATGTTGAGTTGATCACGATTTATTGATTGTAGTGATCTCATATTAAAGTTGATCGTTTAAATAAAAATTCGTGGAACTATAGTGAACTTTACCTTTTTAATTATTCAAATTGTATGTTGGTGCCTGCCTGCAGGCCACTTTTTGATCGCATCGCCATTAACGAAGATTCTCACACATAATTTCGGCACCACACATCAAGGCCACCAACTATCGTTCACATATTATTATTTCACTCTGAACTGAGATTTGAGAAACGCCAAGACACCATTAAACCGGATCGAAGATCGAAAAACAGATTTAAATGTTACTTCTTTGCAATGTTTACGATCAAAGGTATCTGGCAGAATTTAAAACGTGCAGTAATAAAATATTCATGGAAGTGTATTTATCATTTGCAATAGGTGAACAGGTATTTTATACAAAGACCCATTAATGCGCGTACACGACATGACCAAGAAAGGGAAAGGAGGGAAAATAATTACCGTGCATTGTTCAACGACTGTCAGCCGATGCTATTAAACCCGAATGGTACAATTTTAATGGAAAACACATAATAAACGTATTAGCTTAATTGTAATTACTTTATAGATCTTGTCAGCGAGATTTTTTCTTTTTACTTGTACCTTTTTGCTCCTCTTAGAACGAGAAGACCCAGAACTGGTTGGGCTGCTTGCAGCTAACACGTCTAGTAGCTAATGGATATGAAAAGATCGTTTCTGTTATAAAATTTCAAAAATATTCTTGAACGTTGAATAATATCGAAGATTCATGCCTAAAAATGCATACACACGCTTGGTTATTTGTCAGTTCCGTATTTAATTAAGTTATGTGCATAATCAGATACCGGCTACATTTCCTTTTGTTATTAATTGTAACTTTAATCGTTTGTTTTTTAGTTTTAGTGCCTATTTACAACGTTTATGGTGCTTGTTGTCGCATCTGATTAATCTATCTTGTAGCCACATGATCGCATTCAACTTTTGCTTCTCTGCCTTCTTTGCAACTCTGCCTGCGGAGAGAATGGGTGAACCGAGTAGCTCATTCGAACTGCAGCCGGTCCCAATCCCGGATAAAAGAGGATGGACCTCAGGTAAGGCTAGCGACCTGCCAGAGGGTAATACAGTGCTCAAAGATACGATAACATAGCCTCGGACAGGACAGGAAAAAACGATGACGACCAGGCACGAAAAAGAAAACATTATGGAAACAGAAACAAAAACGACTCAGGCTTGGATGCTGGAATGGAATATCGCTGAACAACAAAGATCAAGAAGTACTTCTAGAAGTAAAACGACATAAGATTGATCTGTGCACTTTCGGAAACCAAAAAGAAAGGCAAAGGTGAAATAAAATATGGCGAGTACATCTTAATCTATAACCGCAAAGACAAGAACGAAAGAGCAACCTCCGGGGTCGGTCTACTCATACATGAGAGGCTCCAAAACAACATCCATGGCGCAAAATTAATTTCCGATAGAATACTGCCGGTGACCATCAGCCTACAACAACCCAAACACACACACACCTAGTGAGCGTCTATGCTCCAGGTACTGGCAAACCGAAGAACGAAATAGATCAATTTTATCAGAGCATCCAGGCAGTACTAGATAACATCCCAAGGCGAAATGAGGTGATAATACTGGGAGACCTTAACGCTTGAATTGGAAACAACGTAGTACCCGTTGTTAAAAACCGATGCAAGGAAGAAAGTAACAACGAAAGCGGAGAATTGTTAACTCAGATATGCGCTATTAACGAACTAAGAATTAATAACTCGTACTTCCCTCACAAACTACAGCACAGATTTACATTCGAAAATACTCGAGGCCTAAAATCAGTGATTGATTACATAATTAAAAATAAAAACATTTACCCAAATAGAATACAAGAAGTCAGAGTCTTAACATCTGCAAACGAGGAAACCAATCAGAACTTAGTACTGGCCAAAATAACTGCCAACGTTCAATACCATAAAAAACAAACACCCGTTAAAGTAAGCAAAATAAATATTGAATCACTTACAGACCCATCAACAAAACTCCTATACCAACAAAGACTCAACTAGAACATTGTAGCAACAGATAACGCTGAAGATGCCTGGCAAAAAAAGTTATCAAACATACTGAAAGCCGCCGAAGAAGCTGTTGAAAAAGAACATCAAATAAATCTGCGAAACCAAACACAAAACTATGGTTTACTAAGGAAGTCAAAGAACTAGCAAACGAAAAGCGCAAAGCATACCTGAAATACAGATCACAAACCTTAACACTGGATGAATACAAGGCCGTATAAAATACAACCAACAACAAAATCCAATACATTAAAAGAGCATATTGGGAAAGTTTCTCGGCAGACATAGAACTCGACCTTTACGGAGGCCAGAGGAAGATTTGCAACATGTTAAGGAATAGGAAAAAACCAATCAACGAACATATAAACATAACGAAAATTGCACTTAACGATTGGGAAAAACACTTCTGTCAACTCTATAGCGATGACACAGACGTAGTAAATCCTGACACAGAACAGCATACTAACAACACTCAAGAACCGTGAACGGTGTCCGATGAGAGACTGAAGCAATCGATCACCAAATTGAAAAACCGCAAGTCCGCGGGAATAGACGAAATATCCAACGAATTACTAAAGCACGGAGGGAACAGACTATCCAAAGAGCTACACGTTATTTTTAACAAAATCATGGAATCCAAAAAAATATCAAACGAATGGAAAGAAAGCATAACCATTCCAATCTTCAAGAAAGGAAGCAAAAACGACCTAGAAAACTATCGAGGAATTACGCTATTAAGTTCAGTACTAAAACTATTCACTAAAATACTGGCAAAAGATATATCCTCTCATGGCATATGCGAAGAGCACCAAGGCGTCAGAGAAAACAGGTCAACAGTAGATGTCATCTTTGCTAGCAGGCATATTGCTGAAAAGGCTATAGATCTTACGAAAGCATTTGACCGAGTAAAACTCACTGACGTTGTGAAACTTCTCAAAAAGGAGAACGTGCTCCCGGATATTTCATGCATTGTTGCGGAGTTAAACACTAACAACTGGACCCAAATACAAGTGGAAGGCAGAAAGGCACGCAGACTACCCGTGCAAACTGGAATAAGACAAGGCGATAGCCTAAGCCCCATCTTCTTCAACTTGATTATGGACGAACTTGTAGCGGAAGTAAAAAAGGTTGGAAAGTGATACTCACTTGGGGACAAAGAACTAAAAGTAATTTGCTACGCGGACGATGTCCTGCTGGTCTCAGAGGGTGAGGACAACCTGCAGAGAATGCTTTATCAGTTCGAAAAGACAGCTACCAAATACCATATGGAGATATCGGTAGCAAAATCGACAATGCTAACCATCTCAAGAGAGCCCAGAAGATGTAAATTGGCTATATACAATAAACTAGTAGAACAGGTTATGAGTCAACATCACGAGCAGCAGAAACCTCCAAGAAGAAGTAAAGTCTCAAACAACCAAAACAGCTTTAATACCAGGATTCCTTAGAGATATAGTACGGCGAAACAAGCTCATGTCCATTAAAAGCATAGTCCATAAAAAAGTCCGCATATATGACCTGTGTGAGACCTGCTATGACTTACGCTGTAGAAGCAAGAGCCGAAAACTCCACAACAAACAGGATTATCCACACAGCAGAGATTAGGTCTCTAGGATCCATAGCAGGCTACATCCTAATTGACCACAAAAGAAACGAAGACATCCGACAACTTTGCGATGTCCAAGACATAGTTAGACGGTCCTGGAAGCTTTTGCAAACATTTGCTTCTTGAGACAAAGTTTATACATGGTAAAGAATGAAACAATGCAGCATTTCTAAAAGTTTGCCATGCTCCCATGTGAACAAAAAACTGTTTGTTTTTTCTTAATTCATCACCAAAAGAATAAAGATGGGATTTATTTCTCAACACAGTTTATGAATTTTTTGTCTGTCTTGTTTAATTACAGGGTGGTCACAAAACTACACTTTTTTGAAACTTCAGTCGAGTTAAAATACAGATTCGATATACGTACAGAATGATATTATATTATAGAAAATAAACTTCACTCTAATTGAAAGTCTGCTAGAATCCCGGATCTCGTGGGCAGTTTGATCTGGGTAACTATTAACGCAAT
Source organism: Dendroctonus valens (assembly GCA_024550625.1). Classification (NCBI taxonomy): domain Eukaryota; kingdom Metazoa; phylum Arthropoda; class Insecta; order Coleoptera; family Curculionidae; genus Dendroctonus; species Dendroctonus valens. Next base: position 1,285,166 of record JAJTJO010000032.1, on the reverse strand, counting down.
CCTGTATATTGAATTTTGGTCTCAAGTCGTTTATGAAGTTTCAAATTCAACATGAGCTATTGACGTTGAAAATCGGTCTAGCACGAAAAATTTTATCAGAACCAGACCAAAATTTGTTTGTTTTTTCGGTCATCCTGTTAACAAAACTGACAGACAAAAAATTGCAAAACTGCTTCGAGATATCCAGTCTCATCTTTATGCCCCTGGTGTTGAAATTGAAAAAAAAACGACATTTAGTTCAATTGGGGGGATGCCAAACTTTAAGAAATTTTGCATTGTTTCATTCTCTACCCTGAAGAAACTGTACCTCAACTACAAATGTTTTTCAAAAACCCACACTGCCAGAGAAAGAACTGGACTAGAGACACCTTCGAGTCGAGAGAGTTTATTTAAACTGCACGATTTTATCTACCGGACTAGAGTTATTTGCTATTGATTATAGCAATTCCCCAGTTACAATAATTAACCAAACGTGTAAAATGCGATCAGTTGAAACCAAACTGGGACATTTGCGCATATCTATGCAACACAGTGAGGGTCAAAATAACACGGAAAAAAATCGAAAACTTCAAATTTCAGACTCGAGTTTCCATTTAATTTAATGAACTGTTTTAATAAATGCAAATAAATATGAAACTTATGCGCCTGTGTTTGTCAATATGTGACGCCTGTTTTATGGAAATGAAAGAGCCCGGCTGCGGCATAAACTAGAATATCTCGCTGCCATTTGCATTAATCTATGATAACTGGATTTAAGGAGATTTCACCCAGGGAATTATTGGCGTTCTTAACTGAGGCATATTTTTGACGATGAAATGCATTCAATTTTCTCCGTTGAACGAAACATTCAACATCCATTCGGCATGATTTATTGTCGATCTGCTTTTGCGTCTCGCTTCGCTTTCACGTTCTATTCACTTATGCTTTGATGCTCCCAAATGTATTATATCACATAACAGTAAATGGAGAAGTGGCTTAAATATTTAAAGTAGATCGGAATTAAATGGACCAGCCAAAGAGGGTTGTCTTATTGGGAGCATAATATTCTAATTTGCAAAACAGGCAGGATATTTTGCCAATTTTAACAAGAATAATCGGGGTTTGAATTTGAACAAAAACGCGTTGAGGTGCGAAATATTATATTGCTTAAATTAACTGTTTTCAGAACTGTGCAAAAAACTCCAACTAAAAAATAGGCGAGTTAATTAAAAAGGTTGATTAAAAATGAAAATAAATCTAACAAAGCTTGGAAAATGTTCGCTAAAGAAAACCAACATGCAAACTAAGCTGCCCAATTTTCGCTCTCGATAGAGTGTTTTGAGCAATAAAGTCCAATGTTTGTTGGAAACTCAAAATTTACCATGTTTTGCAATTCAGAGTATTTTGTGTTTCAATTACAAATTATTCAGGACAATTTTTTTGCAAAATTTTCCTTTGAAGGTGAACGAGTTCTATAAAATTCGTTCTCCAGCCGTTTTGTAGAAAAAAATGGGAATACTGCAGGTTTATACCAAGAAACCGCAAATTGGTATAAAAAATTAAATTATGCTTGTATTCGAAAAAGACGACGAAACTACATAACAATATTAAAACTTTAAGTTAAAAAATTGTGAAAATGACGATCAATTCCCCGATTTTATACAACGATTTTAAAAAGGAATAACCAGTATCGGGATTTGTCTCGAAAAACTAAATATGAAAAATATTTAATTAAAAAAAAGATAAGAAAATACTGGGCAAACATTGCAAATCACCTTTTGCAAATCATTTTTCTGAATCTATTTGCCCAAAAATTATCTGGCAATATTTGCTTTTCAATATCTGACGCACTCTGTTGAAACAGTGGACTGTTTAATACGAATAGTCGAAAATTGCAAGAATTTAGCAAATATCGGCTCCTTCCAAGCGCTTATTTCAACGCTGTCTCGTTACTCCACCTTCCACCTCTCAAAGTGCTTACTAGGAAATAAAAGTCCCAGCTCCTTTCATATTATCGATTTATTCATATTGGTAGTCTTATCCTAAATAATATTTAAATTTAATTACGAAAAATGTACACACATAAATATAGGACAGTGTTATAGATAAGGTATCATAATTGTTAGTACTTTTTTTTTGGTAACAATAAGTCTATAGACATAACAATGTTAGAGAGCGGGGCCTGGAATAGACGAGAATGCGGGCTCAAGCATTCTTGGTATTCCATTAACACGAAAGCCTATAACCGGACACAAGATTATTAAGAAATCGATCGTGTTTCCGGTCCTCTAGCAGTCATTTAGCACCAATAGTTTCGTTGCACAAGAAATAGTCAAAAAGTCTAAGGCGACTCGTGCGCCCCCCTCTCGTGGAAGACTTCCTTCAGAGACCTGATAAAAGGCATCAGCTGTATACTTTTTAAATTTTAAATTATTCTCTAACAAAAAAAATGATGCTGTTCACTTAAGTTCTAACGGGAGTCAATGTTGACAACAAAGAAGAGAATGACATTCAACTGAACAGCTTTTGGGGACTGTAGAGTCAAATTGGCCTCCAAAGGTGTGATGTATTGATATTTTTACCGATACCCGCACTGCTGAGTATTTTAGCTGTCCGATTTATTTTGCTTGGAAAGGCGTTTTATTTGATTTTCCTGTTTACGGTCAAGGGTTGACTTTCGAAGCGATGGTTCAATAAATAAATGCTTTTATGTCCAGGGTACTTTATTAGAGCTTTCATCAATTGAATGGTTTTAATAAAGCAAAGCTCAAATTAGTTGAGAAAGTACACACCTGAACACAGTCCTAGAAGCATTTGTTGTTGATGTAAATTTCTTGCCTACAAAACATCCGCTTGTGGATTTTCACGCTTGCATTTCATCGCGCTAAAATGTCTGCTCAGACGACAGTTGAAGTTAAAAATGTTTCTGAAATGTCCCAGCTTTCACATGTTTCTAAAGGATAAGTAGAACTTCAAAAATCAGCCCTGTCTCGTATGTGAAGGTTTAGGGAACATATTTCTAGTTCACTCAAGTCTCCGGCTATACTTTCAGAACGGAAAAGAATACATAACACTAGTTAAAATTTAAAACTATTCGACTTTAAACATTTACACTATAGCGTATATGTAATATCAGTTAAATCTGGCTACCTATTTACAATAGAGGTACCCGGCAGGAAAATCGGAATAGAAATCAAATGGAGCTAATCAAATTCACGATATTAATAAAGACTTGTTGTATATAAATTTTAATAATTGCGCTCCAAATCGAAATACCTGATCTTTATTCGATTTATTTCAAGCACAAACTTTGCGCCTTTAGAGTGTCTTATTTTATTTGCAGGTTTATTTGTAGATGAAACTGAAATAATTAGAAATAATCTGTCGGGTTTTTAAATCTAAAACATCAAGTATTTTCTGTTATTTCTTAATGCATAAACCTTTATTGTTTAGGTAAAACTGCTTATACCGTAAATTTCAGAATAAAAGCGTTATGTTATCACAGTGGTAGTCATTGCTCCATATTGGTTTAGACAATACACAATTTTAGGGAATCGCTAATGAGACTGGTCTAATCTATGTAATATAAATCTAATATAAATTTATTATAGACGCTACTTTTTTGAAAGATTCATGTGTGAGATGTTTCGTTAAGGCAAAACACAACTTACAATGTACAGCACCCTGTCTACCTAATTACATCAAACCAACTTATTGGTACTTAATAAACTGTCGAAAATAATGTTCATAATTTACGAGGGTATGATTCACACGCGTAAATTATAGTCCCTTGGGAGCCGGAAAAAGCAACCATTTGATAAAATATTAAACAGTTTCATCTAAAATGTTTGAATTTTATAAAAAGCTACAATCTGCAACATTACAGGCCTACGTGAAAATATATGATCTGACTTCAATGATATGTCGTATTGATGATTTAAAATTGATATAGTGCCCAAAGCAAATATCAAACACTTTTTGTTGCATTGCAAACACTTTTTTGCACTGCTACTGTTCGGCGCAAGGGGTATTTGATTTCTGGTTACGAGTTTGTACATGAATTAGGTACATGTTGGCTTAATGTGAAAATATATTCGAAGTTATTTAATTTCCACAGCAGGTTTTGGATCCAAATCCGATACGGTAATAATTAATCCCATGATTTCTCCAAACGGTAGACGATATCTTCGGAACCTGGTATCCCGATTAAAAAACCTCCTTAAGCTACTCTAGTTACGTTATTTATAAAATCGAATAAAATCTGCTATTGTCTAACTATAAAACTCTATGGTAAGCATCAGCTAGCGATTCCCTATTGCAGAAAAAAGACAATTTAATGACAGGAAGTTATTAACAATGGTCTTCTCGGGTAGTGGGTCGGCTCTCACCCAAAAAAATGCAACATAATTGAAATTGGTGAGTTTGTCCGACTTAAGGCCGGCATAGAAAAAATTTCCAACTGAGGTTGCGCAAGCCGCTCGTGCTTCGAAACCCCCAGGAAGAAATTTTCAGCTTCTCACTCAGGAACTCACCAGTTTCACGCAATGGCAGCGAAAGCACAAGTATTTTTCTTCCGAATTATTCAACTCACAACAATGTTTGATTGGCTGTTGAATAAAATTAGTAACAGAATAGGGTTTTTTTTCCTTACTCAACTCATTTTGAACCAGCAAAAATAAGTGAATCAGAATAGAAAGACTATTACAAGTTGGTCAAAGTATCGGTTGTTAACAGGTTTACCGCGATAATAAGCCGTGGTCCATTGGAATAACTTCTTGACGCGTCGTTCAAATTTGCACTGATCAGGATGTCTCAGAAAGACAAACGAAGGCAACTTCGACCGTTTTCTCATCGCTCTTGGTACCTTTGGTCCATGGTTTATATGCCCGGAAAGCCGATGAACAACCGATACTTTTCAGCCGATATTTTGACCAACCGTGAAAGCTCGGATAACCTTACAAGCGATGCAGATAAGTTAATTTGCCACCATACATGAATGTTGGAAAGCTGGGAGACACAAATACTTTTTTGGCCGACACGTGGACGAATGTCTATTGATGCCTACTACCCTGCTAGATGAATTAAATATAACATGAGATGAGGATTGTCGACAGAACAATATAATAGTTAAGTTGCGCCGCTAATGGACTGTAAATGCTCTTCATCAATTTCGCTTCAACCTTAACGAAGGGTTGTTGTGGAGAATGTCGGAAAACAAAAAAAAGGAGAAATATCACCACGGTATCTTGTGACAGCCAGTTTCATTCCGGTTTAAAATGGGCAGTGTCACAGTAAAAAATTCAAGCGGATTTGCTTTTAGAGGGCTTAAATAAAGAATTATTCTTGGGAGCTTTATCCTTGTTTGGGTAGATTTGCACGGCATCCAGTCAAAACTTTTACTCAGACTTTGCTTCTTTAATTTACTTAAAACCAATTTCCACGGCTTAGAAGCGAAAGTAGCGGAAAACATTAAGGAAGTGGTAAAAGCTTTTATTGCCTACATACAAGCCCCATTGTATTAATTCACCTTTGCTCCTTGCAGCTTCCACATAAATATTTGGCTACTGATTCTCCAACGTTTTCACCTGGAGAGCTTCTGCTAATGGAATTATTTAAAATATTTAACAAAACCCCTACGATTTATCATTCGGGATTTTCAAAAACAATTTCAGCATGCATTGAAGGATTTGAGTTTTCCTGCCTATTTCCTATATCCGAGCTTAAAAGCCTTCAGAGGTATTTCAAGCGTGAATACCGTTGTTCACAGTCCCTATATATTATTTTTATGCTTGAATTCCCGCTTGATTGACACGCCCTTAATATGCCTTTTCGAAGTGAGCTGATTTTGGTGCTCATATCAAAATTATATTAAACCCGCAGTCAGTTTTGAGGTATCGGAACTGAATTCTATTGGGTAAAAGCACCACTGAGATTTCCGCGTAGCTTTAGGATAGTTGGAAAGTAATAAGGCTAAATAAAACGACTTTTATTGCATTTACACTGCAAAAGCTTTGATTTTGAATTGAATTTTTATACGCATTGAGGCACTTTATATTTGTTTTATAGCTGCGATAGGAACTAGGAAGTGCCAATACATTAAAATGGCTTTTCGACCGTATTGTTTTAAAATGAAGTTACTGCAATTGTCTTTTGGGTTTCTCCCAAGAGTTCTATCGATTGTTTGCTGTCGAGTTTTGATACTTTAGTTTTTATATCGAGTTTCCACCGGTCATGAACTACACTCGCTCATAGAATTGTTGCTTTCAAAATTCATATTTTTAATTGCATTTTCTAAATGGGCCTGCACTTTAATGGCAATGGGGGTAAACATGGTATTTTCGTAAGGTAATGGAGATGCAAATTATAAAACAATATAAACGGAGGAATAGCCAGAAATAATTAAGGTAAATATTTTTTGTAGATTTTGTTTTCGCTGCTCAACATTACAAATTGCCTTAATGGGCTAACTCTGTATATACAGATTTAGTACATCAGGCAATAATATTATTGTTTCCTAAAATTCCCGCATAATTTAGAATGTATTTTCCTCAACATGTTTTTGGTGTTTATTATATACTCCGCCTTTAATTTACATTAATGGATTTCGAACACTTTTATATATTTTGGAGGTTTCAAAAAAGTTCTTAGGCTCACAGATTTAAAAGCTGATGTTTAAGCAGCGTAATCACAAAGATACTCTTAAAGTGAAACACTCCATTATCTTAATTTGGGTTAATTTTGATACTTTAAATGAATACTTTGGTGGTCATTTCTGGAGTCATTTGAAGAAGAAGAATGAAAAACCAATTCTCGCGGCCAATTTCAAAAAAATATTTCAAGTGCTAAGATTAAAACAGTAAATGAAAATGTTGGCATAAAAGCAAACGCCTTCGGCCTATTTTTCGGAAACCTACGGGGTTTGAAACCATTTTTACACCATGCATTGGTACTGAAGAAGCTTAAACTGAGTAAATCTGGCAAGCTTTTGGTAGGCGCTTTTCACTAAACGATTTATTCGACTTAAGAGCGTTTACCGTCCAATTGAGGGCAACAATCGATAACAAAAATAGATTTTTTTTAGAAACTTCAACTAATATTAGTGTCTATACAGGGCGCTCGGTGCGCTGCGGTACTGCGCAGTTCGAACCCGTCGACTTACGCACTCATAGCAGCACACGTAAGCTAAACATCACTTGAACAAAATCCTTCTAAATGCTCTTCGGAAGTCCTTGTTGAAGATGGTGTAGATGGCGGGATTAAGTGCCGAATTCATATATCTGCAAAAAGGAAAAATTGGTTCACTTACCGGCATTAATTCCGATCAATCTAAATGCGGAAGACGTTGAAACTCACTGTTTTCAAAAAATATCTAATGAATAGATTTTTACGAAAATTTTGTCCAAATTTGAGTGTTTTAACTCACAGCAGTTCGAAAATGGATGTTGCTTTGTAACTTGAAATAATGAACTTACCCTAACCAGAAGGCTGTGGAAAAGGCTATGGGTGGAATTTTACAGACCAGTCTTAATATGTACATAAAGAAAAACGGCAGCCAACACGCTATAAAAGAACCCATAATAAGTCCTAAAATTAATGTGGCCCTCTTTTCTTTTTTCCTAGCTATTCGTCTTTTTTCCCTTTCGGGGTCCCTTGGTTTTTGCACTCGAGGCACTACATGTTCCACAACCGGTTTGGTCTCCGCACCGTTGCTCTCTCCGCCTTTCGCTGTTTTTTTGTCGTCAGTCCGGCGGTTTTTCGAGTGTTTGGCACGCCCGAATATCGGTTTGCACAACCGGAGTTTGAGCGGTTTCACTGTCGTACAATGTGCCACTACGCCACTGTCCGAACTACTCGGATCGAACTCGCTCACCATGTCGGTGTCGATTCCCATCGATGGTTGTCTGGATCTGGCTAAGGCTGCCGCTTGCTGTTGCAATTCACCATTCACCGATAAGGTTGAACCCCGAAACTGGCACGCTGAAAGCGTGTTACTTCTTGGCTGGATAAATACCTGAGAACAATAAGCAAATGTAGCTATTAATCGCCTATTAATACTGAAAGTTCAAAGGGAAGTCGAACATTTTAGTGGCCGTATAACTAACCAGATTTGAGCCCTTCAGATTTTCATCTCTAGGCTTAGTTAAGGTTGTCCATTTTACAAAAGTGAAGGCCTTTTTATCTATTTTTAATATTATTGTAGCTCGTCGTCCTCATATGTTTATTAAAGCGATTCTGGTGTCTTGAAATGCTTTTGCAGCAAATAAAGGCTCTGGTATTACTGCAAACTAACCGTATGTAAATGGGTTTCCAATACAAATGACCGCATGAATTTTATTTTTACTATGTAAAGCACTTATAAATTATCCAAAACTTTTATTAAGTTAACCGTTCTTTCATCCAGACGCAACTTATGTACCAAATAATCGTCCTTCTGCGCTTGCCATTCGTCTAATCGTTGATAAATTCAGGCATAATTACACCAAATTTGCAATTCCACAAGGTTCACAAGAGTTACACCTTTCAAGGCCTTCGAGTATTGTGCGAAACGACTTAGGTTTACATCCTTATAAGATTGTGTTCACTCAAGAACTGAAGCCACTGGGCCATAAAAAGCGTCGCTTGTTTGCAAATTCGGTTTTAGAGTTTGAATTTGGAACAAAAATCATATTTTTGGATGAAGCACAGTTTAGGTTTGATGGTTTCAAATCACCTTGAGTAGCCTTTGCACCCAGAAAATGCTACCGTTTAGTGTGGTTTATTGGATCATATTTTTTTCAAACTGAAGAAGGTGCTGTGGCTACTATCAATTATGGGCGCTATCGTTACAGTTGGACGAAATTGATTTTGGAAAACTGTTGATTTCAACAATATGGAGCGACGCCACATTTTGCCCATGCCACTTTCAGATCATAAAAAAACAGTTTGGCGAAACAAAAATTTCCAGAAATGCACCTGCTAAGTAGACTCCAAGCACTGGTGATTTAACTCCACTTTTTGTGGGGATATTTGAAGTAGGTTCGTCTTCGAGAACAAACCTCGAACTTTTGACGCGTTGAAGTTTATAATTTAACGATTCTGAAAGTAGAGCCGATTTATTGGAGAAATTCATCGAAAATGGACTCCATCAAAGCCCCTCCTGTAGTCGAAGCCGAGGCGCACTTTTAATGATGTGTCACTCAGAACATAAAATCTATAACTTTTACTTCAAAATTAAATTAAAAGTTTTGCATTTGCTTTAAATATTTTCTGTTTTAGTGAATTTTAAAAACGTCGTCCTTAGTAAAAATAAATATCGGTTATTATTCAAAATAATAAATATTCCTTCTTCTGGGTCATCAGCATCACTCATGACAAGAAATTCTTGAATTTTCTTGAAAACTTTATCCAAAAATTCGCCTTCTGCAACATTTTAATTTTGAAATATTGGTAAGTTTGTAAGATCCTCTACATTTAAGGGAATATTTTACCAATTACCACCACGGTCACCAATAAACCGCAACTTTCAAGTAAATTTTTCGTAGAAAAACCGCATTCATTTTGCAGACTTTTCAGTTTTCTCAAGCTTTCTTAATGTACGTACTTTACCAAACTTGGTACCTACTTAGGTATGTTAGTAACTGATTGGACCACAATTATTTCCTTTTCGAATGTTGTCAATTTCATGATTTTTTATTTTAATTTAAAGATTTTTGGATTGAGTCACATAGCAGAAATACACGCTTCTTCTCCCAGACATTTTTTGGAAAATCGACCCTGCTACTAAACAGATCACTGGTTGGGTTTTCACACTTCAAATCTTAAAGTTTTGATTTATAATCGATCTTGATCTTATAGTGTGTTAAATACAATCGCACAAAAATTTTTTTTTTAAATAAAAGTTTAAAGCATTTTGAAAAAAAACATTTATTCCACGATTTTAAACAGCATTCATAAAGAAAGCAGACAAACCAGTATTGGGATTTTTCGACACACGAAATATGAAAAATATTTAATTAAAACAAAGATAAGAAAATACTTGGCAAACATTTCAAATCAACTTTTGCAAAATCATTTCTCTGATTCTATTTGCTCGAAATTATCTGGCATTATTTGCTTTTAAATTTCTGACGCACTCTGATGAAAGAGTAGACCGTTTAATGCGAATTTAAAAAATTGCAAAAATCCAGCAAATAGCGGCGATTAGAAACATAACGGAAACCAAACCTGATTTAAGCTGACCAAGACTCCAAATGTTCGAGGAAGAAGATCGACGCCCAACTGTCCAAAATAGTGTTTCATATCTTTGTTTCAGCCAAAAATTTAATGTGTTGGCTCGTTTGGCTCGATTTTTGTAGCTCTAATATTAACTGACTTGCCGCCTTAACATATTAATTTCACTTTCCTTTAGTTCAAATCAAATCAAATCAAAATCAAATCAAATCAACATTACTCCCAGTACTCAGCAAAGTTTTTGAGTACATAATAAAGCAGCGACTAGGAAAACTTGTCGGAAGGTACATACCATCGTATCAGTTCGGATTCAAACATCAACACTCGACTATTCACCCACTCTTCACTCTGACTAACAATATACAAACAACCCACCTAACTGACAGAAAGACAGCTTGCCTGTTTATGGACATTAACAAAGCTTTTGATAGTGTCTGGCATAGAGGCTTACTATACAAACTATACAAACTACACACACCAACATATCTACTACACACCATAAAGAACTTACTAGAAAACAGACAACTACAAGTACGAATTGACAAAACACTGTCATTCTCTTTTTCCCCTGAACAACGGCTCCCTCAAGGATCCCCGCTCTCACCGTTTCTCTACAATATATACTGCCATGACATATACAATTACAACTTACCAGACAAAAATCAAATCGACAGATCGGCATACATATTACAATACTCAGACGACACGTCACTTATTGTACATGACAAAACTACTGAGAGAGCAGCTCAAAGACTCCAAACACTAACAAACAACACAATGACATGGTTTTTAAATGGAGACTAACACCAAACGCGTCAAAAAACAAACTACTGCTCACAAACCACAGACTCAACGCTGACTCCCCTACAATAACTGCAGACGGCCAAACGACACAATCAAAAAACGACGTAAAATACCTTGGAATCACAATTGAGCAGAAACTTAAATTTACTAAACACATACGAAACATCAGGGCAGAAACAATAAAGAGAACAAAACACTTCCGATCACTAACATACAAAGACAAAGGAATTAGTACAAATATCGTGACAAAAATATATAAAGAGATCTGCGGGTCCCTCTTGGACTATGGACATATGCTCATGACCAACGGAACAGAAAGGACAAAACGTTATATACAAACAACAGAACAAATTGCACTAAGACTAATAACACGAATAAGACCCACTACACAACCCCTCTACCCAACTACTATACGAACGCAAAAACATGACAAAGATTTCGCAAAGACTCATACATCTACAGACAAAATGGACAAACAACCCCTACAACTGGACCATACTGAATCCCCTTTGTCTTACAAGACCAACCAGACAATCCCGCTTCCGTTTCCCTACATCAACGCTACTCGAACACTTACAAACGCAACTGACTACTGGACAATAAAATAATTTTTCTTGTCATTAGAATTAGAAAGTTTATTGAATTAAATTGTTAACCCAGAATAAGAGAATTTTTATCTTTGTTTTTTTATTTAGATTAAGACTATATGTGCTAAACAAGGGCAGAAAGACCGATAGGTCGATAGCCTTTTTTAGAAATAAAGATGTTTACTACTACTACTCAAATCAAAATATGCTTAAGAGTCACAGAAGGTAAATATCTGAATATCAGTATTTAGAATAAACTATGTTTTTTCACAAATTTTCAACATGTCTATTAACGAAATTTACGTATTATTGGTACCACCAAAAAGATGGACTGACTCCTGGATTTCATCGTCACAGGACATCGAAACAAAAGATGGAAAAAACAGGAGATAGTCCTATCAAAAGGAAGAAGAAGAAGACTTATTATTGGCTTATCGGGGTTTAATGTATAACAGCCAGTTTGCTGTTGCTGTTTAAATTTGATCTATACGAAGGTAAAAACGTTTGTGGTTCTTATTTATACTCCAAGGCTTTTATTGGAAGCCATTTACGACTTGCCAAGCTTGAAATTCGTGTCCAAAAAATTACTTAGTTTGAGTATTTAGTACCCATGGATTCGATATAATTTGGAGTCACACAACAACCTACAGATGTACCAAAAGAAACTAATATATATAAATAAATTGCGCTCTAGCAAAACTCATTTCAAAGCAGCACAATAATCTTTTTGATTGACAAATTTAGCCAATTTGAATTAATAAAATGTTAACCAAAACATCAAACAGCCTAAATCGGACAATTTTGTATGGGACTCAATAACGGTGCCAACTTTCAGATGGAAAGTATATCTACTAATTTAAATCGCTGTTCTTCTAAACGACTTATTTGATTTTAGTCAAGTTCAGTTGAATTGGAAAAGAAAACCAAGCATTTTTAACTGTCGTATTGAAACCGACGATACAGTTGCTCGATCAAACCATGCCAAATAAAAATTTACACACAAAAAACACCTTGAAAGCTATTGAGGAAACAGTAAATAATAGCAGTTTAATTGACAAATTTGTAGCGTTATTACGCTCGCGTAATTCCAGTTTGCATTAAAAGATTCACTGTAAACCATTAAAAGAACATTATTGCTTACATAACTGCTCTAAAACAGATTTATCCAGCACAGTTCTTTCAAGTTTCTTCTTCTGCGTTCTGTTACTTGACTCAACATTGCCCCATGAAGTAGAAGTGCGAATCAAGCTCAAGAGCTTACTTCTATCGAGAACAATACTAATCACGGAACAATTTGAAACTTGGAACTGGCAGTCGGATTGAATGCGGCTTGCATATTTACAAGTACCCAATATTGAGGCAGGTTGCCATACAGTGAAATTGTAAACCTCTCGTCATTTAGGCTGGCAGCTTTATATTTTCTCGTTGATACGCACTTGCATATAGTCGCTAATTCAAGCCGAACTGCGGAAGCCAATAGTTAAACATTGCATTGTCTCATTGCTGCATTGGAATTTGTTTGGAGATGGAAAATGGTTTCATGTTCCAGTTTCCATCACTCTATCATTGAATTGGGAATTTGGGTAAACTCTAGTCGTTCAGTTAAAAGAAATTTAACGGTCTAAGTAGCCCATTTTGAAAATTCAGGATTTGCTCAAACATGTTGTGATCTTATTCCAGTAGTAGTAGTAAACATCTTTATTTCTAAAAAAAGGCTATCGACCTATCGGTCTTTCTGCCCTTGTTTAATACATGTAGTCTTAATCTAAATAAAAAACAAATATGAAAATTCTCTTATTCTAGGTTAACAATATTATTAAATAAAATTCTAATGACAAGAAAAAATTATTTTATTGTCCACTAGTCAGTTGCAGTTTGTAAGTGTTCGAGTAGCGTTGATGTAGGGAAACGGAAGCGGGATTGTCTGGTTGGTCTTGTAAGACAAAGGGGATTCAGTATGGTCCAGTTGTAGGGGTTGTTTGTCCATTTTGTCTGTAGATGTATGAGTCTTTCCGAAATCTTTGTCATGTTTGTGCGTTCGTATAGTAGTTGGGTGGAGGGGTTGTGTAGTGGGTTTTGGGGGTGCCTTATTCGTGTTATTAGTCTTAGTGCAATTTGTTCTGTTGTTTGTATATAACGTTTTGTCCTTTCTGTTCCGTTGGTCATGAGTATAGGTCCATAGTCTAGCAAGGGTCTACAAATAGCTTTATATATTTTGGTGGCGGTGTTTGTGCTAATTCCTCTGTCTTTGTAGGTTAGTGATCGGAAGTGTTTTGTTCTCTTTATTGTTTCTGCCCTGATGTTTCGTATGTGTTTAGTGAATTTAAGTTTGTGGTCAATTGTGATTCCAAGGTATTTTACGTCGTTTTTTGGTTGTGTCGTTTGGCCGTCTGCAGTTATTGTAGGGGAGTCAGCGTTGAGTCTGTGGTTTGTGAGCAGAAGTTGGTTTTTTGACGCGTTTGGTGTTAGTCTCCATTTATAAAACCATGTCATTGTGTTGTTTGTTAGTGTTTGGAGTCTTTGAGCTGCTCTCTCAGATCTTATTCCATTATCCGTACACAAGTGAATTGGAAAAACTGTGCACCTGCTTATTTTAGGTTATTTTATATAGACAGATTTTTCCAAGTCCATTGAATATATCAGCAAAATTGGCGTTATCTTTGTCAGAGCACAGCAGTGCTTCCACCCTGTTTAGTTAAGCAGATTAGCAGGTTTACTTTGCAACCTTGCCAGGAACGCTAGTTTTGACCTAAAACAGCAAGCCCCTGTTTATTTATATTATTTGGTTAAAGGAAGAGAATTTCATAACCGAATATTTACTGTTATATTGCGAACGTGCTTTCAGTAGATCAGGGGTTGCTGAGCAGAATAAACAAACGTGTTTTGGTTTCCAGATTAGTTTCATTAGAAAAGTAAGTTGCTGATCGTAAACATTCGACATGGATTGTTTATATTATCTGCAAGCTCAGGTAAACGTATTTTGGGTTGGCTAGAAGCCACATCGTAAATTCTGCTGTTTGATTAAAGGCCTGGTAATATTATGATTCTGAAAGGTTTTATAAGGTTTACTTATTCTGAGCTTTTTTCACAAGAATTTGCTGCAAGCAAATGATGTTTCGAAGGCCTTTAAATCGCAAAAAAATCATTTTTATATTAAGTTTATTAGAGATTAGGATGAAATTCAAATCTCTTCACCAATACATTAACCGAACCGGATAGGCTAAGCCTTACATCAATCCCTGCTCAAATGTTCGCAGGGACATGATATTAATGGAATTCTGGTAGTTAAGCGACCGCTTCAGACAAATTTCTTTGACCTTATTCGTTAGGTGTGAGAAGAGGGTTGGATACTCAGTGGGCACCCAGATCCTGTCCTATAAGGCTTATTGGGGTTTTAGCGAAATTACGGTGTAATTGAAAAATGAACCTTTTCGAGATTTTTGTGCTTTCTTATGTAATTGCTTTATCTGGCCAGTTTTTTCAATAAAAGTATATTTTCGCCGCTGAGTCTCTTGAATGGACAATAGATTTTTCCAATAATTACTAAATCGATTGCCATCTTCCACAACAGTCTAAATAGTTAACAGTGGATTTTTCAAAAGGCAGAAGCGACGAGTAATTATGAAATCTCAGACACCCAGTGATAAATTTCCATGAAACAATCTGGTGAAACCTCAAAGTACACAATATCAATCATAAATCGTCAAATAAATCATCGCTTGAAGGTCACTTAAAAAAATTCCAATGTGGCAAACTTCTGAAAAGATTAAAAAACTTTATTTAGGGAAGCTGCACTTAGGTAGTTCAGGTGCAAATTAAAATTCAATAGAACTTTTCTACAGCGGCGGAAGCTTTTAAACTTAGATGAGATCCTGCTTTATTTACTTTCCATTGCCTGGGAAATCCAATTTAAATTCATAAGTAGGTTTCGGAAAGGCCCGAAAAGATATGACATTCGCAAATTTCGTATGCAGTTTATTTTAGTTATTTTCGCTTGTTTAACTGTGTTTTTTCTAATGGGGAGTGTGGGCCTTTTATAACGAAGCATTTTTTTGAATGTCGCTTGACTCAAAGTTTCCAATTACCTTCATTCCATTAAACTCCCTGCCATTTGTGTAAAGGGGGTGAATACAAAATACCCTTTAACTCGCCAAAACATGCTCGCGGAGTGTGGAATTGTCATTTATATAAATAAATGAGGCTTAGTTTTGATCCGAAGAATTGCTAAGCAGAGGGTTTATGAAATTTACATAATTAAAAAGATCCGGAGGGTTTTTGCGAGGAATACTTAATAGATTGGAGGCTTTTGAGCCTGTAAGCTTGATTACATGAATGGAATCAATATGCCAAAGCATTTTTTAGATAATTCTTTCAGCAGAATCTGGAATTGACCCCCAACAAACCAACAAGTTCAAAAGATCCACATAATGCAAGTAGCAATTTTCAGTATATCAGCCAGAAATTCTTCACTTATTTGCGTTATAACCCTCTTCTCAGGTCTACAGGCAGCCGTTGAAAATGTAGTAAGACTTCGCTCCTTAAAGGGTCCCCGATGAATTTAAAAATTCATATCTCTGGAACGGCGGGAAATAGCCCGAAAAAAGTGAAAAGCTTTTTGATAGAGCATACCGGGAACTATTTTCCTGTAGCACAAACGCAGGGCTTTGATCTTTAAAAAACCACAACATTTAATTTACAAATACCTCAAAGTATATGACCGACTTGTGTACAATGAATAAGCCGATTGATTTTTGCCATATATTTTTTTTGAGTGGGAATTCTCGGAAATATTTCCAAGCTTTGCCCTTTAAATAAATTTAAAGGTTTCCTTAAAATGCCGGCGAAGCATGCTAAAGCATGGTTAGAAAGGGCCAAAATGTTTAAAGATTTGATCACTCGGAAACGAATAACATTTGCTGACTTATAACTGAGTCAATCAAGGATTATTTTTCAATATTTCAACCACAAACCTGCAACAGATAAAGTGCAATTAGACGCAACATTAATAGGCAGATTTTTGCAATATTCACTAATTCTAAAAGCACGTAATGGTATAAAAAAAATGCGAAAATTGCTGCCAGAAGTGTCCTATGAATAATTGGAGCCTCTCGCGAAATTTACCAGAAGGAAAAGGTTTAACTGTTAATACCCTGCTTCAACCCTGCTTTTAAGATTTGCCCCTTAAAATTCGAAAGAAAATTAAAAAACTTGTGATAAAGTAGATAGTTAGTATTTTTGTGTTTGTGATAATTCCAATTTTGGCAATTTCCTTTTAAACTTTTCAACTCATACATCAATGAAACTGAACCCGAACTACCATAAATCTAAGATTAGGTAATCGATTACGTAATAAGGTAAGAGTATTTCGAGGAGCCGAATGCGGAAGTGATCACCATCTCATAAGAGCAAAAATTATCCTACCCATAATCGAAATATTCAAACCCCAACAAAAGCGAAATGGAAACAACTCAATTTAACAACTTTGGACCAGAGCACAAGACAACCTCATTAGCGAATATTTGACCAACAACTACCACAAGAATATATACATGAAACAACTGAAAACTTAAATAAAATAATAACAAAAGAAATGCACCAAGAAGTCAAAGAAGCCTTAGTTATAAAGGAAAGCAGACCCAGGGAGAGCAATTATTGTGAAGAGATGAGTTACAAGAAATGAAAGAACAAAAGCAAAAGTTATATCACGGATGGTTGAATATAAGAGGACAATAACACAAAAAAGAATATAGAGGTATAATAACCAGATTTAAATCTACGCTGTTAGAAGCAGAAAAGCGAAGCTGGGAAAGGAAATGCTAGGAACTGAATACACATATTGGTGGAAGACAACCAAGAGAATCCTGGAAGTTAAAAAAAAACGAGATCCAACGAAAACGCACAAATAATAACAAACTCAATGTTGTTTTGTCTGTCTGACTCCTCTCCTTATTTGAATTTTTCCCGATCTTTCTTGTCCAATTTGTACTGTGGCTCGTTGATTGTATTAAAGATTTGCATTTAATCTTACACCTTGTCTATCCAGGTTTTTGTTCTAAAGAAGGTTTATAAGTTTGTCGTGTTTTACTCCATCAAAGGCTTTATTTTAATGCATAAAGCAGGTTTGGAGATCGCGATTAACGTCCAAACATCTCTGAAACGTTAAGACAAAACAATGCCTCTTTTGGACCCACAGCATTTCGAAGCCCAAACTGAGTGTCACTAGTGTCCAGTTCAAGCTTGTTGCGTATCTTGGAATGTATGATTTTCAAGAGAATTCAATGTATGTGACATTAAGCTTATGGTTCGATAGGCGCAACATTCTTTGATGTTAGTTTCCTTCGGTAGAGATATGGATGTTGATGTTGGAATTTCTCTTGGGACGCTACCTGCCCTATAGATTGTATCTAACATTTCTGCCAAAATATCCATATTTGTTTCGTTGGTTAATTTTAGCAACGCACTTGGTATCCCATCTGGACCTGCAGATTTCTTATTCTTCATGGATGTAAGAGCATTTTTTACCTCGTACTTTGTTATTTCAGGTTCTATGTCGCTTTCTTGGTTTCCTGTATCTGATCTTGAAATAAGTCCTCTATGTATTCTTTCCAGGGTTTTAATTTTTGTTTTGTCTCCTCTATGGTGTTTTCCTCATTGTCTAAAAGTATGTTATAGTTTCTTCCTTCAATTTCATAAAATTGTCGTATTTACTTTGTAACTCTTCTATCTCATAACATCTTTTCGAAAAATAAGTTTCTTTTCATTCTCTTACTTTTCTTCTTATTTGACTATTATATATTATAACTAATGATGAGAAGTACATTTCATTTACTCTTTGTTGACCTTACGCAAGCTTACGATACCGTGCCCGTAAGTAAACTTTGGAAAATATTGGACAAAAGCAGTATAACCGTTACACTAATCGACGCTACCTACTATCAAAAAATTATATTATGTATAGCTACACAACATCTGGAGCAAAATTTTAAAAAAATATCAAACGGATTCAAGGCGACTAAAGGTCTAAAACAGGGCTCTTGCTTATCTCCCATACTCTTCAATATATATGTAAATGAAGCTCTCAAGCAATGGAAAGAAAAGTGCAAGAGAATAGGATCGAATATCAGAGACATCACATTATATACATTACACTCTGCAGATGACCAGGTAGTAATTGTTCAAGACAAGAAAGACATAGAGTATGTAGCGAGAAAGCTTATAGAAGAATATTAAAAATGGGAACTAGAGGTAAATGTAAAGAAAATCCCATATTTGTGTATGTGGGATGAATCAACAGATGGCCTGGACCTAGAACATCAAAAAATTACAAAGGGTGATGAATGCATCTATGTGGGAACAAAAATGACGAAAACAGAACCGACTGAGGAAGCTATAATAACTCACTCAATATTAAGACCAGACACAAAGACAAGAATATATGTATATTGAAACCAGTTGTTATATATAGCTGAGAAGTGTGTGAAATAACAAAAAGACTTAAGGACAATCTACTGGCAGCTGAAATTGATTTTTGGGGAAGAGCGGTGAGAAACCCGAGATTAGAACACGGAAAATGAAAACACGGGATTTATGTATTTATATATAGTTTTATAATATACAAAACCTTGTTTTTGTAATAAATTAGCAAAACAGTTAGAATGTACCATTATGCTATTGTCTGGCAATGCTTCCTGCTGCCACTTAATGCCATTGCTGCAAATAGTTACAGATTCCTTTTGCAATCGTGCTGGTGAATAATTACTGAACTCAAACAAGCGCAAATTCTTTCCTTCCAGAAACTATGTAATAAATATGTAGTTTCCGTTCGGGAATGCCGCTCGATGAGAGGCTTTGAATGCGCATCGAGCGTTGGCGCGAGTACGAAACGGCAGCTCGTTATCCAATTTTGCACAATGTTGAAACAATAATTTGAATTGGAAGGTATTGTGGATCGAGTAAGAGATTTTTTATGAACCAGCGAAAGTAATTTGCTGCCGAAAAATGTGCTGCCGAGGCGCTTTGCCATGAATATGAAATCGATGTGCCAGCAGCGTGACACGAAATACCCCATTAAAATACCCCCATAATTCTCCAGGCGTTATAAAAGAAAAGGGGTTTTGAAACGATGTCTTCAAAATTCGAATGTCAGGAGCAGACCGGTTTTGTATGGCTTAAATACAATGTATATTTCAAATTTGCATGGAAGTCTGATTTTAAGCTTCTCGATGTTCGTAACACTCAAACACCCGCAATTTCGCTCAATTAAGGCTCTAAAGGTTTTATGAATGAATGCAAATGACTCCCCCTATAGCCCATCGATTCATTCCGAATCATTTTGGCCTAATCTCCAGCAGCTCCAGCTTTTGATATATCGTCACTCTCAATCGCATGTGACTGATGATTGCGCCATTTGGGACTGATAGTGTTTCAATTGTGAATATTTATGGCGGATTTAATAAACGCCTGGCTCACTCTGTCTCCATAAGGCCTCAATAATTCTTTTCCAGGTGCCAGCAGAAGGTGCTGGCATACCATAGATTGTCTTTGGGTTTGACTTTTGCAGTTGAGTTTGAGACAAAAGCATAGTAAATGGAAATGATTTGTGTGCTTCAAAGTCAATTGACTTCATTTCGACTTTATGGCACTTGAGAGGCTTACAGGGACTGGAAGTTCACTAGCTATACAAGCTAAAGAATGGAAATTTTCTTTTGTACACGAGCTCTGTATCGTTGAGGCGGTTAAAAGCATAATACAAAAAGCTTTTTTAGGAATTTTGCCTCAAATTTAAGGTCTTTGAGTAGATCGAACTTTCACAGGTCTTTTATTGAGAATTGATAATGAGTGCTCTTTTTTATACGATTGCTTTTTCTGCCAACGCTCTTGGCACCAAAGTGATGTTCAATTGCCTAATTGTAATTATAGTTTACATGTTTTGCAATGGCTAAATTACGGAGGTCGACTGAGAACGAAACTGGATTAACTTGGTTCTCTTGTGGACATTGTTTTTCCGTTTTCTCTGCAACTGTGTTACTCTGTTTCTCTGCAACTGTATGTCACTCAATCCTACTCTTTTTGTTGTTTTTTTATACGGTTTGGTCTCCATTTGCAGAATCATGTCATGTGTGATTTGTTGGTCAGTGTTTGAGGTCTGTTTACTTCAATCTGTGTGTTTTTGTCATGGGCGATTAGAGCAGTGTCGCCTGCATATTGTAGTCGATATCCTCATTTCTCTAGTAGTTCTTTGTCCTATCAGTCGTCATTAAATATGCCATGGCAATTTGCGTTGAACCCAAATAAGACGTTTTCTAAATAATCGTTCGTAGCTTGAACATATTTATATCCATCTAAAGATTCGAGTAATTTCTGCTAGCAGGTTTCTTATCTATTATTTTCAGCTGAGAAAAGCAAATATAATGATTCTTTGTCCCACACGAATTCTCGTGGCAAGCTCTAATTTCCAAAACGACATCGAAACTTTTCTAGTTATCCTCGCCTAATTTTATTATAAGAGCTAAACCTGGGGATGCAATAATGATTGATGAGTCACGTTCCATAAATCTTTTTCGGGTCTACGAGCGACAGCTCAAATGCTACCTTCGGTATGAGTTTCAGGAAAGTTTCATTTCGACCATATTTACATAGTCGAGCTGCAAATGCTGCTGATATATTCTAATCGGGCTGGGGCTCGATTATTCGCACATTGGGATTTCTTATGAAAATGCCGATATTTTCCTGCAAATAGAAAATTTAATTGCGGAACTTCCAAGTCCAATTTTAGCAAATACCCAAGCTCAAGTTAAAGGCCCAATTAATAAGACAAAAAATACCATGTCTTCTCTTAAAACATTTAAAATCTACTCACAAAAGGACATCGGGACTATTAAAGTCCAATGAGGTAAAACCTAATTAAAACGCGAATGGAAATCCGCAAAACTTCGCAGATCATCTGCTCCTACGTTATCTGACTTTTTTTGGGCCAAAAACTTTGTCTTGCTTAAGATTCTCGCCCATTAAAATTTACATCAAAGTTTAATAATCTGGAAACGACAACAAAGCAAGCATTTTCAGCTAACAGAATAGATTATTCGGTGCTATGATAAATTCAAAAAACTTCGACGGGTTAACGGTTTAGGACACTGCGCGAAGAGACTAATGAGCTTTCTGGAAAAAAGTTGGATTAAGTTGAAAATTGCGCCGGTCAATTGCTGCTGCCAAGATAGCCGAAGCAAGTACGGCAATTAAGCGGTAATTGACTATTACAAACTTAACGAAGGAATTTATAATTTTTAATTAAGCAGTTTTTGTGGTGTGTGTTGAGTTGGTGCGCCCGAATTTTTAAACAGGGCAAAATTAACCAGTGAATTTTTAAAATGTATATTAAAGATTAAAATTCTAAACTAGTCCCACACGGATATTGCCCATGCTAATCCCGCCTTAGGTTTAAACAAAAATGTATTATTTACAAGTGGGTTTTTCGGGTTTTTAGGCCGTCGTTCGGTAGAATTTCTTCTTGACGTTTCGCAAGCACGTGCGGCTTGCATATTCAGAAGTGGTTTCCTTGAACGCTTACACTGTTCTGATGTAAGCGTTCAAGTAAACCACTTCTGAAGATGCAAGCCGCACGTGCTTGCGAAACGTCAAGAAGAAATTCTACCGAACGACGGCCTAAAAACCCGAAAAACCCACTTGTTTCAAGGAATGGCCTCGAAAGTCTATCTCTTTTGATGTATTATTTACGTTCGTATTTGTTGCCGTTATAGCAATGTTAATTCGAGTAGTTGGTGCTTTAATAATAGCGCACGCAATCATTAAAATTGAGTTCGATTAATTTAATAGCAGAATTATCCAGCGAATTAAACAGCTGGCAGCTTAATACCAGCTCATATTACACTATATTATCTACCCAAATATTCAAAATATAAATTAAATCCACTTAGAGCAAAATTAAAATTCCCTTCATCTTCCAGTTTTTTAATATCCAATTACGGGATAATTAAGCCAGTCCATTCGCAGCAATTGAAAAGCGTACCGAAACACTTTTGAACCTAATCCAACTTTTTTTGCAAAATTCATTACTTACTCTACTCACTGTTCCCTCAGCCATTAAAGAGTTTGTGCTCTGTACATTAATTTTATTACACTATAAATTAATTTCCCTTTAGAGCTGGCTGAAAAAATTGGCCGGATTTTTAAATTTCCGGCAGTCTCAACCGTATAAAAAAAGTATTGTTAGAGCTTTAATAGAAAGAAGAAAATTAATTGAGAGCTACATTAGGAGATAGTCAAAGGGACACATTTCTGGATTCATTCTTTATCAAAGTCTCTACTAGTCGAAAAGATAGCAAATCTCTTTAGGCAAAAAGTTGGGCCTTTCGTACCTCAAGCCCTCCACTCGTACACAACCCAGTACAGTTTTGCTGCAACCCGAATGAGAACACATTTGCTTATTGTGCAGTAACAGCGTGGTTTTTCAAACAATAAATATGTTAGATGAAAATATGCTATGCCATACTAGCCGCACAAATAAAGACGAATTCGTCTCATCCGAGAAAATCGTCCGACAGCGTTGGTTAAATGTGTATTTTTGCTCAAGATCACTAGCAAAAATTTGCCATTAAATTCAATTTTTATTAGTGTTTTCGTACCTTTAATGTATCTTTTTGC
Source organism: Dendroctonus valens (assembly GCA_024550625.1). Classification (NCBI taxonomy): domain Eukaryota; kingdom Metazoa; phylum Arthropoda; class Insecta; order Coleoptera; family Curculionidae; genus Dendroctonus; species Dendroctonus valens. The sequence continues at coordinate 1,261,926 of JAJTJO010000032.1, read as the reverse complement.
TCTTGGCTCTCCAGCTGATCATTAGCATTATCACTAGTGGAAATATCGCTAGCCAGATCACAAGTCACTGTGGGAATAGCGATGGGAGTTGAAGCTGGAGGAGGCGCCTCTATGGTAGCGATTTGTCTTTCGCCATCCCGCGGCGAATTATTGCTATTCCGATCCACAGATGCGCTTGCCTGAACTGGATTGTGCCCTAAAAATAAATATTTTAGTCAAAGAAACCGGAGGAAAAACTCAAGAGAATACACTAAAAGTGGCGCGACAAGATCAAGGGAGAAAATAAAAATTAATGCTAGTATAAAACACATGCAATGCCGGTTTTAGCAATGAAAACTACAGTTATTTAACCAGCAAATTTGCTTAAAAAACTGGATGGAAAATACAAACGCAAATGAGAAGCAATAAAATAAGGAATTATATTATAAGGAAACGATATTTTAGTTTTATCATTGTTATCTCATAACAATAGCTCCTTGCAAATAAAATAACTTTTTAAGCAAATTTAGAGCGAAAATGTGAGCGGTCATAAAAAATTAATCTCTTGAATTAATCTCTCGAATTGCTCAGGATAAACATCTGATTAAAGATCCAAATTGCTCGGAAAACGTGAGGAGATAACATTCTTGTTTCTCTCTGGGCTACTTACTGAGGAAATATCCACAGTCTAAATAAAGTTAGGGAAAATTGAAGAAAAAAGGCAGGCAAAAGATAAAAGGAACGGATTGTAGATTTTCGAAACGCTGACCAAAATAATTCAATTGTATTGAAAACACAGCTTTGCATTTGCAATTTTTCCTTCTTTCATAAGTAAAACTCTGAAGCACATAAACATAATTTGCTTTTTTAGATGCAATCACAATTTACACGAATGAAAACCTAACTTTAAACTTAGTTACAACCGCGAATGAGGAATTAATGAATTGCGACAATATTTGGACTTGTAAACCTGCCATTCTGAATAACATACTTGCAACGCATCTAAGAAAACCGTATAACTTTTCCTGATTGAAAATCGTTTGCATCAATAAGTTTTCACTCAAGAGCATTGGATTGTCCATGTATTTTTAGGGCCTTTAATAACATTGGAACTATTATTGCAACTGGTTCAAGGATCCTTCAGGATTTACTGTCACAAAATAGATGAAATCTCAGCAGCAAGCCCTTTTGGGGTTTGCAAGGATAAAATCAATAAGCATTGCTCTAATATAACGAATTTCCTGGGACGTTTGAGTCATGGTCTGGCCAAGTTGCAATGGTCATTCACCTGCTATAAGATTTTGCTGGTTAAAATTAAATTCTTGTCTAGAGCAGGCGCAGGATAGTATAGCAAGGGTCTTCCAGAAATCAGGGCCAGTATCAATTAATGCTTGCCGAGACAGTCAACTTCAACTTGCCTTCTGATCAATCTCTACAGAGTATTTTAAAATGTCTGTTGAATTCAACAGAGAGTGTATATCGTATTTCATATAGAGATGCTAGTCAGAATGCCTCGATAAACTCTGAAACTGCACGAAACCCACTTCCAGTACAGATGATGTGGAGAATAAATATTAAGCGCTTCTTTTGTCTCGCAAATTTTGCCATTCCAAGGACCCTTCGCTCCAAAGTGAAATTTTATGAAAATATCCCGCTCCAATGCACAAAGTGATCTTTTATGTTTTATGGACATACATTTTCCCGATTGCTGTTGTATTTATATGCTATTTCCAGCCCTTAAATATGCCGTGGTCGACTGACTTGCTGATCGCTCAAAAAAGTTTCTGGTTATTCATAAGTCGCTCATGCCACACTCAGAAGTCACTTTGAGCGGCCTACAACTCGGGGCGAAGCAAAGGTGTTTCCAGATTCGAGAATCTAATCCTGAAACCAGTCGCTAAACACTAACTGTGTTTATTTGGCCATAGTTTCGGATTAAACACTTTTGACGTTGTCCAAAGGAAAACACGAGGCAAAACAATTTCCAGGTTCTTTTATCGATTACCGTGGATTTAATCCGTTTAAATCCCTGCACCCGATGAACTAACCACAGATGCTTTCAAAACTAGTTTTCGGAGTCCCCAGGCGACGCAAGCCGGAATTGTGAGCAAAGAGTTAATATATTGCGGAAAGTTGGGCACTGGTTGAAAAATATTAGATGTATCTGTCGAATTTTGCCGCAATATTGAATTTATGACCGGAGCTATCATTACGTTTTTTCAAACCAAATTGGCTCTGCAGTAGCAAAATTGAGAGTCTTAATTATCTTCAATAAATATATACTAGTCAACAGAAAAAAGAGTTTTCATTATGAATTTTTAAGGGACTTACCATTTTTAACTGAACCACCACCAGGTGAATTCGTAAAGCTTGTTTGTGCGTTTAAAGCTGGCTTTCGAGGAGGTTTGCGAATGCCTCTTCTCGCTCTTGCTTTCGCTGCATAGTATATCCGGATGTAGACAAACACCATGATACATGATGGTATGTAGAAGGAGCCTAATGCCGAATACAGCACATAACCCAGTTCCTCGCTTAGCTGAAAGCAAAACAACAATTTTAGAATACTGATAATTAATTTCAATTGGTAAAATTGAGTAGCGTGCTCAAACGTTCATAAATCACTCAAAACAGTTGATAATTGCCCGAAAAAAACAAATTTAGAGAGTCCCTTTGAATTTTTCTAAAACAAAACAACTTGAACAAATTTTCGGTCAAAAGTCGAGGTCCCAAATATCAGTTTTCCAGTCCAATGGATCGCTTTCGACTTAACGAGCTCCCCAAAATGCCTAAACAGGGTGTTTAAGTCCCTAATAGACCAAATATCGTTTGTGAAAGCTGGAAACCGCCGAAAAATTTCTCAAGCTATGCGGTAGAAGGAATGCGGAATAAGGTTTAGCGAAGTACAGCGATTAGTCAAGATATAAGTCGTTTTCGGCGCATTTTCTTGTGCCACTTTAATACCATTTATGTGGCTACACTTTTGCTTTTTTTCTATATAAGAAGAGTTTGCATCCAGAATAGGGAGCTATCGATGGTTACAGATGAAAGCTGCATTAAAATTATCTCAACAAAAAATCTTCTGGATCAGAAGGATTCATGGTATCTACTCATAAGCCTGTTGAATTCTTGAATTTTGTCAAAAAGATACTAAACACGCAGCTACTTTGTAAAAATGTATGACAGGAAACGAAATTTCATGTCCACCCTTTGAGCTCAATGGCCAGTTTGGGACCTCAGAAGCTCCAAGTTATGTGTTTACAGGGTACAGGGAGTGAGTTCAGGAAAAAGGCAGGTATCGTCGGTCAATGACCCAAACTCCGCAACAACCTATCGAAAGTGCAAAAAATTGTCCATTATTTTGCACCAGAAAGGTTTAGACTATCTGTTCCTAATTTCGTCTACATCCTCGCTTTCTCCTAGTGAAAATCATGGGGTGTTTGAGCCATTTATTTGCATTGTTTTGTGGAAAAATCAGCACAAAATTATAATTTGAATATTCATACATACGGATGTGCACAATGGTATTTTGGGAATGAGCTCATTTTTTTTGGGGTTTCTTGAACACATTTATTGTAATTACGAATTTCTTTTTAGCTTTCAATAAGGACGTTTATTTTTTTATCTAATTGCTGTAGATACTTGCTGATTGCTTGCAATAAGGGTTCGATGCTCATTAATTCGGCCCGGTTCAGATTAAAGGAGAGCGTAATTATCGACTGTGCCTAGCAGTCGAAATAATCCTGCTTTAATAAAACCTCATTATTTGCAGTATTCCATACAGTGTTTTGGAATAGTAGAGCTCATAACGCAATGATGCAATCCATATCTAGTACTGGAAATGAATTATAACTTTACACGAGCATCTAACCCGGATATTCAGCGATAAACCTATTGATCATCGTTTCCACTCGATTTATTTCAAAGTGAAAATCGATTTATTGTAATATCCAAAATAAGTAATTCGGTTTTCCAATATTTTGTCCCGCTATCTACCATCACGTGTCTCCAAAGCGGAAAAAGCTGTTTCCAATCTACTTTATTAAATTGTACTTTAGGTTTTTCCAGCAGCGATACAGACAATTCGCTTGATTTAACACAGTAAAACTTTGATGAATGTTGGAAACGTGTTCTCGACGTGGTGGAGATTTACGCAAAATTGAACAGAATCAACGTCGAACAGGACGTTTAATTTTGTTTTTAGTTTCATCGTGTTGAATTTGCGGAGTGAAGGCAAACATTAGATTGAGACACTCTTCCGGATTTGCTCTGGAAATGTTTTTTACAACTTAATTTCTTTGTTTGAAGAAAATTAGCTCACACTGAATATATCTACCTAACATGCTGTTTCAATTTAAACTGGTTGGAGTTTATTAATTTTTGCCCCGCCAGACCAAAACACATCAAACAGCAAGGCAATTAAATACTGCTAACCTACCGCAGAACCGAGTTATAATCAGCTTAAGTCATTTGGATTTCGGTTTCTGCAGCGAGTTCCCTTTTGCTCAAATCCTTACTTTTAATTAAGCAAACCGACATAAAGATCCGGGAATGTTGCGCAAATTCTTCGTACCTTTCCTGCCTCTAATTGTTTATAAAGCAGATCATTAGGGCTGAAGTGGTTGAATCATAAACCGTATTTCATACGATGATGAATAGAACATCAATGAACATTTTTCATGAAAAAGCCTGAAGATATGAACGACCTTTCCATTGAAGCTGAGATACTTAAGTGGAAGCTTTTTATGACATGAAAAGAACGTTAGTCTCCAAAACCGATGAAAAATGTATTTGGTTGATACCAAAAAAATTTTCAGAATTTTAAAAAATAGGATCGTCTCAACATTAAAGCAATGTTCCGTCTGGAGCTTGATGAGAAATGTTTAGCTCGTTTGATGCAATCTAGAGCAGAAAGAGGCAGCAAAATTTAAATAGAGCCTTCAGTTCAATAACCAAACAACTCTAAAGTAAATAGGTTCGGTTTTAGTGCAAAATTATATTTTTAACATTTATTGATGCGGTTATTTTAAATGACAACAGTTTTATTGCATAACGATTATCTTTAGTATGGAAATGAAAATTAATTTTAAAGGATGTTCACATCTGAAAGCAGTCACAAAAATTTTTATGTTGACGCGTTTTCGAAGCTTTGTCCCGAAGAAAATGGTAGAACATGCTTGAATTAGTTGAGAGCTTGGAAAATCTCGGAAAATTCAAACTAACACTAATCCAGCTACAAAAACGTTTTAAAAAATGTTCATATTCATCCCCAAAAAACATAAAATAATTTACAACTGTTAACAGAGTGTATGCCTTTTTTCAGGAGGAATTTTCGATTGATATGTTAAATGGCATCGGCTTACAGGCACCGGCTGTTAGAAGGCCCTTAAATGTTTACATGGCGAAGCAGGAAAAAAAGGTGCCAACAAAAAACTTCTCTCTAAATCAATGTGACAAGGGACGGATAAGCCTTTTTACTTGTTTTCCTTTCAGCTTTTATAATATATTCACTGGCATTTTACTGGCTGTAAATTTTCCGCTCAAAGCTTCGCAAATGTAGATGACCGATCTGGCTCTACTCTTAGTTGCAATTATTTCCTTTCGTTTATGGAAACTGGAAACACCCAGTAGAACCAGTTTATTCAAAAATTGCATTAATTAGAAGGAAAAATTGTTTTAATTTGCACTTCCAGTTACTTGATGATTATTAGTAATTATCAATCGCTAATTTTATTAATCATCGGTGTGTCATATTCTTTCAAATTGTGATCAAAATATTGTACAAATTGTACGGTTTGTTTTTGCAGTTTTACAGATTGTTTATATATATATTTTTAGTTGGGAAAAGAAAATTGATAATTTTGTCACAATTATATTGAACTAACTTTTACTTTTTATTGCAAACCCATTTTTTAACTTGCTGTTTTGGCTTCAAACTCGTATCATCGCTGATTTGGTTCCGTTTAGCAAATAGGAAATAAAAGGTCAAAAAGAGTTCAATTTCACTACAGTGTATGGTTAGAGCAATTTAAGGGCGCGATGGACATCTATTTGTGGGCGTCCACCTGAGCCCTGTATTCCTTTTATGAAAAGCGACAATCTGTTTTAGAGCGGCAGTTTTAAGCACTGTAAAAACACCAAGCAAAGCTCATAATTTACCTAGCATATTCCCATCCGAGAATTCGCACGTAGGACGTTACATGTGGCTTTTTCTGTGAAAAAATTGCATAAACAGAAAATGATGAGAATATATAAGCAGCCGTCTGCTGGGATTAACGTGCTGGTTTTAATTGCTTGAATTCAAGCTAACAAGTTTTGCTTAAAATGCCTTAAGTGGGCTAAAGGGAAAACGTGTAAAGCGAACATTTCACCTTGGATAAACTCACTGTAGTATGGATTGTTTACTGAAGCAAAAAAAAATTAAAAAGGGTTGAAATTTCGATGTAACGCCTTTAAAAGCTGTTTACAATATTTTCCATTCGGCGAACCAATTTGCCACCAAGAAAACCATTTCTAAAACGAAAAGGGTAACGTTTAATATAAAAATTTTCCAGATCCTCAACTCAAGCGAGAACTCGGCATTCCGTCTCAGTCAGTGGGATAGATGGAATTTACGGTCACCTAACGGGTAAATTGCGAGACCCACAAAATAATTTGTTGGAAAATAAATGGGTCACATTTTGCAGGTTGACCATACCATCTTTTGTTATTACTTGTAAAATTTGCCACGGAAAGGAAACAAATGGTTCAAGTGAAATGAAATATTGGTGTAATTACTGACGCTCGGGCCAGAGTGATTAAAATAGAGGCTGCAATGAGAAAAACGACACACTCAATGTCAAAACACAACACAATGTCGCTTGGAAAATTCTTGATAAAATCTCTATTCCGGGTAATATGCAGTATTATTCATTTTTCAACTGTCCAATATTCAAATTTAATCTGTAAAGTGTAAAGGGAACGAATTGTCGCCTAAAATGGCCAAAAATGTACTTGATCAAACGACTGGACAACATTGAAATTGGTTGGAAGAATGCAGTTGATATTTTCACCTGTAAGTGAAATGTGTGTCATACATCACCAAATTGTGACGACTAAGTAATTTTAACGGAAAATAAGCAAAAGTATGTCATTTAGTTGCTGGGGGCAAACAACCATATTACTACGTTACCTTGCTTTTGATCATTGAACCCATTTAAGGGTTTAAAAATTAATATTCATTGTTTTCGTGACATAAAAATTAATATTCTCGCTCAACTAAATAGTTGAACGACAATGTTCGAGGATTAGACGAGTTTATTTCAATTACTGTGTGGACTCGCTATTCCAATACGGTGTCACACCTAAAACACGGTCAAACAGATACGATTATCCATACGAACATAATATTTAATATATAAATGCTGTTATTCCTGTTGGTTGTGATTTCAGTCGTTTAGCTTCTAGTAACATCTTCAAGTGTGCAATTTTGCTACTTTTGCTGTGGTTTTCTCAGCCGATTGCAAGCAAGAAGCTGGTTACTGCGTCCTTGTGCTATAATTTGCGACTATGTGCCAACAACTCTTCATTTCACACGCTTTAGTGACTGCCTCGGAATAAAAGTTGAACTAGTTTCAAAATCCATTTATGCTGCAACATTTATATTTATGATTAGCCAAACTTTGGTGCACCATTTTATTGATTTCAGTATGTTCTTCTTCATTGTCATTTGCTGGAAGAAGGTTTTCTTTCATTTCTGCAAAACGGGAGCTTATAATTTAAATAATCATTAGATCAGTTTATCGTGTTATTCACGTTCATATATCGCCGTTATTCTACAGTCAATTCGGGATACGCGTATGGTTTTCTGACCCATTAGCTGAAGAACAGGAGTATAATTTGAAGGAAGCAACATCGATGTAATTTTCCATTAAACACTTGTCAACAGTGCATCTGAAGTGAAGCTGGAGGCATTATCAATTAATAGTATAGCTTGGCCATTAAAATCATTCTCCTTTTGAAGATTTCTATCGTGTTTGATAAAAAATGAATGAAACCATTGTATAAAGCTGAAGTCGCTTTTTTATAGAATGATATTAGTTAGGTGAGGCCAAAACCGTACTTCGTTCGTGTTTTCAGTAAATTTTCTTATGAATGGCTGCTTTCGAATCACTTGTTAATTTTATTCCGCTCACTTTTAACTTGGAAATTTCTAGCCATTCTTTATATTTCATGTTTAACTCCTTACTTGCTACACAGTAGCACTGTTTTGTGCAAATATGCCTAGACCGATGAGTACAAGTAACTACAATTGATTTGAACACATCGTACAAGTGGATTACAGCGAAACTCGAGTTACTGTGGATTTGGCAAGTTCCAATATATCATCGATTCCTTCCATTATATTCAATGCAATAAATAAATAAGCTTGAGGTAAATTTAGGAATATGAATAATGTATAATTTAACAGCCACTTTTGACTTTCATGGTACATAACAAGACGAATATTCAATTATAGTTCGGTGTTAGAGACAATATTAAGGAAAACTTTAATTAATAACTGGTGTGTCATATCCTCCCGAATTATGAACAACCGAAAATTACGCTTGAGCTACATTTAATAGTAAAATCTCGTTTCCAAGGGCGTTAAAAGGTCGGTTGCTTCCGTGTTATTATGTAATTTCAGGAGCAATTTACTAATTTCAAGTTTCTAATTTGTCAACCAGCTCTCTGACATTTCGACGATCCATCTGATTTAAATAAATTGCTTTTCCTCAAATGGCATCTCGGCTCTGTTTTAATTATTGATCCCAGCAAGGATTGGTTGCTGCAAATTAGATCGTTAGCAGGTTCCCAAGATTTGTTGTTTTTTTGCATTATGAAGCCAAATGTCTTCATATGGTTACCAGTGATGACGGCAGCAAGGTCCTTTTCTTATTATTTTTTCTGTCGACAATTGATCTAATCTAAATTCGAAAACTCCATTCCGTCTCGCATTCAAGAATTTTCTTTGAATGCATATGAATATTTGCTTCACTGGCTTCTAGCTGTATTTTTTTCAATAAAAATTATATTTGATATTCGACTCCAGGGGTTTTATGCCACTCAATTTCAGGAAGCGGATTTAACAATTTGCTTTTTTTGAAATATTGGAATTTATTTCTTAGGAGACTTACCTCGTAGAATATGAAATATTTAAACCCCAAAAGGCTGTTTGGACGAATCAAACGCTCGACAAATTTGGTTTTAAGTGTTATAAGCAGGTAAGACGGAAAATTTAAAATACCGGAAAGATAACAGAAAAAAATTCGAAATACTCTAATATCAAATCGTTTCGGTTCACACGAATTGAATAAATCAAGTTGAGTAGCTATCGGAAAAGGCAAGAGAAAAAAATAATGTGATAAGTTATGTTCGTTTGAAATGGAGTATACAGCAGAAACGAAAAGATTTATTAGATAGCTTATTTTTCCGATTTTCGTTTTTGTGTTTGTTCGGAGCCTGTTTGATTTAGCGGTATCATACTTAGGGCAACAAAGCTAAATCATGAAGAAACAAATTCGCGAAAACATGTGTTTTTTTCCAAAATGAAAGTTGATTCCTGCTTTAATTAAAGTGGTCGCTTTTGGAAGTTTTTGCAGCTTTAGTATCCGAATATTCGAAGAACTTATTAGGCTTTCTTGTTAATTAAAAGTTAGTTTTTGCCTATAGTGAGGTAAACTCTCTGTGTACCACCACGCAGGCTATGGAGGACCTATTGAGTCCTGAGCATTTTGTCCTTTTCTTAAAAAATTTGCTTCGGGTGTTAAAATATTGCACATGTAGTAGGTTAGTTTAGTTTAGGTTCTCGTGAAGTCTGTTTTAACATTCATTTATTTGCCTGAAAGCATAATTGTTTGATTTATCTGTTGAGTTAAGGTCAACGTTGGAGTAAGTTTCTAAAGTATTTGATTAAATGTTGATTCGATGACTTCGTTTATGATTTATTCGTAAATGAAAGCACCACATCTTTAAATTCCTTAAAAAAAACCCTAATTGCTACTTAAGTACTGTCGAAACATGCCAAAGCACTAACATAATTCACTTCCAGATACCACAATGTGAAAAAGCCGGCAGTTTAAATCACTTAGAACATATTACAAACGGTAAGTTCCCTCGTTCCCGTTTTAGATTCCACTTCCTCGCCTTGTATTGTAATGCACATTTAAGGAATATGAAAATCCTCTCTGTTATACATATTTTCCATAAATTGATCTCTTGGGATGGTGTTTCCAATTTCCAGAGCATCGTTTTATTCAAATAGAGACGGCTTTGTTGTCTGTATGCCCCACTTTAAATTGTTTGGCTTTGACTGGAAAGAAGTAAGGATTTCAAAAACCAAGTTCACTTTTTCACCAACTTGCCCTTTTATCAGATCGCACCTGATTCGTAGGTTAAATTGAAGACTTTAAACAATCTAATTTTTTTAATTTAATTTGATTTTATGACGTGCTGGTTTAAAACCTTCCCAAATACTAAATAAATAAACAAGAAGAATTAGTGACCTAAACGTAAAAGCATTAGAATCCAAAGAAGCCATTTGAGATTTAAGTCAAGACTCACTTTCGCATCAATCTCAATATTTATGTACCTTGACAATTCAGTTTGATTATTTTCTCAGCCATTAAGAGGCAATTGACAACGAAGAAAATATTTTCTTTTTCCCATTGGGGAAAAAGTGGCAAGTGTTCACTGAACTCTCGTAGATTCTGTGTGTTAGACAAACAGCATCTTATGAAAAGGCAATAGTTTATTTAACTTCATCAGCGGCTACTAAAGAAGTTCCGAAAGTTGCATGTTATGTTTGGATGCTAGCGTGCTTATAAAGAAAACGAAGTCAAACGAGAAGACATTTATAGAAAGTCAGTTATATTCTAAACAAATTTTTACAAACACAGTTAACTATTCATGATGTTGTAAACAAGCTTGAACTTTTCCCAAAATAGTTCTGCACATTATCATGTCAGCAGTTTGGCTGAGACTGCAACTTCAAAGGAACGGTTTACTTTAAGTAACAACTGTGGCGTCCTTATTTTTGAACCTTAAAAAGCTCTAAATTTTATGGCATTATTTCCACATTTTAGTGTTGCCTAGAACAACGAACTTAACTTCTGCAGGGCTTCCAGGGTAAACGATTTTTCACTGAATGAGCTTAATGTTTCAAAGGATGGTCAGTTGCTTAGTTAATTATACATAAGAGGTGACCGTATTCTCTTAGCAACATGTCTATTGATTGGAGCCTTTATCTAATACACTGTAACCCACATATTCCGATCCAGCATCCATTAACGACCCTCAAACGCAATGCGTACGTGCCAGTCTAGATTCGAGCATAATTCGCGTCCTTAACGACATCGTGAATTATTCCTGGCCTAACTAGATGCGGTGTAGGGATTCCGTAAGCCCAGTTTTCCAGTTTATGGCTTTATAGAACAGTTATTGCTCCAGATGTAACTGGGGCGAATGAACGATTTCAACCTAATTAAAAATGGATTTATCACCAGAACATAGGTAATTTATATCCGAACTTTAGAAAATGAATATCTTGTAGTTAAAATTACGTCTACAGTTTTCCAAGCATTAAAAGCTAGTAATTGGCAAATAAAAATACTGTGATTTGTGACTCTTCGCTGCACTCAAAATAACGAGAGTCCGTAAATATTCTTATTTTTCATAATCTAACCTAGTATGACTCTCATATTAATAATGATGTTAAGCTATTTAACTAATAATTTAGATTTGATATTGGTGAACAGATATAATGTTTTTTTTTACTATTTTTGGTTAACGCAGATATTTTTTAACTTGCCCACGAGATCTTTTGGCAAAATATTCATAACTTAGTGGTATCTGATACACCAGTGACTATGAAAAATGAAAATACGTAAAAACACTAAATGTTTATATACAGTTTAATAGCAATTATATTGCCTAAGCTAGAAAATAATCAATTTTATTGCTGCTTGAGCAATGTTGGCCAATAGCAAAACCTAGTTCAGAAACCCAATTAATCTGCCCGAGCTTAATAAACCGTACTTGAATGCACATGCCCAAATTAGCAGGCCTTTATGTTGCATTATGGAAGCAATTAATGTAAAACTATTAGAGAAACACCTCGTTTACGCTAGTACTGGCTTAGTTGCTGGTATCAAGCGTATTGGCTTTGATAGAATAAACACATTCATCGCCAAACGGAGCTCAAAATCTATCTGACTTTGACGAAAATTGCAAATGGATTCGACCGTGAACGACAATGCTATTAATTGCATGTTTAACTGATTGCCCGGAATAATATATTTCCTGGTGGCCCGTTGGTCGACATCCATTTAGCAATTAGAAATGTGTGCTTGGCAGGAAACCCACGTGAATATGTTACTTATTATCTGCAGGTTTTCCCTGCAGATTTTTGTCTAGAACGACCACATTTGCTTAATATAAATTTGCTAACTGACTGAAACATTCTGGACTTCCTAATTCGCCCTAAAAGAAACATGTGCCAATATAAAATTTGTTTTTTGCCTAGTTTATTTAAGAGTTGCGGTTGATTAACCTACACTTTTATCATTTAGTTTGTATCACTTTTCTGACTAACGGTGTTGAAAAAACCACTAGGTTTCCCTGTGAACAGTCCGAAACATTATTGCATATTTTTTCATTATTTAAATGAAAAACTCGTGCATGAGCAAAATTGTCTATTCAGTCGATGAACAGTGTATGTTTAAATAATAAAAACTGTATTTTTGAATTGCGCAAAATATAAAAAAATTACACAAGCGTAGCCCTTGTAGAAACCTGAGTAACAAACAGCTCGTTCCATTTTTACACACTCAATAAATTACATGAAAAAAGGTCTGGAAAATCATCTCGAACAAATATTCACAGCGTGAATTATTGATGATGTATACAAGAACGCTTGAAGCAAAGCCCATATGCACCACAAAACATCACAAACACATGGAATACAATCAAATAGGATTTCTCCTCTGTTGTGTGGACCTCACAAAACGGTTGACAGGGTAAGACTAATGGCAATACGAATACACAATCTGGAAATGCATTTAGAATGGATATTCCAATTTCAAGAGAATTACTCTGGATATAACTAAGCTTAAATCTTGAGCCATTTCGTCTGATGTACAATAGCAATCGAGTATATGATAGATGTGTGATAGTTTAAAAATTACTCGAAGATATCTGAGGGCCATTATGCATATTCAATTAGTAAGCGCAATCCGATGTGGACACACAATACTCTGTATTCCGTACATATGATACGAACAGTGAAAATTGAATAGTACACAGCATGCAAGTTCAATCACCAATTAGGTGGACTTGATAGCTTAATAATTGGAGCAACTGCGAAATTATGGGCAACCGTTGTTTATTAAATAGCTGGAAAATTGTAAACACTCTATCGGATAGAGATTCGATGGAATGTCACTAAATGGCATCAGGGATGGGATTAAACAGGCCGTGGTTGCGAAACTGGAAACGCTTCGAATGTCGAATGGTGACATATTTAGCTTGTTCTCCAAAATGCAGCTTTTCCATTCCTTTTGTTAGGCGACGATCAATATTCTCATGGTCTGAACATTTGCTTTTAGTGGCGGACATCGTTTCTAAAAACAAAATTTAATTTGGCGCATTTCTTAAAATTCATTGCTGCAAAAGTTCAATTTAATACTGATAAAGGTTAGCCGCATGAAACATACCATGCCATAAAAATGTAATAAAGTCACCTCAGACATTTAATTTGATTGGCGTCTTCCACACGGAAATATCAAGCTTGGGCTTTTTCCAACAAATCGAGTTTTAGCTTTCACACTGGCAAAAAATTTAGCTGGAAATAGGTTTAGAGTCACAGATAAAAACAGATAGTCTTTTAGTTACGGAATTATGCAAGATAATTAAAAAACGTAATTTGAAAGCACATTTATAAAATTTGCTGTAATTTAAGATGAGTAGCTTGAGCTTTAAGAGTCCGCAGATGTTACTACATTTACTTTAAGCTGCACACTAAAGAGTACGAAGTTTTGTGGTTTCTCTGAGTTTATTTAGGTGGTAAATTATTAAGTACAGCACATTCTGTAGTTTCTTCATTGAAGCTGTAAGAGTTGTAGGCTAAAATTAACGATATTGACGAATTTATTAACACTTGAAGATCCTGTTTTAACGTTGGCATGCTAGCGTGTTTAAAAATCCCGTTTAAGCAAGAAAAACTGGCCACAAATAGTTATTAGTATTTTTTAAATATTTGTAGTAACTAATTCAGTACTGAAATAGCAACAACCAAATATGTTGAGCTTCATTTTTTATATTTATACTCGTTAAGAGTAAGGGCTTTTTATCCAGAACCCGCCCGTCTTCCACGACTATAGTTAAAATTCGGTTGCTCTTCAAAAAATGTTCTTCTATATTTGTAGCCGCATTCTATGAAGCATGTTCGTTATTCTTTGTGGGACTTTTGCTTTAGAAACCTTTGAATAGTTTCATGTTTGGCCTTTTGGCAAATTGGCCCCTAAAAACCTTAACAATTTTTGCAGAGTATCTTGTCTGCGGAAACATCTTTTTCATGTTCCTCTTCCAAGATTTTTTAGCAAAAGTTAACGTACCATTATTTATTCGGATGTTCTATAGTTTTGTAGTATTTCGGACCATTAATATTTCCTTTGAAGTACCAGCTATCCGGCCCACAAATCGTTTGAAAAATGAGTGTAAGAGAAAGTTTTTTAAACTGCAATTGTTGATCTGCAATAAAGACACTTTGATTTTAAAAAATATATATATAATTCTGTTTTTCCTCTGTTTTCTAATCAGATTGCAATATAAATATGTTCCAAAAAAATTCCTGGGTTTCAGTCAATTTTATTGTTTATTATTTAAATGTATATTTTAGACAAACTGATGATGGTGGAGAAAGACACCGAAACGTATTTGTGACATTTTAAATTTCCATTCTGCTTTTTTTCCCAAGCATCTATATCTTTTTTGTATATTCTTTTTCCTGACTGTACTTTAATTCATTCCAATGTATTCCTGGGTTTTCAGTCAATTTTATTGTCACTAATTATGGTGTTATGTGATGAGCCCTGCGTTTCGTCCATAATCTCATCACATTACACCATAATTAGTGACAATAAAATTGACTGAAAACCCAGGAATACATTGGAATGAATTAAAGTACAGTCAGGAAAAAGAATATACAAAAAAGATATAGATGCTTGGGAAAAAAAGCAGAATGGAACGAGTGGCAGCATCGGCAACACGGGTTGCCAACATCTCACCGCAGAAGATCTACACCGGCTCGGTTCATTTACGTCCGAACGCGTATAACCGATGTCTGGCGTATAAGGCAGGGTCTACCTAAGCCTTACTGACGAGTCCAATAGGTAGACCCGGGACGAAACGCAGGGCTCATCACATAACACCATAATTAGTGACAATAAAATATAAACAATAAAATTGACTGAAACCCATGAATTTTTTTGGAATAAATTGAAGTACAGTCAGGAAAATATACACAACAATATAAATATATTCGGGTCCGTTTATTTTGGTATTCTTTTAGCTTCTTTGTCTGCCAAAAATCTGGATTTATTGAAACTAATTCCCTAAATTTGACTGTAAAATCGTGTATTATTTATTTAAATTTGAAAAGCTCATCATCGGAAAAACTAACGGCTTTTATTTTGCGAAGTCTTTCCTACTTCAGGAGTAATTCTTCCTCCACAGCAGTAAAAAATTTTGAATCTGTTCAGCATAGTATTTTCCAGCAATTTTTGGGCCAGTTTCCAGTCTTTCTTCCGACAAGTTCATTGCCCTGAACGTATCTGAACAATGTTTAGTAGCATAACTCACAAAGCCCGCTTCCAAGTGTATAATTTCATTTAGTTTCAGCTTTTAATTCTTGTTAAATTGTATGTATTTATAGGTCATTGTGACGCTATTTCCTAGATAGAAATTGCGATTAAAGCATTATCTAATCCTGAAATAAAAAATGTGAATAAAACTAATGTGTATTGATTAGTCATTTGTACAACTTGCTGTCGATATCTGTTAAAAATACCTTCCTTCTAATAAAAACGCATTAAAAGCTCACTTTCTAGTTCATTCGACACAACATTAATAAATTAGAGACGAATTAACCAAATGAAGCTTTTAATAGAAGAGCTAGAATATTGTTATCAGCAACACCCACACTAATAGAGCAGAAGTGCTTAACGAATAACTTGATGTCTTCAAAGTAGTGTGCAGTTGGATTAACAATAACTTTTGAACTATCAAAACCAATATTATAGCAGATATTATTCCTGCTTCCAATTATCATCCACACAAATTTCATTTCCATAATGTTTGCTTGGAAATTAAATTTTATCCCTTTCAGTGGGCGTGAAAGCTAAAATACGATCGCAAATTTATTGAAATATACCTCACTGCTACAATATTGCATTCTAACAAGCCTCTTACCTTTGCCAAGCAAACTTTCCAGTTTAGCGACACCGAATCCAATTTATTTTGATTTTATGAACGTTTCCCTGCATGCGCCTTATTTTATCGACTATAGATTTCCCGTTGTTTGCCTCCACGAAATAAACTAGTTTGGCTAACTACGAACACTCTATACTCTCTGCTATAATGTTTTGTCCTCATCCATTCCACTTCGAATTCTTTCTTCATCTTTTTATCAGTAAATACTTTTATGCTGATGCTCTATTTTCTCTTCTGATGGTTCAGAATCCCTAAGGCAAGTTCTCAGTTTAATATCCTGTAGCTTCAGAAACTTGCACGCAGTTCCATGAATGTCTACATGGAAACTTTCCTATTTATGCTAAACTTCCAAAGTTGCTTTTGTGTACTATATAAAATTGTGTTTTAGTGGTTCAGCATAAAATCGGCAAGTTTGTTAAGTAGCACTAGCTCCTAATATTCGGATAGTGTTAGTAAAGCAAGTCGAGCTACAAAAAAGCTTCAAATTATCGAGATGCAAGAAACATTTGCACATTTATTTGCATGTTACTAACTCAAACTCTTTATGTATTCTTGTGCTTATCCCTAGGGGATAAGTTAGAGCTTCGAGTCGATTAAATACCTTTAAAGCAGCGAAAGTAATTTTAAAATCCGTCGCACGTAAATTCAGCGAACAACAGGTGCATAGGCACCTGTTAGAAGTCTCAATACAGATAAATGTAGCACGAAATAGTTTCCAGCGATTTTATACGGTTTGCATGCTAGTTTAAAATAGATAAAAGCTGGATGGAATAATAATAATAATTTATATTTACTTTTCTACTGATAAAGCGTTTTTCAACAGGAAAATGAAACTAATCTGTGTGATAACGGCAAAATCAATAACTGTCCGGTTTTTCAATTCTTCAGACCCGGAAAGCCTTTAAAAGTGGTTAATATCCAATATTAAAATATTGGTCTTTGTAGGGATCATCCGTCTTATTGTGAAGGGAATTGGGTCTCGCAATAACCTCTGCTAAATTAAATAGGGCGAATTGATGAAAAATATACATAATTACCCCACATAAAAGCTTTTCCAAAAATATATAACAGTTTATTTATTAAAAAGAAAATTCCTCAAGCATAATTAAATTTTTCCCAGGAAAGGTACATTTATTTAATTAAATATTATATTTGGCCTAAAAACAGCCCTTACAAATTGCTTACAAAACGCATTTTTTTTTTGGTTCGGTTATGAAATGGAGCATTATTAATAAAGAAGACGTTTTCATAAAAGCATGTTTTTCTTAGATGGAGAGCTTTTTCCTTAAATAAATCAGTTCGATTTGTGCTGATATTCAGTGCAGAACAAATATTTACTTTTATTTGTTTTTCTTTATGCTTTCAATATTATTTGAGTTTCTTGTGACTATCGATTGAGGGCTACACATTTAAGGCATAAAGAGATTTTAAGCTACAAAACTTTTATTCAACTAACTTTAATATTCAGAAAATCTTTCTTATATTCTGTCTTCTTAAACAAAATTTAATATTTCGTTTGAATCAGTGCTTCTTGCACGCAAAGGATATATATTCAACAATCTGCTCCTTCCTATTTCTGTTTATGTTTTAATTCTGATCTGTTTCTTTGTATTTCTGGATGTGCTCGTTTCTGTTCGATTTAAACTTCTGTTTAGCCCCGATCTGTTCTGTGCTGCTCTGCTTCTGTGCTGCAGTTGATCTGCCTTTGATCGCTTTCCGTTGTGTGTCTGTTCTAGGTCTCTTTTTGATCGTGATTTCGTTTCTAATTCCCTTAATTATTCTGTTTCTGAATCTGTTTCTATTTCTTGTTCCACTCCTGCTTCTCTTCCGGTTTTTGTATCGGTTTAAGGGCCATACTTAGCAAGCAAAACGTTAGCCAAATAAATCAATTACTTAAAGTGAAGCGACGAAATAGCTTCGAATTTAAAAAACATCTAGGACTATTAGGTAATGTAAATATCTGCAAATATTAGATTGTTACTAAAATGGCGTAATTTCTAATATGTGAAAACCCTCTAAGTATGATTTAAATTCTAACTGCAAAGAACAGAAAACAATCATGTTGCGAAAAGCCCATATTTTTAGGTGGTTGATATCAAAGGCAGCATTTGCAATCACATTCGAATGCTTTTGGGAGCTCCTGAAGCATTAATCCAGAGATTGCAAGGTTTGAAACAATAGCAAATAATTCGCAGTCTCAACAGATTGGAATATCCAAGTTCAAAAGAGCAATTTACACGTGCGCTGTTTCCCATTTCCCGAAATATCGATCCATTTAAATCTAAATGAAATTAAAGTGAATGAATCGAGAATATGCCTCCGTGATAACAATCCTATGTAACACCACAACCCCTAAGCGATTATCGGTAATGAATGTGTTACAGTAAGTAACCTCCGGTTTGGACACCTGGAAGGGTTTGCGTGCATTTGTCGCCATTCCAAAAGCTTGTTGCTTCGAATGGAAAATGAGAAGTGTAACTGGATTTTCCGTTTAAGTGTATCTCGCCCATAAATATTACGGAATGCGATAGTTGAATCTGGCTGCTATAAATTTCGATAGAATTGAAATTTATGAAGTTTCCAAGAGAATATGCAGGTCAGGAATGGAGGTGTTTAATAGCAAAGTGCAAAGTTTTAAGCCCTAAAGAAAAGCTACTTATTTGTACTTGAAAACTTGACACTTTGCCCAAGTTTGAGCTGATTTTATATTAATAAATAATTATAATTTTCACCGGTTCAAAATCTGGAAATACTATAGTTCCCTTAATGCCAAAACCGCACAGCTCCCCAACGTATTTCCTCCTTGGAGAGATGCCAGAATTAGGAAAGCCACAAGAAAAACAGATCGCCTATTTCAATTTTCAGCAGGTAATAACATTTTTATACAGCTTAACTATAAAATATTGTTTCAATTCCGTTGCCATCTTGGCGGCGGCTACATGAAGAAATAAGTTCCGTGAGAGGGTTTAAGGAAAGAAAGATATCTGGCAGAAACGATTGTATCTCAGCAAGGGCAGAAAGAGAATAATGGCCCAGTAAATAACCCCTTTCATAAGATAGATTCATTCAATCCATCAAGTCAATTCTAATTTGGCTATCTGCATGCATTAGTTAGATGGCGGGGAAATGTGAGAAAAATTCAGTGTCTTTCACAAAGTAACTAACCAAATTTGGGTTTGGCTCAGAAATCTAAAAATAAGTTTAATTTTTAACGCGTTATTCGCGCGAGATTCTTATATCAAGCACTTTCATTCTAAGTGGTAGTGTTTTTACATTTGCATGTTCACAGCCAAATCGCAGTAATAAATCAATCCTACGTACAAAACTGATGGTTACCAGTGTGAACAATTCAATTTCTATTCCGCTTTTCGTTCTTCGAAAAAGACGTTCTTATATAAGACGCCTGGTTATAGAAATCGGTGAATCTAACTTTCATGTTTCTGGCACTTAAAGGCTTCTGCCAGCCTTGAAAGGATATTGACGGGAATTTGAAAGTAATTGGGTATATAAAAGAGATTTATAACATAATTTAGCGATAAAGTGCCCCGGTGTTGAACTCATTACATCTAAAGCCGCCGATTTGAAACGCTCGGCAATGAGTTTAGTCATTTAAACATGCTCATTTCTTTATTGATAGTGGAGCAGATGGATATAATAAAAAAACAAACATTGGGAACTTTGAAGCTGTGGCTTTTCCCAATTAGCTCAATACATCGAAATATATAATGCAGATTTAAGAGCTCAGCAGAACCACGTGGACAGTTGGAAGTTTTCAAAGTTGCGCCAGTTAAGATAACTATAAAAACTCAAAGTTAGAGAGCAATTCGTCTTTATTTATCCCTTCAACAATTCCGCTGCCATTTCAGTCCAGTTAAAGTTTAGGTTTCGAGTCCCATGGTACTGCATGAGTTGAGACCAAAACAAACACAAACGAAATTGTTCCGTGGAAACTCGACTAACTGCACTAATTTACATTCCGCCAAGAAAACATTGTAAGGAAATTAAAAAGTTTCTTTCCTTTGCGCTTATATCGCCTAGTTGCCTCGTAGCTTTCCCTACAGTGAGCAGTAAAATTTTATCTGCTTTAAATGGATTTTCTTTGCATTGACTACCAAATTTAACTCTATTATATTTTCCGGCTCCATTTTCTATAATTTCGTTTGTAGTTGCAACTACATCCGCCTACTGATAAACATCGGACGGGAGTGATTTTACGTTGATTTAAATTCCCCACTTGCAGAGGCAGACTATTTGAAAAGGACGTTCCATCCTTAGAACTATTCATTATTTTACCGTAAGTTTTTGGATCAAATTCAAATTGAAAAAACGCAGAGTAATTTTGCGAAGGAGCGAAACCTTTTGGGAGCAACATGTAGTCTCGCGTGACCTTCCGGACATTGGCATTGGTAACACGAGCAGGGTCAAACACTCGGATATCTGAACCTTCAGTAAACTCTGGGGTTTCATTATCCGGCCACCTAAATCTCTTTAAGGCACATTTTCTGGAATATTTTTCGCTGGAAGGAGTTTGACTGAAGATATTATTTTTTAAACCCAAATAAAATATGAAAAATCACAAACATGAAGAAAGAGAAAAAGAAATGGCAAAATCCTACCCCATTTTAGAACATTTTAATTGAAAAACTATACGTTTCCTTTTAAAACGTAGAACCTCCAAAAAATTGCCTCATCTGAATCTGCTTTGCGTTTTCTGGAACACGTTGTATACAAAATATTCTCATAATCACCCAGTAGTTTTAAAAATTAAGGCCCTTCTTTATGGCATTGCTTCGTAGAACCATGGCCATTAAACAATAGAGTTTCAGAGGTACGAAAGGAATCCAACAGCGACCACCAAAACCTTGGAATAACCATCCAAAATAAATTTCCAGAGAAACATCGCCCAAAGGTTGAAAACTAATTAATTCTTCTCCAACTCTATAATTTCCGAGTTTGGATAAACATAATTAAACACTGCAAGTACAGCTGAATCCATTCGGGTATTGGGGTAGTTAAATTGTGCTTAGGCAAAACCCGGATATACACAGGAAATAATTCAAGCCTCTTGAACGATTGTGCAAATGGATCTGCATTTAACAGCAGAAATTACCAGCATAATTAGACCTTAATAAATAAGTGGATTGCCATTAAAGGACGTGTTTTGGGGTTGACGGAATATTTGCGACAAGCTTATTGAGTTCTGGCTGAGGAATTGCATTCAAAATGCATGTCGGTGTATGTTGACAATTGGATTTGGTGCGCTCTTGAGGAGATAAGACATTCGCATGTTATCTATTAAAGTTATTTCAAGCTTCGCTGCCTTTACATGAAATATTCAATGTATGTTCTAGACATGTTTGCTATGTTTTATACATCGGAAACATTTAATTACAAAATGTTAAAACAACTGATTGATTATACCATCAAACCAGGCAAAGTGTGTTGTTGTTGTAAAAATGTGTACAAGGAAATCGTTAGAAAAGGAGTAATAAAATGGTCAGGCACGACCACAGAGACCCTTTATTTGAAGGGCCTAGCCAAGAATCTTATTCATTTATGATGCCCTGGAGAAATCACCGAAAATTCGTTGTTCTAGATATATGCTGAATATCATGTATTATTGGCAAATGGGTTTAGTTCTCAATCTAACGAGACCATCAGGTAAACCGTATTAAATTCTGAATAATTCAGCGCTTCGCTATAATAAGGGCATGTCCAATAAGGTAAAATCGCAAAACAAACACGCTTCTATTGTATAACCAGCCGCAACAAACCAAACTTAAATTATTTCCAATGTTTCCACTTTTTCCACAGTATTACGTGCACTTCGAGCGACTAGATCCAGAAAGGCTTTTAGTGTAATATATGTATGGAAGTGTCTACAATATCCCTGAGCAATTTTTAACTTGCGAAGGAATGTAAAATTAGCGCCGAAATATATTCCCGAGAGAAATTTATCTTTTATGCATAGGTACCCTTTAGTTTGAAATTTAACCCGGAAATATTTATCTTTGCTCTGCTGACAAGGAAACAGCTTTATTGCAAATTTGTATTTATTTATTATTTGTGCAAATGTGGCCAATTTGCATTGCGTATACTGACGCCACGTAGAAAAATGTTTTAAATTTTAATATATTTGTTTGTTGTGTAGATGAGAGTAGAATAACTTTATTATATTTGAGTAATTAAAAAAAATAAATTGGTAATTTACATGGCAAATGTTGCAAAATATTTTTCATTCTTTTATCATCTTTACGGCTTTTAACGGCGTTTATTTCGTTTGGGGTCGAGAAATTGATGGGTAAATCTAGAAAGTTTAGTGTCACTTCTATTCAAACCCATAAAATAATTACAAAATCCAACTGTCTTCCATTAAATCTATGAATGGGATTAACATATTTTCTTCAGAACTTACCAAATTATTTGTTAAAGATTTGAGGTAACAGGGCCCATCTTTGTTAATATTTTGCCGACCTAAATCAATTTAAATGAGTTGAAAAGTGTTGACCTTTAGGGACCTGAATCTGCAAGCTTTACCAATTTAAAAGTCAGAAATTGATAAGTAAGTTCGATACGGTTCTAAAGGCGGATTCGTACCTACAAGTTGTATTATTTAGGAATGTTGGTTTAAATTTAAGGGCGGCTGGAAAGTTGGAAATTTAAACGGATGTTATTCTATGCAGACATAAAGTATAAGCTTCCTCTTATTCTATGCAGACATAAAGTAGAAGAAGAAAAGTTATCCTTAGATTAGTTGAGAAAATTAGATTTTTAAACTACTATTTTTAATTAATGCTAATGGTTAGTAAACAACGCTTATCTTCTTCTTCTTCTTGGTCAGCCTTATAATACCCATATAATAATATATTTTCGTGTTTCTTCTCACATTTCCAACATAAATAAATCTAAAATCCACAACTGGAGGTACATTTTATACTATATTTTCATCGAACTAAATAAATAACGTTCTGTTTCAAAAACTTCTAACTTTCGAAGGAAAATTCGAAAATATACGTTGAATAAGGTAACACTGTGCCAACGTTTCTTTAGCATGTGTGGCGGACATGGTCATAAGTGGCTCTTGTTGTCTCCGACTTCTGAAGGTGACTGATTTGAAATCTAAAGCATTTAGTTGGGCCGATAACTTGCCTCAAACAAGCAGCATTTAAAGCTACCACAAATAGAATAGCTACTACTGATTTTCCAGGTTCTGCAATTGTTCCATTCAGCGAATACTTTTCAAGCAATTTGGAGCCTGGACAGATCAGCAAAATCACTTTTTACCAAACAATAATTCACCAACCCAACTGGTTAATTCCCTAAAGCCTGTTTTACTGTTTGCCTTCAATATCTAAAACCGATTTACCAACCAACAATGAAATATATCCATAGTCTGTTATTTATTATTGTGTGTTTACCTCTGCGAGGAAACATTGGTCAGGGTTGCTGCCTTCGAGGTGGCCATTTATTCTGCGTCTACTTAACTGCAACATATTGTTTTCGAAAGTGCCAATACGCTAAAGGTCAGATCGCAATTTATGGCTGATCTGGCTCTGTACTTTTGACCGATATTGATTGTTAAAAGGGTTCGACAAAATTAATGATATGGGCAAGTCGTAACTTTGCAATGTTTACGTTGCAACTAAACGGCCGCCCAATACAGGTCAGCGTTGCATGTCAGCAATTTGCATTTTTCAGTCAGCAAAAAAGGAATGGGGAAAATAGACGCTGTTTTTGTTTGGAAGCTAATTGTGGAAGAAAGCTATTCATTTCTGGAAAGTAGCGGCAAGCTGAAAAAATGCCAGGTTTGGAGCTGGAATGAAAACGGGCGGTTTTGTTTTATGTACCGCCTCATAGTAAAACGGAATATGGTAATCGCACAAATGGCTTTTGGATTAGTTACTAGAGGTTTTTCCTCTTGTTATAATGGGGATTATTAAGGCTAAAGGCCATTGAAAAGAGGTGACATTGTTGCTTTACAAAGGTTCAGTTAGCTGACATTTAGAAGACACCAAACTCATTAAAATGGTACTGGCATCAGGCAAATGTAAAACATTTCCCGTTCCTAAATTGCTGCCCTATAGAATTTTCAGCAAAACTTTTTCCCCAAAATTTCCACATTATCTTTGTGTCGTTAAGATATTAAAGGATAACATCTATTGAAGTTGAGCCCTTTTCATTCCCCAACCTTTTGCCTTTTGTAACCTGAGACCGTTTTGCCGGTTCGAAGAATTTTAACAGATTAAAATTGCCAGTAATCATCAGCTTTTGTATCAGGTTCGAGTGTAAAGGGACAGGGATTATTTCAGCTTATTTTTAGGTGGGATGTACTCAGTTCGCCAAATCACCAGGTTTGATTTTCAGTTCAATAATTTTTACGGATCCGGTTACTTTCGTTCAGATCACGAGATATCAACCTGCTGGAAAACCATTTCATGCTGAAGTAAAAGAAATAAAAAAGCAAAAGCCCCTACAGCTATATATAGAGGTTGGCTAAGGGGACGTGAATTGATTCAATTTACAAAAAAGGCTAATTACAGTTACAAGAAATCGTATAACCTGAGCTGAATGAAAAATGTTCGGGAATGGATGTTGAACGAGGTTCCAATCAATTTTCGGAGAAATGTGAAATTTTTGAGCTTTGAAGGGGTGTAGTCGGTTGACCACGGAAATGAGTCAAAAACCTTTCGCAAGTATGAGTTGTTTGCATGTTCAGAAGACATTGTGTGTATGTTTTATAGGTGATTAAATATATTAAATTCTGAACAAAAGATTTGAAAAAATCGTCCATTATTCCCTTTTTTCTATCGGATTGCGATATCGGTTTTTTGGTTTTTGAAAAGCCACAAAAAACTGCGAAAACCAGGCGTAGCTTCTTGTTCTCAAATGACTAATATTGTGAAAAACTTTATTCTATTATTTCTGGAGTTTTGTGTATGAATTTTCCGTTACTTTGAAAAACGTGTGAGGATATATTGTAATAACAGGTGGATAGCTTGAAGAAAGTATTTTAATAATAATCTGGAAAACATTAAGTAAAGGGAAACTCAGACTCAGGAAGATGGCTTGAAGAAAGTGTTGTAATAATAATCTGGAAAACATTTAGTGATTAGACTCGCATACTCAGAAGAAAACGTGTGAAGATATACTGAAATAACAGGCTTGAAGAAAGTGTTATAATAATACGGTGGAATACATTGAGTAATGCGAAACTCAGACTCAGAAGAAAAAGTGTGAGGATATAGTCAAAGGACAGGTGGGTGGCTTGAAAAAATTGTTATTATAATAATCTAGAAAACATTGAATAATGAGAACTCAGTGTCAGAAGAAAACGCGTCCGAATATATTGAAAATGCAGGTAGAGACTTGAAGAAAGTGTTATAAAAATGACCTGGAAAATATTGAGTAATGAGAAACTCAGGCTCAGAAGAAATAGTGTGAG
Source organism: Dendroctonus valens (assembly GCA_024550625.1). NCBI lineage: Eukaryota > Metazoa > Arthropoda > Insecta > Coleoptera > Curculionidae > Dendroctonus > Dendroctonus valens. The sequence continues at coordinate 1,236,002 of JAJTJO010000032.1, read as the reverse complement.
GATATAGTAAAATAAAAGGTGGACGGGTTGAAGAAAGTGATATAATAATAATCGGGAGACGATTGAGTTATAATAAACTCAGACGCAGAAGAAAACGTGTTAGGATATATTGTAATAACAGGTGGATAGCTTGAAGAAAGTATTTTAATAATAATCTGGAAAACATTAAGTAAAGGGAAACTCAGACTCAGAAAAAAACGTGTCGGGAAATATTGAAAACGCAGGAAGATGGCTTGAAGAAAGTGTTGTAATAATAATCTGGAAAACATTTAGTGATTAGACTCGCATACTCAGAAGAAAACGTGTGAAGATATACTGAAATAACAGGCTTGAAGAAAGTGTTATAATAATACGGTGGAAAACATTGAGTAATGCTAAATTCAGACTCAGAAGAAAAAGTGTGAGGATATAGTCAAAGGACAGGTGGATGGCTTGAAAAAATTGTTATTATAATAATCTAGAAAACATTGAATAATGAGAACTCAGTGTCAGAAGAAAACGCGTCCGAATATATTGAAAATGCAGGTAGAGGCTTGAAGAAAGTGTTATAAAAATGACCTGGAAAATATTGAGTAATGAGAAACTCAGGCTCAGAAGAAATAGTGTGAGGATATAGGAAAATAAAAGGTGGACGGGTTGAAGAAAGTGATATAATAATAATCTGGAGACGATTGAGTTATAATAAACTCAGACGCAGAAGAAAACGTGTTAGGATATATTGTAATAACAGGTGGATAGCTTGAAGAAAGTGTTTTAATAGTAATCTGGAAAACATTAAGTAAAGGGAAACTCAGACTCAGAAAAAAACGTGTCGGGAAATATTGAAAACGCAGGAAGATGGCTTGAAGAAAGTGTTGTAATAATAATCTGGAAAACATTTAGTGATTAGACTCGCATACTCAGAAGAAAACGTGTGAAGATATACTGAAATAACAGGCTTGAAGAAAGTGTTATAATAATACGGTGGAAAACATTGAGTAATGCTAAATTCAGATTCAGAAGAAAAAGTGTGAAGATATAGTCAAAGGACAGGTGGATGGCCTGAAAAAATTGTTATTATAATAATCTAGAAAACATTGAATAATGAGAACTCAGTGTCAGAAGAAAACGCGTCCGAATATATTGAAAATGCAGGTAGAGGCTTGAAGAAAGTGTTGTAATAATAATCTGGAAAACATTTAGTGATTAGACTCGCATACTCAGAAGAAAACGTGTGAAGATATACTGAAATAACAGGCTTGAAGAAAGTGTTATAATAATAATACGGTGGAAAACATTGAGTAATGCTAAATTCAGACTCAGAAGAAAAAGTGTGAGGATATAGTCAAAGGACAGGTGGATGGCTTGAAAAAATTGTTATTATAATAATCTAGAAAACATTGAATAATGAGAACTCAGTGTCAGAAGAAAACGCGTCGGAATATATTGAAAATGCAGGTAGAGGCTTGAAGAAAGTGTTATAAAAATGACCTGGAAAATATTGAGTAATGAGAAACTCAGGCTTAGAAGAAATAGTGTGAGGATATAGTAAAATAAAAGGTGGACGGGTTGAAGAAAGTGAGATAATAATAATCTGGAGACGATTGAGTTATAATAAACTCAGACGCAGAAGAAAACGTGTTAGGATATAGTGAAATAACAGGTGGACGGCTTTAAGAAAGTGTTTCAATAATAATCTGGGAAAAACTAAGGCATCAGAAACTCAGACTCAAAGGAAAACGAGTGAGGATATATTGAAGTGACAGGTGGATTACCTGAAGAAATTGTTATAAAAATAATCTGGAAAAAATTAAGTAATGAGAAACTCAAAAAAAAAGGAAAAAGATTCAGAAAAAACCGGGTGAGGATATATTGATATATCAGGTGGATGGTCTGGAGAAAGTGTTATGATAAACATAGAGTAATGAAAAACTCAGGCCCCTTCAAAACAATAAGACCGATCAAAGATTTGATAAGAAAATTAAATCAAAATAAAAATATTTACGAGTTTATAAAGATCAATTCCAGACAACCCTGTGTCAAAATGGTAGCAGTAAGATTGTGTTTTCATTATTTCCGTACTTAATACAATCTTCTTCTTCTTCTTCCTCTTATATTAGGATTATATCCTGTTTTTCATCAACATCATAACTTCAGTTGTGACGCTGAACTCCAGCTTTCATACCATCGGGTTGGTGGTCGTCCCGGGGGTCTTTTTGAACGTGGTACTGCCTCTCTGGCATTTCTTGGCAGTCTGGTGTTGCTCATCCTGTCAACGTGGTCTCTCCACTCTCGTCTCCTGTTGCGAGACCATCTCACGACGTCTTGGATATCGCACTTAGTTCTTATGTCGTCGCTTCTTACATGGCCCAGTAGGCTACATCCCACCATAGATCTTAGTGTTCTCATTTCAGTTGTTCTTATCAGCCGTTTAGTTAGGGCATTTTCCGCTCTGGTTTCGACTGCATACGTCATCACAGGTCTAACACAGGTTTTGTGTATTCTGGCTTTGCTCTCCACAGACATATATTTATTGCGCCATATTATGTCACTCAAATATCCCGATATCAAGGCTGCTTTTGTTGCCTGCGCTCTCACTTCTTCTTTTAGGTCTCCACTACTTGTTATGTTGACCCCAAGGTATTTGAACTGCATAACCTGTTCGACGCTCTTGTTGTAGATGGCAAGATTGCATCTGCGCGGTTCCCTTGATACCGTGAGAGACTCTGTCTTGGTTGTGGATATTTCCATGCTAAACCTGGACGCCATCCGTTCAAACTTATAAAGAAGCCTTTGCAAGTTGTCCTCATCTTCGGGGATTAGCATGGCGTCGTCAGCATAGCATATCACCTTTATTTCCTCATCACCCATTCGATACCCTCTGCCAACCTTCTTGGCTTTTGTAATAATTTCGTCCATTATGATGTTAATGGATTTAAGCTGTCTCCCTGCCTTATTCCAGTTGATATGGGTACTTTCTCAGATAGTTTGCCTGCAACTTTTATGTAAGTGTGGTTGTCTGTGTTGAGTTCCGCAATAATTGTTATTATGTTGAGGTTAATATTTCTCTTCTGCAAAAGCGGCACGACGTCGGATAGTCTTACTCTATCGAAAGCTTGAGTCAGGTCAACAAAGCACATCAAAGCTGGTTTATTAAATTCTAGAGCTTTTTCGGTTATTTACCGGATGCTGAATATTGCATCAATAGTGGATCTGTTCTTTCTGAATCCCTGTGGTTCTTCGCATATTCCAGAAGCTGCTACTTCTTCCTCAAAGATCTTCGCAAGGAGTTTTGAGATTGCACTTAGGAGGCCAATTCCTCTGTAGTTAGTTAAGTCAGTTTTTGACTTAATATAATATCCAGAACAAAACCCAATCATGCTCATAAACATGCAGGATTACTTAGAATAAATTTAGTAGTCTTTAAACGAGCCATAAAACTTTTGGTGGCGCGGGACTAACTTAAGCCTTCCCAAAACCCTTCTACTGGGGTTAAGGTTGGGAAGACACTAAGCCGTACTTAACTCCAATATTTTCAAACCTACGCCAGGCTTAGTCTGAATTCTGAAGATCACCGCTATCTGAAACTTTCTGTATGACTCCCTTCCTCAACTAGTTTCGAATTAAATTATGTTCCAGTTCGAACGCGAATTTTGCGAGAATAATCCCTAATAAGTTTCATAACAAATTTCGAACTCAAGGAAATAAACTTAATTATCGTCAAAGGTGTAAAGTTTGTTAAATATTTGGGGCTCGGCTGGATACCAATAAAATAATTATTTCGGCAATACTTCACCTAAGGAGTTAATTTAACGGATTTTGGAATATATTGGAAATTGCATTAGGAAAGTTTCAGTGATAAGATTATAAGTTTGAAGTGAGCCCGTAATGGGCCGGAGATAGATCGACAAATGACAGGGATAATAATTGCCTTAATATAGAAACAGCTTCATGTAGATGATTAAGTACTGGAATACTCGACAAGCTCTTAGTAAGTAAGTGATTCACGTGCAAACATGTACACAAACAAATTGAAGCAAACATTACACCCAAAATTCAGACAAACATTACATTAGACCGTTGTTAATGGGTACTTTTGTAAAGTAGCAATTCGGATGATCTTGGCCATTTATAATGGCCTTCACCTGTACAAATATGCCTTGATGTTTCCTCTGCTTTTAAGCAAATATAATATTTCAGAAATTAAGCTTTCCTTTTAAACGAGTTTTGTAACTGCCATCCCTTATCAACTTAATATTATTACGAATGCAAAGGTCGAAAAAGTTTCGGCATACAAGGGATTCAATGTAGCTGAGCCTCGAAACCTGTCGTAACTCGAAAGTTGTAGGGAGGCTTTCGGCTTAGTTTCATTGAAATTTGAAGAAGAGATCGTGAAATTCTACATATTTTCTAGTGCCTCACTGGACAGCAACTCTATTATATAAAATTGCTTAGGGCTATGAGGCAATATTGGAAGATGTGTGGTGCCAATATGAATATTTTTGTAGATTCGATTGATATGAGCATCAGCCTTCAAAGAGTGCTGGAGTTTTCAAACATTTTTTCAAAAGCTCAATGAAATTCAATCCTCAAAAGTTCTCACAAGCAAAAAACACTGGTTGATTTCCACCTCATAGAAACAATATACATGCCCCAATAAAGTGGGGCGCTGTCAAAGATATACTAATGATGAAAGCTCGTCGAAATGTTGCCACCGCAAACCGCAGTTTCTAAAGGGAAACTCCAACCAATGTCATTTATTTCAGATGCGACATGACACTTTCTCTCCAACTGTGTATTCATCACCATCTGAAACTTTGTAATTGGCACCCTATAAATTGTTCCAAACTGAATTACGATGTTGTTTGAGCGAAAGTTTTAACTTCACAAGATTCATAACTAACATGAAACTCCCGCAACAATTATTCCATATCAGGCGAGAAGTTGGAGAAAATGCTGCTGTGCTTTGGATCTAATAAAAGCCTGATAGGTATTGTGCAGGAATTCGTTAAAGTGAACTCAGAGATTTGAAAACTTGCTTTGAAATAGTTAGATTTTTGGATACTGATTTGGCTGAACTTAAAGCTTTTATAAATTTTAAAGGGAAGTTTTCAGCTTGGTGCTTATTAAGAAACTTTCAGTTTAATTCAGCCTTGGGGCTAATGTTTGCATCACAAAAAGTTCGTAGAAAGTGTCGCAACTTCAATATATTCAGACAATATAATGGAAGGAAGATACTTAGAACCAAGTGTATCAGGCTGTGACAAAAACTTAGTGAGTTTTTAATGAATATGAAGTTCTATTTTTGTTTTAGATATTTTAATTGAGTGGCAGGAACGTTCGCAGAGCTTCTAGGATGACGGGCATAAACAGTTCCCATTCCTCTAGAAAAAGTGTGCTTTTAGGGAATGAGATAATGTTGCAAAATCGGGTGAATGGTATTTTTTAAATTTCCAAAAAAGAAAAGTGAAAGTCTTACACTTGAAGAAATGCGCATTGGAACCTGGAATGGTAACACAACTCTTTAACTTCCCAGGAACATATTCTAGTAACGAACCCAATTTCTTAGTGCAGACTGAAGCTGTTTAGACTAATTGCTAATTGTTGGCCAAATTAATTCCTAATTGTAAGTTTGCGTTTTTCCACCAACCTGAATAAAGAGAAAGTTCCGAAATGAGCTAAAGCCAACAATAGAATCCCAGACAAATCCAGGCAGTTAATTTTTCAAGATAATGAAACTAACATTCCCAGCATTTACTACTTTCCGTTGCTCGTTAACTCTGAACATTATCCGGCAGCATTTTGCCATAAATTAGATGTTATGGCTTTAAAAAACATGAGACATATGAGTTGTTAAGCTAATAAATTCAGTGGAAACCAAGTCTACATAGTCTACGTTAATAAAAGTTGGATGTACTTAGGCAAATGCTATGGTGTTTAATGGAATAGCAGAATTCCGATCGCGTTAAATTTATTACTGCCCACTTCACAGCCAACTAATTATAACATTTCAACAATTGTTTCATGTGAAACACATTAGACCAAACAGAGCAACATTAATTATTTAGGCAAGTTTCCTTATGTTAATTAACCCTGGACCTGCGTTTGGATTACATGCCGAATAGTGGCCACAATTAATGAACACGTATCCAGAAACCAGTTGTTTAAACAGTATTTAGTTTACCGAAATAATTGTATATTTGGGCTGAAATTCCGTTTAAATTCAATCGCGATCACACACGTGGCGAGGTGTAATGAATTAAAGCTGCTGTTCTTTTCCAGGATTAAATATTTGTGTAAAACTTTTCCAAATGAATTCAGTTAAGTGCATTGCACTTTGCAGCAGTTTAGTAAATTGCCCCACACATCCAATAATAGCGCCTTATTTGTTTGTTTAAAAAAAGTTAGAAACATGTCTGTTGCAAAGGAACTTTGATACAAAGAGCATTCTTTTTACTTATAAATTGGCTGCAGCAAATACTTGCCGAGAACCAGAGTATATTGGAATTCCGCTCTCATTTGAAAGTTTTGCTCGAAATTCCCGAGCCCTAAAAATAAACGAAGCCCAATTAATTGCGATATGGCATTAAGAGCGTCGAGCTTATAAAGAATCTTCCTTCAATATAAGCTGAACGAAGTGGAAATTCGACTACTGGCTGCTAAGTTTGTTAGCATAAAAATCCAGCCCATTAATAAATTCACTCCAAGTTGATATTTCCAACTTCTTTCAGAAACTTATTGCATTTGGAACCGTCACTCTAAAGTGCAAAGTTGCATTTAAATGTTGCAACACTATTGGGTTTTTACGATTTAGTTTACATTTTAAAAGCAAACCTTGGGTACATTTCATACTTTATTTGCCACGTTCAGTCGGTTTACGACGCAAGTAAAACCCCAACTGGATGAGTGTACAATTATTTAATTCAGATGCCACCTCAATTTGGAGCTTTCCAATCGAATTTTGTATTATTTATGTATAATAAACATTTAGTTTTGTATTGCGAATGAAAGTTCTTGGAGCTCAATGGCTTCGACAAAGATCCACTCATGCAAGGATCGATGTGGAGCTCGCCAATTTGAGCCAATTTAACAATTTCGACTACAAATAGTACGCCGTTATTGGAAATCGGCAGTTTTTTACCTCCACAGCTCTTGTTTTACGCTTTTCACTGTTAATTAATCTTAAAACCCTTGATTCCGAATCATGCTAGGACTTCCTCTTATATGCATGTTTGTACACTTTCAAACTGTAGATTTGTCTTTTTAAGTGTCTTTTAATTTCTGTATAGATTCAATCCAAAATAAATGGAAATTCCTGCCAGTTTTCGCAGTTGCTGTTCTTTGTGCTTTCAATGTCTTTGTGGGGGTTTAATTGAACATCTTCGTTTCTTAGTTTTGGAGATTTTCCATAACTTCTTGCAACAAACTCCCCATCAAAGCTTCCATGGCGAACTGCTGGTTTAATTTTTTTCACTTGCCAGATGTTATTGTTTTGCTTTGTTCAGTTCTCCAAGTGGCTCCAATTGATTTTCCTATCTTATTTTTGTACCTGTTTAATCGTTTTAGTCGTCCCATTCCCGACGCAGCGACCGCTTCAGCGACTCCAAAGTTTTGTGGTCTCCAAAATAGACCACACACTGTAGTCCATCGGATTGAGGTCTGGTGAGTAGGGCGGAATTTGAGTCCGGCACCAGTTCTTAGTCGCTTTCGCCTTGTGGACCGGAGTGGAGTCCTGCTGGAAAGTCCAATCCGCATCACCAAAGTGTTGCTGGGTCCACGGAAGTGGACGGCTTTGAGGATGTCACGGCGGTAGACGTCCTTGTTGAATTTGACCCCCTGTTCCACGAAAACGAAGAGGGTCTTGCCGCTGGCGTAAATTCCGCCCCAAAACATAACGGCCACGGGATTTTGGCGATGTCTGACGATGGCCGATGTGCAGGGGGCCTCCACGGACCTGCTCATATCGTTCTGGTGATTGTGGGCTTGTTCAACGGTGAACAGCTTCTCATCTGTGAAGAGGATTTTGTCCCACTGAAGGGGAGCCTGGCGACGAAGGACTCGTTTGTGTCTTGAACCATACGCGCTTGTCGTCGGTGAGGAGCTCAACTTTTTGGAGCTTGGAGGGCTGGATATCGAGATCCTCTTTGGTGATTTTTCTCATGGAGACCTCGGATTTCGCCTGACAAGTTCTCGGACGAGCTCCCGGTTCTTGGCGGTTCTGACGGTGCGCTTTCTGCCACTTCCTGGACGGCGACCAGTATGGCCGAGCTCTTCAAACTGCTTGATGGTTCGTCGGACGTTAGATTTGTCGACTCAGTGTTGCCCATGCCTTTCTCAAAGAAACTGATTGCGTACTCGCCAATTTCTCGATAACCGTTGAGTTTATGCTTACATTGCACATGAATATTTTTCGAAATTCGATGAAGAATTCAAAACCTCATTACAAAACGATTACTTTCATTCAAAAAATCAATTTTAGAGTCAGAACTTCGTTAGGCCACCCTGAAATTGATTCCCAATATAAAAACCACAGAGAATCATAAATATCTACATGTTCAATTTTTTTTCAAATAAACGACTTCCTGAACGTTAAATGGATTGATTCCACTGTATGAAAAATACGAAACGTTCTCTCCAGATCTGTAAAATGCAATCCTTTAAATGCTGGTAAATTAGGCCTGGATGGCACATATTTTCCTAAGCCCTTGATATGTATGCTTTCCACTCAAAAAATGCTGAGTAACTTAACACAATCTCCTTTCTTATCTTGAGCGATTTAAGTAGCTCTAAAGTCTCTTGAGCCACTTCAAGTAACATGTTCTTGAAAATAATTAGGTAACATAAATTACTTTCGCTTTAGCCTCATAAAGGCATTAAAAGTTTATTAACTAAATCAGTTCTTATTTTCTTGTGTAGCACTTTGGACGACGTAGATAAACCGTTCAAACTGCTAAGTTTGAGGAGTTTTTTGAAGAAACTTTGGCGAACGGAGTTGGGCTTTTGATTTAATTTGAACACGACCTTTTACTTTGGCGCAACTTGGGCAAAAACTGTACTTTTCCATGTAGATTTTTGGTTGAACTTGCGTTGAGTAACACGAGCTGAAATAGAATTTGGGCGCATTTGCAAAGCTCGGTCATTTTTCAACTTGATAAGTACTCTTTCTAGTTCGAGGCAAGAGTTTAAATAAAACACACATAAGCATTAGTCAAGCTCCCGGAAAGTGTCTTATATTTTTGTGACAATGCAAAGATAAATCTTGTGCACAATATAGTAGGAAGTTTTTGAACTCACTCATAATGCCATAAATATTCTCTTCTTATAACTCCCGGCAAACTGTGAAGCGATAAAGGGGGCACTAAATCGGGCATAAACACAAATGGGAAAGGACCAAGAATAACCTCAGGAAACTAGATTTGCCGCTCTTTTATTGCCTATATGCCGTTAGTTATCCGAATAGGATCAAAAAATAAAGTCTAGCTATGGCCGCACATACCACCTACCGAAGTAAATATTACTATCAAGCTTTGGCGTTTGACGTTTATTCTTCAATTACCACGATTTATGGATTGTACTGCAAGGTATCTGGCTTGATATTGCGTTCTTGGCTTGGCTGCTGTCTGGAAAATTATTTTTGAGGTTTATAAGTGAAGAATTTTACGGAAGAATTGGCTCTTTTTATTAGACAAAAAGGGTTGAAAATATCAGTTACTGTTGCTGCTACTATTTGCTTCCAGAATTCTAATAGAAGTCTTGAAATCTAAATTAGATCGAATACTTTATAATTTGGTTGCAGAGATCACTTAAAAACGTATAATCCTTCGGATGCAAAATCCTTAGGAATAATGTTTTGAATTTTTTATAATTTCTACTGCTTAATTTGTCGCCGACTTTGAAAGCGTGGGATGGACAAAATACAAGTGGCAACCGAAGAAATGTGAAACATTTAATCAGACTTACTTAAAAATTTTCCCAAGCTGAGATAATTTGCATATATTTCAAAAATCTGCTTCTGCGAATGTACATTAGCATATCTAAATATGAAACGTATTTTTCCATCCAACTCTTGGACATTGCCGGAATAAAATCTGGAATTAACGAAACATTTCAGGCAGGCTTTCTTTGGAAGACTTTATGTTACACGATAAACTTGGAACAGTTCTCGCTTTTGTTCGTAAACAAATCTGTGTCTAGATTTCAGTTGTGCACGTGTTGTTTTATTTTCAATGAATTGTCCTATGCAGACTAATGCGTTTCTCAAGTTTCAACCATTACGCTGAAATGCTGAGTCGGAAGCGAGGAAGCCGCCGGAAAATCACTAGTGAACAGTGGAAAATAATAAAACTCAACATCTAATATTCAAGGGAAAGACAAAGACAATAAATTTCGGTCACCGATCTAATAAAATTCAACTCTCATAAATTTCCTTGCGGAGATGCGGAAAAAATTCCCACCAAGCAATTTTAAATTAGATTAACTAAAATGCAAATATTTTGCGTTGTTGCAATAAATCTAACACACAGTCAAGCCCGGAATATACTGTTGTCTTTAGTTGACCTAAAATCTCCAGGGAAATATAAATCTCGAGAAGATTCGTCGGTCAGTAGATTAAATCCGCTCCCAAAGCGGAGAAAAGCTATTAAATCGTCAACCAAACCGTTCCTCTGGCTTTATGATACTTTAATAAGTTGTTACGTTCAAATATCCGTAATGCGCAAATTATTACGCTGCTAGGTTAAAACGCTCTTCCAGTCAGAAGTTAACAGTGCTTGCAAGCGAAATATGCTTGTGTTTATTGGATAATCCTAAATAGCTCCAGGCTGACTTCGACGTTTTATCTAAAATCCTAAAAACACCCCAGATTTCCTTATTTCAGGATTTGTTTGAATTTTTTTTAATGGATATTGTCAGTATTGATTTTCCTATTTTTCTTTTGACTGGTTTTTTGTCGCCTAAATGAGACCAGCCTGATAAAGATCTGACGAGAAACACTTTGAAGCAGAATTTTAGTTTAGTGCCAGAAAGTATTCTTTACTAGAAGTTAACTTGAAAACCTTCAAAGAAATAATCTGTACATTCTTCGAATTACCTGAAACTGATCAATAGGAATTCTTAAAGGTTCAAGCCAGAGGTGGAAGTTTACTGCAAATGTCCCAGTTCGGAATCCACTGAAAAATTGTTAAATTTTCAGAAAGCTTATTAAGTGTCCAAAAATAATTGTGAGAAAATTTACATTAGGACTTTGTGTACAATTCTTCAGTAGTTTACGATTGTCTCAAATTTGAACGCATTGGACAATAATTGATGTTGTATTCGATTTGCACTTTGCACTTTAAATTGATACCCTTTGCCCGCCTGGAAATATTTCACAGTTTTCTTGGTAGGACTTTGGACTTGAGACTTTTCCTATAATTCCTCGGCCCCCTTCATTTCGTCATTTTTAGGCACAAATGTGAAAGCCAAGTTACCAGCTTTAACTTTCAGCCCCTTTATCGCCTGACAATAAGTCATAGGATTTTCTTGGATTTTAAGGTTCGAAGTTTTTATGTGATTTTACACTTTTCAGTTGTGGTGATTGCTCACTTTCAGACACAATTTTGAAAGTCCCCCAGTTTTGTTTTATTCCCTTAAAATTTTATAGTTTTGCATTTAAAGTCTTTTTCTTTGAATAAAAACTATTTTAGGTTTTCCTTTAAGCGTTGGCAATGTTTTCTTAGATCCTGATGTTAAAGTCAAGCTGGAAATTGAAAATATCTGAAACTTAGACCCACTGCTTTTTTTTTCTGAAACACGTTCAGATTGATTTAAATTTAAAGTTTTTTTTTTCATATTTCAATCTAACGATATTTCGAGGCATAAATACATTAATAAATCGTACTTATGCCAATAACACGTATCGGATTTTCTGATGCTGAAAGTGTCATTTTCTTTTCAAAATCCTCTTCCGATTCGAACCACCACAAAAAAACATGATTGTAATATAAAATATTTGGGTGGAAACAACTGCAGTTTTCTGCAGTGTTATTTTCAGGCTAAACCCGGCATATGAGAGCTAATGGGCTCGAAACCAGCTCTAGGTGTGCCTGAGATTAACATTTCTCGTAATCTTTATCCACTTATTCAAGTTTATTGGTAAAAGAAAAATTCCCATTCATTTGTTGATTTGAATTAAATTAGACTTTATTTTGTGAAGGTTTATGGGCATATTTTTAGCTTATGTGACTTTTTCTTATTACTAAATCCTTCCTTGAATAACTGTTGCGATTGAAACTTTTAATCTGTAACTCATAGAATAATTGATGACTGACGAAATTCTTTTATTGATGGATGAACGCAGGAAACTCATAAACCAATAGAACAGGGACAACTACCGGAGGGTTCAAAGATTGATACAGACAAAGATTAGAATAGCGAAAAATTAATGGCTGAAGCATGAATGTGAAACTGTTGAGTAACTGCAGACCCTACACGATGATTTCAATCTACATAAAAAACTGAAAGAAACAGCAGGAATATACCGAAAAAGAAACTTCTCTATAATAACAAATGAGAAAAACTAAATCGCATGTGGCATCAATACGCGGAAGATAATATGGGAAAACTATATTAGAAACCGGTTCTTAGATGAAATAATTCTAAACCAAGATAAGGAGGATGATCTAGTAGGACCCTCAATAACAAAATCAGAAATAGAAGGGGCCATCTGCACATTGAAAAACCACAAAACACCTGGTCCCGATGAGATACCGGCGGAGCTCATAAAACTACTCGATGATAGAGGCATAGCAGTTCTTCAGAAACTCTTCAACAAAATATATGAAACCGGCCAGTCCCCCGATCAATGGCTGACATCAACCTTCATTCCCTTTCCAAAACGGAATAACGCAAGGAAATGCGAAGATCACAGGCTTATCAGTCTTATGAGTCACTCCTTAAAACTATTCCTCAAAATAATACATCAGAGAATATTTAGAAAGTGTGAACAAAACATTAGTGACTGACAATTCAGATTCAGACAAGGCCTGGGCACTCGAGAACCACTAGTGGCAACGCAGGTACTGGCACAAAACTGCAATGGTCAGCTGAAGGATGTGTGCCTGTGTTTCATAGACTTCGAGAAGGCCTTTGACAGAGTACAACACCATAAATTACTAACAATACTAAGACAAATGGATATGGACCGCAGGGATATCCGCTGCATCGAAAATCTCTTTCTGAATCTGCTTTTATAATCTGCTCACATAAAGATTGATGGAGAACAAAGTAATAAGGTTGAAATCTGCAGAGGAGTCCGACAGGGATGTGTGCTTTCGCCACTGCTATTCAATTTGTACTCTATATTGAATATTGACAAGGGTATTAAAGTCAATGGAACATGGATTAATAACATTCGCTATGCGGATGATACAGTTTTGATTGCTGACAATATGTGCGACCTCCAACACCTTGTCAATAATATAAAAATAAACCTCAATAAAACAAAATACATGATTGTTAGTCGTCAACCAGGTATGTTAAGAAACGTGGGACTAACATGGGACGGATTATCAATTGAGCAAGGTGAACAAATTTAAATACCTTGGAGTATGGCTCACATGAAAAATGAACATCTGACCTGGAAATGAGATGTTGTATAGAGAGCGCTCGCAGTACATTCATGAAATTCAAATCCATCTCCACAAATAAGGACTTTGACCAAAGCCTAAAAGTTAGATTTATAAAGTGTCACATTTGGTCGGTGTTACTATATGGAGTGGAGAGCTAGACATTGATGGTAACCACAATGAATAAAATAGAGGTCTTCGAGATGTGGGTATACGGCAGAGTACTAAAAATCCCATGGACGGCCCGAGTAACCAACGAAAATGTCCTACAACAAATAAAACAAGAACGTGAACTGTTACTAATGATCAAAAAAGAAAAACTGCATATCTAGGACACATAATGCGAAATGCGAAGTAGCAGTTCTTACAACAGATCATCGAGGGGAAGATAGAGGGAATGAGGGGATTGGGAAGGACGAAGATGTCGTGGCTACGTAACAAAGGGAAGAGACGGAATACAGATGAGATATGTGGTTGCAAGCATTCATTAGTGAATTTGCATAAGAAGAAGAAGAGAAAAAAACGTTAGTGGCTTAATTAATTAGAGAAGTTGAGCAGACATTGATAATAAAGCGTAGACATGCCTTTATTTTTTGGTTACTCGTGAGGCAAATGAATTGAAAAATAAGCTGATAAAACGTGTGTGATTAGCGATTATGTTTAATAAAATGCCCACAAAGCAAAACGTCGCTTTTCATTAATTAAAAACACAAACACCATGTAAAGAAAGGCGCACTTTTCGCAGTTTATCCAGGCTGGTAAACCAATTAGCCGAGTGTTTATTTTGCAAATCCCTCCAACTCATCTTACTCCTCCACATGTGTGAGAATTTAAATAACGAATACGTGGACCGACCTTTTTAATTAATAATCCCTAACGAGCGACAACAAAGTAATGGTATTAAAATGCTAATGTTAATTAAAAAACGTGACTGAATTCAACTTTATTGGATACATTCCTTTTTCGAAAAACCGTTGCACTTTTATGTGAAACAACCCCAAAGCTTCTTTGCATTATTAGAGTGGGGCAATGAAACCGTTTGAAATTTAGTGGAATTGATGCAGGCTCAGCCAGGGACATTAACATGTATGCCGCCCAAATACCAATAAAAGCTAATTAGTTAAACATCAGAGAAGCAAATTGGTTTTGCATTTGCTTCAATCATTAAGGCAACCGCAAATTTTATTGGCTTTAAATTCAGTGAAATTTATTGCAAGTCCATGCAACTTTAATGGAACTGTGACCATGCGACGAATGGTTTAATTATTTCAGTGCAACAAAACAACTCAATCAGTCGGGAGAAAAGTGAAACTAATGAGGGAATTTATGTATTTAAAGCTGATTTTTAGTCGAGCAACCCCTTCACCTGCACAGAGGAATGAGAAGTATATTTCATGCCTTGCCAACCTGCCAACGATAAAAGGGATATCATTTTGACTGATTGTTATCAAGAATTGATGGGATCATTGATGAATAGAATAGGCCCGTTAATAAAGTCGGTTAGCCTAAAAAACACATTAAACGAGAATGGATCAATCGGGGCCGATGATTAATTAGCAGCGACCTCAATTTCTCCTAATAAAAATTGATCCAAGCGGGATACAATTTTAAAGAAACTAGTCTAGTAAAAACAGCATCGAACAGAAAAGTTGCAGTAGTAGTCAACATCTTTATTTCTAAAACAGGCTATCGACCTATCGGTCTTTCTGCCCTTGTTTAATACATGTAGTCTTAGTCTAAATAAAAAACAAAGATGAAAATTCTCTTATTCTAGGTTAATAATCTTATTAAATAAACTTTCCAATTCTAATGACAAGAAAAAATTATTTTATTGTCCAGTAGTCAGTTGCGTTTGTAAGTGTTCGAGTAGCGTTGATGTAGGGAAACGGAAGCGGGATTGTCTGGTTGGTCTTGTAAGACAAAGGGGATTCAGTATGGTCCAGTTGTAGGTGTTGTTTGTCCATTTTGTCTGTAGATGTATGAGTCTTTCCGAAATCTGTGTCCTGTTTGTGCGTTCGTATAGTAGTTGGGTGGAGGGGTTGTGTAGTGGGTTTTAGGGGTGTCTTATTCGTGTTATTAGGCTTAGTGCATTTTGTTCTGTTGTTTGTATATAACGTTTTGTCCTTTCTGTTCCGTTGGTCATGAGTATATGTCCATAGTCTAGCAAGGGTCTACAAATAGCTTTATATATTTTGGGGGCGGTGTTTGTGCTAATTCCTCTGTCTTTGTAGGTTAGTGATCGGAAGTGTTTTATTCTCTTTATTGTTTCTGCCCTGATGTTTCGTATGTGTTTAGTGAATTTAAGTTTGTGGTCAATTGTGATTCCAAGGTATTTTACGTCGTTTTTCGGTTGTGTCGTTTGGCCGTCTGCAGTTATTGTAGGGGAGTCAGCGTTGAGTCTGTGGTTTGTGAGCAGGAGTTGGTTTTTTGACTCGTTTGGTGTTAGTCTCCATTTATAAAACCATATCATTGTGTTGTTTGTTAGTGTTTGGAGTCTTTGAGCTGCTCTCTCAGTAGTTTTGTCATGTACAATAAGTGCCGTGTCGTCTGCGTATTGTAATATGTATGCCGATGTGTCGATTTGATTTTTGTCTGGTAAGTTGTAATTGTATATGTCATGGCAGTATATATTGTAGAGAAACGGTGAGAGCGGGGATCCTTGAGGGAGCCCTTGTTCAGGGGAAAAAGAAAATGACAGTGTTTTGTCAATTCGTACTTGTAGTTGTCTGTTTTCTAGTAAGTTCTTTATGGTGTGTAGTAGATATGTTGGTGTGTGTAGTTTGTATAGTTTGTATAGTAAGCCTTTATGCCAGACACTATCAAAAGCTTTGCTAATGTCCATAAACAGGCAAGCTGTCTTTCTGTCATTTAGGTGGGTTGTTTGTATATTGTTGGTCAGAGTGAAGAGTAGGTGAATAGTCGAGTGTTGATGTTTGAATCCGAACTGATACGATGGTATGTACTTTCCGACAAGTTTTCCTAGTCGCTGCTTTATTATGTACTCAAAAACTTTGCTAAGTACTGGGAATAATCCCAGTCATCCATAATGGGAAGGATCAGTTTGTGTGTTTCTTGAGTTAGGCTTTTTAGAAGTTTTGCCTTTATTTTATCCTTTCCCGGTGCTGTGTTTTTGATATGCGTTAGGGCTTCATCGTACTCTGTGTCTGTGATCAGTTTGCATGGATAGTTTGATGAGCTGTTGAAATAGTTCAAGTACCAGTCGTTGATCAAGTTCCAGTTGTCATTGTAGAAGTTACAGTTTGTCGATATGCTGAAGGCCCTTTGATAGTGTCTGGCGAACGCGTCAGCTTTCTCTTTGTCTGTGTACCGTTCTATTCCGTTTTCGTCAATTGTGTCAGTAGTATTATTTGTATTGCGCTAGTTTCTAAATTTTTCGCCAGTATATTTTGCCTTTGTCTTTTTGTATTTCTTTACATGTTTCTAGCCATTTGTCTTGTCTGTATTGTCCAATCAAGGTTTGAATGTTTCTGTTGAGTTGGTTCAGTATCTTTTTTGGGTCGTTATTTTGAGTGTTTGTATATAGTCTGTACAGTTCTCTCTGTTGTTTTATGAGTCTCAGTATGAATTTGGGTAGTGTATGTCGGTAGAAAGCATTTTTTATTTCCGGGCTAAATTTTCCTATGGCTAGTGAAAGTTGTTGTTGTATGGTTTCTATTGAAATGGGCTGTGCTTGTGAATGAATGTAGTCATGTATATGTTGTTTCACTTTGTCTATGTCAGTCTTTGTTAGGTTTAACTTTTTCTCTATAGGAGGTGTAATGGAAAAGTTGCAAAAACAGATAGTTTTCATTTTATCATCCGCACTACAATGGAAAGAAATTCATAAAAATAATTTCCCAAGCCAGAGGGATTGCATATAATTTCCTGGAAGCATTATTATGTCTCCATGCCGAATATCTGCAAATTTGATTTTGACAAGCGAATGGTGGAAGCGCATTTGCGATCCTAATTGCAACAATAAATCAATCAATCTATACAAATATTGACACATTTAATTCCCAGGTTTGTAACATGCTATTATAATAGGCATATAGGCAATTTATATTAAAGGGTCGATCATTTATCTTTGTGTTCAAAGCATCTGTTCAAAGCCTCTCCGCAGTCTATCCTTGTTCGGTTGGAGAAAGCGAAAATTGTTTCTCCTCCAAAATATTATATTGATTAGCCATAAATTTTCAAATTCGGAGCGATTTTTCCAACTTGCCGTACGGATACTGATCCAATCTGAAACTGAGCTGATTTAACTCAATTTAAGTGTTTTAGAAACATTCTAAGTAGCTCACATGCTTGCAGTCTAATAGGAAAATATCTCAACCTGCAAGTTTTAGTTCGCTGAAAGTATTATCCTCACAAGAGTAATTATGTAATGCAATGAGACCTTGTTTAGAACTTCGCTAATCATACTTATTCAGTGTTGTCTACGACTAATTACCCTAACAAGCTCTCCTAGAACTCATCTGAAACTGCACAGTGAATTATGAATAATTCTCCTTTAGCATTTCCTAGTTAGGCGAAATGAAAAAAGTTGTTGGAAACTAATTACGGGGCGTAAATTTAAATCTAAACCTGAAAACTAATTTCCTCCCCAGAAATTATTTATAGCTTAAGATATCACTTTAAGGTACGCTGGTCTGAATTTCGTGCACAGATAGTCTCCTTCAAACAGGGTCATAAATTTCAGACTTTTCTTTCATGGTCATAACTTGCATAGATTCATGTTCATTTATTTCCCGAGGAAACTCAACCGAAATTTCCAACTGTTTAGCCTAAAATTAATCATGAAATGTAAGCTTTCATGTCCCGTCTAAATTAGATCTTTTTGGCAATAATCGGTTGCAATGATAATTCTATCTGATGTTTCGCTTCAATTTGCGGAAACATTCCCTAACGGACAAAGTGAGTTGTATTGTCTCCTTATTACTTAAATAAAAGTCAGCAGTTTTCCAGTAGATTATCTGCTATCACCTGAAGGCGCAACATTGGTCTCATTCCACGCCAAACAGCCTCAACATTTACAAATTGCGTTTCCAAAGTCCGATGTTGTATTTTCCGCGATAATTAAACGAAAAGATATCCTTTAAACTTTCCGGTTCGAGACAAAGGCTACCTAATTAAGGCGAATCCCGTAAAACTTTAGCAATCTCTAAGCTACAATAAAACTTTAGCTTTCTGATATTAAATTGACCAGAAGCAGGTTTTAAATTGAGGCAATTCAGTCTTTTTGTGAAATTAACAATACAAATTACTAATTACTGACTTAAAATTACAGTTTTTTTTATGTAAATCACAGACAAAATTTGATAGCTATTTTCAGCTTATTTTTGCTCAAGAATTTATGTAAAGGAAAAGCAGAGTATAGTAAAAATTCGGCGCTGATCGCCATCTAGCTAGCATCTTCGTCCTCCGAGCTCATAAGCAAATTGAAAGAATGTTCTAAATGATTAAAAGCCAAACTTTTGACCGAATAAAAAACAGATTCTAATCGTGTTTCTAAACCCCTGCTAATGCCATTTCGTTTAAGGGGCCAGCGGTCCTTCCTTTAAAAATTATGGAAAATTGGTATCAAAACAAGCACTAGCACCAGGCATGAAAACCCATTTAAAGATTTCGCGTTAATTGGCAATGATCTCGATCTGTTGATCTTTCAGATCAAGTGATGGTTTGAAGAAGGTCGGAAGGAGCGGCATTAATGACAAAATCGGATTTGTATAAATAAATACGAATGAAAATATACAGAAAAAAACAACGTAAGTTTTTCATTTTGTGTTTAGTTTAGATGTAAAAGGTCTTCAGCGAAGTCACATTGGATCTTTTGCAAGCAACGTTTTCTTTTAAGTGAAACTTTACTTTAACATCACACTTCAATAAGAGATCCGACATTCCAATGAACAATGAAACCTGATTTTGTGAAGTGAGGATTGAAACAGTTCCGTAATGAAATATGCAGATCTCCAATAAAATTCCCTTAATGAAACCCACAGTTTTAATCATTAAGTGAAATGAATGAAACAACCATTTTTGAAAAATTCTGTGAACCTAAACCGAGCCACATTTCGAAAAACATTATTTATTTTCTGTCCCTTTCGCAGTGTTAACATCTTTCGCAACGATCAAAAATAATATGTGGCAAGCTATTGTTTAGCTCTCTGGTCTTTTCAACTTTGAAAATGAAAGATAACTACGAGTATAACAATAACATAAGGCTGAGTGTGTAGAACGTGCCTCATTTACCAGCAAAGCCTCACTATATGGCAACCGGAAATGTTTGAGCCGCTTAGCTTTTCTTGGATTTGCCAGCTTCAAATGGAAATTTCAATTTGGAAGCAGGGATTTCTTGTTTGATGTCCGAGTATTATTTCATATCAACCCAAATGCGCCAAATTGGAAATCGGACGATTAGTGATTAGATTGTTCGGCTTATAGATTCCATCGCTGTAGCATCAGAAGGTAATTCCCATTTAGCTACATTCTAGTAGTGTTCTGGCAGGTAATTAGCAAATACATGACCATGGGCATGCACAACAAAGAACGGTGTACCTGCATTTATGTGAACTACATCCAAGTGCTTTATATGTATATTTTCTGCTGCAAATAAGCCGCGCAGAATACAGCAAAGTATAAAATATGTGCACAGCGGGCACCTCATATATCTCCTTGATAAGTGTCTTTTGTCCTGAAATTGCGCCTACTCATTAGTCTAATGAATCCAGAAGTGATATGTTTAATTAGGTGGAAGCACTTTTTTAATGTTGCTTTTGTGTGACTATAACAAATTAGTGCAACTCAACTTCATATCTCAAAAAATATGGAACTTACAAAATAATACGTTCCTTATCAAATAACTTGTGAATTCCCCACTTGTTATCGAGTATAATCCTAGCTTATTGCTAGCCAATACATAAATTATCCGGAAATACAGTGAACCAAACCAAGCAATTAAATTTTGATAACCAAACTGAGATTCTCTAATCGATGAGGCTGAACTTCCCAAACTCAAACTCCAATCTTTAATAAACTTAACAAGCCACGTCGCTTTTCCCTTTACCTGATTTCCCGCCGAATCACTCGTGACTTCCATTTTCTCAGGGACAAAAAAGAAATACCATTTATCAAGACTTCCGTAAAGTTAGCGAGTTTGCGATTTTTTTCAAACAATTAACTCGTGTTTATTGTGAAAAGAGATAAAGTTTGCTTAAAGAATGACTGCAATCTAATAAATTATGAAGCTTCAGAAATGGGAAAATCTGGAATAAATCGTTGTAACATTTTAGCTCCTCATTTTACCGGTTCGTACATGTAAATCTTTTGATTCAAGCTAACTTGAAAATGTAAAGAAAAACCAACTTTCAGTCATTTTCTGTCTGAATAATGACCAAACTGAAAGCACTTTTTCACCTGATAGTAACATAATATGTGGAGAACTCTTCGTAATTTTGAACTGGCCTAGATCTAGGATAGAGCCCGACGACCCTTTAATAATGAAGGGGAAAACTCAGCTTATTGTGCATGAGCGCTATTATGGTTTTTAGCTTCTAATTCCATTATCAGTTAATGGTTAACTATAAAGCAGGCTATTATTTGCTTTATAGCCGTATTTAATGCCTTATTCTAGGGAACGTGCCAGTAAAGATTACAGGCATTTTCTAAAGTTGATATAGAATAGTCAATACCTGATCTGTTATCTTAATGTTCATTATTTTTACTGTGATAAAGAGGAACAGTACTTAAGCTAAATAGAAAATCAGCAACAACATTTTCATCTTCTTAAGTAGATTTCCTAAAATTTTTTTTCGTGGGTTTTAATGGAGTTTTCTAAAAAAACCTCGCTTTCGGGCTCTGCAGCAATTTTGAAAACTTCATCACTCAAAAACACCTGAATTATTCAGGTGAAAATCGTACGGAGTGTGAACCAAATATCGTGGCAAAGATTGGCAAAATGTTGCTTACCTTACAGGAGTGGTTAATTATTCAGTGGCTTTTTGAGGTCAAAAACGGATGCGATTTGTAGGCTGAATCTCCGATAAGCCCAGCTAGTTGATGATTGTCTAAAGGCTCTACAAATACTTGCTGCTGAAAAGGCGAAATTTGTAGAATTCATCATATTTAATCGTGTTACGAAGTCACTCACAAATCGTTAAAATACATTTGTTTAGAAACAATAGCCTCTAAGTCAAAAATAACCATTTGAAATGAGGACCGTTCCTTCTTCATCTGCTAAATTCGCTTCAACTTCACTCCCAAAGTTTATTGCCCAAAAAGATAAAGTTGAGTGAAAAAATTCTATCACTTAATATAACCGATGCTTTGGGGTTTACAGCGTTGAAAAGACAAGCAAGGAACTCGGTGGAGAATATTTATCCGTAAATAAAGGTGCAAAAAGCGGTTGTGTACATAAGTGGACCGAAAGGAGTTGAGAAGGTCGCCCTAATTGACAATATTTATCCTCAGAGGTAGAGGGGTATTTGCATAAAGGACACTTTCAGAAAGTGGGAAGGAACAAGATATGGAGAAAATTATTTCATATTACTCTGTGAAATGGTGGAGATTTATTCTTGAAAACGTCAATTGTCTGTAAAAAATAGGAAAATGCATCTAAAAACCAAAGAGAATTTTGAATACAGTTGCTTGATTGAACGACGTCTTTACAAAGAAGGCAATACTCATTTGCAAGTCTTTGTGTTGCAGCTGACTATAAATACAGCATTAAATGTTGCTTTTAAGAGCCGAATTGAAAACGTACTGAAGCACTTTTGAAGCAATACAATTAGCTATTAAAATGTTCGGAAGCAAACGGGCTTTGACTTGTATTTTCACTGTTCCATCTCTTTATTCGCCAGTTAATGACTTCGAAACTGTTATATTTCATTCAGGAGGTAAAATGTATGCAAGAACCAAAAAAGCAGAAATAATTTGCAAAGTCTTTCATTTTGCAGTCGAACTCAATAAATAACTGAAACTGGCAGTAAAAATATTAGAAATCCAGCCGATACAACGGGAATATTTGTACTGTCTATAATAACTTCAACTACTCCCCTCGTATATAAAATGTAGTTGGCCAGATGAATAAAAGAGCTGATTGACAAAGTTCGTTGTTCCTATCTCCTTTTCGGCAGCTAATGACTTTGAAATTAACAAAATGTATGCTACGCGAAAATAGAAATAATTTGCAGTGTTTAATCAAATAAGGCATCCTATAGTCGAGTTCAATAACTAACTATTTCCTAAACAGAAACAAATACATCCATAAATTCACTTCGAATGTAAATTGAGTTTTATCAACGGCTCAGCGGGTCGCATGAAAGGAAACTTTGCAAACGGTGTAACAAAAACAACTTAAGTCCTTTTTATAGCCATCCGTCCTAGGTACGGGTCAGTTTCGTACTTGTGTTACATAAAACAGAAATCTGGTTGTTGCCAGAAGGCACGTAAAAGGTAATCTTGGTTCAGATGTTTTCTTTGGTCAATTGCTTTATTTTATTACATCGTTTCCACCACATTCAGATAATTTAACATGAAGGTTATTTTAGCCGCGCATTGAAGTTTGAAAAAAATATAGTAAAACGGAAAACAAAGGCACTAAAATAAAAGCTCGTTTTAGAGTAGACGCGCACATTTATTTTTCCACCCTTCAAATTCGAACATCGAAAAAATGTGCTAGAAGGCAATAAATCATGTCAAAAATATGCCAAGAGTAGAAGAACTCTCCCGCTTGGAGCACGGACAGGAATGTAAAGGGTTTTTTTTCAGGGTTATAAGAGTTTGGATGACAGTATTAATATATCATTTTCAAGATAGCTACAGGTAGAAGTATTCCTTTAACCATCGAGTGGCTTCGTAAAAACCGACAAGGCAGTTGGGCAAAAAGTCAGATTATGTTTATTAATCGCTGGCCCCAAATATGATGGAATATCGACAGTTTCAATATGGCAATTTGGAAATTTGCTTCCTAAGAGAAGTCTTGTGAAATAAATTATAAACTCCCTTAAGACATACTCAAATAACACTTTTTATAATACTTGTCGTATATGCAGGCAGGCAGAACGAAAGAAACGAACAATTTCTTTCCTTAACGGTTGAGATTGTAATCAATGTAACATTCTGTAACCGAAAACTTGGAGACTCTCTTCTGCTACTCCCTAATCTTAGTATCTATTAATGACGAAAGCAAGAAGCAATGTTCACAAAAGATTTATATTTCATGCAAGAAATAACCAGAATAACACTGAACTCATTTGCGACGATAATGAGTCAATAGCAAAAATAATCGGCTGTTTTCGTTTAGTCAAAGTATTCGTTTGAATGGCGATGGTTGAAGCCATTTAGAAATATTGGCGATCAAAAAGAGCAATCTCTAAAACGGAAATTAAAGCTGAATAAAACAGATAATTAATAGCAGACCAAATAAACTAAATCAAAAGCATAACTGCTACGTTTATACGCAAACAATGCAGTTGAACAAGGAAATGGAAATTGAAAATATAGTTTTGCTTGCAATATGATCGCTTTTTTTGTATTTTGTATTTGTGTATTTTTGTAATTTTGTAAACAGAAAAACTATAGGTAAAATGTTTTTGATAATTGGAAGTGTTTTTACAGTGGAACCCGCTTTCCAGGACGGCTATAAAAGTCGAAAAAAAGTAGGTTACTTCATTAACTCGAGCAAGACCAGACAGAAGGTTTAGATTAGCTGAGAGTAAAATGATAAACGCCAAAATGTAAGTTAGCGAATAAATTTGGATCGCATGAAAGAACTGATTTGTGCAGAAAATAGCTGAAATTGCGTCCTTTATTTTATCTTTCTTTATTTATAAGGGTTTATCTCTTGTATCTGTATTTGTAACTTGGGTGTCGAATTCAAATAAATTATGAAAAAAATTAAATTTACAACTCTTTTTTTTTAGAGAACAATTTTAGAATTCTGATAGTCCTCTTGTATAAAAAACCTAGTTGTGAAGTGGGCTGATTAGAAAAAATTGCAAATTTGCTTATGACAGGCTCTTACAAAATTCAGTTGGTAATTGAGCTATGAAGATTTTTACTTTCACGACTTTTAACTGGGAGCTACCTATTAAACTTTACATGGAGGACAAAATGTAAATTTACTCTCAATTCAAATTATTATGCTATTGGAGGAAAAGCGCATTGGAATAGCGTTAAAATGGCTATATCAAGTATGAACTTGATGGACGTATGGACGAATTGAAAGTATGGACTTTTAATTCGTTTCGGAGCAAGCTTACATGTATCATTCAAGTATTTGTCGATGCCAGAGTAATGGAAAACTTCTTTTTTTTAATTTTTTTTTATTGTTATAGCAATCTAGTAGTACAGTATACTAATAAGCCATTTGTCTTTAACTTAATCTACTACATTAAAAAAACACAAAGCACACACATCCTCTGATAGTCACTTTGTCTGTAATACTACAGTACATCGGTTTGACATGTACTCTGTCACAAATTCTTGCCTTCTAAACCAGTTCGAATGGTTTAGTTCTTTTGAGTCTTCTCTGTATTTCCGCATTATCCAGGAGCTTGAGTGCCTCAGGATTCACATGCTGATGGAGTCGCTGTTCATGATTCTGTGCATACTTTTTGATGACGTTATCTACTGTTTCTACACCCAAGTCTTTACGTAGATTTTCATTTCTGATATACCATGGTGCATCAACGATACTACGAAGTACTTTATTCTGGAAGCGCTGAATGATGTTTCTATTGCTCTGTTTGGTGCAGCCCCATAAGTTGCACTCCATAAGTCCACACTGGCTTGAGGACCTGATTATATAACAATAGCTTGTTATACACTGTGAGAGCTGAGTTTCTACCCAATAGCCAGTCCATCTTTCTGTACTTCAGATTCAGTTCTTCCTGCTTCTTCTTGACGTGTGGTTTCCATCTGAGTTTTGTATCGAGGGTTATGCCTAGATATTTAGCTGTATTCCCATATGGTACAGTCTTGTCATTAATGTATACTGGTTTGTAGTTTATTCGTTTGTTGGTGAAGTCGATATGGACCGATTTCTTTTCATTTAATTTGATGCGCCATTTCAGGGTCCAACGTTGAACCTCATCTATAGCTGCTTGGAGTTTTTCAGTGGATTGCATATTGCTGTCCCCTATCGCTAGGATTGCAGTGTCATCGGCGAATGTAGCAACAACATTTTGATCAGCAACAGCAGCTTGACGTAATTCTTCTTCAACCCCACTCTCACTGACATCATCAGAGCCTACTGGCAGATCCGATGTGTATAGCAGATAAAGTATTGGTCCCAATACACTGCCCTGTGGAACCCCTGCTTGAATTTCTTTTAGATCAGAGTAAGCATTGTCTTGTCTGACTCTGAAGTACCTCTCAGTTACTTAAGATTGCAATATTTGTGAGTATTGAACCGGAAGCAACTTTTCAATTTTATGGATCAAACCTTCGTGCCAGACTTTATCGAAAGCCTGTGCAACATCCAGGAATATAGCTGAGCAAACTTTCTTCTCTTCTAGCGAATTTTCTATAGAATTGACAATTCTATGGACTTGATCAATTGTACAGTGTTAATTCCTGAAACCGAACTGATGATCCGGGATAATCTGTTGAGCTTCAATTATTGGTTTTAGTCTTTTCAATAGAAGTTTTTCAAATAGCTTGGACATAACTGGTAGTAGTGATATTGGACGATATGACATTGCTTCATGGGGTGGTTTTCCAGGTTTTGGAATCATGATCACTCCTACCACCTTCCATAACTGTGGGACACACTGAAGTCGAAATGAGGCATTGATCAGGTTGGTGAGCTTAATCAATGCTTTTTTCGGTAATTCTTTGAGGATCTGTCCTGTGAAAAAGTCGAATCCCGGAACTTTTTTCGGATTGATATTAGTTTTTATTTCTTTAATTACTTCAGTCAGAGTGACAAACGGGATTTCTCCTTCTTCCTGCTGTGTAATACAAGGCAATGTTTCTGCGTTATCCACTGCATTAGGTTGAAATATTTCCTCAAGGTGTTCTGCAAATCTTCTGGCTTTTTGCTCATTGTTTTTAGCCCAACTCCCGTCTGCATTTCTGATTGGGGGTGCATGTATGATTGGTCTTTTCAGGTTTTTGGTAGTTTTCCATATCGAATATTCTGTACTAGAATCATTAGTAAGTTTCCGTAGGAACTCGCCAATGGTATCGTTCTTTATCTGTTTAATCTCTCGTCTCAGCTGAGATGTAAGATTATTTAGTCTAGTTTTATCCTGCGGGGATCTGGACTGTTGCCATTTTTTCCTTGCTTTTCTTTTTTCCCATAATAATTCCAGAATTTCTTTAGGATAGTTATTTCCTTCTAGCTTCCATTTAATTTCTGGTGTGTTTTTCCATGCTGAATGTTGGATATCAGCTATTAGTTTTTCCACTTCGAAGTCTAACTGTTCTGGAGTACGCACCGGGACTGCCAAATTAACTCGTTCTTCCAATGTTATTCTAAAATTCTTCCAGTCAGTCCTTTTATTAGCTAGACAGGGATTGTTTGGCTTTGAAATGATATGTTCGCTCAGAGTCAAAACAATCGGTGAATGATCCGAATTAAGCTCCAGGCTGTCTTCAATTTTCATATAATTGCTTGATACATTTTTAATTATATAAAAGTCTATCAGGTTAGGAATTTTTTCTTGATCGGTAGGCCAGTATGTAGGTTTGCCCGTTGAAACGACTTAACATCCACAGCTTTGGACCGCTCTTAGCAATTCCCTTCCTTTAGTTGTAATTAGTCTGGATCCCCAGTGCGTATGTTTCGCGTTGTAGTCTCTGCCTATTATAAATCGATTTTCTAGATTTTTGAAGAGTTCTTCATATCTTCCACATTTGATGTTGTGTTTTGGAGGACTATACACACTAGCCAACGTAATGTTACCATTCTTAGTTATAATTTTCACTATCATTGCTTGTATGTCTTCTGCTTCAAATTTATTTTCCTCATAATGGCAAATATTTTCTTTGATTATTACCGCACTTCCTCCTTTCGCTGCGTTTTCTGGATGAATTGCGTGGTAAACTTTATATCCTTTAAATTTAATAAATGATTGCCATGTGAAATGTGTTTCTGATATTAAACAAACTTCGATCTTATTTATGTCAAGGATTGTTTGGAGCTCTTATTGATCCTTTAGCAATCCATTTGCATTCCAAGTCATAATTCTAATTGTACTATACATTATGGTTTTTTAAAGCTTTTGAGTATACATTTCTTTTAGTATCTTCCTCAAAGTTTTTAATTCTGCGGTTGACACTCAAAACTGTATCTTCCATTTGAGTGATTTTGTTTAATATAAGCTGTAATGTTTCGTCAGTATTACTTCCCTGAGACTTTGTTGGTTTCTTTGTGCCTATCGCAGCTACAGAGGTATAAGTTGGTTTATCCTGATTGTGGCTTTTATTTCTCCTTTGTTCCTTTTGTTCAACTTGGCTGGTTTTGATAGTTTTCTTGTTCTTGATTTTTTGTAACTCTTTCGCTACTGCACATCCTCGATAGTTGGCAGGGTGTTCTTCTCCACAGTTTACACATTTCAGTTTTTGGTTTTGAGGTTTTCGGCAATCGCTTGTTATGTGTTTGCCTTGGATGTGGAAAACTTAGACACATTTTTAATAATGTTTAGTACAATTTTATAAAATAACGCAACGTGTCAAAACGAAAAAACGATAACGACCACATTCTGAAACAATAAGCCAGTTTTTATATGCTTTCATACCATGACTCGATAATCTTTCAGCGCAACTTCCAAATTCTCCTGTGAATTTTCTTTTTTTCCAATTTGTTGCCTTATTTGATGGGGGATTATAGGACTATTCGCTCGTTAGAACCGAGCTTCGCATAAGTCAAAATAAACGCCCCTTTCAAGACATTATTTTCAAACTTCGCTTGACGATATATCTGCTGGCGGGAAAGGGCCTAAGTTTGTTTCAAAACTAAACTAATAACGCACGGTTCTTTTTCAAAGATATGTGTTTTGACAGCAACAAATTCCCCACTTGCTTATCTCGTTACGAGTTTATTTGGAAACCTCACAAACTTTTCGTCGGCTTCGAAACGAATGAACATTGTAAAACCATTCTGCCCCCGACTGAGACTTACACATGTTTCGGGATTTTATTATATTTACTGCGGAGAGTTTAGTGAATTATCAACAGTCAATTCATTTCCCTTCAATTTGCCCGGGCGCTTAATGCGCCCTGAAGCATTTAACCTAGATTCACAATAAATGAATTCTTTGATCTGTGCAGAAATAATTTCCTATTAGTATTCCAGGCTGTTTGCTGCGTGCTGTGAAATTTAATTATTCATGTTAGAAACGGCGACGCTCAAATACCCGGGATTAACTCGAGATATGAAACATATCCTTTATTTTTTGTCGTCTCGAACTAGAAAGATGATGTTTGTAGTTTATTCAATTAAATTCTGAAATGGCACTCAGCAAACATTATGCTCAGAATGTCGAGTCGGGGTTAACCAAGTTAATTAAGCAAAGATATGTATGCATGCTGATTGGACTTACAACGCAATATCACCTCTATCCTTTCGACCTCACCTGAAACAAAAAAACTGATTTTACTATTGGCTCCCTCCGACAATAAAACCGCGATTAGCCAAGGCTTGTGGCCGAATTCTCTTCAGAACAATGGCTATAAATAGTTAATTTCCTGCCCCCAGTTGTCAATTTGCCCCAATAAAGGTCCAATCTTTTTACCGAACGAAATCCTTTCCAGCCAGCTAAACTTATTACTTATTCGTGATACCCTGTGTTGCTTGACCATTTTTCATCTGTCCCTTAGATGCTTTGTTTTTCTCGGAACGGTGCAGAAATGTAGCAAAGCCAGAACTTAATCTTGGAAAATAAAGTGGACCAATAACAGGAGAGCCATTGCGGCAAAGCTTTGGTCCAGTTCCGGTCACATGATGTATTTTATTCGATTTCTTTTCGGTAATTGGCTGGTTTCCATCATAATGTCGATATGCAAACGACCAATAACAGCATGCTTAAATCATAGCACAGACATAAAATATTTACACTTTTTAATTCCCGTGGTTATATTATGTAGCTGTGGTATTAAGAGGCCGCCATCCCATTAATATTTAATAGGTCAATCGGTTACATCGGTGTATTAATTTCGATTGATCAGGTAACAGTAATTACGGATGTTCAATTATTCAGGTAAAGTGGAATAATGTCATTAGTACCTGGGAATGGGTTGCAAGAGTTTCTAAAAAACCACTTATGAAAAACTGCCTGTAAAGCGACTGCTGCTTTTTCAACCAATAACACAAATGAATGAAATGCTCCCAAAAACCAGCTCCCAAAAAACCACCTCAGTTGTTTTTGTAAGTGTTTTTGAATAAGAAAAATGTATTTACAAGAAGAAACTATTATTTATAAATAACAAATACATATTCTATAAAAACAATAAAAGGAAACGTGAAGTGCTTAACTTTCGTCATTCTCCAAGGAGGTTTGTTTCTTCCTCCTTTCAGGATATTCCGGAAATGAGGTAGGCAGGTTTCGTTGAACAACTCGGATGCACGACCAGTTGCAACTTTTTCGGGGTTATTTTTATCCACGAACTCTATAACTTTCTCCCATATCCCCAAGGTCTCCTTTATATCTCTTGTAGAGATAACCTCCTCCATCTCTGGCTCGAAAACGAACTTTTCGTTGAACCACCGTATGCTGCTGCGAATGTAGGTCGTGTAACTCCTCGGCTGTCAGCTCCTGAGGCTCTTCCTCGACAAGTTCGTTCACATCTCTCTCATCCACCTCCAGACCCATGCATTTTCCCAAAGAAACAATCTCTCTACCACTGACACTTCGGGTTCCAATCCTTCGAAGGCCCTTTCAGCTACAGCCTCAGGCCACAGCTTCTTCTATGCGAGGGCTCAGGTTCAGTTGTAACACCCAGCCAGGCCTGATCAATAATTCTTAAGCATATCACGATGTTAAAGTGGTCCTTCCCGAACTCTCGAAGAGTAATGTTTGTGTTCTCCGTCAGCCTCAAAGCAGCTCCAAAAATTGTGCTTGGTGTACCACTTAAAATTAGAAATCACCTGCTGATCCATGGGCTGCAGGATAGGAGTGGTGTTGGGTGGTAGATAAAGAACCGCTTATAAATTTGAACTCTTCGAGAAAATCATCTTCGAGATTTGGTGGGTGAGCAGGGGCATTGTCGAGGACCAGAAGGACTAGCATGGGTAAGTTGTGTTCCTGTATATATTTTTTAACAGAAGGGCCAAACCCCAGGTGTATCCAATCCACATAAAATTTTCTGGTGACCCACACCTTAGGATTTGCCCACCACATAACAGCAGTTTTTCTTTTGACTTAAAGGCTCTGGGATTTTCCGCATGGTATACTAGCAGAGGCTTCATTTTGAAGCCGCCACTCGCATTGGCGCAAAGTGCTAGAGTTAATGTATCCTTCATGAGTTTGTGACCTCTGCCGCTATGTAAGTCCTATTCAGCATCCTTTTCCAGAAAAGCCCTGTCTCGTCACAGTTGAAAACTTGCTGGGGGATGCATCCTTTGGCTTCTATCAGTTCGGAAAACGTTTTCATGTAAACCGCAGCTGCACTCACATTCGAACTTGCTGCCTCACCATGCCTGACGACGGAGTGAAGGCCGATCCTATTCCTAAAGTTTTCAAACCAGCCCCGACTGGCTTTAAACGAGTCTTCCGATTCCTCATTTGTGGAAGTGTGTGGGATCTGCTTCAGCAAATCACCGTAAATCGTTCGTGTCTTCTCACATATGATGCCACTGTTAAGGTTCCTGCTTGAAGCTACTTCTATGTCACCCACACTATCACGTAGTTTCTCCATCTTTTCATGGAGAGAGGTCCGGAGCTTAGAAATTATTGTAACGTCCTTAGCTGGCGTTATACCCTTTGTCAACTCCTTCTGTTTAAGCACAGTACATATCATTGATATGCAGACGACACCAACATGCGTCCGCATGTTGGGATCGTGTGCAAGGTGTAGTGTGCGATTCCTCGTATCTCAAATATTGCTCTCATCTCAAAGCAAAATATATCACTTGCTCGGCGGCTCTGATCTCAAAACACTCGTATATTAAGACACTCGTATATCGAGGTACCAGTGTATTTATCTTTCGTGAAGGAACAGATTAGTGTGTTTAAGGAAAATGTAAAGAAAAAACATTCCTCCTATTCTAGTATCGATTGAGCTATGAAAGCACTTCACTTTCCCAGCACAATTCCTTCATTACTTATGTAGGAAAATCTATCTGCTTAAGTTATAAGGCAACAAGGTATTACTATTGAATCCAAAAGACAGTCAACAAACAAACGAAAGTGAAAAGCATTAACGTTAAGAATTACATTATGAAGTAAATTATGCATAGCTGCCCAAGCTCTTGAGCATTGTCAGAGTGAAAGTGTCAAGTTTATGAATGTGTGAAACTTGAGCAATTTAGGCCTGGAACGACTGCGACTTAACCCTGTTTAAAAATATATACAGTGTTTAGTTGTTTTTGGTTTTTCGGGTTATTTTTGGTTTGCTGGTTTTGCAAATTAACGCCATGACAAACCGTTAAAGACTTATTGTCCAAGAAAACAAGTTTTCTTTTATTCCAAGTTTTATTTATTCGACTTATGTAAATATTAAATTCGACAAAAAAGACTAGGGTATATTGTAGCCTTGGTTTCATAAAATTTGTCAATTTTCCAATAAAAGCGTTAACAAGCTTAACAGAAAAAAAAATAAATTGCGAAAATAGTCAAGTTACTGTTCAGAAATAGAAGGGAAGAACATGAAGGGCTTTATTACTGTTCTTCGATAGGAAATATGAAAGCTTTCGTCTGCACTCGTTTAACAAATATTTAAGGTTTATGTCTTTAACTCTTGGTTTAAAAAGAAGCTTG
Organism: Dendroctonus valens; assembly: GCA_024550625.1. NCBI lineage: Eukaryota > Metazoa > Arthropoda > Insecta > Coleoptera > Curculionidae > Dendroctonus > Dendroctonus valens. The sequence continues at coordinate 1,203,496 of JAJTJO010000032.1, read as the reverse complement.
TGAAAAATTACCAAACATGGTATACTTATGAAACAACTTTGAAAAAACTATTTGGCGGTTTTATGGTACTCAAGTTACACCTTCCTGCTTTCAATTTAGGCGCTTTCTTAGGGGCTTGTACATTTGTAAAAAATATGCATATTCGTCACTGAAACAGATTTTCTCCCCCAGCTGACAGCACATTTAGAAAAAGTAGACCTCAGTTCATTTAATCGTTGTTGCCTTCTACCAGCAAGGAAAAATGTATGGTTTCAATAAAGATAAACAAAATTAAAAAACGTGAAATTTCAAAGTAAAAGAAAATTTGCTAAATTTGTTAGACTTTAGAACGCTACCTAGCTCTTTATTTTCACCAGCAAAACTTGCAGGATAAAAATTAATAAAAATGTATAAATATAGTTAATCTGCAGATGTTTTCCATGTTCAGATCACATTAAATTTTTTTCAATAAACCAAAACAAACTTTGAACCAAAAAACAGATTTTTAGTCAATAAAAATTGACGTTTGCAGAACCGAATCATGCAGAATCTAAATGCGATCCAGTAGATCTTCCTATGCGGTAACAAAATACACTTATCGAAAATTAAAATGAATAACTATTAAAAAAATGAACAAAACTAGAGTCGTATAGTACAAATCAAGACTTGATCACAAAAAACGAAGTATAAGAGTTAAGCGTCAAGCTAAAAATTCATACAATAGGTTAAAGTGCAATTGATATTTCTTCTATGATTACTTTAAATGGATTGTGGTTATTATTTATAAATTCACATAGATACACTACATTTTCTTCTCGGTAAAGATCTAAATGGGGTAATTTCTACATCGACTAAACAAATATTATTTGACCAGCAGCAAAAATGTACTGTCTTTTACAGCTTCTAATTTGATAATGCCTAAGCAGATCGTTTCAAACGACTGTGTGCTGCATGGATCAATCTGTTTTAACAACATTTTGTTTACACAATTCCAATTTGTTGCTGCGACTATAAAACCAACTCCAATCCCCCAAAAATGAGTGCCACTTTCTGTTGCTGCTGAAAGGTTTTTATGAATACTGTTGATATTAGATAGCAACTCCTGTACTACGGACAACACTTTATACAGGGTGATTCAAAAGTGGCGTCATTCCTTTTAAGGGGTAATAGGGGCTCACTTGGAGAGTACGGGAAAAATATTGAAAACATTTTTTTCGAAAATTTATAGAAGATATGAACAGTTGAAAATCGAATTTCAACTTTGTTATTAAGCATTATTCTGAAATTGTTCCATGTTTGATTGGTAGCATATTGGAATACTTAAGCATTCGAAAAGAGAAATTACCATCTTTACTTCAAATTACGAAAATTTTCGATATTAAAAAAGTACTCTTCTACAATTTTTTGATGAAAAGTCAAAGCGGCAATGATGTTTTTTGCCATTATCAGGTACTCACAGGAAGATATCTTTTGTCAAGCAATAACAAGCATTTGTCAAATTGTGACTTACTTACTCGAGATACTGGACGATTGGCTCCTGTAATTGAAGTAGATATTGGACGACCAAGAGGTGCTCGGGTTCCAGACATAGAGGAACATGTATTGGATATCATTGCAGCAGATCCTTCCAGGAGTACTCGGAGCATTGCACAACCACTGACACTTTCCCAATCAACTGTACACCGAGGATTATTGCTGAGGAAGGGCTTCATCTTTACTATCAATGTAAGACACACGCGCTTTTACCCTCAGATTTTCCATTAAGGCAGCGTTTTTGTAATTGGCTTTTGGAGCAAAATCGACAAAATTCTCAGTTTTTATCACATATTTTATGGACCGACGAAGCCAATTTCAGTAGAGATGGATTTTTCAACTCCCGCAATTCTCATGTTTATGCCACCGACAACCCACATGCTTCCATTTCGCAACATCATCAAAACCGTTTTAGTGTGAATGTTTGGGCAAGTATTCTGGGTATTCACCTACTAGGGACCCGTAATTTTGCCATCTCGGCTCAATGGTGAAATTTTTTTATTTTTTCTTCATTCGGAGTTTGAACATCTTGTTGACAATCTGCCCCTAGCCTCCGTTCAAAATCTGTGGCTCCAAATGGACGGGGCTCCAGCCCATTTCGCTGCTCCGGTAAGAGCTTGGCTGAATCAGGAGCACACGGACAAGTGGATAGCCCGAAATGGACCAGTAAACTGGTCCACCAAGGTCTCCTGACCTAACTCCTATGGAATTTTGTCCTTTGGGGACACATTAAATCTCTTGTCTATCGAACACCGATACAAAATGAGCAGGAGTTAGTTACACGAATACAAGAAGCTGCTCAACTCACTTTTCAGAACCACCGATTTATATCTAAGATTTTCGTTTTACCACCAAGCACTGAAATAATTTGCATATTTAAAGGTTAATTACTGAATTTTTATAGGTTCTTCACTTACCGTAGGTTGGTTTCATTAAGCTATAACTTTTTATTGGAGGTATTATTGAAATCAACTTAAATTTTCAAATTATTAAGCCGCGCCGTATTTAAAAAATATTCTTATTTAGTGAAAATTATTTTGTTTCGCATCATTTATTTTCCGAAATCTGGAATTGCATTGAAACATTAGTTAAATACAAAAAGGTACTAGCAAATTAGTACTCGCAAATGACATCATCACTAGTATAAAATATTAATTTCCGAACAGACCGATTGAGAGAAAGGGGAAACTCTTTACAGGGTTGTCCTAATCTCAATCAAATATAATTTTGACTTCAATGTTTAGTTATGGTTACCCGAGTTCTGGATCATTAATAAGCAACAGGTATTTATGTAATGTTAATTAGGCTTATTACCTTGCGAAGCATCGTTGCCGTAATTCTGATCTAGTTTTTTTCAAATATCTCAGTTTTTGCTACGAATTAATTTTTTTTACTATTTTTCCTGTACTCCCAAAACACCCCCAGACAACACCCCCAGAGGAATGACGCCACTTTTGAATCACCCTGTATATATAAACGTTATATTGATCAGATGGTTTCAGCTGAAGTAAATTTTTCAAATGTTTTCTCAGTATCAAGCAATTAATGAATTGTGTTGAAATCTTTGCATATTTACTCTCGCGTTGGCAAGTATTTCCGAACGAATAGCTGGCATTTTTGTTTCATACCTCCTGTTGCTATTGCGTTGTGCTAACTCTCATTAACGATCAGCAGTTAAGTCAGTTAACCGAATAGAAACATATCAGCTAACACGAAAACACAGAGGCATGTGGCTAAGCAAATCATTGTTCAACTTCCCAATGTCCATCCATACGGATGATTCTGTTTAATGGTAGAAATCACTCGATATTTGTTGCGAATCACTGAAACACCATCAGTTCATCGGGAATATGTTTCGAAATCCGATGGCAGGTCTGATTTCGGTTGATGAAGCACATGTCAATAGTCAGTGGCATTTTAAAGCCTTAAATGCAAGCCAGTTCTTTGTTGGAATTGCTGAGCTGATGTATTCCTATTGCTGGCGATTAGTTAACAAAGCTCTATATTTGGCACACCCGCCAATGTATACATATGCTAATATTCACGCTAGGAAATATCCAAACGCAATTTGCAAGTCAGAGAGGATTCCGCTTGATGCTATATTCGTATAAACTTCATGCAGCCGCAGTGAATGTCGATTCCGCAAAAGTGCCATTCATCAGCAGGGGGCCAATTGAAATTTGCCATGCCTACAGCAGATAATAATTATTGATGAAAGCGGTGTTCGGTCACTCAAGAGCTTGAAAAGGCTCAATTTTAAAGCCCGGATCGTGAAATTATTGATATTGAAGGACAATTCACTTAGGCTGCACGAACAACACTAAAGCACTTACTCACTTTCCAGTGGCTAAAAGTCGGTACTTTCAGGTTCGCGTAAAATAGAACTCGGCGTATCAAAATCTGTTAACTTATTCTGGCTATGTATAGCTTAGTTCCAAAACGAATATTCAATGGAAAATGAACAAACCCCAAGGGCTCCCTCAAGGATCCCCGCTCTCACCGTTTCTCTACAATATATACTGCCATGACATATACAATTACAACTTACCAGACAAAAATCAAATCGACAGATCGGCATACATATTACAATACGCAGATGACACGGCACTTATTGTACATGACAAAACTACTGAGAGAGCAGCTCAAAGACTCCAAACACTAACAAACAACACAATGACATGGTTTTATAAATGGAGACTAACACCAAACGCGTCAAAAAACCAACTTCTGCTCACAAACCACAGACTCAACGCTGACTCCCCTACAATAACTGCAGACGGCCAAACGACACAACCAAAAAACGACGTAAAATACCTTGGAATCACAATTGACCACAAACTTAAATTCACTAAACACATACGAAACATCAGGGCAGAAACAATAAAGAGAACAAAACACTTCCGATCACTAACCTACAAAGACAGAGGAAGTAGCACAAACACCGCCACCAAAATATATAAAGCTATTTGTAGACCCTTGCTAGACTATGGACATATACTCATGACCAACGGAACAGAAAGGACAAAACGTTATATACAAACAACAGAACAAATTGCACTAAGACTAATAACACGAATAAGACACCCCCAAAACCCACTACACAACCCCCCCACCCAACTACTATACGAACGCACAAACATGATAAAGATTTCGGAAAGACTCATACATCTACAGACAAAATGGACAAACAACCCCTACAACTGGACCATACTGAATCCCCTTTGTCTCACAAGACCAACCAGACAATCCCGCTTCCGTTTCCCTACATCAACGCTACTCGAACACTTACAAACGCAACTGACTAGTGGACAATAAAATAATTTTTTCTTGTCATTAGAATTTTATTTAATAATATTGTTAACCTAGATTAAGAGAATTTTCATATTTGTTTTTTACTTAGATTAAGACTACATGTATTAAACAAGGGCAGAAAGACCGATAGGTCGATAGCCTTTTTTAGAAATAAAGATGTTTACTACTACTACTGAACAAACCCCTAAATGGTTTATTTTGAAAATACCTTTGAGTGGAAGCTGGTGTTGGAAGTAAAAGAACGGACGGAAAAGAAGAACACACTCTCACCCTCTCCATATGGAAGATTGCACCGCCAACGGCAAAATTAATTTGTTTGCGTTTACTTTCGAGGGTCTTGAAGATGGGCGGATTGGGAAGAAGTGATTTTGAAATAATGTGGTTGCAACAATAATTAAAAAAATTAAGAACGGAAATGGAAACCGAAGCAGAAAGAAGATCGAAGCAGCCGTAAACACTAACAACCAATAACAAGACAAACTTGCAAAATTTAGTTGCAAAAGTAAACTTAAACTTACTAATGTAGAAACGTGACGCACTATTTGATTCAACAAAAATGTGCTGAACCATGACAAGATCGGAATTAGTAAATATTTTCAAAAATAAATGCTGGATATCCAGGTCTTAAGCTGACCTTAATTTTAACTTATTTCAAAATTTCCTGGGTTTCAGTCAATTTTATTGTTTATTATTTAAAATGTTACAAATACGATTCGGTGTCTTTCTCCACCATCATCAGTTTGTATGTCTAGATGTTTCTACCTTTACAATTGGTTGGACATTTGTAAATGAATGAATGTCCAACCATTTGTAAAAGTAGAAACATCTAGACATACAAACTGATGATGGTGGAGAAAGACACCGAATCGTATTTGTAACATTTTAAATAATAAACAATAAAATTGACTGAAACCCAGGAAATTTTGAAATAAATTGAAGTACAGTCAGGAAAATACACAATATACACAACTTAATTTTAACGTTTCATAAGTTTCAAGATGGTTCAAATTCAAAATGATGAAAATGAAACACCACATTTATTTTTTTACAAACGGCTTTAGAATGGAAAGTTCTGCCGAAACTAAGAACAAATGCAATGCAAGTTTCGATTGTTAACCTTTCAAAAGAGTGAAAACGGTATAAAGCGGTTGTACTCCAACCCAACCAAATCCTCTAAAAAATATTAAAATATAAACACGATTAAAAAAATAGCTAAAATAACTAGCAGATATAAACTTTAGAGTGGATTGAGAAGAGACCTTGACGGTGATGGAAACGATCATTAAAAGGGGAATATTTAAAAACGAAATGAAATTGTATAGGTGGGTTGAAAGCAAAGTGAAAAGTCAGTTATAAGCTACGACTGAGTAGACAAATCAACACAAAAAGCCACGCAACCACATCCAAACAAGCACCAATTTTGCTCAGAAAAATTAAAGCCTCAAACATTGTCTTTTTCATCATTGCAACTGCGGTTTATGTTCGCATTTATTTTTATTTTAATGTCAATATCAGTTTATTTTTTCCAATAATGAACACATTAGGCTAATGCTTACTTTTGAAAAAGCTCACGCAAGAGTCCCTTTTGTCGTTAGGTGTGCAAACACCATCAAATCAAACATCGTTTACACTATAACCGCACGGTTAATATTTATGTAAAATCTGTTTCGAATACATTAATAATAATTGCTACTTTTTACTCTGTCCCATTTAACAATTGTTTTTTCAATTCTCTTTATTTTATCGCAACATTTTTTCTGCGCCTGTTGGAATTAATGGCAAAAGTTTCGTTGTTGATTCATCAAACAACTTCGAAAAAATTCGTAAATTTGGTTCATTGACTTTAGCTGTAAAGGCAAAAATTCCATTTATCCTTGAAGCAATATTAATGCAAATTGTAGGATTCCCGACCTGATTCTGTCGGATAGAGTGAATGAATTAAAAACACCGTATATACGCCAGAAGAACTTAAGCTAACTGGAGCTGTTCTACAGCACGTTGCAGTTTATGTCCCGTTTGTACCCTTTTCCTGAATTAAACAGCAAAGTCTTTATAGTTATTAGCCTCTTTGTGTTTCTGCAGTTTACATCGTAATGGATCCTGTTTTATATGGAATGACTAGCACTTAATTCAATGCACGTTTTACATTATCTTTCAATGTTCTGATTGAGTTATACCTACGAATGTCTGTCTTAGTGGCATACTATATGCAAAGCTTTGTTTAAGAAAAAGTTGAAAATTGCAGCAGGGCTTCAACTTTGAGATATAACACTAAAAATTGCATTAGCGGAAGCCATTTTGGACATAAAATTTTATGTTACGGTTGATTCTATTACAGGAACTTTTATGATCTTTCCGAAAGCTTGAAAATCCGCCAATAGAAAATAATCTGCCGTAAATCTTGATAGGTGATTTGGGAAAACCGAATGTAAATTAAAGCTTCAGATACACCAGACAAATGATGGTAATACCAAACCTAGCTGCGACTATATTTAAACTATTCCGAAGCTTCTTAGAGCTGAGGTAATAAAATATTTTCAATTCTGTTCCCAGCTAAGAAAAGTTTCCGGAAAATTAAATCTAAAATCATAAAGGGCCGGATATTATAAGGCGATATAACAGTAGGAACCCGATTATAAGAGACTATCTGGAGCATAAAACTTTATGTTATTATCACCTCTATGGGAAGCATTATCGTGAATATAGCGAAATCATGAGGGCAAATTGCATTGCATTTGGCACTGTGATATTCCATTGAATTTTTAAGAGATCGCCGAATTTCGGGCGAAAACATCAAACAATGTGCGAATTAATTTACTCAAGCATTTTGGTCTATACTAAGTAAATGATGGAAGAGAATCAATGGCGCCGTCAAAAATCGCTATAAACAAGTTAAATGGAACGAAAGCTCCATTTTATCTCATGAAATTTTATATCGATATTTGCTCGCTGACATTTGAAGCCATTTCACAGCCGGAAAAAAGTTGTTATTAAATTCCTGTTGTCCTTTTTACTATACCTGCTTTATATATGAGCGAGTGCCATTCCACGCAGGTTTATTAGGTGTATGGACTCGAAAAAATACTCATATTAGGGCTGTAAAACAGTCATTAATTTTATGTACGTGTTTTTATGAGCTAACGTATCGCGGTACATATAGGGAGTTTAATTCGCCTTTCGTAGATTAGTCTGGATTTTTACTGTTCTTTTTTTATTCCCGCTGGATGGTTAGCGCAGCTTTTATAGCCGGCTATTTAACAGACTTTGCAATAGTTTGATCAACTCTAGAAATTGAGTTATTCAGCTAACGATAAAGTCAAACAGTTCAAAGATCTCTAAACCTAAGTATAAAACTGTAGCCATCGGCTAAAGTAAAAGCAAATATCTAACATGAGGAAGCAGAGAAAATTTACTCAATAAAAAGCTCAAAGCTCAATTTAAAAATGTCGACGATGAGCTGCAACAAAAGAGCGACAGAAATTCCAATAAAACGCTTTTTAATTTCGAATTCCCACCAAACAGATGATCTTTTATTGACAAGCGAAAATTAATTTCCAGTTAAAAGTCCCCCTTTTTCCATTAAACCTAGCCGGAATTTTATTTCGTCAGCAGCCTGTGAAAAGCAACTTGGTGCCGAATATTCTTTATTGATCTTTATGATACTTGATATTACAGGTGGAGATGCTCAACATTATTCCGATCAATTTAAAAAACGGTCCCGGAAATGAAACGTTTCCAGTTTAATTATTTTTAACCATTAGTGCAAGTTAATAGTGCGAGTGAGTATATCGCTCTAAAATGAAAGCATTTAATGAATTAGAGAATCTCTCTACCACATTTGGAGCCATACTGTGGAATTTAATTTACATTTGGTTTCATTTTAGTACCCATTAAACGCCCGTCGTTTAAATGGTGTAAACGATTTGACCAAACGTGTTTAATCCTTATTTCCTTCATGCACATGGATAGTAAATGAATTAAAAAATTTATTTCCGATTAATAAGAACAGAAATGTATCTGAGACACAATCATTTATAGAAACTACTTCACTTAATTGAAATTGAGGCTATCGCAAATATAATCGAGTAAGTTTTTTAATGAATTTCGTTAATTATCATAATTTCATCCATACTAGAGATCTGTAAAGACTATATACAAACACTCAAAATAACGACCTAAAAAAGACACTGAACCAACTCAACAGAAACATTAAAACCTTGATTGGACAATACCGACAAGACAAATGGCTAGAAACATGTAAAGAAATACAAAAAGACAAAGGCAAAACATACTGGCGAAAAATTAAGAAACTAGCGCAATACAAAAAAACTAACACTATTGACACAATTGACGAAAACAGAATAGAACGGTACACAGACAAAGAGAAAGCTGACGCATTCGCCAGACACTATCAAAAGGCCTTCATCATATCGACAAACCCTAACTTCGACAATGACAACTGGAACTTGATTAACGACTAGTACTTGAACTATTTTAACAGCTCGCCAAACTACACCTACAAACTGATCACAGACACAGAGTACGATGAAGCCCTAGCGCATATCAAAAACACAGCCCCGGGAAAAGATAAAATAAAGGCAAAACTCCTGAAAAACCTAACTCAAGAAACACACAAACTGATCCTAACTGAATTGAACAACTGCATCACAAATAACAAAATCCCAAAACATGGAAGAACGGCTGAATAATCCCCATACAGAAAAATGGACTGGACAATACACAACCGAGCAATTACAGACCAATTACTTTACTTCCAGTACTTAGCAAAGTTTTTGAGTACATAATAAAGCAGCGACTTAAAAAACTGATCGGAAAATATATACCTACCAATTTGGTTTCAAACAACATCACTCGACTATTCACCCGCTATTTATTTTGGCCAACAATGTACAAACAACTCACCTAACTTACAGAAAGTCGGCGTGTCTATTCATGGACATTAACAAGGCCTTTGACAGTGTCTGGCATATGGGCTTACTCCACAAACTTCACAAACTCCACACACCAATATATCTACTCCACATCATAAACAACTTACTTGAAAACAGACTACTACAAGTACGAATTGGCAACACATTCTCTTTTTCTTTTTCCCTTGAACAAGGACTCCCGCAAGGTTCCCCGGTCTCACCGTTTCTCTACAATATATACTGCCATGACATATACAATTACAACTTACCAGACAAAAATCAAATCGACAGATCGGCATACATATTACAATACGCAGACGACACGGCACTTATTGTACATGACAAAACTACTGAGAGAACAGCGCAAAGACTTCAAACACTAACAAACAACACAATGACATGGTTTTATAAATGGAGACTAACACCAAACGCGTCAAAAAACCAACTTCTGCTCACAAACCACAGACTCAACGCTGACTCCCCTACAATAACTGCAGACGGCCAAACGACACAACCAAAAAACGACGTAAAATACCTTGGAATCACAATTGACCACAAACTTAAATTCACTAAACACATACGAAACATCAGGGCAGAAACAATAAAGAGAACAAAACACTTCCGATCACTAACCTACAAAGACAGAGGAATCAGCAGAAATACCGCCACCAAAATATATAAAGCTATTTGTAGACCCTTGCTAGACTATGGACATACACTCATGACCAACGGAACAGAAAGGACAAAACGTTATACACAAACAACAGAACAAATTGCACTAAGACTAATAACACGAATAAGACACCCCCAAAACGCACTACACAACCCCTCCACCCAACTACTATACGAACGCACAAACATGACAAAGATTTCGGAAAGACTCATACAACTACAGACAAAATGGACAAACAACCCCTACAACTGGACAACTGAATCCCCTTTGTCTTACAAGACCAACCAGACAATCCCGCTTCCGTTTCCCTACATCCACGCTACTCCAACGCTTACAATAGCAACTGACTACCGGACAATAAATCTAAGATCTCTGTTTGACGGAATTAAAATTATTAAATTATTAACCTAGAATAAGATAAATTTTACCTTTATTTGTTTGTTTAAATTAAGACTGCATGTACTAAACAAGGGCAGAAGGACCGATTGGTCGATAGCCTTTTTTAGAAATAAATATGTTTACTATTACTCATACATACTTTGATAAATAATTTTTTAAACAGGGATTTGTTGAGTTAATTGTTGTGAATTGATATAGAGGCATTCGCAAATATAATCTATTACTAACTATAATTTTTTGTATTTGGTGTCGTTGATGATCATCATTTAGAAGTTACTTTAATTCTTTAATATTTTTGACTCTCGATGGATTTTCGTTTTTGGAGAAGCTCTCTCAGGTCGCTCTGTTTAACACATTCGAAGACTTTTCGATGTGTCTGAAGCATATTATTCTGTGGATCTCGGCATTTCTGCAGCAATATTTTAGGGATTTAGACTGCTTCTCTAGTACCAGATTCTTCGCGAAGTCAACTGGGATCATCTTATATTTTCTTCACTATTTCTGCATATTCTAAATTGCATCATTTTTCAGAATATCTTACCAGCAGATTTATATATCTTACCAGCAAATGTCAATGATATTGTTGAGAAATAGAAGCAATAAAAATTGCAAGTCTGGATCAATGGCGAGACTTGAGAAGCTATAGAGCAAAGGAAACAGCTGAAAATAGACCTCTGTGATAAGGTTGCATATGTAGGTGCTACCAAGAAATATTCAGAAAATATTTCACCAAAAAAAGGAAATATGTCTCCAATATAACAACCAAGGGGTAGAAACACACACAGGCACCGAAATGAAAAAATGGTAAAAAATTAATCTTTCAGTCTGCAAGCTGTTGCAGATGAACGTGGTACTAAAACCATAACTGATCTACCAATATATACTGACCTCGCGTGAGTCAATGTCTGGAAAAAATTGCAAAATTTTCTAACGACAAAGAACGAATAAAAATTTCAAATGTGGTGCTTCAAAAAATGATGATTCTGCAAAATGTTGTCAGCTCATTTCAGGCAAAGGATACAATTTAAGGACTGCAGTGCGGTCCAGACATACCAAACGCATGGTCATTGTTTTAAATGGTTTTCGTTAGTAGCAACGAGCTGGCTTGTCGACAAGTTGCAAGTGCTTATTTGCACTTAAAAACCATTTTGGTTTTATTACGTATTCAGGGAAGTGGATGCGACCTACTGTATTATTTATCTTCAACTTTAATCAAGTTACATCCTTATTGAGCAGAGTTGCTTTGTAAATGGATTTCTTTTAGTTTATTTTTATTATCAGCCATTGAATAACGAGGTTGAATATAATTATAAATAAACATCGAAAATTTACGAAACTTTTTCTGCCTCATTAGGCTATATCGAATTAAACGATCATTATTTCTGTGTACAGTTTTCAAAATAAACATTAATCGCGTTGCAGCAGATTTAAATACCACCGGACGTGCACATTTGCTAATAAATAATCTATATTTTTCGCCTACTAATTAAAGTCAGATAAGGTTTAAATTTGTTCCATAATTTATCGAATTAATTTCGGAAAACCGATATATTAAATGTTTAATTTCGCTTTAATATTCATTATCTGATTTAACCTTTCTCCTGTGTGCATTGCATATAAATGTTTCAGAATTTCTAGTTGCACTAAATTTGATTAAGCTCAGAAAAAAATAGGCAAACGTGGAATTCGCAAAGGAGATATTTCAACCATGAAATAAAATATTTACATTTATTTTTCCTCTGATCAAACAAAAACGTTTTCACGCTGTCAGCTGTTTCAACATTTAATGTCCAAGAAGAAGCAGGTTGTTTATTCCATTCTCAATTTTTTATAGTAATTCAAACATGCTGCTGTTCTTCTAGGGGAAAATTTAATTTTAATCTAAATTCTAGTAGTAGTAAACATCTTTATTTCTAAAAAAGGCTATCGACCTATCGGTCTTTCTGCCCTTGTTTAATACATGTGGTCTTAATCTAAATAAAAAACAAATATGAAAATTCTCGTATTCTAGGTTAATAATCTGATTAAATAAACTTTCAATTCTAATTACAAGAAAAAATTATTTTATTGTCCAGTAGTCAGTTGCGTTTGTAAGTGTTCGAGTAGCGTTGATGTAGGGAAACGGAAGCGGGATTGTCTGGTTGGTCTTGTAAGACAAAGGGGATTCAGTATGGTCCAGTTGCAGGGGTTGTTTGTCCATTTTGTCTGTAAGTGTATGAGTCTTTCCGAAATCTTTGTCATGTTTGTGCGTTCGTATAGTAGTTGGGTGGAGGGGTTGTGTAGTGGGTTTTGGGGGTGTCTTATTCGTGTTATTAGTCTTAGTGCAATTTGTTCTGTTGTTTGTATATAACGTTTTGTCCTTTCTGTTCCGTTGGTCATGAGTATATGTCCATAGTCTAGCAAGGGTCTACAAATAGCTTTATATATTTTGGTGGCGGTTTGTGCTAATTCCTCTGTCTTTGTAGGTTAGTGATCGGAAGTGTTTTGTTCTCTTTATTGTTTCTGCCCTGATGTTCCGTATGTGTTTAGTGAATTTAAGTTGGTGGTCAATTGCGATTCCAAGGTATTTTACGTCGTTTTTTGGTTGTGTCGTTTGGCCGTCTGCAGTTATTGTAGGGGAGTCAGCGTTGAGTCTGTGGTTTGTGAGCAGAAGTTGTTTTTTTTACGCGTTTGGTGTTAGTCTCCATTTATAAAACCATGTCATTGTGTTGTTTGTTAGTGTTTGGAGTCTTTGAGCTGCTCACTCAGTAGTTTTATCATGTACAATAAGAGCCGTGTCGTCTGCGTATTGTAATATGTATGCCGATCTGTCGATTTGATTTTTGTCTGGTAAGTTGTAATTGTATGTCATGGCAGTATATACCTCGAGCGGTGAGAGCGGGGTCTAAATTCTAAATGTATCAAATTGGAACAAGTTCTAGGAAGGTATTTTTTAAAATTACGACTTGAGTGAAAGCAAACTGATCGATATTTCTAGCGTTCATGAGCACACAGAAAAACCAATTAATCATAAAAGCAAGTATCGCCTGGAAAATGTTAAACAATGTGAAGGTGAAGACATTTTGCCTCTATGCTATATGACTATAACAAACTCTCAATATCGAGTGGGAGAGTGATGCAAATTTAGTGCACTAATTTTAGGACAGTGTTGTACGTCCAAAAATAAAGAAAAAGTTAATACAAATTTAGGTCCGTAAACGCATCGTTTTCAAAATACGTATTTTTTCGTATCTGCCACAGTTTTCGAGTTACTTGCAAATGTATCAGAAAACACATTTTCCTATGAATTTGATTTTGACACACTGTATTTGAGAAAAAAACCGTTTGCGGACCTAAGTTTAATTGAACTTTTTCTCCCAATACATTGGTGCATTACTTCGAGAGTTTACACAAGTAAAAATAGAATAAAAACATTTATTAAATTTATTTACACTCGCATGGAAGGTGGCTCCAGAAAAGCCCAACTTTCGTCTTTAGCTACCTTCTAAACAGCTCGATCGTTTCTTCTGTTGGGAAGGAAACTATTTCAGGAAAACTGGGAGTTTGAAATCATAAATAATTTAAATTAATGACTCAAAAAAACACCGAAAAAATCCGAAATAAATAAATCCTTTAATGGCTCTGAAATCATTTGTATCTGCAAGAGGCTCTTAACGTATCGGTGTCCTGAGTTTAGACGCTCCATCCTTCCTAATGCTCATTTAAAAACCAATTATTATGCCTTAAAAAGGCTTAGTTGCTCATAACCGGCTCATCCACCAGCGAAGTGGACATTAAAATGCTAATTCAAAATACCATTTCAAAACCAATTTCATGAAACGAATACTGGTAAAACATTGCGCTTAATGTTTATATTCGTAATCAGACTTTATCGCTATTTCCAGTGCAGCATTAGAGAAGAATCTTAAGAGGCAAGAAAACCATTACCCTGATTTACAGTTTCCACATTCTGTTGTTATTTCGTATTTATGAGTAGACGTATTCTAGTTGTGCAGCCTCAGTCAACTGCAATAAATCTTAAATTTTCCTGCTTTTGGTGTAATCTGGGCTTTTACAGTGGTTTACCTTTGACTTCCTGAATACGGCCGCATTAAATTTGAGCCAATTTCGTTTAATGTTCCATGCTTTACATTAAATATTTCCAAATGATTGCCTATAGTCTTTGTTGCAGTTTAACCGAACATTTTTGCAGGCTTTGTATTCGAAAAAATCGCTCTGCAGCGAATGTATTGTGCAATATTTCCGCAAATGACAATTATAACTCGAAATTTTAAATTACTCTAGTAACATTCCGTAAAAAGCAGAGATTTGCATAAAACCGCACTCGGGGGCACTAGCATACATATAATTTATATAACTGTAAAATATCGTCCGTAATATGCACACATAGTTTTAAATACTGGAAAATAAAATAGCAATGAATGGCCACTGAAGCCTATTTTGTATACTGAAATTTATCGTGCGATATGAAATGCGTATAAAAATACATGGAAATCAGTCAATGAAGACGTATGTGAACTACTGGATTTTATACTTTTAAACTCGATGGTAAAATGAGACTGTTTAATAAAAAAACTCCACCGCAAAATGCGCATTGTATTTTTTACAAGATTCACTAAAGCTTTGTACTATTTGCCTTCCAGGAAACTGTATAAAATTATCAATAAGTAAATAGTCAATATTCAAATGGCCAGACTCAATTAAGTTCAAACAGTGCCACTTCGAACAAAAGCGAAGCGCCTCAAATGGGAGTCCAGTCCTAAATAGGATTCATGCACCACTTCGCATGAATAATTTTATTAAATTCTCTATACTGACTGTCCTTTGATATTCCATACAATGAATACAATGACATCTAAAATAGCATTAATTCTATGCAGTTTGGAGTAATCTTATAGAGAGATTTCGTTGAAATTGTTTCTGATTCAATCCTATTAATTTTCCGGGTTTCATTACGAAATAATATTTTTTTTTACATTTAATCGACTTTTCAACATGCAATTCAAAACCAATTAAATCATAATTACAATCCACAATATTTATTCCCATTGTGCTAGTTATGCTTGCATTTCAGTTTAATTTACTCTACATCAGTCTCTATGCCATAATATTATTTCATATAGAAATTGAATTATAATTTCAAATAGCTGGCAGCGCCTAAATTGCAACAAATGTACGATTTCACATTCACAACTGTGTATCATGTATGCGTTTACACAATTTAAAGGGTCTCCAATTGAAATAACAAATATGTTTTGTTGTATTTGAAACCAAATCGATTAGCTAAATATCAATTAATATCGAATATTTATAAAAATGGTGCCAGCGAAAAATAAACAGCATTTCCACCAAACGTTTCGCCGGTATTGGCGGAAGACATCTCCTGCTGTTCCAGCAGTTCTTAGAGATAAAAAAAAACTGAAGAGTTATATTGGGGAGAATTAACTGCCTTTGATGGAACCACGCATCTCTTGTTTATAACATTTTTTGCCGGTTTATTCATAGGCCGCTGAAGCATAAGAGCGTATTTTCATGCTCTATGTGGCAATGACAACTGGAGCTTTACTGCTCAACCGGTTCTCAAAATATTAGCCAAAGGCTAAAGACGGTTTTCAAGATCTGCGTTAATTTATAATTTTTGCATTTTGCGAGAAAATTAGAAACATTTCTAAATTGATATTTCATATAAAAACTTGAGTATTTTAATGCTCTATCTGGCAATGACAACTGGAGCATTACAGCTCAAACGGTTCCCAAAAGATGATCCAAAGGCTAAAAGCGGTTTTCAAGATCCGCGTTAATTTATAATTTTTGCATTTTGCGAGAAAATTAGAAACATTTCTAAATTGATGATTGAAATTAAAAAGAGCGTAGTTTAAGGCTCTATCGGGCAATGATAACTGGAGATTTATAGCTCAATCGGTTCTCAAAATATGAGCCAAAGGCTAAAGGCGGTTCCCAAGATCTGTGTTAATTTTAAATTTTCGTATTTTGCGGGAAAACTAGAAACATTACTAAATTGACACTTTATATAAAAACTTGAGTATTTTAATGCTCTATCTGGCAAATGACAACTGGAGCATTACAGCTCAAACGGTTCTCAAAAGATGATCCAAAGTCTAAAGGCGGTTTTCAAGATCTGCGTTAACTTATAATTTTTGAATTTTGCGAGAAAATTAGAAACATTTCTAAATTGATGATTTAAATGAAAAAGAGCGTAGTTTAATGCTCTATCGGGCAATGACAACTGGAGCATTACAGCTCAAACGGTTCTCAAAAGTTGATCCAAAGTCTAAAGGCGGTTTTCAAGATCTGCGTTAATTTATAATTTTTGAATTTAGCGAGAAAATTAGAAACATTTCTAAATTGATGATTTAAATGAAAAATAGCGTAGTTTAATGCTCTATCGGGCAATGATAACTGGAGCTTTACAGCTCAATCGGTTGTCAAAATATGATCCAAAGGCTAAATGGCGGTTTTCAAGATCTGCGTTAATTTATAATTTTTGCATTTTGCGAGAAAATTAGAAACATTTCTAAATTGATGATTTAAATGAAAAAGAGCGTAGTTTAATGCTCTATCGGGCAATGATAACTGGAGCTTTATAGCTCAATCGGTTCTCAAAATATGAGCCAAAGGCTAAAGGCGGTTCTCAAGATCTGCGTAAATTTTAAATTTTCGCATTTTGCGGGAAAACTAGGAACATTACTAAATTGATATTTCATATAAAAACTTGAGTATTTTAATGCTCTATCTGGCAATGACAACTGGAGCATTACAGCTCAAACGGTTCTCAAAAGATGATCCAAAGGCTAAAAGCGGTTTTCAAGACCCGCGTTAATTTTAAATTTTCGCTTTTTGCACAAAAACTAGAAACATTTCTCCCTTGATGTTTTGTATAAAAAAGCGTATTTTAATGTTCTATCGGCAATGATAACTGGAGCCTTACAGCTCAATCGGTTCTCAAAATATGAGCCAAAGGCTAAAGGCGGTTTTCAAGATCTGCGTTAATTTAAAATTTTTGCATTTTTCACGAAAACTAGAAACATTTCCAAATTGATGTTTTGTATAAAAAAGAGCGTAATTTAATGTTCCATCCGGCAATGACAACTGGAGCATTACAGCTCAAATGGTTCTCAAAATATGATCCAAAGGCTAAAGGCGGTTTTCAAGATCTGCGTTAATTTATAATTTTTGTATTTTGCGAGAAAATTAGAAACATTTCTAAATTGATGATTTAAATGAAAAAGAGCGTAGTTTAATGCTCTATCGGGCAATGATAACTGGAGCCTTACAGCTCGACCGGTTCTCAAAATATGAGCCAAAGGCTAAAGGCGGTTCTCAAGATCTGCGTTAATTTTAAATTTTCGCATTTTGCGGGAAAACTAGAAACATTACTAAATTGACATTTTACATGAAAACTTGAGTATATTAATGCTCTATCTGGCAATGACAACTGGAGCATTACAGCTCAAACGGTTCTCAAAAGATGATCCAAAGGCTAAAAGCGGTTTTCAAGATCCGCGTTAATTTTAAATTTTCGCATTTTGCAGAAAAACTAGAAACATTTCTACCTTGATGTTTCATATAAAAAAGCGTATTTTAATGCTCTATCGGGCAATGATAACTGGAGCTTTACAGCTCGACCAGTTCTCAAAATATGAGCCAAAGGCTAACGGCAGTTCTCAAGATCTGCGTTAATTTTAAATTTTCGCATTTTGCAGAAAAACTAGAAACATTTCTACCTTGATGTTTCATATAAAAAAAGCGTATTTTAATGCTCTATCGGGCAATGATAACTGGAGCTGTACAGCTCAACTGGTTCTCAAAATATGAGCCTAAGTCTAAAGGCGGTTCTCAAGATCTGTGTTAATTTTAAATTTTCGCGTTTTGCGGGAATCAGGAATTTTGCAAATATGTTTTGTTGTATTTGAAACGAAATCGATTAGCTAAATATGAATTAATATCGAATATTTATAAAAATGCATTTCCACCAAACGTTTCGCCTGTATTGGCGGAAGACATGCTTAGAACCAACACTGCATCGGATGAAGCGATTTTTCCTGCTGTTGCAGCAGTCCTTAAAGATAAAAAAGACTGAAGAGCATATTGGTGAAAATTAACTGCCTTTGATGGAACCACGCATCTCTTGTTTATAACATTTTTTGCCGGTTTATTCATAGGCCGCTGAAGCATAACCCATCCCTTTTATGAAAAGTCGTTTATTAACTACCCACGTCACACAACGTCAATTCCAGGAATTCCATAAACTCGTATAGAATGGTCCATAGGCGCGGATATGTATATTAAATATTTCAAGCCCTTTTCAAGAGAAAAATTAATCATTTTCAAAGAGCGCCGCCAAGATGCCTCTGTTGGGTGTCATTAAGCCAAAGCAGGAAAAATTATATAATATGGAGTTTAATGGTCTGTATTACGTAAAGTGTAAGCTAAAAACCTTCTTGGGATTTACGGTGGTTGACTCCGAGAGGCTTTTAGTTATATAAATGTTTCATAAATTACGGCGCCTTGATGTATTTCAAACGCTAACAGCCTAAATTTGCTGATCCGGCAATTTTTCCTTGCACTTTGCTTCCTACTAGGCCAAGGGCACGGAGTGCAGGTTCCTACTTATTGACTTTGCCGAAAATACCGCCATCATTTTCCCGAGAACTTAACCGTGACTGGTGACCCAATAATGCGAAAACCATGATCTTACCTTTTCACTGACTGCTCTGAACGCTACCTAATTTATATCTGAAAGAGTTACAGTAAAATTGTCAATTTTAAACTCAGCTCCTCAAGTCTTGTTCGATGCAGTTGGGTTTTACGGATTTAGGAGCGCTTCCATTCATTAGCATTAGAAAATATAGTAAACCGTAGTTGAAGCATCAAAATAAAAAATTGAGTGGCAAATTGTGATGATAACAGTTTTCGAGATTTAATGACAAAATAAAAATTTATAATAATTGTGAAGAATCAGCGTTGAAAGCAGTGTGGTGGAACAAACGCGTTTGAAGCGAGAAAGCAAAAGAGCAGCTTCAATAAATTTAAATTTGAGAGAAAATAGTTCGTTTGTGTGCTCTGGATCTACCATAGCATATGGCCGCAATAAAGGTGCCCCGAAAACATAATCATCCAATAAATTTTTGCAAATCCCCCAATGCACTTTCTGGTCCACTACTTTATTGTGCAGCATTTTTCTTTTCGCATCGCTTCTCATCTGCTCACCTTTCAAGCTCCGCTAAAGTGAGTATGCATTGATAATTTTTTTCTATTTTATTGTTTAAAATATATGTTTATTATTATTATTGTTTTTCGTAGTTTATTTTCTGCTGTTATATTAACTGGTTTTTCTGATGTTTATCACTAGCTTTTTTATTTTGCAGAATGTTTAGTTCTCTCAATTTCGTTATTTAGACTTCAAATTTCCAAAAATGTGTTATGTATGTATTGATTGATGATTGAAGATGGTAAAATAATTTCGTGTCTAAATCTTAGGAGATAAAGTAGAGAGTAGTTTTGCTCTGAAAGATCAAATTCGTTCGGCATCTTGAACGTAAATTTATTTGGTCTTGCATAATATATTTGTCTGTAATATTTATTAATCTGTTGTTTGTTGTAATGTTTCTTGTCCTTTGAGTTCTTCTTCTTCTTTTTCTTTTTCGTAAGGCACCTGCCTTGTTCTCTACTTTCTTAGAGTAGTATCTGGGATGATCAATTCCAGCTTTCATGCCAACGTATGAATGGAAGTCCAGGTGGTCTGCTGGATCTTGGGAGACCATCTCATGCAATCTTCGGCAATCTGTTGTTGTCCATCCGTTCAACATGATCTCTATATTCGTGACGTCTGTTTCGGGACCATCTAACTATGACTCTGGACATCGCAAAGGTTCTCGGATGTATTCCGTTTTTTTGTGGTCCCGTTAGTGCTGTAGCCTGCTTATGTGGATCTTAGAGACCTTCATCTCTGCTGTGCGGATGATCCTTTTTGTTGTGGAGTTTTCGGCTCTTGTTGCTACAGCGTAAGTCATAGCAGGTCTCACACAGGTCGGGCTTTGCTTTTAATGGACATGTGCTTGTTTTGCCATATTGTATCGCTAAGGAATCCTGATATTAAAGCTGCTTTGGTTGTTTGAGACTGTACTTCTTCTTGGAGGTCTCTGCTGCTCGTGATGTTGACGCCGAGATATTTGAAGCTCATAACCTGTTCTACTGGTTTATTGTAAATAGCAAATTTACATCTTCTGGACACTTTTGTGATGGTTAGCACTTTTGATTTTGGTACCGATATCTCCATGTTGTATTTGGTAGCTGTCTTTTCGAACTGATAGAGCCTTCTCTGCAGGTTGTCCTCACCCTCTGAGACCAGCACGGCATCGTCCGCGTAGCAAATTACTTTTGGTTCCTGGTCACCTAGTGAGTATCTCTTTCCAACCTTTTTACTTTCGCTATAAGTTCGTCCGTAATCAAGTTGAAGAGGATGGGGCTTAGGCTATCGCCTTATCTTATTCCAGTTTGCATGGGTAGTCTGCGTGTCTTTCTGCCTTCCACTTGTATTTGGGTCCAGTTGTTAGTGTTTTGGGTTGATTTTGAAAAAATTAATAGCGTATTTGCTTCGTACCAATCGTGGTCTTCTCATTTGGTCCAGCAGCAATATTTAAACATGTTTACAGTATTGCAAGCACAGTGAAATTTTCTGGTTTAACTGAGCACAGATCTTACTACTTGTTGCTGAAGAACTAGAACTTTTAATAGATCCACATTTTGTTGCCTTTCATTCTTATTTTTACTTTCATTTAATTTTCGCTTTCATGAGTTTTTTCCATCTAGGCCTTCGGTTTTTCATTTTTAATTAAGTCTCATTTTGTTTGCAGGCTACGTTCCCCACGGTATCTCTTGTGACCAAGAGTATCAAGTTCTCTTCGCACAATTTTTTTCGTTTTTCCTAGTTTGGTTCAAATTCTTACTATCAAAACTTGTATGTATAAATGCATGTATAAATAAAATAAAATGTCGATGTAATAAACCGTAAAAGCAAATCATTAGTTCTCTACATGAAACATGTTTAATGCTGTCTAGATTTATTATCTAGAAAGATTTAATTTTTAGCAAATCACGATGTAAATTTGACAAGAAAATCTGCAAAAACCGTAACATTTTTATCCTTATGGCAGGCATATAGTAGTCGACAATACCCATTTCTGGAATATTTCCGCAGAAATACCACAGTAAAGCAATTTCCGATAAGGGGCAAAATAAATTAAAGTTTCCTAACGCTATTCTTACTAGCCTCAACGTTCATGATTTCCCAGTCGGTTTAAGCCTTTGAAACTCGCATTTTCTTCTACCACGGCATGCTTTTTGCTAGTTTCATTGTTAGTTGACCTTTCTGGTGAGGATTTTTAATATTTCACAACTTCCGTCTTCCATTGATCGAGCTCCCGTGATGTCGCAAATCTGGATAATAAAAATGACTTGAATGAATGCAAATTCCTGTCGCAAGACGTTTCAATTTCCAGGAATACCTTAATATTCTAGGCGAGTTGTAGCTAGAGGCAGCACTATGTAATGTGAGGATTATTGGATACCGAAAGCCTGCCAACAGTGTTAGCAGAGTCGTCATCTTAGGAATTTTAGTAATTGCATTCCGGATAAAGGGAAGTTATTTTAGGGTGTACATTTATTAAATGTGAAAGATACAATTCAGAAATGAGGAATTTGTCGATACTTCCACAGTGTGGAATTTAAAAGCCCTTCAATTTAACATGGCTGGTTGGTTACCTTCTACATGTTTACATATACGTTCATCCGTTTATGCTCAATATCTGGTTTAATTCTCGCCCAATTAGGGCGGGAATATTCAGGAAAATAAAAATTACTTGGTTTGCAAGCTAACCTAAAGTGCGGACAGAACATGCAGTCATTCTTCCTTGGAATTTTAATAACTACATTCCGAGGCTCGATTTGGAGGCGACTATCGTAAATAACTCCACTAAGTAATGGAGAATAAA
The DNA here is from genome assembly GCA_024550625.1 of Dendroctonus valens. NCBI lineage: Eukaryota > Metazoa > Arthropoda > Insecta > Coleoptera > Curculionidae > Dendroctonus > Dendroctonus valens. Next base: position 1,180,655 of record JAJTJO010000032.1, on the reverse strand, counting down.
ATCGTATTTTGTACTTTAATTTGGATGATGGAAAAGCCACTTTTTCCTGCTATAATTTTGAAAATCCAACTATTTATTTGGATATTGGATAAACTGCGGATGCATAATCTAATGCGATTTCATGTAGTTTTAAAGTATCATTAATTATGTGACTGTTTCCATACTCAAAGTTACGAAAATAGAGTTTTTATTGTTTCAACAGTGGCATTAAAATTGATTAATTGCCCTACCCATCTTAGTAATTACATTTACTAAAATTCGCCTAATCTAGCCTGACAGGATGAATTACATTGTAAATAAGAATTGCGAATAAAACCTCTTCACCACTCGCTGTAACCGGATTCTGCTCCAGACAGAGATAAATCATTAATCTTCACGAAATTAAAACAATACCGTTAAATATTAGTTGTTTAATTGCTATTGTTGACAATGATAAAATATTACATATTTCATTAATAAATCATCAAATTTTGGGGACATAATAAAGTTTACCCTCCAGAATAGAGTGACGGTTTTCTAGTTTGTTTTGGAGTGGCTCAGTTTTAATCAGTTTGGGCGTAAAAGTAAAAGGAGATTCGGATAAAGGTTTCTCGTCTGAATTAGAGAATTTTGTAACATATTACGTAAGTTAGTGTGAAACGGCTCTTTAAGCGAAAAAAAAAACGTTCAAATGTGAACGAAGTCTTATCATGATTGAAAGTGATAAACCTCCAAAAATGTGGGCTTTCGCGGTCATCGCTTGAAATGGGTGAGGTTTTAGAGCTTTCAGGTCGTCGTGAAAAATAATTAATTGCTGGCGTTTTGGAAGCAGCAGAAGCTGGCATCTTCTTCAGCTTTAGCTGGTGGAAACTTCGTCAACTCCGGAAGGCAAAAGTGGAGTAGTAGTTCGGAGCTTTCCTGCACCAACTATGCACGGAAATAATATTTTTTCTATCCCAGTTTTTTATATAATAATATGGCGGTGATCCACTCAGGATACACTAAATGTTTGTGGCTGATTCCAAAGGATCTACAGTGTGAAAACCAAAAGTTTTTGGCTGAAGCCCTTACTGATTACCGCAGTAAAAGCCAGGAGTAGTGAAAGTTTAGAAGCATTTTACTTTTCTATTTCAATGTTTGGCTGTACCAGAAGATTTTACCGGTGGATTATTGTAAAATTCAAACTGTATTAGCCCCATGCCCAGCTAGTAGTGAAGTACCATTTTCACTTACACTAAAGCCAAAATGATGCATACTAAATTTACTGTCGAATAAATTCGTTTTAAAACGTTGCACACCAATTAAAACCATTTAAGGTTGAAGGACCTTAAGTAAGCTAATTATTCAATCAACAGAAACATGAAAAGTGTTGCAAAACGAAATTGCTTCTTCAAAATACACACAGCTGGAAATTTAAAATTTAAATATGCTGTGCCTTTATGCGCTGAGCTATTATTATGCTACTTTATAAATTGTGGGAGGGCGCTGACCCAGAATGTTCACCTATTACGGGTGAATTGTGTATATTTTATCGATCTTCAAAGGATCGCCCCTATGCAAAATTAATTTCCGAAATAACCATATATAATTAACGAACAATTAGTTGCGTTATTCCAGGTGCCAAAGTTATTTTAATGAGCAAATTATAAACCAAAGTGCTGTAGTGCCAATGTTTCAAAAAACTTCTGCAAGACAAGATTTTTGAAAAACATTGCTCAAAAAAATTAAAAAATCTTTACTAGAGTTGAAAGTTTGCGGGTCATAATTGCCGAGTGTCGAAAAGTTGCTTGAATTCAACCCGCTGTTTTTCATTTAGTTTGCAATAGATTTTTCAAGGAATTCTCAAGAAATATCAGTTCCCTTCTTCTAACATTTTAATTTGATGTATGTTTTCTCTGCAGGAGGTGTTGCGGATGTCTTCCGGAATCAGATAGAGATATTTTTTCATCTTGAAACTGCTCAACAAAATTAACTTTACACAGCCAAACCTGCCTTAACTTTGGAACTGGCTTAATTCTGATTGCTTCGAGGGATTTGGTTTCTTTTTGACGCTTATCGAGCACCATTTGTGTTGTCAGTCCCAGTTGTGGAAAAAATTAAGCACCTCAGACAAATTTTCTACAGGGTAGCAAATGAAAAAAATGCAAAATTTCAGAAAGTTCGGCGTGCGCCTAGTTGGGCAAAAAAGAGTTCTTTTGGATCTCAACATCAAAGGTTTAAAGATAAACCAAAGAGCTCGAAATGGTTTTTGAATTTTTCGGCCATCTCTTTTTATTCTCAATTTATACTTGCAGCGATAACTTCTCTGCTCTGGGAGAGCCCACGTTGAAGCTTAAATTTTATAGACAATTTAAAACGAAAATTCGATTTACAGGGTTGCATAAAATATTAACCAAATGAGAAGTGCCCGCGAAATCTGGGATTCTAGAAGATTTTCAACTACTAAGTTCACTTTCAAATATTTCTGCCCTGGATATTGAAAATCGGTTCGAGTGAAAAATTTATCGTTACAAGTTGGATTTTTTGAGACCCGCTCTGTAAATAAACGAGATGGGCGAAAAATGCCATAACTCTTTTCGAGATATGAGCTTTATCTTACTGCCTGAGGTATTGAAATACAAAAAACCGGTTTTTTTGCCCAACGGAGAGCATGCAACTTTCACCAATTTTGCATTGTTTAATTTGCCACCCTGTAGAAACCTTATCTGAAGCACTAATTCCTCCCGCAAACAGACACTAATTTAAAAAGAGTTGCACTAAATAATGCTTCAAACAGAAATCAAATTGCTCGCAGCAGTCAGAATTTATCCGAATCCGTATTTGTCAGTGTAACGTTCCTTAGTTTGAGCCCTTCCTCCCTTAAACTAGGTACATCTTGAAGCCTAAATATTTTGTAGGATTAACCTGATGCAAGAACCAAGTGAATCAACACATCTTAACAGGTGGAAGCATCAATATGCCCCAAACATATTGTCCAATTTACATTTTTTAAATATCCAAAGTGGAGGAGTCAGTAACCCGAGAGTGTCTCGTCGTCTTCCATCCAAAAGGTCTTTGTGTAGACTATGGTGATGATATATTTCAAATATTTTTCTAATTAAATCGAGGAATAGGGTATGCAGCCATGATGATAGCGAATGGAGAGACGCGATAATGCGCATCAGCATATTTTGGTTATTTGTGGCGCCATTGGCTGAGGTCGGAGGCGGCATTCTAATCGCCTTTTATATTGTCGCCTGCTTTAGGAAAGAAGCTTTTATTATGATTGCGGCAAGCCCGAATTTCCGTGCCAACTTGCCCCCAAATTATTTATCACCCCGAGCCGGTTTTACTTCCAGATAATACAAGAGTTTAATCATGCCATCACACCAAGGTCTGCATTGGGTTGGATAAGTTCATTATGAGCAAAACGAAACGAATGATGAAAAATGATTTACAGTCTGAAACGAGGGGAAAAATTTGTGACGAAAATACCAACACGTATGAGGAATCTATTAAGGCGAAGAAACTTTAGTTGAGATTTTAAAAAGTTTATTTAAATCTTGATTACAAAACTTGAAACAAAATTAATCTAGATATTGATCTTACCACAAATGACCAGCTCGATGAAGCAGTGGTTAATTTTACTGAATTATTACAGCAAACGGTCTGGACCAACACCAAAACAGTCGCCCATAAAACCCTCGGATTTAACTACCCGATGGAAGTGAGGAATCTGGTAAAAAATGATAGGAGACAGACGAAATTGGCAAGCAGCCACAGATCCTGCGATAAAAACCAAGTTAAATTTCGAATCTCAAAAAATTAAAAGACTGATCCAGCAACTAAAAGAAAACTCTGGAAACTCGTTCTTGGAAAATCTGGCAGCGGTTAAAAGTACAAACTACTCTCTGTGGAAAACTACGAAAAAACTGAGAAGGAAAATCACTCATGTGCCACCAATCCTGAAAGAAGACGATGAATATGCCAAAACTGATCAGGAAAAAGCTGATACTTTCTTCACTCCGAACGAAGCAGCAAAGGACTCAAATAAGTGCCCTCCACAAAAAGAAAATAATTGGCACAAAGCAATCAAAGAAGTTACCTTAAAAGAGCTTAAACGAGAGCTGTACGATCTCATCACTGGATTAGTGTTAAAGAAGCTACCCAGAAAGGACTAAAAATGTTACTACTGCTGGTAAACGCAAGTTTAGACTGATGCATGTCCCGGCTCATTGAAAAATCGCAGAGATGATAATCATTTTAAAACCTGGAAAAAAATCTACAGAAATGAAATCCTACAGACCGATGTCCTTGCTGCCTATCATGTCAAAACTGTTTGAAAAAATATTCCTCAAACGATTGAAACCAATTATCCAAGAAAAGAATCTACTGCCGAATCACCAGTCTGGATTAAGGCACAGACATTCAACAATGGAACAAGTTCATCGTCTGATCGACACCAGAGCTCGGGAAGGAGAAGAGGTGTGTTAAGTGATCTTTCTGGATGTATCGCAAGCATTCGATAAAGTCTGGCAAACTTCACAAATTCTTGCTAGTGCAATTCGTGAACTTCTTACATGACAGACAGAATGTTCCGCGTGAATCACAAATCAGAGTATTCGGACTTCAAAGATATTCGAGCTGGAGTACCTCAGGGAAGCGTACTGGGCCCAATCCTATATCTTCTGTTCACCAGTGACCTACCGCAACCAACAAACGTCATAACGGCAGCATTCGCGGATGACACGGCTAAAACTGATGAAGAATCTACGTTGCTTCTACAAAGATCCAATGACTTGGTCGAAAATTGGACGAAGAGATGGAGGATAAAACTCATCGATCAGAATGCAGTACATGTGAACTACACCAACAAAAGAATCCAAAGAGATTAACAATAAATGGAAATATAATCCCTAACGAAAACACAGCAAAACACCTCGCCAGGAACCTTGACACTAAAGCTAAATGGGTCGAGCACACCAAAATCAAACTTGCAGAACTGCAGATCCGCTTCAGACAGCTCTACTGGATACTTGGTCGAAAATCACTGATCAAATTCTTATGCCTATTTGGATGTATGGCATTCAACTGTGGGGCCGTGTGCTAGCCGTTGTCAAATTTTGAAAATACAACGATTCCAGAACAAAGTACTACGAACTATTGCAAACGCTCCATGGCAGGTACGCAACAGCGACCTTCATCATGACCTTGGTCTACTTCTGGTTGAAGAAGTCATAAAACAGATGGTTGAAGAAATCTTCTGGTTGAAGAAATCTATAAGCGTTCAAGCAAACCACTTCTGAAGATGCAAGCCACACGTGCTTGCGAAACGTCAAGAAGAAATTCTACCGAACGACGGCCTAAAAACCCGAAAAACCCACTTTTGATAAGTCTAATTAGTTTAGATCTGGCAGATGCAGCGGCCAAACAGTTGGTTCACTCTTTCAAAAAAGCTTTTTCCATATTATTCAATTATATGAACGACTTTGACCGCAAACAAAATAAAGACAAACCACCAAACCTGAAAGAAATGCTATCCTCCAGATTTTCTTAAAAGATTAAAAGTTGCTACAAAAAAAATTGGTTTAAACCATTGCGGAAAAAATTCCTAATATCCAGCTTGAAATATTAGCGCGGTAAACAAAGTTTTGAGTTGGAAGCTATTTTTTATCTCGTTATCTAAGCACATTCGGAAACTTTAACCATAAACTTCAAGTTTTATAGATACTCCCTACAACGACTTTGAATAGGAGCTTGTAATGCCCAGAGAAAACTAATGCGGAACTTTTGTGGTCGAAAGCCATTTAACAACCAATTAATTCTGAGAGGCCTGCTTTATTATCATTGAGCACTTTTAAGATGGGTAATAGCGTGAAAAGTTCATTACAATGCCTGCATTCAGTTTTAAATTGAAAATGCAATTTTTTGAGTTATCATAGTTCCTACTCCTTATGAGGTAGAACAGCAAAAGTGCCAAAATCCCCAAAGTGTCCAGGTTTGAATTAATTACAGACACATTTTTTTAATGCAAGAACTTGCCCAAACCAGTTGATTCCACTCGAGCAAACTCATATATGAATTTGCCGCATCATTAACCTAGCGTTACATTATGAGATATAGAATGACCGTGCGGTTATTCTATATCTCGAAATATATCGCTTGTATAGCGCATTTCTGATTTTAGATCGGAAAAAGCTGTGGTAGTTTACCAATTGCCAAACAAAGCATATCCGTAGTAATAAATTCCCATGTGTTCAAAGTGCGACCCCAATATTTTAAAGTATTTCGCACAGTGAAAAAGAATAATAGCGTTATATGGTGCTTATTTGGCGAAAGGGATTTTCACTCGAAAAAAGAGCAGAACAAAAGTCGAAATAAATCTTTGTAATGAAAATTGATTACCGGCACCGCAGTTAAAAGTACTATTTTTCTTTTCGCACTTGTAATCCATCTTAATGGATCCTTTATGGAGTTACTTTTATATAAAATGCTTGTTTACATTTTTGTTCGTTTAGTTCGCTGAATGGAGCTTTCATATAAAAGTTTCAGAAGAGCCATTAATGAGATTTGTTGGAATGATATATGATATCAACGCAAACTTTGCCACATTTTTGTTTCTTTTTTAGTAATTTATCTGTGCCTTGAAATATTGAACAATTGAACTAAGCCTATTCCTATAGGAAACTTCACTGAAACTTAACTTAAAAAATCAAAAACTACATAAAAAAGTAGTTACACTGACAAACTAAAATAAACCGTATCATAAGTAATGCACGAACAGCAAACATTTGCACCAAATAAAACTTGTTCTATTTGCAGAAAAAATGAAGGTTTAGAGTTACAAGAATGTGATGGAATTATTAATGAACGAACGCAGTCATCTAATAAATTATTAGTGGAAAAAGTGCGCAGCTTGAATCTGAAAACACAAAGAAAACAAAAGCGAAGCTTTTTCTACTGCAATTTTATTTGTTGTCTTTCCTGCAAAGTTTTTTTATTATGCGGAATTAATGCAGTAGGCTTGGAGGCAATTGGAGTAAAAAGCAAATGAATCCTCGCCCATAGACATTAGCAATAGTTGCCCTTAGAGAAATCATAAAAGCCCATAGATACAATTCCGAAACGATTAACCGCTTTTGTGGAATAAACTAAAGTCCATTAATCAAGTTGAATTAGAAGTATTTCCCCTGAATCATTTTAACACCGTCTTGATAAATCGCAGAAACCGAATTGCATTTAAGCATCAGGTGCAAAATGTCGCAAGATTTATAGAAGCTGCGGAACAGACAAAATGTTGCATGATTGACGCCGAGCTAGTTTAGCGTCAGTCTGCAAATTAAAATCTATTGTTAACAGCAGCTTGAAAAATAGATCTAAATAACTACTGGGCAACTCATAAACTATTAGTTTTCCGGGTTTAATCTGAATCTATGAGTAATGATTATTTTAAGCAAGATATACGACTAATTCTGGCAAGAGAACCTTATTAGTAAATCCTTTTTCGTGAGAATTAATTAGAAAAGTCTTTAATCATTAATCTCAGCTAAATTCGTAACTTTTCACCCTTGTAATTTAGAATAACCCTAAAACAGACGGATATCAATCATCTGACGAATTATGGGAGACGGCTGTAAAATTATTTGCAGGTCTTTTTAGCTTTTTTCGGTCACGGAGTTTGCACAAAGGATGTCCTTAAAAATCAATTATTGCTCGAACTGACGATGATTAAAGATGTCAATTATCACTTTAGTACGCCGGAAAAAAGTCTGAATTTTTTTTTTAAAAGGGAAAAGTAATCATCAAGTGTCAATCCTTGAGTTTAGTCAGGATAAAAGACAATCTGTTTCTCAATTGTATAATTTTACAAAAAGTGTTTTTGTTCCAACAGCCTTAACATCCACGAAACCAGTATCCAAAAATTCAGTGGCTTTTTTAATTAATTTATTGCATCTTCTATTTTTATTAAATTAGTTATTCTTAGGCGTCTTTATTTTGTACAGCTTCAGTATCAATTTCCTTCTATATCATTGTGCGGTGTTGGCAATCATAATTTATCAGAACGAGAGCTTCGCATTCGTTTATCATTCTGATTTCTTACGTTCTCAATATGGTTGATCTTTAATATAGTTTGTATTTATGTCTAACTTTGCCATTAAAATTGTCAATAGATATGGTTTCTTTTGCTTCCTCTGTTGCTCTTTTCAACCATTTCCAAAAGTCATCTTCATTCACTCAATTTCTTCAGTTCTTCTAGTGAATAAGCACTACCATTCTTGTTTTAATAGCATTATTAGTATTCCAATACGTTGATGTTGATAATAATGTTTTCTTCGCTAATTTTAAATGTGCCTCCTTCTTTTCGTTTGGCCTCTGTTATGCTTAATACATTTAAATTTATCTCTTGAAATTCTTCTTCAAATTTATGGTCTAAATTAAGCTTTCATTTTTTCACATTTAACGTTCTAACGGGCTTTCAAGATTCAAATTGCTTTCATTCGGTTTGTTTCAATTCGTGTCCATTCCTTTCGCTAATTCTGTATTTCTTTTGCCCCTGTTTGTGGTTTTTCGGAGTCTATGAGTACATTTATAAGCTCGATTTTTATCAATAGGTATCATTATACATGTTTAGCTCGGATATCTATCGTAATTTTTCTTAAATGTGCCGTTATTCTTTTGATGACCATCATTATTAAATATATAACAATAAATCATATTGTTCTCTTCCATTCTGCTTTTACTCTTCAACATTTTTCTTTGTTTTCCATTTTAATTAGTTTATATTTCCACCAGGTATGTATTTTACTGTTTTTACTTTGCTCTATTTCTACATTGATTTTAACTGAGTTGCTTGGAAGCGCTGTTATTTCATCTCTTATTCCTTTGGCGTCTTTCGAACTTATCTTCAGATCATGAATTAATGCATTTTCTCTTCCATTTTTACCTTCAATTCTTGATCATTTCAGCAATGTTTTTACCTCGCTTTATTTCTACAGTGACTTAAACTGAGTTTGTTGGAAATAATATTATTTCATCTTTTATTTCTTGTACGTCTTTCGAATTTAGCTTCAGATCAGGAATTATTACATTTTTTCTTCCATTTTTATCTTCAATTCTTGTTCATTTCGGCAGTGTTTCTACCTCGGTTTATTTCTACAGTGACGTTAACTGTGTTGGTTGGAAATAGTAGTAGTAAACATCTTTATTTCTAAAAAAGGCTATCGACCTATCGGTCTTTCTGCCCTTGTTTAATACATGTAGTCTTAATCTAAATAAAAAACAAAGATGAGAATTTTCTTATTCTAGGTTAATAATCTTATTAAATAAACTTTCCAGTTCTAATGACAAGAAAAAATTATTTTATTGTCCACTAGTCAGTTGCGTTTGTAAGTGTTCGAGTAGCGTTGATGTAGGGAAACGGAAGCGGGATTGTCTGGTTGGTCTTGTAAGACAAAGGGGATTCAGTATGGTCCAGTTGTAGGGGTTGTTTGCCCATTTTGTCTGTAGATGTATGAGTCTTTCCGAAATCTTTGTCATGTTTGTGCGTTCGTATAGTAGTTGGGTGGAGGGGTTGTGTAGTGGGTTTTGGGGGTGTCTTATTCGTGTTATTAGTCTTAGTGCAATTTGTTCTGTTGTTTGTATATAACGTTTTGTCCTTTCTGTTCCGTTGGTCATGAGTATATGTCCATAGTCTAGCAAGGGTCTACAAATAGCTTTATATATTTTGGTGGCGGTGTTTGTGCTAATTCCTCTGTCTTTGTAGGTTAGTGATCGGAAGTGTTTTGCTCTCTTTATTGTTTCTGCCCTGATGTTTCGTATGTGTTTAGTGAATCTAAGTTTGTGGTCAATTGTGATTCCAAGGTATTTTACGTCGTTTTTTGGTTGTGTCGTTTGGCCGTCTGCAGTTATTGTAGGGGAGTCAGCGTTGAGTCTGTGGTTTGTGAGCAGAATTTGGTTTTTTGACGCGTTTGGTGTTCGTCTCCATTTATAAAACCACGTCATTGTGTTGGTTGGAAATATTATTATTTCATCGTTTATTTCTTTGGCATCTTTCGAATTTATCTTCAGATCATGACTTACTTCATTTTTCGTCCATTTTCACCTTCAATTCTTGACTATTTCATCAGTGTTGTTACCTGGCTTTATTTCTACAGAGACCCTACACCGAGGAAGTAACTTTTTTGACGAAAGCAATTCATTGAGGACTGATTCAAGAGGAAATAAAAAAATGATGCCTAAATTGAACATTTCAGGGAAAGTTCAAATGCATCCTCTGTTGCTTGCACTACAGTGTCTTCAGGTACTTGGAGAAACTCTCAAAAGTCGTTATCATCTACTCGCCATTCTGTATCCCAAAAACTCAAGCAACTTCAACATATATTTTTAAGAGGAAAATTCATGTTCTGCCTATGGATAAACTGCTGCTAATATCGACTGGCTTAAAGAAACATAGACAAAAGCAAAAACACCGTTTCGTTCTCTGGGTCGTATCTTCGTTCATCGTCTTCGGCAAATTGCTTATGAAACCTATTACCTTCTGCTGCATACCGATGATTAGCTTTGCAATGCAACGCAATAGAGTTTCATGAAACCGAACCATTTTATTAAAATTTCCGAATACAACTTGTGACTTTGTATAAATTCCGACCGGGCGAATGCAAGAGCAACTGTCGCTGCACACATATGGCTGGAGAGCATGAAATATAATAAAACAAAATTGTCTCAATATACATAAGGCTTCGGCCATTTTCATGAAAATATAACCGTGTAGAATATGCTCCTGTCGGGCACATCTACAGCTATGTATTTTACGACAACATTTTTCGCTGAAACATTTACTGCTACCTTAATAAAAAGGCATTGTTTTGCTCTCATGTCCTGAAATCTAGAGGAATTTGTAATGGTTCTTTGAGCATCCTAAAAAGCGTGATACGTGTCAATAGTGTTTTCTGATTCGTTCAGAAAGCAGCTTCGTGCAACTAATGGATAGAGGATTTTAGTGTCAGCATTTATTTTGGCCTGATAATAAATCTGCAGGAGTGTCTCTAGGAAATCGCCCAGCAAAGGGGAAGCTTAGAGCTAAACTGATTTTGGAAAATGAAGGGACAATGTAAGTTTAGTGCCACTATCCTTTGTAGATGCTCATTTCCTAGTTGGCACCCAAAGAAAACGAAACTAAATATTCAAGTTTATTAAAAATGATCTTCCGAACTCGTATGGGAGTCGTGGACAATAAATCAATCAATAACTTTCAGAAAAGCTTCGACAGTTCTTCAAGTAAAAATGTGAGCATAAAACAGACTCTTTTTCTTGCTGTATTTCAATGGGCACAATACTTTTCTGAAGTTGGCAAGTAACATTGCGCGGTTATGGTGCCTTGAAACTTTGCTTATCCCGTTCTTTACAACCTTGTGATGCACATAGCAAATTGAATAGTAAAGTTACTGGTTCCTTTGCAACTGTGTCGCATTCCAAGTTCACCCCCGAAAGTTTTTACCTTCAAATGTGACATAGATAAATTTGGTCCACACTTCTCGAGCACTCGGTCTTCCTCGACGTTTTATGATCTACTTTCATGAAGTTAAACTGTCTTGGAATAAAGTGGTGCCATATTTGTCGGAAAATGGGCGATTTTAAAATGGAAGGTCAGTGATAAAAAGCCGAGCTGGCTCGGTTGGGATAATGGCGATATGTAAGTCCTGCCGCGTTCAGCAGGCACGAATCCGGCAAAGTGGCCAAAGAAGAGAACGTGAATGCAGCCGGCCATATGGCTCATACTTTCAAGAGATTTATGGTTGAATGTGACTTAATAGCATTTTATAAGCCGCTTGTCACTGAAGCAATATAGACAAGAGAAACCGCAATTTTACCAAATGAAAATCAGCTAAATCTGCCGGCAGTGAAGCCCCGAATAACCGCACTGAATAATATCAATTTGTCAGCTGGCTTTTTGCTCGTTTTATAACAGTTTTTAATCAACTTTAAACAATCTGGAAAAGCTTCCACCTTTAGAATATCCTACAAAATAGTTAAAATTACACAGCTAAAATAATCCCTTTGGTCCGTTCAGTCAAACTTCCTGTTAAATCGGGCTAACGCAAATAGTCCTCCATGGGTCCCAAATGGGTTTTATTTTCGCGCGATGCTTCTCATCTGCTTATTGTTTGGCGAAGTGTTCTAGTTCGCATGCGACATGACTGAAATTAAAACGGGACGTGCTGTTGATATTAACAAATTCTCCATTCTCTCGTCAATTTTACTCAACTTTTCCCGACAATAAGTTCTAAGGAGTTGAGTTTCATCTAAATTAAGTTGAGCACTTTCAAACAAGGAGGAATTGTTCCAAACCACATCTAGTGAAATATTCTAGCAATTTTTCGAATATGGTTGGCAGTTATCAGGTACAGCGATTGAACAAGCAACAAAACGCAGTAAAAGACTGCAAAACGGAATAGATGTTCGTTAAAAAACCTCTTTGGCATTGGATTCTCCCCCCAAAACCACATTAAGTCCGAAACATCCCATTTGAGCTCGGTTTTAAAAAAAATGCCTCAATTGCAAAACTATCTCCATTATTCGGAACAATTTTCATCCGCAAACCAAAGCCTAACTTCTCAAAGTAACTAAGAAACTTTGGCCTGTTCCATTTTAAAACATCTTCGCAAGTGCACAAATGCAGTGGCAAGAATCACTGAATTTCCATAATCGTTTAATTTCCTTTACAGTTTGCAAAGTTAAAGTTTTATGCGAAAATCCGTTCAGCTGCTTATATTTTCAATTTATATCAGTTTTTACTTATGTGGCTCTACTCTGAGCATGTATCGGACCTAGTTCTAATCTGCTCCTACATAAATCGAAATTGAAATTGTACAATCCCCGTTTATTTTACCAGGTTGCCTTTAGAGAAATTATGGTACTAAACCAAATCGACCCACCCTAATTGCTTACGTTTATATTGAAGTTGGAAAATTCACCGATATAACCATAAATTACATACCGGTGCCTCAATTACACCGTTTAAAGAGCACAGTTTGTATTCCCGGCTCATTCCACTCACATTCTGAATTGATTGCGAATACTTCTCAACGACAACAACAGCATAAAGTTTAGCCGTTTATTGTAATCGTTTCACTCAACATATAAATAAAATTTTCCCATTTTTGAAAAACCTCCAGTCTAAATCAGTAGTAGTAAACATCTTTATTTCTAAAAAAGGCTATCGACCTATCGGTCTTTCTGCCCTTGTTTAGTACATATAGTCTTAATCTAAATAAAAAACAAAGATAAAAATTCTCTTATTCTGGGTTAACAATTTAATTCAATAAATTTTCTAATTCTAATGACAAGAAAAAATAATTTTATTGTCCAGTAGTCAGTTGCGTTTGTAAGTGTTCGAGTAGCGTTGATGTAGGGAAACGGAAGCGGAGATTGTCTGGTTGGTCTTGTAAGACAAAGGGGATTCAGTATGGTCCAGTTGTAGGGGTTGTTTGTCCATTTTGTCTGTAGATGTATGAGTCTTTCCGAAATCTTTGTCATGTTTGTGCGTTCGTATAGTAGTTGGGTGGAGGGGTTGTGTAGTGGGTTTTGGGGGTGTCTTATTCGTGTTATTAGTCTTAGTGCAATTTGTTTTGTTGTTTGTATCTAACGTTTTGTCCTTTCTGTTCCGTTGGTCATGAGTATATGTCCATAGTCCAAGAGGGGTCTGCAGATCGCTTTGTATATTTTTGTCGCGGTATTTGTACTAATTCCTTTGTCTTTGTATGTTAGTGAGCGAAAGTGTTTTGTTCTTTTTATCGTTTCTGTTCTGATGTTTCGTATGTGTTTAGTAAATTTAAGTTTCTGGTCAATTGTGACTCCAAGGTGTTTTACGTCGTTTTTTCGTTGTGTCGTTTGGCCGTCTGCAGTTATTGTAGGGGAGTCAGCGTTGAGTCTGTGGTTTGTGAGCAGAAGTTGGTTTTTTGACGCGTTTGGTGTTAGTCTCCATTTATAAAACCATGTCATTGTGTTGTTTGTTAGTGTTTGGAGTCTTTAAGCTGCTCTCTCAGTAGTTTTGTCATGTACAATGAGTGCCGTGTCGTCTGCGTATTGTAATATGTATGCCCATCTGTCGATTTGATTTGTGTCTGGTAAGTTGTAATTGTATATGTCATGGCAGTATATATTGTAGAGAAACGGTGAGAGCGGGGATCCTTGAGGGAGCCCTTGTTCAGGAGAAAAAGAAAATGGCAGTGTTTTGTCAATTCGTACTTGTAGTTGTCTGTTTTCTAGTAAGTTCTTTATGGTGTGTAGTATATATGTTGGTGTGTGTTGTTTGTATAGTTTGTATAGTAAGCCTCTATGCCAGACACTAACAAAAGCTTTGTTAATGTCCATAAATAGGCAAGCTGTCTTTCTGTCGGTTAGGTGGGTTGTTGTATATAGTTAGTCAGAGTGAAGAGTGGGTGAATAGTCGAGTGTTGATGTTTGAATCCGAACTGATACGATGGTATGTACTTTCCGACCAGTTTTCCCAGTCGCTGCTTTATTATGTACTCAAAAACTTTGCTAAGTACTGGGAGTAATGTAATTGGTCTGTAATTGATCGGTTGTGTATTGTCCAGTCCATTTTTGGGTATAGAGATTATCAATCCGTTTTTCCTTGTTTTTGCAATTTTGTTATTTCTGATGCAGTTGTTCAATTCAGTTAGGATCAGTTTGTGTGTTTCTTGAGTTAGGCTTTTCAGGATTTTTGCCTTTATTTTATCTTTTCCCGGTGCTGTGTTTCTGATATGCGTTAGGGCTTCATCGTACTCTGTGTCTGTGATCAGTTTGCATTTACAGTTTGGTGAGCTGTTAAAATAGTTGAAGTACTAGTCGTTGATCAAGTTCCAGTTGTCATTGTCGAAGTTAGGGTTTGTCGTTGTGCTGAAGGCCTTTTGATGGTGTCTGGCGAACGCGTCAGCTTTCTCTTTGTCTGTGTACCGTTCTATTCCGTTTTCGTCAATTGTGTCAGTAGTGTTAGTTTTTTTGTATTGCGCTAGTTTCTTAATTTTTCGCCAGTATGTTTTGCCTTTGTCTTTTTGTATTTCTTTACATGTTTCTAGCCATTTGTCTTGTCGGCTATTGTCCAATCAAGGTTTTAATGTTTCTGTTGAGTTGGTTCAGTGTCTTTTTTAGGTCGTTATTTTGAGTGTTTGTATATAGTCTGTACAGTTCTCTCTTTTGTTTTATGAGTCTCAGTATGAATTTGGGTAGTGTATGTCGGTAGAAAGCATTTTTATTTCCGGGCTAAATTTTCCTATGGCTAGTGAAAGTTGTTGTTGTATGGTTTCTATTGAAATGGGCTGTGCTTGCGATTGAATGTAGTCATGTATATGTTGTTTCACTTTGTCTATGTCAGTCTTTGTTAGGTTTAACTTTTTCTCTATAGGAGGTGTACTGGAGGTAGGTTGCGTATGTTGTAAGTCTATGTTAAACGTAATAGCCAGGTGGTCGGATCCAAGTTCGTTGGTTAAGTTTATGTTGTTGATGGTGTTTGTTAAGTTTCTTGTGTGCAGTAGAACGTCTAACGGTGTTGAATCTGGGTTTGCGGGCATCAGAAAAGTTGGTGGGGTGTGCTGTTTTATAAAGTCCGAATTTTGTAAAAATCTTTTAAGCTGTTTAGTTTTGTTTTTGTTCAAATTAAAGTCGCCTATAATTATTGCATATTTATAGATGCTTGTTTTGGTCAATATTTTTTGTTCTAAGTTGGAGTGTGGGTGCATGTATGTCAGAAATATGTGTACAAGTCATTTAGGTAGGGTGTCGTAAAATGTATGCAGTTTAAATCAATTGTCTTTCAATCAATCATTTTATAAATTAAAATAAAAGAACACTTTAAACATGTAAATTTACGATTTCCTGGCTCTAAACTAATCAAGAAAAACTGGAGGGCTCAAAAACTCTTTCTGATAAGTCAGCAAGCAGCCAACAAATAAATGACACCCTTAAAGATAAAGCTGTTTGAAAAAGCTCCTGCTCATGCTGCAAGTTGCTGCAAATAAAGAAGCAAGAAAGGCCGCGTACATTCTTTCAGAGAACAAGCAAATAAACTGGTGAAAATGGTCAATTTTCCGACTGAACGTCTCAGCAGTTTTACCGCTAAGGTCATGCTGGACATTTGTCGTTTGTGCTTTTTCGGTAATTTGGAAAATATACGGTGGAAAAGTTGCACGCAATTTCCTAAATTGGCGTTTAAATATCACATTACCATATGCATTTTATTTAATTAATTGGTCACATTTCATGGATGAATTAAATCTATATCCAATATTTCGGTTATTTAAACTTTGTGCAATCAAATATGTAATTAGCCCTGATATTTTCAGCTAATGCAATTGGGGTGAGGCAAATATGATTTTGCAAATTGGTGATTCATTTGGCATATTTCATTTAAATATTTCATTAATATTTGGCCAATTATAAATGCACTAGCTTTGGAATATAAATTGACATTCATTTCACCGTTAAATGCTGAACAGAAAAAATATCCAATTCCAAAGTTGCCCATTCCAGTTTGCTGGAAAATTCTAAAAGTAATCTTAATCTCGAGGGTGGGTAGCTAAACTTCAGGTCATTTACAACCCGTTCCCTTTGTATATTGGAAACTTTCATCTCCCTCGCGAGAGTATACAAAATTCACCGGAGGAATCTGAGGGAATTCTTTTGAAAACGTAAACGGTCTTGTTCTTTTTGCATTGTTTGAAGGTCTACTTATTCATTTGCGCCAAACAAAGCGCTCTAAAAGCATAGTAATTCGTATGCTTCTGGAACGTTTTCGACTTTTGAGATATATACGAAACACTGAAATGCACAATTACGGTTTTTGTTCACCTGAACAACGCATAAAATACCAATCCAGCGTGCAAGTATCGGAGGTAGCCAATAATGATCAAAACCCTGCCGGAGCTAAAAATAACTCCCGATGGGGCAAAATGCCCCATCCCCAATTTCCATCCCCGCATATTTAAAAATCGATTATTTGCCAACTGAATTAAACAACTAGAATTTGGCTTCAATTTAACCTGAGGAAAATATCTATATTTATCTGAAAAGTATTCCATCCTGCGCCGTCAAGTATTTTTTTTCGATAAACTTGTTATGCAAATGCCTATAAACACGATAGGCGAAGCTTCCTCTAAAGAATACTTCAGATAATGTTACAAGGGTAGACTGAGCTGTTGAAGATAACTACGTTTGAAACCGTTCAACTTTAATAACTGGCCCTAATAATCAGCTGTCAGGCATGCAATCTGCTTAAACAGTTTTGAGATGGGTTATGTCGGACGTTCACTACATTCAGGGATTTTGTTCATGTTTTAATATGGAAATATCGTTGAGAATGTTCGGACACCTTGACCTCAGTTTTGGGCTCAATTTTCACTTGTTTTCTTGTCCAACCTAAACACAGTCTTTTAAAGCTCTTAACCGAGCTGCTGGGTCTGGAAATTTCTAAAGTCCTAGCAGGTGAGTAACAGATTAGCCCTTCAGTCAACGATGCTTAAAAGTTTCCGGCATTCAATCCAATTTTAATTAGTTCGAAACTTTTAAGGGCTAGGCAAGGTCACACTTGCAGGGCAATTATCAGCTAGTTGATATTGTGTGCTTTTATCTGAATTGAACATTGATTGATAAAGTTTTTAAACTTTAGTTATTGCACTTGAGGGATGTGCTATTGATTTGTCCTGTTAGTCCAAGAAATTCCAAGGGAAAAGGCACCTTTAACCTCTATTCAATCCCTGAAAGTTTATTGTGTTTTATACAAATAATTGTTTATGGTCTTAGAAAAACATGTTTACAATAATGATTAGGAAATTTTTATTTTGCTAATGGCATTAACGCTTAGTTTTCCTAATGTTGTGAATTAGTAGATAGACAGAAGTTTCTTATTCAACTGGCTGGAAACTAAAAACCTTTCATGTTATCTTTCTTCTTTTGTATTACCAAAGTTAATCGCTTGTTCTGATTGCACAGTTTGTTATTTAAAAATTAGTTCATGTGTGTTGCATTTAGAGTAATTTGTTTGAATAAATCAACTGTTAAATTAATTGATGTTTGGTTGAAACTTTCAATATTTTCATTAATAATTCCCACATCCTGTTTTCACGTAATGGTTTTTATTGTGGACCCTTAGAATTCACTTACGCTCTCGTTTTCTGTTTTTGAACTAGAAATGGTAATATTTGTTCGACGCGTTTCTCCGGCGTATTCAAAGAGACGTGAAAAACATGAAAATGTGAATTAAGATATGGAAAGTGCTCGTATTTCGTATAGTCGAGGACATGCCCAAATGGTTTCGAAGTTTTTTTGCGCCCTTTCTGTAGATATCCAAAGTGTCTTGGTCGTTCTTACGGTCTAGACCTGTATGAAAACAACCGTGTAACCCCGGTTTGCAAACACAAGAGCAAAATACAAACGGAATTTTAACAAAAATTCCTGAAAAATCTGTGGGTATGAGCCAAAGTCGAAACGTTTTCCACTTAAAGAACACTCCATGCGCTACGAAATTTATGCAAACTTGACTACCCAACACTTCCAGATATTGAGAAACAAAATGTGAAACTAAAGCCTGCAAAAGCAACTGAAAAAATTAAAAGTACATTCAAAAAGTATGCAAAACTGCCTGACGATGAGTCAAAATCGACACTTTTGCAGCTCAAAAACGCACTTTGAGCACCGAAATTCATCCAGAAATGAACAAATGAAACCAACAATGAAAATTGTCTGACAATGACTGAAAATCGAAACTTTGTATGCCGATAGCAGGAACTTTGCTGTATAAAATACATAAAAAATGGGTTTCTCGCTTCTTCAGTTTAAGCTGAAATAAATGCTTAACTCCGGGCTGCAAAAACTACTACAGAAACCAGACGCGATTTTGAAAAATTCTGGAAAATGAGTGAAAATTGAAACAATTGCCGCTTATAGAGCAAAGTATGCTCTAGTAAATTAATACAAAAAATTATCTGGTTTTACTGATTCCTCAAGAAAAATATGTCAAACTTCAGCCTAGCTAAAAAAACAGCAACTTAACTTTGAAAGTGTCTTCACAATTAACTGAAGATGATTACAAAGCCAACATTTTCCCATTTAGAGAACGCACTTTACCCCATAAAACACAGGGAATCAGAAATAGTAGAATCAATTTTAAAGATTAAGCTTATTGCCAAATAAAAATATGTAACTTTTTGAAAAAAGCATATTGGACTTTACCACTCTAGACAGCAGCAAATGCTTTGATTTAAAATAACAGCATTATAAGCTTAAAGTGCATTTGCGATTACAACCTCCACCAAACGTTTCGCCAGCACTTGTTGCAAACATTCTCAAAAGTGATGCGTGAGCCCAGTGAACCTCATGTTGTACTCGAAAATAAACTAAATACATTAAAAATATGGAAGCAGTAAACCGCATTTAATTACCATCCGAAACACGGAAATTTGTATGACAGCAATTACATTTATATTTTTATTAATTTGAAGCACTGAAATAAAATCTGGTCGTTTTCATCGTCACCTGGCTTATTTGGATTCAATACGGCCTTTTCTTGCACCTGAATGAAATCGATAAGAATCTCATCTTATATTGAAGTCAAAATAATTAAATAATTATAAAAAAAAGTCATAAAGACTTTATTTTTAATGATCTTTAAGTTTAATCCGATCCTGGGATCTACCACAACATGGATGATTAGACCACAACAGACGTAAAGACAGTGCACAAGAAAAAAATGAATGAAACAACAAAGAAAATGAAATTTCTGCCAAGCTCATATATTTCAAGTTACGAACCTTGAAATAAAAAGAAACTGGCACAATGAAATCGATGAATAAAACTCAAATATTTGCTGATTGAGAATTTAGTGGCGTCCGAACAGAAATGTTATAAATGTGGAAGTCCATTGAGGAAAGCCTAAAAACATTCCAAAGAAGCTACAGCCCAATTACATCTCCATGCCATTCGCCAAAAGTGAAAAGACGGAGAAGTCATTTTCGACCGTCTCATAAGGTAGATAAAGAGCCACAGCTAGCAGGAAACTAGGGGTGGATATGGCTCTTAAACACTATGGGAAAGGTCTAATAAAAAGCCAATCCTAGACCATTCCGGGCAATCCTTTACGGATAAGTGCTCTATTAAACTCCATAGAATAGCCTAGATATTTCCTGTATGTTATTGTGTCATATCTCCAATCGGAAGCGCGCCTAATAGCGCAATTTATCACTTCAGCTGAGTAATTTATTAAATCCTTCTAAGTGGTGTAATGAGATTTTCATTGCATAGAATCGAACATATCCAAACTACTTACGCTAATGAAAAATATATACACCTTGAATGTGTAAATATCTTCAAAGAAATAGAGACAGGTTTAAGCAGCTTTTGCCTACTCCATACTACAAATTGAGGGTATATGTAGCAAAAAGTAAATTTCGTGAAAAGAAAGCATGTACAAAAGGAACCATTCAGGAATTGAGAGCAAGAAATATGCAGGAAAAATGGATTTGCAGTAATGTAAAAAAAATCACCGGAAGTATTTCTTTGATTGCCAGTTGGATGCATCATCTTGCGAAGGAAATGGATAAATTGAAATCATCCATACTCCCACATGAATCCGAAGAAAACAATTTCGCCAATAGATATTATTTCAGTTCCCAACGTTTTCTAAATGTGTTCGTAAAAATTTGATTTGCTCTAAAGCAAAAGGAACATGAACGAAACCGACGTTAGACCCGCAATTTATGTGACAGTCACGGTTTTGATAGAAAATTACGTATTACTGCATAGAAAGCACATTTCTTCATCCAGTTTAGTTGTAAAACAAGTAATTCCATTAGCAGTAAAAAGTCATTTTTACTGTTCCAACAGATAAAGATAAGACAACCATTAAATTGGCATAAACCATAAAATTAATCTTGTACAGTATACCTACTTTAACTAATGTAATCCCAGCCCTAAACCTTCAAGAAAACTGGCACTCCGCCCACCGCTTTAGAGCAAGTTAAATAGAAATTCCTTGGGAGTAATTTAGGAGCAAACTTATTGAGGCTTATCCACACTTAAAACAATAAATTAGACCGGCAAAGAAGAAAGAGTTATCCGCTCTATTTACTAAAAGCCCACGATATTTTATATTTTATTTTTCCGTTTTCTTGTTCTTTCCAACCGAATATTTTATCGCACAATCTTGTTACACAGTGAACTGTAGCATTAATAATTTGCACCATGGAAGTTTTCGAGCAGTTTTCAGCGTAAATTGCTTCGATGAAATATATGACGAGCACCAGTCATCGTCAAGCCAAAGGCCAGCTATAATATTTCCGGAATTATTAATTAACTACGAATAATAAAGAAGTCAATGGAAAGATAATTGCTCTAGTGTTTTGGCCATATTCACTTAAAGGAAACGACAGTTTCAAACAAGTTAAGTTCAGGAACTTTTCCTTCCTTGAATGTCGATTGTTGATTATAGTGCCAAATAATTTTAGCCCTTAAACTGTGCAAATTTACTTTGGCATTTCAACTTTGCCGGTAGAACCGCACTAAAGGCCCACAAGTTCGATTCAGGTTTTCCAAACTGCTGTGACATTCAAAATCCATTAGGTTTATATCAGGTGAAGGGGTATAATAGGGATTAGTTTCGGGATTCTTAATGGGAGCAGTAGAAGTTCCAATAAAATCTTACAAACTGCGAAATAAACCAGGATAATTTCGGCTTTAGTCCGCTTTCAGGGCTATTTGCAAGCCCCTGTTTATAGAATGCTTTTTTCGGTTGTCTTTAGCCCTGATTTTATGAGCGAAGGGAACTTTGACTATTATTTCAATGGCAAACATCGTCTAGCTCGTTTCGCGAAATTCCTCTGATCTTACTGTATGGGAAGCGCTTATATGAATTTCTAAACTAAAAGCCACTTCTTAAGCAAAATGAGATTTTCCAGATTCATGCTTAAGTTTGATGGGGAAGGAAATTCTCTTGCGCCATTATATAGGATTAATACATTATGAGCATAATCCCGAAATTCGGATTTATTTTCCAATGGAAACCGTCCAGATTAAATAAAATATACAATGCCCAAAATCGCAATGTAAACTTTGCCAAGATGATGGAGGAAAATAAAAAATTAAAACACTAAAAAACATTTCTGTGTGCAATAAATTTCAAAAATAAATCCCTCTTAGCTAATTCCCCTTCAAGTTAATTGCTTTTTGTTACATATGGTGGAATGAAAGTGGTTAACAGAGGGATTAGAGCCTCGTTTCCCCCCCTTTTTGACTCATATATTAGTTTTCCACCGTATCTTTAGTATCTCTTCTAATGAGATAGAGCTATTTGGTATAAATGCTTTTAATTAGTTATTTTTGCTTATGAACGTCTGCGTGAGAAGAACACCAAAAAAAAATTATTTAAAACTTAAAAAATGTGAACCGAAAGTTAGTAGATGTTAAATTTATTTGATAAATATTTTCTGCCCACAGTTAGCGTCGGATTGCTAGTTCTAACTGAGGTTTCGCCTGCATTTGGGACAGACATTCTCAAGAGGTATGCGGAAATAAATATGTGCGTTGCAATGCAACTGTTTTCCAATTTTAGCGTCTTTTTTGATGAGCTACTGCATATTATTGTGTCTTTTCTTTATTTCATTGAATTCTCTTCGATTAGCTTCAGGTTATATGTAAAAATCTTCAGGTTTTCCTTGATTGTATTTTACAGCTTCCCTATTGGTCTACTAAACTGTTTTGTGGGATTTTTATTTGCAAATCGCATTTTTTTCGTTGAATTCGTTGTAATAATATACACCGTATAAATCATCAGTCTGTTTCAACAATGAGTTAACTTCCAGAGAAAGAGAACCTTGGGTTACAACTTTTTCTAGACCACCATCCCAGTGCAAAGGAGTAAAATTTTATTTTAACCTATACTTTCATATTTTCAGAGATTTTTGCAACAATTTCTTTCTCATTAACGCCATTTACACTGTTACCATCATTCAGTACCAGCTCTGGTTCTGAATTTGTCGAAAAATGTTTCAAACTTTCGAGCTCAGCAGTTCCGATTGGTTGTCTGTAACACATCTGAAACATTATTAACTCCAATCAATCGATGTTCTGCTTCAACTCCGTATGGTCCAGTTTATTCTTATGAATTTTTTTATCATTCATATTTGCAGTCCGTTTGTACTTGTGTAACGTTTCTACTTTGTATTGTTGTGTAACTTTTTCCTCTAATTCTTCATCATCTCTTAATAGCATACCGTTTTTCCTTTTCAATCCCTGCTCTCCTGTTGTTTTTGGGATAAGGTGACTAACTTTTCAACCTTTGAACAACGCAGTGTTTCCCAAGAGTACATATTTTTTCCTGGAATCAATGTAGATTCATGGCAACTTTAATGTTTGAAGCTGACTGATATATTTTCTTCATAAGAAATGTTTTGGGGTAAAGTGCCCAAGCTAAACCCTACGTGTAACATTGCTGAATACTGAAATTCTCTGGAAAATTTCAGTTTAAAGCAATTTTCCGAACCCATTTTAAATGCTTTTCATGCTTACCATGCTGCATCTTTTTGCTTATAAAAAATATACTAATTGCCTATAAAATTGGTTTAAAATTAAGTCGCAACATGAAGAGCTAATCCATTGATGAATCATGATGAAACCAAACCCATGAAATTCGAAATAATTTTTCTAATTATTTACTGATAATAGAGATATATAGAAAAACATTTTTAGTGGCCGTTCACTAAGTATTGCGGGCTGTAACTAAATTAATACCAGTCACTATTTCTTTATCAATGCAGTGCTATAGGATCCTCGGAATTTAATTCGAATTTGTAATCTATAAAATGTTAACCCATTTAATATGGAGTTAAGGTAGAGCCAACTAAACCCTCCAATGCTGCCTCCTCAAGAAGGGCCTTGATGCAATGTTGATAACCAAATTTTAAAAACTGTGGTAGATTTCCACTTGGATACTTAGCAACGTTGCTTTTCCATTCAGTGCCTGAAGGTTTCGATCTGAAGTCAAATATCGACAAAGAATTTCAAGCCTGTTGAATGAAGGGAAGTTGCCAAAGCCCACATTCATGATGAAAGTGTACCTGTGCAGCAGCAATTCATATCTGCGTTAGGCAGCGGATATAAATCAACCTGAAGAGTAGATTCAATCGCTACGTTGAAAAATCCTCTTTAATTTGCAGCAGTCTAACCTCAGGCGAAACCCAGCTACTGGAATCTGGAGCCATAAATTACGAAACTAACGCGCCACGCTCTGGAAGCGCAAAAAACTGGAACGATCGAAGTTGGAGCGGCGTAGTCGATATGCATCCAGCCTGCAAGCTGGGGGGACTTGAGAATAGAAATGGGCGGCTTACGATCCTTAAACCACGTGACGCTGCTTTCTTTCGTATTGCTGCTTTACAAAAGGTTTCTTTCCTTGTACGCGTGCAAAATGGAACAGATGAAAACCAGCTGGTTAAAAGGGTAAAGTGGCAGGCTGTTAGGTGCTGGGCAACTTGAACAGTTGCCACGTGTGCAGAGGTTTATTTGTAATTATGCGAGTGAGATGAGGCTCCTTAAACTAGGTCAGATGGAATGCTTCTTGACCGCAAAACTGCGAGCTAAGGCCTCTGCACACCGCTGGGTAATTCAGATAAATAGATTTTCGAATTAACCAAATATTCCATTTTCAATCAACAGCGATAAAATTCACAACTAGCTTCCCTTAGAGTTTATTGACTATCCAAAAGCTCCTACGCAGTCTTGAAATAAATGTCGTTTTCAAAAGTTACCTTGACTCTAAGTGCGCTCGAACATTGAAAGTGTTTTAAAGTTTCTACCCAGCTAATTCAGTTTTCAAAATATTCAATAATTCACAGAGATGTAGTGACAATCAGGACCGTTTATTTTCGCTATCAAAAGGAAAACTTTACTAATTTTACGTCTCTATAAAGTATCGTGGGTCTTACCACTATTAATTAGCAAACAGAACTCAATTAGTCACGATTCAAAAAGACGAATTTTTAGGCCAAAGTTTCTAAGAGAAAACTGGCTTGAAACATTTTATTATGTTGAGTTACTCTAAATGTTTTATAAGAGGATTGGACGAAAATAACAAAATGCCGGACATAATGTTATTTATCCATCATTTGCATGCATCCTTCCAACCGTTTGAGTATCAGAACGAAAGACTTGCAATCCCTATACTGTCTTAACGTGTAATAATGCCTTAAACTAAAGTGGAATAGCCCCTAAATTACCTTTTTATCCGTCCTTTCTAGCTCTTGGATTTATCACGATTAAATGGAATTCGTGACAGTTTTGCGGTATGTAATTATATTATTACCGCACGTTTGTTCTCCTTCTTACATAAAAAGACCGACCGTTTATTTCTCCAGTAAAAACTCCTCACTTGCCACCACAGGATTAAAGTGTGTCTGGCAGCCCAGTTCAGACATGTTATAGTCGCTTTCTAAATAATGATAAAAAGTTACAATTTAACAAAATTCGAGAAGAACTAGAAAAAAGTAATAAGGGTTTCATTGAATGATTAATTTTATCAGCAAGTTCTGATAAGCGGAGATGATAAGCAGGAAACTCTAGTTACAGCAAAGGATAGTATCAGGCTTAGAGAGCCGAAGAATTCCATAAAGACCATATTTTTAAGCTACTTAAAAAAACATGTTTTCTAAACTTGTAGAGCTTTTAAGCAGTTTCAAACTCTCTCTAGATACTTATTGAAAAGCAAACAATGAATAGCATGCTTTAAACAAGGTGCAAAAACCAAAAGAAGAAGAAAAATGGATATTAGATGGTATTACAAAGACACTGTTGCAAAGGTGTTTATGAAACCAAAAAGACTCTTCTATTGTTATCAATTTTTGTAAAATCATCTATGGAATTAGACTAAATCGAATAATCCTCTTAGGAATATTTGATCAGAGTAATACATTGTATCGGATAAATAATCCAATCTTACGCTCTGCAAAACATTACGCATTGAGAGATTATGGATAAATTGATTTAGATGGAACGCGTTTATAATGGAAACTTATTGCACATGTTGATTAGATATTTACTTGAGAGTGTGTACTTTAAGTATACACCAACCTGCACAATACACCTTAAAGCAATCATGCTTGAAGGAGTTAATGAAGATTGTTATAAGGAAAATGTCCAACTGATATGGTTTAATGAAAAAAAGGCTAATGTTTTGTGCTACTTGCTGACGATAGAGCCGTGTTAAAAGAAGCTTCTACAACAGAACATATTTTAGCTTCAATCAGCCATACTTCAGTCAGTGAGATATCGTCTGTTAAGCCTGCAGTCGTCGTCAGTTTGTTCACATAGACTTGTAACTTTTAAAAACCCCAACAAAAAAAGTCCAAAGGTGATTGCATCATCAAGATGATTGCATCATCTGGACGACCAATGCCAACCTCGAAAATGAGAAATAACACAAACAATGCAGTAAATAACAGATTCTCTGGCTGTATGGCATGTTGTTCTGTTCTATCGAAACCTTTTGCTGTCGAGATCCATATTTTGCACTTTTGATGCCATGCCAATGACCAAATGATGCCTCCAACCCACAATGGACAACGAAAAATTGCTCCTTGTAGATGCATCTGTTTCTGAACAATCACCTCGTATTACCTCGAAACACCAAATGGTCGAAGTTTGTCAGGAGCACAGCACACACCTTCCGGCTTTAGCTCTTGAGCCAGTTCAACTTTGAACGCATGAAGTCTCAAATCCTTTGAAACAGTTGGATGCAAAGTGGTAGTGGAAGGAACAATTACCTGAGCTCCATTCCAAATTGATTTGGTTGGACTTTCCTCAACATTTGCAGCTACTTCTGCGACATTTTGAGTGGAGCGACCAAGAGGAACGGGGGTTTCTTCTTTAACGGCATTAACAGACCCAGTTTGCTGAAATTTTTGGACTAACCTTCTCACAGGGGTACGCATTTTGCGAACTGGAAACATTCTACCACTTTGATAATACATTTTTAGAAGAAAAATTCCGTGTTGTATATTTCAAAACCGTCGTTTTTAATGGAAAACATTTTATCTACATATTGTGGTGTCTCTTATATGTGAGAGAAAATGTCAATGATCATCAAAATTGCATAGATATCCACTGGCACAAAACTCGGTATAGAGAACTCATACTCACAAATTTCCATCTACTATATAAAATAGAATCCAGTGTTTCCTGCCACGGTTCCAGAGCTTTGAACAAGCTTCACGTACTATATTGCGACAACTAACAACATATCAATACTTTTTTAATTTTATTTCTACTTTTCCTCCATTCAAAACATGTATTTTCCAAACCCTTCCTCTATTAAAACGAGCTTTTTCTTCGTTAAAGTATTGATGAGTTAGAAAACAATGAGTTGCTGATGGAAGTCCAGCCTAAATATTAAAATTCCTGGAATGCTTCTCTTTAAACTGGATTACCGTTTCCAATTTGGGTTTAATTAGTCGAACGAAAAGTAATTTATAACATTTTAGCAGTTGCGATTTGCTTTCTTGAATTTAACCCAATTTTTCCACGGTCTTTCAGCTATTTCCTGTTTTGTTGAGGCACTAGCCCATATTTGAATCAAGGTTGGTTTTTCAATACGAAACATTCAATTCCAGCAATTCCTTCACGTTCGAAATTAGAACAGCATTGCGAAAAATTACTGAAAACATTAATTCTGTAAACTGAACTGACATGGATCGTTTTCTTCCACATTGTAAATATTGAAGAAATTAGTTGAATGGAAAGCATTATCATCCTATCAAAACCGAACAAAAATAATGAACTTTTATTTTAAATCATGTTTTTATATAGTCCCGTTGAATAATGTCTGAAACAAAAGGGACTTGTGCAGTAGTTCACCTATTATTTGTTATTATTGTGCTCTAGAGATCCATTAGCGCATTTGAGGAAATAAAATTTGCACCAACCGCAATTATTGCGGCACTTGGGACCGCACCATTAACACATGTTCTCGAAACGACTTTCCATACAGGCAAATTCATGGAAAGTTAGGTCCCATAAATGATTATAAGCAGGCAGATAAAAGCCCAATTTTACGTAGACAGTATTAGATGGAAGTCCTTTCATTTAAGGGAGCCTCTATTACCTCCAATTTTACGATCAGGGATTTCAAGCATTTATCTGGAGTGTTTTTCTTCAGTAATTTCTTTTTCGTTATCTGGCTCTGACAATAAAATACCTTTGAGTGGAGCAGTAATGGCTCATTTTCCTAATGGAATGCACCAATCGCTCCAAGATTAAATTAGCTTCAAGTGGGTTTATGGTGTCATCAAACTTTCTACGATTGGCGACAGCAGTGAAAAAAAATTGCACAAACAAAATAAATAAATCCCCAAACTGCTCATTCTATCTCCGAAAAACCACCAACACCGTAAAATGTAACAATATTGCATCGTAATTTAATTTAAATCTGAAATCCTCCACCAAACATTGTTTCCCAATATTGATCCAGTTTGACTTAACTAAACTAATTCGAGAACGAAACAGCATCCGGTTAAACAAAGTTTAACGGATTTACTGTGGTTGTCGGGCTGACTCGTTGCTGGTTTTTTCCTTTTGCGCCCAGAATTCTATAGAATTGATTTCACTGCTGGTCAAGGTAGAGCGCACTTAATTTAAAATTGCATTATATCCCATCGCACAAAGCCAATTGAAGAGCGTAATTAAATTAAAACAGAACAATGTAATGGAATAGGGAGAAATAAAAAAAACATTGACACGTTGTGAATTAATTCGATTGCAAACTCTGAAAATACATTGACGAGTTTATAGGCACATTTGGGATTTTGTGGTTTTGGTTTTGCTGAAACAATGCAGGTTTATGGGCAACTCTAGTTTATTAATACGCAAGTTTCATGCATTTAACATAAGTTTATATTTAACTAGTGCGTTCCAGCTTTATTGTGATTGACCCATTGAATCAGAAAGTAATTAATTGATAGTATTAATCGCTGTTTGAAACAACACACTTGAAACCGCCGACTAATAGATTATAAATTAGGGTATGTTGTGTCGCAAGATATTCCCTCTAACTGGGTTAAGCTGGCTCCACGAAGTCGTTATTGATAAAATCACATAACTCAGTTCAGCAATTGAATAAGCTGGTCTAAAACAACAGCCACCCTTCACGCCTGGAACAGTTCAAGACGACCAACAACAAGATAAATTATTTCTAATTATTATTGTTTTAGCTCACGTCAGCTAACTTGACTGACCGACAAATTATTTATTTATTATTTAAATAATAATCCTCCCCTCGTTCCTAAACTTCGTTTCCTTAAAAGTCAAGGTGAGGTAAGTATATCAAATATATTCATTTTTAGCCCTCAAAATTCAAATTAATCCCATGCGAATGGCAAAATAATATCAAGCGGCTTGTGACGAAAAACAAATTTGGGCGCTTTACAAAACATCTTAAATTACTTTCCGTGTAGCTATTTTAATTCAAATGTACAATTTCTTTCAATTCTCCAACCCACATTTTACGAATTATAATTTAAAAGCCCTTTCTTCCAATTTATAGTTAATATGCTTTTCGTAACGTTTCTCCCCGAAAAAAATATATAACTCCTTTCTTAAATATAAATCGAGCGGAAAAAAGTGGAAACGCGATTTTATGGAAAGCGTATTTTAAATTATTGGATCGCATGAGAAATGTTTAACAAAGAAATTTATGTGGTGTTTCTAATCCAATTGCGCAACGAATATTGGGATTACTTCTTTTTGAACATGTTTGTTTTGGTCTCATTGGTACATTAAGTTAATTACCTCTAGCCAATTAATCAGGAAAATCTGTCCACCTTAATTTTATAAGTTGAAAAGAATTTACTTTAGCTTAAGGAGATTGAGGGAAAGTTTTAAGACTTTTTGCGCCGTTTAGGTTCTACAGGGCGCTAGGGATTTTGGCCAAAAATGCTTTCAGTTCGCTTCTGAATATTGCAAGATGTTTTTTTGCTATAGTGACTTGCTTAGTCTCTAAAAGTAATTTTAAAAGAAAATTAAACCAGGTTGAAGAAAACTCTCATAATTTCAGTTAGTTCAGCTGCTAGTGCTATAAAAGTGCAGCGCCTTAAACATAAATGTAACAAAAAATATTGCTTCTAGTTGAAAGACAAGGTTCTACAGCATAAAGGACAACTGGAGGTAAAAATTTATTTTTTATTATACGGGAAATATATCACTCGTGACTCAAACCTGTTAGTTTCAAAAATTTAGGTCAAAATGTGTAAATTTACGAGTCAGTCCATTATTGGACTACTTGAACAATAAGTTTCTCAGTTGCCCTTCTTCAAGAAAATCCGAATTTTTTGAAGATTTCTCCAAACAATTTATAACAGACAAACCATTCAGATGGAGCTATAAGTTATGGATGGCTACTAACTTTGTTAAGATTCCAGCTTAAAACTAGCAGAAATAAGCTAGGAATTGGGCAGACTTTCCAGAGAGCGTTGGAAAGCCCCAGCAGGATCCATCAGCCCCAACAAGGGAACACCTGGACCAGGCAGCCGAAAGACTCACCAGGGGTATCAACAACGCTCTGGCAGCCTCAACAAGTCTATCCTTAGTTCTGGTAGCCCAAATGGACAAAATTCCTCACTGGTTAAAAGCAAAAATCAGAGAAAAAAATCGGATAAGACACAGAGCCATGCGAACGCAAGACCCTCACCTGAAGAGACAAGCCAACCGCCTCGAGAATGCGAGCAAGGAAGCCATGAAAATCCTTCGATCTCAACTCTGGGAAGATCGCATGGACGAAATAGAGGCTGAGTCAAGAAGAGAACTCTGGAAGCTGGCCAGGTGCCTCTCAGCAAGGCCAAGGAAGTCAATACCACCAATCTAAGAAAACGACATCACCACTGTGGATCCCAAGGAAAAAGCTGAGCTCTTTACCAGCCACCTAGAGCTCCAGTTCCGGGAAAACCTGGTTGATCATGGCATCAGAATGAATCAAAGTGGACAAAACGCATAATGCAGTGGAGACCACGACTGCACAAGAGAAGTATTGGTAGATCCCAGAGATGGTTGGTAGAGTTCGGCATCAGATAGCACAAGACAAAGAAACATGGAAACTGGCACGGGAGGTCTATGCCCAGGAGTGGACTACGAAGTACTGTTGAAAGAAGAAGAGGAAGAAGCTTTTTGATTAAATTTAGTCACGATATTTAAATACACCTAATCTGGCGAGATTTGATCCAGCTGTGAATTTGAAATTTCGATTTTTTCGAAAAGAACACAGGAAAAGCGGTAAAATAAAAATATTTTATCAAAATATGGGAGGGGTCGTCAGCACAAACCGAAATTTTGGAAACGCACCAAACGATTGAAAAATTAAACGCCCACATTGTCGACCCAACGACAATCTCCTAAAATGAAATACTCCAATTCAACCAAAATGTTAATTCGGAAATAGCTGTGTTCATGCAAAATATATCTCCGGTTTCCATCAAATTGTGAATTTTTTTCAGTATGTACTCATATTTTATTGATAGCAGTGGAACATTTTTGCAAATAAACTCAGTCATTCTATACGAAAAGTTCCAGCTAAAGTCCTCAAGTTTTGAAGGAGTAACAGCAAAGACTCTAACTAGCTGATTCTATTCTTATTTCTCGCTCTCTAGCTTATTAGAGATTTATAAAGTCACATGTATGCTATGCTGAATAAATAGAAACAGGAACCAAAAAGCAATGTTCAATGTATTAAATTATTCAAAAAGATGGGTTTTCCGAGGGCCTATTCATATCAAAATGTTTCATAGTTGTTTGTTTTATCAGTTCGTTCTGTACGCCTGATAACTCAAACATACCCCAATAAGACCCACATTTTCCGTCAGAAGCAAGCTGGGAAATTCAATTAACCATCCACCACTTGGGCATAAGTTATAATTTAGACGCCTTAATAATTTGAATGCCCAAGTTTGTTTGGACGGCTTTTGCTGCTGAATCGCGAGAATTTTATTTCCGGTTTATTAAGTGGCTACTGTAAATTTATTAACTGTATTTGTGCCAAAGTTAATTTGCTCAAGTAGGCAGAGAAGAAAAAGTAAATCGTGGGAGATAAAACTGGCAATATTTTACATTTTTCGTTGGTGCTTTAACTTTAGTTGTCACTTTTTCGCGTGTTTTTGTCTGTGTGTCTAGATAAATTAGGCACATTCTATGTCTAGACTGGAAGCCATAAAATCATTGACTGGAAATAAAATTACAACGCTATTTATCCTAAGCAGCCAAAAAGCCCCGATTTCGTCAATGGCTGCAAAATGCAAAGTTGATATTCATTCGTTTACTTTCGCTCAGTCTGCAACCGAGCAAAAACTGCCTTTCCACTTTATCAAATACAAAACTTTCCCAGTAATATTAAATTGCTGGTACATAGTAAATAAACGGAAATACGAAATCAGCGCGATCGCATAGAGAGGCAATTGAAACAAAGTTCGGCGTTTATTAATGGGCTTAAATGATATTCAGAAAGTTTTCGTCCAGTGGTTGATGCTTAATTTAATTTCTCAGTTTGTATTCCAGCAGCGAAAGAGTTGATTATTGTTAAGGCACTACTAATTGAATCAGTTCATCAAGTTAATTTTCTAATATGCTGAACAATTTCGGCATTGTTGTTGAATAACGAGTTGAAAAATGTGGTATTCGCTAAATGCCAGCAAAAAGATTGGAAATGAATTGTTAAGCAAAGTGGCGTATTTTCGAAAAATAGGAAAAAGTTTCTGTTAAAACTGTACAGAGATATTGAGGCTGAATCAATACCATTCGGCACGAAATGTATGTTATCAAATGTAATTTAATAAACGCGTACAGCGTCAAGTTGTGGAGGCCATGAAAATAATTAATAATGTATAAAATAAAATATACGGAAATTCATGCGAGTAGTAATGTTTATATTTTTCATGTCGGCAGTTTCCAATTGAAACTGGAAAATACATATTTTAGGTATTTGCAAATGAAATATTAAATATTGTGAAATACATGCCCTGAACCGCAACTTGTACAACGGATAAATAGATTGTGTTGTTATTCGCATGTTTTATTTCTGGATACCTGCAGAACAGTTATTGTAATTTTTTTGTATAATTCAACCGCTTTAAAAGTTGGGATTTGTTTTTGTTTTAAGCTGTTAAAGCCGACGGGACCGATTCGTTTAAATCAATTAACCCAGTTTAACATTTTTAATAAATACCTTTAAATTTAGTATACAAAATTAATTTGCTAAGTCAATTTTATTATCACATATAGAAATGTTTTTCGGGCTTTGAAGCCGTGGTCCATGGGAATTTCTTCCTGACGTTTCGTCCACAACTGCGGTGGACATTATCAAAGGCGATGAGGCAGTGGGCGAAGTGATCTCCCATGCTTTCCGACTAAGACTGGTTCAACTACTGGATTCTTTGTCGTATTTATGCGGTCCGGCCGTGTGAGCTCATGCGTGAGGAGTGAGAGGCGCTTCAATGGTTTTGGCGTACAGGCTGTTTGCCGCAAAACGCGTTTCCAATCTGGATTAAGGACCGTGACTTCTTCTTTCCTGTTAAAATTGTTGTCATGTTTGAAGATCTCAATGGCCTCTCTGGTTAGTCTCGGATAATACCGTTGAGATTGGTGCAAAATGTCCACTTCATCGAAAAGTATTTGGTGGCCGTCTAGAAGAGCGTGTTCCGCTACTGCTGATTTTTGTGTTCTGTTGTTGTGTGTCCTAATCTGCAACTTCTTTTATGCTCAGTGATCCTCGTGATTACACTACGTTTTGTGGTGCCGATATATGCTCTGACACAACTGCATGGGACCCTGTAGACTCCTGGTGCCGATAAAGGATCCCGTTTGTCCTTGGCCGATCTCAAAACCTGTTGGATTGTTCGAGTTGGTTTAAAGACTGTTTTCACTCTGTGTTTCTCCAGTATCTTGCCGATCCTGTCCGTGACTCCATGTATGTATGGGAGGCAAGCCCAACCCATACGCTCATCATGCGTACCTGTTTCCTCAGGACGACCTCCCCTGTTTCTTGGTCGAATTGCTCTATTAATCTCGTTCTTGCTGTATCCATTCCAACCAAAGGCTCTTTCTAGGTGTTTCAATTCTCTTTCTAACTCATATGGTTCGCAAATTCTTCTGGCTCTTTCGGTGAAGGTTTTAATGACTCCTCTCTTTTGACTGGGATGATGGTTTGATCCACTGTGCAGGTACCGGTCGGTATGTGTCGGTTTTCTGTACACCGTGTGGGCCAGCTTTCCGTTGGTTTTTCTGGTTACCAAGACATCTAAAAATGGCAGTTGCCCATCCTTCTCCACTTCCATAGTGAACTGTATTTTTGAGTTGATTGAGTTGAGGTGCCTCAGGAAGTCTTTAAGTTCAACCAAACCATGGCCCCAAACAACGAAAGTGTCATCAACATATCGAAACCAACACTTAGGTCTCCTCGCGGCTGTGTCCAGAGCGTCCATCTCAAATTTCTCCATAAAGTAGTTGGCTATCACCGGACTAAGGGGGCCTGCCCAGTTGCTACTCCATCCGTCTGTTCATAGAATTCGTTTTTCCATCTGAAAGTAGGTTGTGGTTAAGCAGTGTTCGAACAGTTTGGCGATGCTTGGTGGAAATTCTCTCTCAATAAGTTCCATTGCCTCTTTGATTGGTACAATTGTGAACAACGAAACAACATCAAAACTCACAAGGGTAATAAATAAAAAAATAATTTTATTATCCTTATGTTTGGACCACTCTGGAATGAACGTTTGCAATTTCTACACAAAACGGTTTGGTCATTGCTATTTTCTTAAGCACAAAGTTGAAATTGAAATATCACTCTACAACCCCATTATCAAGGGACAATATAGCAAACAAGGTACACCTATAAGCATAGGGCAAGTCCGGGAGAGTGCGACCACTTTTCTGCAAAGTACTCCAGGAGCCTGAATTTTACCTTACGACACAGGGGTTTCCCCAATATACTACTATTATAGCATGAAAACTTTAAAACTGTAATTAAACTGTGAAAAAGCATACGCAACCAGAACTCTATTAAACCAAAAACGAAATGAAAATGTTTAGAAAAACAGTAATTCACTCAAAACAAACGAATTCAACCATTACTCATGTTCTTTCTGTTTCTTAGTCGCCAGTTTTCCGCTACTTTGTGCAATTTTCGTGCATCCATCGGTGGCACAACAAACATTGCATCCAATCATCTTTGAGGGCGGTCTTATTATAATTTTCTCCACATCCGGCGCAATCGTTTTCGTCACAAATAAGGTCAACGTCGTCTTCTGAGCCTACGGCCGGTTTGGCTTCACTATCAGAAGAAGGGATTTCTTTGGATTTCCTGTTGAAAGTTCATTTCTCTTTTGGGTTCTTTTAGAGCATAACTTCATAGTTTTCGCCAAAGCAGTTCTCTTAACTTTTTCTCTGTGTTCAGAGGCCTTTAAAACTGTTGCAATTGGTCTTCCTTGCTTTGAAGGGGCCTTGGCCTGAACACTAGGAACGGGGGAAATTTAATCTAAAAGTTTGGCAGGTGTTTCTTCTACAGCAGTGCCTCGCCTTCTCCAGTAGAAGACTTTTCAGAAAATTGTGGAGGATCCCAGTGTGGGCATCTTAGTTGCGGAGAAGTTCTGTTTTCGAGAGCGGGTGGATTTGAAGCATCCATTTTTAAATATTTTGGAAATCGAGATGTCATGTGTACCAACGCAGAAGAGTTTGGCGCCTAGATTGCAAACCAACAGCAGAACTGCTTCAACAGAAATGTAGGCGTAATTCGGGATAGCGTCTGAATTAAATGGAGCAATTCCGGTTGCTCTAAAGCCCAAAACACCATTCTGAAGGGTTTTACTTAAGGATGTTACATTTCAGCATGTTTATTTGGTATTTTGCCACCATCCATAACAACCAAACCGTGCATACGAAATGTTGGTTGTGGTTGCGCCGTGGAATTATATAAATAATAAAAACCTATTCCTGCTTATAAATAGCTGTGGGTCTGCATTCTCTGAAATAATCATATTTGATAGATTGCCAATTTGAATAACATCAAGCCAGCCTATAATTAAACTAAGCAGCAGCCTGCGTAAACATTGGCTTTAATAAATGTAAATGCAATCCATTTTACGGAACACTTTTAATCTTTTTCGTCCAACTTTCATATTCAGAGGGACAGTTCAAAGGAATCCCGGAATGGAATTTTATGTGGCGGGTTTTGTTCGCCATCGCAAAACTGTCCCAACTTTAACATAAGAGAAAACCATAATTAAAATTTCTGAATCAAACGTTTCCCGCAGCTTGTCCGAAAACTACTTCGACTATGTAGCGAACTTTAAACTGTCCCCTATTCGTAAATTCTTTCACGGAATACTTTGCTTGAAATGTAGGTCTGTTTGCTAACCAAGTGGCTATTTACATATCCGCTTTGGCAAACCTACAGAATTTCACATTTATATTAAAGGAAATGGAAAAGGATGTGATGCACTGGATGTGGGATTGAAACTATTACATTTTTGTTTGTTTACAAGCGCTTTAAGAGTGGGCTAAAATGTGTCTGAATAGGCAACAGCTAATTTAATTACATTAAGCTAAAATTTTCTGTGAAAATTGTATGTTAAAATTTTGAGTCGAAGCTGAAGAAAGTGGCTGACAGAAGAACATAAAAGCAACTTCCTCAGCTGAAGATTCGGCGTGCTTCTGTATCTTTTCCAAAATCACACTTTATAAATGGAT
Source organism: Dendroctonus valens (assembly GCA_024550625.1). Classification (NCBI taxonomy): domain Eukaryota; kingdom Metazoa; phylum Arthropoda; class Insecta; order Coleoptera; family Curculionidae; genus Dendroctonus; species Dendroctonus valens. The sequence goes on along the minus strand of JAJTJO010000032.1, from coordinate 1,143,938 downwards.
TTCAGAACAGTGAAGATTAAAACAAGTGAACAGTGGAGAAGAGAAGAATATCAATATGGATTTTTTCATCGAAGTAATTATTGATTGGCTAAAATTGTTACAGAAGAACGAACAAGCAACTTCCTTAACGTGCATCTGGTTGTTCATGAATAACTTTTCAAAACTAATGAAAAAACAGGGAAGATTGCGAACAGTGAAACAGTGAAGAATGCCAGATCTGGATTTTCTGATTCATTGATCTTCTTTAGCTCACTGTTTGTTTTGCGGTCTAAAGTTCGTAGAATTTTCCTGTTTTTAAGTTCACAATTTATCATTATTTCCAATTCTTGGTAAAATTATATTTAATAAGTACACTGGTCTACAAAAAGCTTTTTTTTTAATGTAACATGATTACCTTTTAGTAATTTCTATGTAACTTTTACCTGCTGATTCCGAAAACGAGACTGAAAACCCTGTACCACATCTGGGTTTTTGTTATAGACACTGGCAAAAGTGTGGTAAAAATAAGGAAACTATCGTCTCCAACTAAATGCCCAGCGGCCTTGGTATTTCGTTTCAATCGTTGCTATATCCTGATCAAATCTCTCACCTTCTTCATCACTTAAAGCTCCAAGATTCCCAGGGAAAAAGTTGATATGCGAGTGAAGGAAGTGAATCTTAAGGGACACTCAGCAACCCATAGTCTTGTCCGTTTTCAGAAGGTTAAGTACTAAACTCTTGTAGTTATCTTCTCTGTTGTTGCCAACAAATCCTTTCACTACCTTCACAAATGCTTGCCAAGCTGCCAATTCTTTTTTGTTTAGCTTTTTTTCAAATTCAGCATCACTTATAACCTTCCTGATGTCAGGTCCAGTGAAAACACCTTCTTTTATTTTCCCTGCACTAAGTCGTGGGAAAAGTTCCGACAGGTACTTGAAAGCTGGTCCCTCTCTAAGACCTAACTTAATGTGCAGAGGAGGAAGTAGCACATTTTTGGGATCAACCAAAGAATCGTTCAACACATTTTGTTCTCCTCGAGTATAAGACTTTCTTGACGGCCATGCTCGTTTAACAATATTGATCTTTTCGGTCCCTGCTGTCCCATAAACACAAAAAACAACAATACTTTGTATAGCCACCCTGAAGTCCCATTAAGATAGCTATCACTTTTAGGTCACCACATATTTGCCACTTAAAATCATCATACTTGATTAACCCTAGAATTGCAGAGAAGTTGTCATAAGTCTCCTTCATTGAAACAGAGAGATGGCAAATAGTCTAATTCTTCCTCCTTTGCAAAAGAGGGCAACTCTTACTAGTCTTCCAAGGACCCTGAAGTTGAGACTCATGGAGGTAACCGGCACTGAAGAAGTGCCCCACCAAGAAACGCCCGCCAGAGGAAGACGCATGTACTGCGGCACCAAAAAAAATAGAAAAAACAGTAGTACAATAGTGTTACAAATGCAACACACACATGTGCTTACAGCATATCATGGCACTATCTCAAAGCTGCAGGGAACTTGTATAAAAGCTCCTTTGCAAAGAGTTTTCTTTTTCATATGGTGCCAAATCTATTACCCTTTTAGAATTTGCTTGTTTTTTACCTCAAGATTTAGGGTTTTTAACCAAAAGCGGTAAACTTATGAATGTGTTTTTTCTTTTTCATTTATTCTTTAACCCTTGTTATTTTCGTATTATTAAACTTGAGTTGATGTTTTTTTATTAAATCGACTTATTTTAGTCTATTTTTTCATAACAAGAAAAGTAAGAATGAAAAAGTCAGTTTTTCTATTTTTTTAAATCTCTTGGTCTCTCAGACCGTTGCGACTAAACTTTTTCAAAAACATCGGCGCGACTACCGGAAGGTTAAAGAGAGAAATAATGTCATATGGTATCAGGAAGCTAAACACATAGACCAGTGTTATTTAAAACCCATCTTTCTCGAGTAGATTTGGAGAGAGAAAAATTTGGTGGCCTTTGGAAAAATATACACCAAAGCTGGACGAATGCCTGCAAACTATGCGTCTAATGCAATTGTTGACGATAAAGACATCAACTTTGTGATTCCTTATTATCGATTATCGTCCTTTTGTTTCGGTGGGAATTATTAATGAAATACATTACCTGTTCGAGCCCCCATTGAGAAATCGTCGAAATAATTCATGTCTGAACCGTATCAATAATAAACGAAAATATAGAAGGTTAGTCCTGTTGAGCCTTTGGCTAAATACAGTTTAAGAGTCCTGAATTGAATTCCAACTGCAACAGGTTAATGATAAATACATACAATTATTACATAATTCAGTTCGTTAGGTTTTCGAATATTTGCTTAAATAAACTCCAGACTAATCTATTCGTTTCACGCATATCTAAAATTGGCTAAACTCGCAAATTACTGATTCCTTAACGGTGTTCGAGAGACTTTCGTCAGTTTCAAATTAGAAATTCAATTAAACGTCAACTGTTCGGCTCGAACTTTCGAGGATTTTAGCGTATTAAAAGCCATAGAAATGTCATATTCACGATTCGAATTTGAATCAAAAGGACGCATTAGAATTGTGGGAGTTTCAAGGCTAATTCACGCATATTTGCCTTTTCATCTGCCCATGTGTTTCGGTTCTTGGAAGTACAACTACTTATCCATCTTCTATAGATTGAAAATCTCTAGCAGTTTCAAGTTTTTCGGTGAAAACCAGAAAATTTCCTTGAATTGTCCGCATTCAAGAGGCAAAGGCTTTGAGGTGATGGAACATCGTTACTTGCTTGCAGCTGGCCATCTAACTAGCACTGCTTGCATCCGCATCTCCAAATATTCAAAAAAAGTGTCCTATTTTACGTACCAAGGATTTTACCAGGAACTAAACAGTAATAAATCTGATCTTCTCCATTATAGCTGCCAATATTGCACTTGATCAGCAACTGCAAACCGACTTAATAACATGAAGCATATGACGCGGTTTGCACAAATCAGCGTTTAAAATTTTATAAAATGAAGAGTCAGTCTAAACTCATATTTCATCAGTTTTCATTACAGCCGACAGAGGAATTCAATTAAATCCGATCACAGAGTGAAAGCGCCTGAAAGCAATTTAAGCGCTTTATTAACTGAAATGTAAAACTTTATTTCAATTGCTTTTCTCCACTTAGGCGCAACTTGTATATTTGCAGGTGTAAGTTATGCAACAACTGAAAATCTGCAGTTTTTATTTTCAGTTTGAATTGCATCGAAGGAAAATATTGAGTTTCATTGGCCTGGACTGATTTTGATGATTTTCTTGGAGTCATTAAGGATTTAAAACCCAAACAGTTAAGTGCATTTTTGTCCATTAGAATATTTGTCATTGAAATCTCAAACTCAGTTTGTTTGAAGGATTGCTCAACTGAAATTAGCATCTTTATTTGAAAACTTTTCGAAATTGAATTCCCACCTGAATTGGGTTAAAAAGTTCCATAATTTGCAAGTGACTAATGTTTATACAATATATTCAGGTTACGATGGTCGTTTGAAAGTTTTATTCCCCAGCTACCAAATAAAAGGAATCTTAAATCCCCATTTGCTACATCGCTTCCTGAATGCTTAAAGCATGATTTGGGGTCGGGCTTTCCAAACTTTAGCTTGCTAGTAGAGTTTGCTAGGTGCGGATCGAGCAGATTCAATTTTCCTAAACATCTGTCCCTAATCGCAACTTTACCCGAAAGACTTCCACAATGAAACTGAGCTATCGCAAACTAGAACATAAAGAAATCTCGCATTTTCACTAGCAATATGATTAGGAATTAGCATATTTATTCAAATGCACTCATCTGTGCCCAAATTAGACTCACAGGCGCACTGCAAATGCCGTGCGATTAATTCGTGATTCTAGTAAATTATTCCCTATCAGATTTTGCATGTTTGCACTGAATAGACAACTGCTGGGCTTATCAGCAAAACGGTTTTTCCATCGAGAATCATTGCTGAGCGTATGGCTAATATGCATTGCCAGTGCTAATCGGACTGTAAGACTAATGGGTCGAAAATCACACTACAATCAACCGTAAACAACATTTTTAACTGAAACTAGTGGGTTTTTCGGGTTCTTATGCCGTGGTAAAATAGAATTTCTTCCTGGCGTTTCGCAAGCAAGAGTGGCTTGCATCTTCAGAGGTGGTTTGCTTGAACGCTTAGATTGAAGGAAAAATTGGTTTAAATTCAACCATGCTGAATAATTATTGCACGCGTGGGAGCTTCTGAGTACCTCCAATTTGCTCTCTTATTCCAGCTTCCCAATTTAATGTTGAAAACAAATTATAGTTTTTGGAAATAATGCAACCATCATCCCTTCTAGATTGTAGACTCGTAGATGGTTCCATGAAATATTGCTTGCAGAGTCGATTTCTGCATAAGAGGAGAGAATAGATGTATAATGTTCTTTACTTCATACAGGGATGGAATGAAATAGCGCCTCAAAAACTGGGAAGCACAAAAACGCAACGCCGTTTCAGTTTTTGGATGAATCGCAGCTTTCATCTTCTTAAGAGTTAATTTTTATTTTAGAATTAAGCTTTTGCATCCGGTGGTTTCATGCTAGATTTTTGGTTCTTCAAAAAGCGATATCGGGTAGTAAAAATAGCAACTTTTACATTGTTTGACACGCGATAAGTCCCAAATGAGTTTCTATATCTGGATTCAAACGTACAATTTCGTACATTAATTCTCTGTGCTCCCAACTATATTCTATTCCTGATATTACGAACATGGGATCATCTTTTGTTCTTTTTAGTATATTTTGTCGAATAAAAGTGTAGCTTTCCACAATAATTGCTCTATTTTCGAGATGTGGAACCATTTCAAAGGATCCATTCTCTTAAATTTTCATTAGTGTCTCACGTTCCTTAATAGTTTCCGGGTTTTTTGCTTTTGTTCAGTTTTAGTTCTTTTTCAAAGAAAATTTTTAGTTTCTTCACGCCCTTTGAATGCCGATAATATTTTGGCAGGTGGTTCGCTCGTACTAGTTAGTATCTTCTGTTTCTTATTGCTTGATTCTTCAGCACCACATTCTATAATTGTCCTCAGCTTCGTTGGTAAAACACAAGGTCTGCAATGTCTTCTTCCTAATCTGTTAAAACTTGGATTTGGTCAAGTGATACAAAGAGCCCAAAGATAAAGTTATCGGTTGACATTATCAGAAAAATAGTTTCTTTCTTGCCATATTGAATACTATACTTATATCGTTTCCTGTTAACTACGTAGTAGTAGTAAACATCTTTATTTCTAAAAAAGGCTATCGACCTATTGGTCTTTCTGCCCTTGTTTAATACATGTAGTCTTAATCTAAATAAAAAAGAAATATGAAAATTCTCTTATTCTAGGTCAACAATATTATTATATAAAATTTCAGTGGCAAGAAGAAATTATTTTATTGTCCACTAGTCAGTTGCGTTTGTAAGTGTTCGAGTAGCGTTAATGTAGGGAAACGGAAGCGGGATTGTCTGGTTGGTCTTGTAAGACAAAGGGGATTCAGTATGGTCCAGTTGTAGGGGTTGTTTGTCCATTTCGTCTGTAGCTGTATGAGTCTTTCCGAGATCTTTGTCATGTTTGTGCGTTCGTATAGTAGTTGGGTGGGGGGGTTGTGTAGTGGGTTTTGGGGGTGTCTTATTCGTGTTATTAGTCTTAGTGCAATTTGTTCTGTTGTTTGTGTATAACGTTTTGTCCTTTCTGTTCCGTTGGTCATGAGTATATGTCCAAAGTCTAGCAAGGGTCTACAAATAGCTTTATATATTTTGGTGGCGGTGTTTGTGCTAATTCCTCTGTCTTTGTAGGTTAGTGATCGGAAGTGTTTTGTTCTCTTTATTGTTTCTGCCCTGATGTTTCGTATGTGTTTAGTGAATTTAAGTTTGTGGTCAATTGTGATTCCAAGGTATTTTACGTCGTTTTTTGGTTGTGTCGTTTGGCCGTCTGCAGTTATTGTAGGGGAGTCAGCGTTGAGTCTGTGGTTTGTGAGCAGAAGTTGGTTTTTTGACGCGCTTGGTGTTGTTAACTACGTTTATCTTCGGGTTGATGTATTATATTTCCTGATACTCGCTTGTGGTCTACGAGATACCATCCATAATGCAGTTGACTACTGTTTTCGTTTGAACATGTTCTAGTTTTCCTGGAATGGCTTGCAGCCGCTTTTTTGGGAAAAGTCAGTCTCACATCTTATTCTAACTTGGGAAAAAGTATCACTTAAATATGTACAAAACCAATATAATTAGATTTAACTATGCCCTCACTCGCTGCTCTATATAAGAATATAATAATTCTCCAAAAGTTTCTCCAAAGAAGTGGAAGCTCAAGATTGTAGTCATACATTTGCTGCAAAAACCTTTAACTGATTGGATCAGTAAACTGCATAATAAACTAGAAAAATTTTTCAACAATTCCAAAAGCAATTAACCCTTTTACTAGACTGTAAAGATAAACCACAAAAATAATTTTCGTTGTTTACCGTAATGATCCAGGCACGATGCCCGTTAGCATATTAGAGTTCCGTTTGCACTGTTTTTTCGGGTTGGTTTACATTTGGTTAAAGCAGTGGATTTAACGGTAAAACCAATTAAAGGAACAATGAAATTTTAGAGCAAAAACCGAGGAAAAAGTGCTTTTTCGAAACTTTGCCTGCGCATTTTTTCTTCATTTTTTGTTTTGTCGACTCGGCGCCGCTTCCGTAATGCATTTAATATATTATGAGCGGTGTTTCTATAATTCCATCGTTCTTTTGCACGAAGGAGCAAATGTATTTATTACTCCAATGGCATTTTAGTGCAATTTCGAACGGCAACAATTGGCAGCCGCACAAATAACTTTAAATAAATCTGGGCTCGGAAGCAATCTAATGAACCAGATATTTAATCCAGTAAGGTAGTTTCACTCTGAACTTCGGAGTCACATTAACAAAAGGAATTGTTTCCTTGTCACCGATTCAATTAGGGAATATCTCAGAGTTAATGGAATTGACTACGGTAAATCTGCAATTCGCTTTATCGACGCAAGTCAGCCAAATGTTTCCAAATTCCAATTAAATAGTTAACCTTAGATTAACTTATCTACCTAATAATTTCAATATTGTGACCACTTCAAGAATGCCTGGATTCCATCATTTTCAAGGTCTTGTTCCAGGTTTTATTCATAAATTTGATGAGGAACTTTTGGAAGACTTAGATGCTATCAACATGATTAGTTGTTAAGAAGTAGCTGGAAAGTCCACTTTTTCTTACCAACTCAGTTCAAAGAATAACTCGAAAATTATCCCCATCAAGGCAACTAATCGCTAAATTTCCAACTTTGACCGACACGTTAACCATTCAAAATAACACCATTGCAGAAGTTAATTCGCAAATACATCCGAATTAGATTGAATTTTAGAACGATTAAATAACAGGTGAACGTCCCAATTAGATTAAGCCGACGTTATGCGCTATAATCCGTTATATAATTGGGATATGAATGTTCAAAATTGACGCAAAGTGTATTGTGTCCTTTGGCAAAGTTACGTTAGTCGTATATTATAAAGTTATACAGCCGCGAATTTGTTAAACCATTTAAAGTGTTTATTCGACGAGTGAACGAGCAGCGTTCAATTAGTTGTGATTTCATACAATTTAGGGGCTTATTTCTAATTATTTGAATGTAAATTTTTAAATGTTCGAAATGTAGTTATTAATTAATAAATCTAAGTATGTAATAATATTTCAATCACTTTTCGTATAACCCATTCTTGAAGCATTCCTTAATTGATTTCATTCTTCACGCTTCATGTTGACTTTGCACAGAAGAGAAATTGGAAACAGTAAAAATGTCCAAGTACTGAACTTAAAATTAACGAAAATATTCAAAACTGGATAGAAATCCAATAATAAATCGCGAGCTTTAGGCATTTAAACGTTTAACATCCCACTGTAGAATGAAGTTCAATTGAAATATTTAAAGCAGCAAGAAATACTGGATGGACTGAGACACGCAGACATGGAATTTGAAAAATTTCCATTAAAAGCTTCTAACTCTACTGGTTTCTTTAATGAAGTTGCTCAAAAAAAATTAAATTGATGCTTTTGCAACGACAACAAACGACCAGAGCAGAAATTATAAAAAGAGCAAAACTTACGATTCTCAACTTTCAAAGACTTATATACTTTCCAATACACATGGCATTCGTGGACTACGAGAAGGCATTCGACTCCGTAGAACATTGGGCAATATTTGAAGAACTAGACAAAGCGCGATTAGACCATCCGTACAAGAACCTTCTTAAGAATATATATCAAAAAGCAAATGCAAAAACCAGGCTACACGAAGAAACAGACAAAATTGAAATCAAAAGAGGTATCAGACAAGGAGATACAATATCCCCAAAACTCTTTACCTTAGCTCTGGAAGGAATTTTCAAAAAACTTGAATGGGGAAATATGGGACTGAACATAAGTGGAGCCAAAATATCACACTTGAGATTTGCAGACGATATGGTTCTATTCGCCGACAACACAGCGGACCTTGAAAGAATGCTTTCCAAACTAGACAGAGAATCTTCAAAAGTGGGTCTAAAAATTAATAAAACAAAAACTAAGATAATGAGCCAAGACCAAGTACAAATAACAGTCAACGGGCACACATTTGAAGATGTTCAAGACTATATATACCTGGGACAGCAAAGAGAGATCGGAAAGGGTAACAAGGAGATAGAGATTGAAAGGAGAAGGAGACTAAGATGGGCTACATTTGGAAAATTACGCCATATACTTAAGGATAGAAAGATACCGCAATACCTTAGAACAAGAATATTTGAATAGTGTGTAGTACCGGTGATAACATATGGAGCACAGACCTGGACTCTCACAAAGACAATGGTGAATAAATTGAGGACAACACAAAGAGCCATGGAAAGAGTTATAATAGGCGTAACACTAAGAGACAAAGATAAACGAATGGATTAGACCGAGAACAAAGTTCGTAGATATAGTGGAGAGAGTCACAAGCCTGAAGTGACGACGATGGAATAGCCGAATAATACGCTGGAGACCATAGGAAGGAAAGAGAGGAAGAAGAACAATAATGCGATGGTATGACGACATAAAACGAGTAGCAGGATTTGGATGGACGAGAACAGCACAAAACAGAGAGAACTGGAGGAGAGGAAGAGAGGCCTATGCTCAATACTGGGCGCAATAAAAGGTTTGATGATGATGATGATGATAAGTAGAAAGTGCGGTTTTTGTTTGGTTTGATAATACATTTCAGAGTAGATTAAAATAGTTATATATTCACAAAAAAAATTGGAAGAATTGATGATAGTTTCAAACAAAATGATACATTAAACATTAAGTTGCAAACAGGAAACTTAATTTATCTATTTATAGGGAAACTTATTATAGGGATTAAAATCTTATATTAAGAATGCAAAAATCAGTTTAATTTTAATGTTTTGGTTTATTGCACCTCACCGTATTTTTGAATAAAAATCGTTGAAGATGCGACCCAACCCGGTGAACCTCATATCTATAGAACTAGTCAAGTGTCCGTCGTCGATACGAAAATATCAACGTAACTCTCAAAATATTACAACCCTAATACGTCGAAGTACATTTGAGAGAAAATTGAAAAAGTCGCCCGCACAGGACTTATTTCGAGTTTCCATTATCGAACCACTATGCAATTTCTAATAAATACAGAGAATTGAATTTTCGCAATTGGACATTCCGCTCATACCGCTGAAACATTCCAATACGACATTTTTAAAATTGAACAGCATTTCTTCCAACCAGAGTAATAATTGGAAACACTTGAAATAATTTCGATTGGTAATAAAATTGGCCGCGCTTGAAGCGAGGAAATAATTGATATTTGTCGACGAAAATGCGGAAAAATCGTCGCAACTAATTTACGTTTTTTATGCTCTTGTTTCGCCAGCATTTCGCCGACTTAAAACTTATTAATGCATGCAGGTTTACTGAACTGGGAATAAATTCCAACGTTTCATAACATGGGATTTACATTACACGTGCTGCCATTTAGAGAACAAAACCGAGTTCTGAGAATATCGCTTGTTGAAATTGGATATTCAACTACTTCAGCTTTGCGATTGTTAGTGTCAAGTAACCAGAGATGTTTGCAGATGGTCTTTATTTTCCATCCATTAAAAACTGTTCCATTAAATCCATTGAAACAACACAGCAGGAGTGTGAACCTTACCATTCTTGACTAAATTAGACTTATAATTCTACTTAGTTTGTCATAAACACAGTTTATTTGTGTTACGTTTCATTCGCTAAGAGAGGGCGAACATATAATGGCAAAGTGCTTAAAACAAATTGAAATTGGGCAAAAAAGCTGACACTTTGCCAGAAAAGCTTATGTTTAATGGAGGGTTTTTAATCGACACGAATCGAGCTTTATGGGGCGTTCCGGCCTTGCCATCCTGTGTATTCTTTAGCAAAAACATCCGCTCCACAAAGCTGCGACTTTGGTGTAAAACTATTAACTACCTATAGTCGAACATGATTTTCAAACTCCCTTTGCTGGTAACTTTGGATAAACAAAGACATCGCAGGCTAAAATTTGCGCCCGATTCGGCTCCTCTAACTGCTTTTACACTTTCGTGGCCCCCAGTTCATGAAACGGTAATTAACTGCCTGTCTGAGCTCTACTATAAATTATTCCATCATCCTAACACTGAATAATGGCACATTTTTGCCGAAAAAGTATGTGTTTTACTGGGCGTTTGGAAACTTTCAACAAAAAATGTGGACAGTTACGTTTACATTGTGGCCGTAACAGTCTCATCAATTTTACTTTAAATAGGATTAAATGTTTTAGAATGGAGAACCTAAAATGTTTAGATAATAACTTAATTAACTAACTAATGGACAAAACGGTAGTTCCTCCAACTGCTTTACTTTCAGGCCCAATCTCCCAAAAAGTCAATTAAGCAGCTACAAGAATCCAAATTGTTTAGACACGGGTCCTGGTGCAACTTTGCTCCAATCAATCTAACAGCCATAAATCATTACGTTCTCCTAAAGTAAATCAAACTCGTTCGAAACTTCATTCAACAATCTATCCTGCAAACTTTCCAGATAAAAGAGCCTTCCAACCTTAAAGTTTGATGGTGTAATAACAAAAGTTATTTTCGGGAGGTGCAATTCTTCACTTTCGTTTACTGCATCCGTCAATAATTTTCTAATGTTCACACTTTCAGTGCAAACTTTTGACTATCATAACTTGTTGCTGTATGATACACACGGCACCTTAAATCCAAGCAGTCCATTTCGCTGAAAACAGTCAAACATTTTTTTTTAGTAGTAGTAGTAAACATCTTTATTTCTAAAAAAGGCTATCGACCTATCGGTCTTTCTGCCCTTTTTTTTATTTTTAATGGAATTATATTTGTTTAAATATATTCATTCACACAATCTCAGCCATGCGATGAGCAAAAGTTGGCTCTACTTAAATGGCTGAGTAGATGCACCTTTGAAAGTGCTGGCCATTCTAGAGTACTTAGAAACACCACTTAACTGTTTAATGTTACCAGTTACCTCGAAAGCATTGGTGGCGCCTCGTTCGTTAATAGTTTGTCGGCGAAATTTAATATAATTATTCCAGAAAAGTCAACCCGGCCAATACGCCGTTCCCACACGGATAACACCGGGCTTTTTCAACCGAATGTTTTTGGTCATTACGCAATAGTTGGCTCTGTTTACTAATGTGAATTATAAGCACACTTTCTTCTGCCTGCTTCCACAGCATATTAAGGATGGTAAAGTCAGCATTAATTTCTGTGGAAACGTACATTTACCTAATAAACTTTGATGGGTTTTCACATAAAATGTAAGGACAGCGACCAAAAAAAGAAACCGGTTTGAGCTTAAAATCTTAATTGAAATTGGACTTCTCTTGATATTCTGGTCCTCTGGTCGCTTGCTAGTTTACTGGAAGATAATTAGCTGCCTGTCCAGTCTGTGTTATAGATCAGTTCATTATACTTATTTTATTAAATAAACACTGTCAATTGCAAGAAAAATCGCGTGCTATTTACAGTTTGTCTACACAAAAAAGTTGGGCGTTTCATCTGAGTGAGCAGTTAATTATATGCATTAGTATTTCTAATTAAGTAAAGAGTTAATTTATCAGGCGGAATTCTAGATATTCGAAAATGCTAATGAATCTATCAACAACGGTTGCACATGATTAAATTTGCAAATAGAATTTTCATTAGTAATTTGATGGTGTGGAATTTGCGAGTCCAAATGCATGTGGCGTGGAAGCAATTCCACTAAACTCCAGTATTTTAAGCAACTACAAAACCAAAATCGTTTATAACACGAGTTTTGTTTGAAGCCTTTCGGCAACGAAGATAACACCAATTGCATTCGGCTAAAGTAAATCAAACTCGTTCGAAAGTCCATTCTCCAATATATCCTGCCAACTTTTTTGTCTAAACTAGCCCCAAAATCGCAAACTTTGATCATCGAATATCGCAAGTAATCTTGTTTCGGTGAAATCCTTCACTTTCATTTACTGCTCTTTCCTGCACGCTTCAAAAAATTGGGTTTTAAAAATTATTTAAGTTTGTCATAATTTGCCCAGGTATGATACACATGTGTTTTTTTTTTATAATTGACTGAATGTAATGCCTCAAGAAAATAAAAATCAGATTTTCCTCCCAGTTCGGAACATTTTTCTACACACTTCGTGTACAGAGTGTCTCAAAAATTGAATGTGAAATAATCGTGAATATATTTTCTACTGAGTGAGTTTCTACAAAATTTCTGATCAGATTCTTTGTTTTGTGTGTGCATTGTTAAGGAACCGCCATTGTTTTACACTGCACCAGTTTCTAGGAAACTTCAAATTCTCCTACTAAGGTGAAACTGAAAAGTTATAAAATCGAGTCCTCTGCTTTGATTTTATCTTCATCGGGCCTTGACTGGTGAAACAGGCAATTTAATGTCAAAAGCGATAAAAATCGCTATCAATTCGGTTTAGTGCTTTCGGGTTCGGGATAGTATTTGCAATCTTTGAAAGAAAAATTAATCGTTCCAAATGGTGGCCCGACTTCTATAGGTCATGGGTCGATTCATTCTTAAAACTGCCTTGCCAGTCAGAACGCTGAAAAAAGAAGATATATGATGATCATAATAGGTTTGAAATGTTTTTCGCTTTTGGCGTTGGAAAACCGATGAAATCTTGCAAATAAAGAAAAAACTATGCTCGATCGATAGTAAACAAACGTTTCCAAACACAACACGCATCAACATCTTGAAACAACAATGTTGCGATCCTACAGACGCAAACACCGTATAAAATTTCAGAGTGGTGGCTCTTTTAATATTGGAGAATGCTGACCCTTATATAAAAAAGTTCTTTTGATTGATCCGTCTACGCTCAATGGTCTGCCCAAATCCCAAAGGGCACATGTCTTGTTATCTCGGATAAATTCGCATATCGGAATATAGACCGGCCTGCCTTCAGGCTGTATGTTGTGTGCTTTTTTACGGCCTCTTTTAAATATATTTAAATATTTATTTTGATAAAGAAATCCTTGTATTTATCAATCATCCTAGTGTACAGGGTTCTTGTATACACAGCCATCAGTTATTGTTTGGATATTTACAAATGGCCATAGTTTGAAATAATCGTACCATAAGCAATGGGTTTCCATTTTTGTTTGCGGCTTTAAATTAACAAAATTATATCGCACATCAAAGAGCAGTAGATTTTCGCTTCTGGACCATTCCTTTTGTGCATCGAAACTACAAAGAACGGTCTAAAATACTCAAACATCGTGACAGAAGTCAAAGACTCGGGAGTAATTGGGTGATTTTAATTAACTCAAGAACATAAAAGCAATCCAACCACACAGACATAGAAGCGTGGATTTTCAACAAAAAAAATTGGAGCGACTTTTTCAACCAGCTTCTAAGTCTAAAGGTCGAAGAGCTACAAACTATGGAAAACTTGCTCGACATAACTGTGGTGTTACAAAAGACACAAGTGATTGTAAAATGCCCCAGTCATACTTTGTGAACATTGCACCGAAAACTGGTTGGAAAATATTTCCTCTGTTAAAAGCTTTGGCAATATTCGCATCATCTCGCCATGAAAAACAGCATCAATATTTTTGCCCCGTTTAGAGGCAGCGTGAATATTGCATAAGGAAACAGTAATGCTTGCTTGGAAATTTAATGAAATTGATATAGTCAACGTTGGGCCTCTATGAATTGTGAATTTCCATAAAGTATTCACTAAACGATGCGAATATATTCAAAACTTGTCCACATTATATGAAGTAATGCGACAATAGTTGCGGAAAATACTTCTTATTGGCCCTGGAACTAAGCTGCTAAGAAATGCCCTGTAATTGTACCTTTAACTGAATAGAATGCAAATTCGCAGTTTTAATTGGCACTTAATTGCACAGAAATTCAACCCAGATTTTATTCCTCGAATACGTCGCTAAGACCTGGCGGGATCCAAGTAAAGTGTTTTGGGAATATTGGATCTCATTAGGACGCCCCAAATGTCCCAATTTTTTTAAATAAGCAGTCGAGTATTCCGAATTAAATTGGCGAGAGATATTTGACTACAGCTGCTTTGGTCTTAAATTTATCAGTACCATTTGCATCTAAAATGGTCTTTCAAAGCGGAAAACCACTCTTGGCTTGATATCGCGCTCTCAAAGCGCTACAGTGCGATTTTAACTCCCAACTGTAATTGCCTGATTCTTCTACGATCTTTATTGTTAAACAAAAATATAATTTTACCCGATCAGTTCTTGAAAATGTAAAGTTCCCTTGAACAAAAACCAGTTAAATTTTAATCAGTGGATGGTAGCAACATGGGGATTTTCATTAGTTCTAAAAGATATCCTGAGCGGTTCGAACAATAAATTTTCCCACCATTCTTAGCTGTGCTGACCGTCGACAGTCCCCAGACATGAAATATAGTCCCGAAAATGAATAAATGAAATTTGCCGGACATGTTTTGAATTCTGCTTCGCCTTTAAGTGGCACAAATAATTTGATGTCTGCGAACCAGACTATCCTTCTTCGCCAAAAAGACGTTCTATATTAGTTACCAACATTAATTTGCCGCTTTGTATATATCTGGTGAACACCAGCGCAAAACGAGCTTCTCCCTAATTAAATGCTCATAATCATACATTCCTTAATTGGCTCATTGCATGCCAATTAACTGTATAAATAGTTGAATGCATGTAATATCGACATTTAGTTTGCACTTGGGTAAACAACAGCCCTTAATTGATGAACAAATGTTCAGATGTTAGTGGCAACTAGCGTCTGGACTGAGAACGAATTTACTTTGTTGTTTGGCTTGTGATTCTCATTTTCCGAATGAAAGCGTTTACGTTTTTCAGTTTCAAAAATCCCCCCCAATGATTTTCAGTTGGTTTTAATTTTAGATGTTAAATTTATTAGCTATTCATCCAGGAATAGTGTACATTAGCATCAGAAGGGAAGTACAGTTTGACTACCCGGCTGATGAGGTCGAAAAGACTCGAAATCGGTTATGGGGATGCCTGAGATAAACACATCTCGAAATATGTCCTTTCTGACACAAGAAACCTTTCGGAGATTGCAACAGTTTTCTTTTTGAATTTTTAAGTTGCGAACTGGGTTTCCAAATGCTTCAGCTGGGAAAATGATTTAAGCACAGTATAAAAATGGGTATTATTGATGTGTTAGTTTAAGGCAGCTTATTGAGCCCAAAACGATGTAATTTTTCTTGCACCATCAACTTAATAAAACGCCATTATTTATTCCATTCCTCTAATGAGACGTCATACTTCTTCCCCTAGTTTAATAATGATAATTGAAGCATTTAGTGAAACGAACAGATACGCTTATTATTATATAAGCTAAAAAACAAATAACGGACTTAATAAGGTTACGGCTTTAACAGAATTAACCTCTCAAACAAGCATGTTTAAGTTATTAGATCAATAATTGATGGATTTCTGCGTAAATCCTTAGTTAGGTATAATTTAGAAATGTAACTTTGTTCTTTTATGCTTGACTGTAACTTTATGGTCATGAGCAAGCGGCTGCAGGGTAGTAAAACTACGAGTCCTCAAGAAGGTTTCTGGTAGAACGCCTCAGTGGAAACTAGCTTAGCTCCGTGTACGTGTTAAGTTTTTTGTTTTAAGTTTTCTTTAATAAATGCATGGTTTTGGAAGCGTCTGCTAATTACTTTAACAATAATGAATAGTTCGTTTATTTGGTAGGAACTTATTTTGCACTGCGTGAGCAGTTGACTGGAGCCATTGTATTAGATCTAGGCATAAAGAGGACATTTTCGTTGCATGAAGTGATGGTGCAAGGGATGAATGTCCACAAAAATGCAAACAAACTACATAAAAATTTCTTGAGTTTTCCGAAAGTGTAAAACGAATATTAACGTTTAAATTATACATGTATCGGCATGTACTCGGCCTTTCTGCCCTTGCATATATACATGTATTGTGCTAATTTTCTAACTTAAACTATCTTAACTGTAAACTTAATTATTACAAAGCAAAAACAAAATCTCTCTTCTATGTCATGTCTTTTCATCGTCTAGCAGGTTAGTTCAGTCGTGTTGGAAGTGTTCAAGTAGTGTTGTTGTTGGGAAGCGGGAGCGGGATTGTCTCGTTTGTCTCGTGAGGCAAAGGGGATTCAGTAGGGTCCAGTTGTAGGGATTGTTTTTCCATTTCGTTTGCAATTGGAGTTGTCTTTCTGTTATTCGCGGTATTTTTGTTCGTTTGTAGAATACTTGGTTTTGAGGATGCCTTATTTTCGTTATTGATCTCAGGACAATCTGTTCTGTTGTTTCAATGTGTTGTTTAGTTTTCCCAGATGCATTCGCTGTCAGTATATGTCCGTAGTCAAGCAGAGGTCTACATATTGATTGGTAAATTTTTGTGGCGGTCTTTGTACTGATTCCTTTGTCTTTGTACGTCAGTGATCGGAAGTGTTTTGTCCGTTGAATGATTTTTGTTCTTACGTTCTGTGCGTGTTTTGTAAATTTTAGTTTTTGGTCCAGTGTCATTCCTAGATATTTTGCCTCCTGTTTTGGTCTAATTCTGTTTCCGTCTGTTGTTATTGATGGAGAGTCGTCTTTCATTTGGTGGTTTAGTAAAATTAGTTGGTTTTTCGTGGCGTTTGGTGTAAGTCTCCATTTGTAGAACCAAGCAATTGTATTGTCTGTTAGTGTTTGAAGTTTTTGTACTGCTTTTACTGTAGTTTTGTCGTGCACGATCAATGCAGTGTCGTCGGCGTATTGTAGTATGTAAGCAGATTTGTCAATGTGTCTTTTGTCGTGGAGACTGTGATTGTCTATGTCGTGGCAGTATATATTGTAAAGAAGGGGTGATAGCGGGGATCCTTGTGGGAGTCCTTGTTCAGGGGAGTAAGCAAAGGAGAGGGTGTTGTCTATGCGTACTTCTAGGTGTCTGTTTGTGAGTAGGTTTCTGATTGCGTGAATTATGTATTTGGGGGTTTTAAGCTGGTAAAGTTTATATAAAAGTCCTTTGTGCCAGACACTGTCAAAGGCCTTATTGATGTCCATGAAGAGACATGCTGTTTTCTTGTTCGTGAGGTGAGTTGCTTGTTTGTTGTTGGTTAGTATAAAAAGTGGGTGAACAGTTGAGTGTTTAGGTTTAAATCCGAATTGGTATTGTGGTATGTGTTGTCCAACTGATTGTTGCAATCTATTTTTTTCGTTTAAATTATTTTATGCATTTTTTAAATTTGAAACGAACGGACTTGCGGCATTTAATGCCTTCATCCCAACGTAGAAATAAATTTTGGCGCTTCCTGGACATGAAATATGTGAGATTGAAGGGAAAATAACAACTAAAACAACTAGTGGCATATAAAAACTTTAAAAAATTGTGAAAATGTGTGCACCCGAATTTCAATTTGTATTAGCCTGCATAATTAATAATCTATTCGAGAACGGGAAGTCCTCCACAGTCGTTAAAGGTTGCACTAATTAAAACGTTGCATAAAAAATGAGCCTCAGATTGTATAGATAATTAAAGGCGAATATGTTTACTTTACAATTTTTCCAAGCTCAATGTGCTATCTATAGATACTAAATTAAGTTTCTCTATAAATGTAACGTTTTTAACACATTCAATCTAATAGCAACGAAATATTTAAAGTATATGTGTAGTGTTTCAAATAAAAAAACTGTTATTTTCAAAATTTATGGCTAAACAATAATTTTTAAAGCACACTTTCTTGTCGCAGTTTTTAAATCTGTTAATTCCCTACTTCCAGCAGTGGCAATATACGACTTCTGAGCGCATCAGTTGCAACAACCTGCCCTAATTGTACCCAAAAGCCATTTATTTTCATTAGAGTCTGGAACATTAAGTATTGCACTGGTAAGGTTATGTCTGGATCGGAATGGACACGTTTGGTGATTAGTACAGCGTAGCAAAACTGGAGATATTCGTGTTCAAATTGGGACAGATGTGATAGATTTGCAGCTGGACTGTAGTAGAATTGCGGATAATAAATCAATCGCAGTCCAAATTGCAAATCTATTCTGGCCTACCACATAATGTTTAGAGAGTGCAAGTGCTGCTTTCGTCACTTTCAATAGCGTGCAACACGAAAGTGCGAACTGCATAGGAAAATTTGAGTGCTAATGGATGTTTCACTAAACAGACTGAAAATTTAAGTAATACCTACATCAGCAATAGAATTATGGAAAGTATGTGCCACCTCAGGTTGCAAATATCATCCAAAGTCCTTTGGAGGTCGGTTATTATGATGACGGGATATTTATAAAATTAGACCAATATTTCCTTTAATTCACCAGACTTTGATTTGTTGTTTTATGCACACACAGACTTTGGATCCTCCTGACAGATGCGCAGTTATTTACATTTTTTCATCTGCTAAGAACGCAATCAATCACTCACAAACAAAAATATATAGAGATTTGATTGATAGAATTTTTTTGGGAAATAATAAATATATAATAGCCAGACATTTGTCAGATTTCATAACTTTCATAAACACACAGTTTGACTATTTGCTTATGCTTTCCATGTTATTTCTCCTCTTTTTTTTCTATGCTCCCAGCTATTCCAATATCCATTTTCAAAGCGTTTAAATGGCAAAATTTCAAACAATGTCTCTTGAAATAATGAAGAAATTTTTAATCAGTTTAAATGAATCTAAATCTGGATTTCTAGTACTTGAAACTTAATTTGCAATCGCTGCAATCGATTTTAAATTACTTACTTGGCTTATGGATATAATTCCGCCTGAAATGGAATAATTGCTAAAAAAGCTTTCATTTAAAGAACAAATTGATTTAGCAACGCTAAATGAAAGGTAAAAAGCGAGTGGGTGTTTCTATTATCAAAAGATTGCTAATTGGTAAACTTTGCATTATTTCATTGCTCGTTAATTAAATCCCGCTGATTTGGTGGTATGAAAATTAATTGATTCATAGACGTGCTAAACTATTATTAGCTAAAATACATAAAACGGCTTTATTAAACTCGAACACTAAACGCTTTTCATTTTATTTTTCAATAAACAAATTGGCAAAATACCAATTATTAAATCAGATAGATCTTGCTGAATTCCCTATTCAATATTTCCAACGCCCAAAGTTTTTGCTAGTTTTTTTTCCAAATGCAATTCTCTTTTCATTGAATATTAGTGCAGCTGCAGCAAAATATTGCAATTAACTTCTGGTTCGTTTGCCCTGCCAGTGCGCTTTCATGTATGGCATCATCCCGTAATTTCCAATAGTCGATTGCAAATCTCGACAGAATTTTACTGTTTCTTCCAGGGCATTCATTTCAAGAGCTGGTAATTAATTTGGAAAGATTTTAGCACAAAAAGGTTGCTTAACGCCCAATTTTTTCAAACAATGAAATCTACCTGCTTAATGATTCTGTTATCTTGAAGTTCTGCATCTGCTGCTAAAGTAAGCATTAATGAGTAACAGCCAACAAAAAAAAAAGAAACTAAAGCACGATTAAATGTTTAACAAATTGTATATGAAAAACCATAAATGTTTTTATCGAAAACACATTTATAAGTTAATTTAGAATCCCAAATATCCAGCAATGAAACTTCGCAGAATTTCGATAAAATATTTAATTACTAATTTATAAAATTCTTCTCCGGTGTAAATCAATAGAACATGCAGGTAGACTGGCACTTTACGACGCTATCAAAAATGCTCTCGAAATGATTATCATGCCAGGCCAATACCGCTGAACAACCGAGCTTTCTTGGCTGGGTGAACTTTAAAAGCTAATTTCCATTTGAGAATGATTTGCTAAATGATTCCCGACCAGCCAAAGATCTTGGAGGTAACATTGGAAAACTTCCAAAATCGCAACAAACGACTATGGCACGTGCTGACAGAAATATAGATATCCTGACTATTTTCCATGTATAATAATTTTAAAAGCTGGGACGATTTAAGATGCTGGAAATTTATTTTCAATTTTAAATGTGTAATAAATTTTCTTTTAGATTGCGAAATTCAGATTGTGTTTGTAAACCACATTTAAATCCAATTACTCACAGTTGAGGAATAAAACGTTCAAAAAAGTTAAAATGTAGCTTTAGCACTGCATAAGATCCTTGATGTTTAGAATGCAAAATTATCAGTTTACGCAGAAGTAACTGCTGGTTATAATATTATTTCAAACTTCAAAATCTGCAAATTCACACTCACTTCATGTTTCGTCAAAATCCTACTTTCAACATCAGTTTCACCCAGATCGATCGCAGACAAATTGAGATTTAAATATACATTTTCAATGGCAATTGTGTTTAATTAGCAATTAAGTTTAATCCTCTCAAGAACTTCTGTTAAGGCTTTCAAAGTAACTGATTATATTTCCATGCCAGAGAAATTTCGTTTGTCAAAGATGATGAAATTTATACTTGAATAGTCCTGTTTCTGCATTAGAAAAATCATGATCAGAGTTATTCGATATTATCACACAAACTTTCACAAGCTCGTTTTTAAAGAGCTTTTAAATTATACTTTTGAAAGCTTAGAATGTATAGCAATGTCCAACATGCATAAACTTTACCTTCCGTGAAGATACTCAAAATCGGTCATTACTTTCGCATAAGAGAAAAAATGGTTATTTTGACCAAAAACGCAAAATTCACAATGTGTGGATCCCTTAAGAAATCGGATTATTTGAAATATTTGAAATTGATACAATTGTAAATTTCTCTTCGTACGCTTTTGTTTCAGTAAATGCTTTTTTGTGGATATTACGAAAAACGTATACAGATATAAGCCAAAGAATTAGAGACAATGATTCAAACAGAATGGAGAAAAACAAGATGTAACTGAGCAGCTTTTGAGACAGTTTATTTGATTATTTCTTTATCCTGTCAGATCCTATAGAATCTTTCAATGCTTCGGGCGAAACTTTCTGTTTTCCCTCTTAAATAATGTTTTTAAATCCTGTTGTTGGCCATTTTAGTTTTGCCTTTTGCTTTAAACGTACACTGAAATCTTGCTATAAACCGCACATCGAGAACGTACACTTTCGGTAATATTTTCGTGTATATTAAGCAGTATTATAAGACTGCAAATCATTCTGTTATTTCAATGATTTCCATTTGGTTGACCTAATTTTAACAATTGGAAAAATTGCAGCTTTATATTGTCTGGCGACAATATCGATCAATTCAATTTACTTGAACTCGTTAATTCGGAAAGACGGCACGCTATATCCCTGATCATTTGGCTAAGCAGTTTTCACAAAATGTGGGTGGAAAGTTGTGGAGGAAAATTAATTGTCTCTCTGCCTAGCAGCACATATTTAATCAAGGAAATGCTTCCGGTCGCCCCTCATCTGTTAAATGTATAGAGGGAAATACACAGTAGAAAGCATAAAAATCTTTGCAAGAAGATGAAGCGATTAAAATTCCTCCTGCTGATAAAGGCAACCGTTACTATTGATTTTATTAACTATGATAAAAAATTAATACACTTTTAAATGAAGGACATTTATCCTACAGAGCGTTTCGAAAGACAGATTTATAAAATTTCCAGAAGTTTAAACGCAAATTCACAGATTACGATAAGTCGAACACCATACACTTGCAGAACATTACATTTTTGCAAAGTTTCAAACATTCATAAAGTAAATATGCCTTTACGACCAATAGTTAGAAGCACATTCACCTTTAGCTAAACACCTATAAAATATTTCAAATCTTCTAAAAAAACACAACTTTGTTTATAAAAAATTCGGCACATTTTTTAGAAAAATGACCAGACATTGATATAACTCCAAACAATATAATATAAGTTTTGATGTTAATAGTCTATTCACTAACGTTTCTGTTGGTAAAACTTCAAGTATAATCAAAAAAAATTCATAAAATGGCATGAATCTTAAAGAACGCATATTTAAGTATGAACTTTTGACGATATGTGTGATTTTTAGCAGCAAAATTTTGCCATCCCCATGGGGTGCCCTTATCATCGGTTTTTTAATAATTTTGATTGAAAATTTTAAACAAGTTTCATAAATAATTAAAAATTTAACCAACAGTTTATAGTCATGGGGAACAAAAACTTGATAAATTGTTATCATATCTTTTAATAAGGATCCTATAAGTAAATTTACTATGGAAAAAGAGCTCAACAACGAAATTCCTTTTCTCGATATACTAATTTAGAAAAATTTAGACAATTTCGAAGCTTTGGTATATAGAAAATCTACTCATACATTTAAATTTTAACTCAAATTATCCTATTAAAGTAAAAAAAGGCATTGTAAAAAGTTTAGAGGAAAGAGCATGATTTTGTTTTAATGCACAACTAAAACAAAATCAAAATAAACCTAACACAAACCTTTTTATTTCATATAATCCGGGGATTTCAGATGAAATTGAACAAGTAGTTAACAAATTCAGGTTTAGAACTATCTTCAAAACTGAAAAGAGAATTAGAAGCGAATAGAATTAGAAGAAATATAATCGAAAATACAAAAAAGGTAATTTACAAATTCCTTGTCAATGGGTTAAATATTATATAGGGGAAACATCGAGCCTTAATAAAATAATTGGTAAGAATATTAATGACTAAAACATTTGATGAATGGAAGAACACCAATTATAAATAAAAAACAAAGAATTTCATAAATCACAGATTTGTCAATATTTGATAATTGCCTCCAGATAAGAGACTTCAATAATTTTAGCAAATTAATCATCAACACAAAAACGTAAAATTGGAGAGTTTGATTGATTGATTGATTTAATTAAATTAAGATTATTGTGTTGCCTCTTGTGCATTTAACTTAAGATATACACGGTTACTTAGAAAATCGACCAAAAAAACATACCTAACGTAAATTTCACCAAAATTCTTCATTAGTTTTATTTACTTTTTTTAAAAACAACAAGGTGTAACCACAGTCAAAAAATTGACAATTTACAAAAGAACGAAAACTCAGAGCGATTTTTTGCAGATTTATATCCATTTAACTTTGTTAAACAATTTATTAATATGTTCCTTTTTGATAACGAATTTGATCTTTATTGTGAAATAAGAGCTCTCTTTATCAATCTGTACTAGAAGACGTTTTTAAAAGGCAAAAATTTTGAGGCAAAATGCACCGCAAAAAGAATTTGAAAACATGAATAAGCCTCAATTATGTAGAACTTATCTCTATACAGAGAGTTTTTGTACCTAAATACCATGAAAAATGTGCATATAATTATAGCTGAGTATGCAAATAGAAGTTCCGAAATTTCAAAGCTCCAGACGTATACCTAAATAAATGGAAGTCCAAGAAAAAAGGCAGGATCAGGAGGAAATTATAATATGGTGCGAGGATGGTTTAAACGAATCCTCACCTGGCATTGCGGATATTGTTCTTCCTCAGTTCGAGCCACTTTCCAGCCCAAAAGTGGTGGGATGCAAATCAAGGCGGATAACACCCAAACCGAAGCAATCATAACAGCGGCACGCAGCGGTGTCCGCTTTTTCAAATACTCGACCGCTTGCGTGATACTCCAGTACCGATCCAGGGAAATCAGGCACAAGTTCATGATGGAAGCAGTACTCAAGAGCACATCCAATGCGGAATGGACGTCACACCAGCGGGCGCCAAAAATCCAATAGCCCATCAGTTCGTTCGCGAGCGAAAACGGCATTATAACTAAGCCTAGGAAAAAGTCAGCTACTGCCAGAGAGGCGATGAACCAGTTCTGGATGTTCTTCAACGCTTTCTCGGTGATGATGGCAATGATAACCAGCATATTGCCCACAATAACAATTATCATAAGAATGGTAACTATAATCGATGCTACCACGATCTGGGGCAGCGTAAATCCGCTGGGATAGTGTGTAAACGCGACAGTGGCATTCGTGACGTTTCCAGAGGAATTGTCCATCAGCATCAGTATGTCTTCAACGGCGATCGCCGTTTGCACTGTGAGATTCGACAATGCCATGAGTATATTTACAGAAATTGGTCCCTAACAACACTATTTACAGTACCCGTATTAAACCGAAACTTGTGCCGCCAAATCCATGACGGTCATAATTAGTAACTAAACCATACGAAATTATGTTTTGTCACTAACTAGTTTAGAATATTAAGTTCAGTGTGTGCGTGCTTCGTGCAGCCGTCGATCGCGCACCGTGAATTGAGGCAGCAGCGTCCTCGTCGTCGTCTTCGGCCGGGCCTCGAGGCTCACAGGGCATGATCTCGCCTCAATTGACGACCGCACACTGGGGGCGCGAACGACGCCACTCGATGCCGCCGCCGCCGCCGCCGTCGCTCTCGCCGCCTCGCATGCGTCCAGCCTCCCTCAACCCAACTCATCTCTCTCAAGAAGCTAACCGATTTTTACAATGCCAACCTACTAACCCTATAAAGGATGCATCGAACTATCTTCACAATCGAAACATTACTAACATCTCGGATTATGTAATCTAAAGTCGGTGAAAGTCCTACTTCCGGACAGCTCTAATAAGCGGACATTTTTCTAGGATCCGAAGATCGTCATATGGTTTTCAATGTGCAACCCTTTCTTATAAGCGGACACTCTATTCAACGGACGCGGACATGATTCTTTCCTCGTCAGGAATTAAGACGCTCTTACCAGCGGAAACCATTTTCATTAGGGGAATTCCTTTAGATATTCGGTAATTCACCGTTTTAGATGTTTTGGGGGGACGTTTCCAACGCAGATGAGACCGGACTTTTCTTTCGTCCATTACCAGAGAAAAATTTAACAGTCAAGTCAGAGAAATGCACCTGCGGTAAGTTCTCTAATGGAAGACTTACCATTTTGTTTTGCGCAACAATGGCTGGTGAAAAGGAGGATTTTTCGTCATAGGAAAATCAGCTTGCCATCGTGCTTTGAAAAATATTGCCATCAAGGATTTGAGAGCAATTTGAAAATCAAACAAGAAAGCGTCGATGACCCAAGAGATTATGCCAGAATGGTTGTTTCAGTTAGATAGAAATAAAAAGAAAAGAAAAGAAGAGTGGTCTTATTCCTAGACAACACAGGATGTGATCCTCGTGAGCTGAAACTGAAAATAGTGAAAGTTATATTTTTGCCCCCGATACCACTTCTTTAAGTCAGCCCTTGGGCCAAGGCATCATTTAAAAAAAGCTTGCTTGCTTGCTAATTCAAGCTGGATTCAAGAAGACTGCAGGAGAAATTCCACAAGACTATAATCCAGAAGATGAGCTGCCTTTGTCACTATTAGCTGGACTAATGCGTCCTGCAAAAGCCTTGTGGTGCAAGTGATCCACAAGCAGAAGAATTTGTAAACATGGACCATATGGTACAGTCTGAAGAGGAAACATTTTATCCTGATACTACCGCTATTTCCATAACTAAACTTGTCATGAGTAGTGATGATGACCAATCAGACAAAACGTTGACAATTGTACCTAATGCGTTGACAATTTCACTTCATAAAATCGTGTGATAAAGCCTTAAATTTAATTTTTCTTTAAAAAACATTTTCAAATTATAACTTTATTGTGTTTCAACGTCTTTAAAACCTTGAAACACATAAGAAGATTGGACTGATTTGTCATTATACAGGGTGAAGCCAATAGTTTTTTTTATCTAACTTTGTGAACACCCTCTGGAAGCAACTAAAACCGCAATATGTTGCATATCTGCATGCGATGCTACAATTTTTAAAGCCAAATTATGCAATTTATTAATAATTTCAACCGAAGCTAGAACAGAACTTGATTTAATTGGCAATGGTGTTTTGGTGTTTTAACTGCTCTCCGTTCAATCCAGGAAAGTTTGGCCGATCACGTAATGCTACTTTCATTGGTCAGAATTTTTCACCAATGCAAGATAATGCTAACTTAGCTGAACTGGAAATATAGAGGACAAATTGGCCTTCACGTAGCCCTGATCTAAAGCCAATTGAACATGTATGGAACATGTTAGGGATACTTATTCGCAACAGGCAGCTGGAAACCATCGAAGATCTTCGAGTGATTCCTCTTGAAGACTGAGAACATATTCCGTAGCACATTATTAAATAAAATCAATAAATTAATAAAAACGTTAAAAATTTAGAATTGAAATCAATTTAGAAACTACATTTACATTATTAAATCACAGAAATATTTAAATGTCATAATATACAGGGCGCGTTTTACTAAAGGACTGATATTTCACAAGGAGGTCCTTAGGTATTTTAATGAAAAAAAGTCCATGGGTGTTACTTATCGCAGGGCCGTACTTATCGAGCTACGGGGCGTTTGAAAATTAAAGTTAATTTATGTTTTTTTCTAAAATATCGATATTTGTACGAAACTTAAAATTAAGGAGTTTTGCAATCCATGAGAAGCTTAAATTTGATCTTGGTTTTGCTCTTGCATGTGGAGGACGCTACCTACATGTATGTCTGTCTTTAGAGGAGTCATAACTTTTTCGTTCATGCTTGTATCACATTTTTTGTCAAGAAATCCAGGCAGGTGTACAGACAGGAAACATTTATTGTGATTTCTATTTAATTTTCTATCAGTGTGTAAATTTTGTTATGATAATTAAAAACTTAGTTTACCTGTTTATGTAGCTTGATTTTTTGAAAAACACTTGCGTGGATTGTGCGTCGCCACTTTTGATAGTACTTTTTTGACGCAAAACTGATAGAGAAATTGAGTTTCTTTATATAAAGTAAAATTTCTTCGGCAGTGGCTTTACCACGTATTTTTCTTGGGCCTTGATGATTTCCTTCGAGCCATGCCATCAATAATTAATTCGACGAAATTGCTGAAGTTTCCTGGATTCCTCGTTGGAGCTTTCTTCATCCAGCAGGTTATATAATTATCTGACCCTCCAAAATTAACCAAAAGGCCGTTTTTGAGATAAATGAATGCGACGTTGTTTTGCACCATGCTTGATAGGCTCCTGAGAGATTCCTACATTTAATCTTCTAATCAATTCAGCTTCCATCATTAAGCGAAAGTTGTTGCATACAGTGTTGACTATTTTAGTAAATAGCTAAATTAGATATAATCACCTATCGAAGATCAAATGTTCAGCATTTGAATTGTTTATAATTAAGCAAAAGTACGTAATGACTGATGCACTTTGTAACACCAATTAGATACTAATTAAATTAATTAAACATTTTAGTTAATGCTGTACAGTTGAAATTTTAAAGTTGAAGGCATGGTGTGATCAAATTGCATTCGACAGCCACCCGATTATATATTATTTTTATGTAAAATCAATGACCATTGGCGGAAATAAGTGAAAACCGGTGTTGGGAATGCTATCAGCAAATTGTAATTTTTTAACACGCCATACCGTTTCGGATCACGAACGCTGAACATTTGTTTCTGCTTTGCCTTTTCAGGGTTTCATGTTTAAATTACATGCTTTCTGGGACAAATTTATTAATCAAGACAGTTCTTAAGCAATTTGTTTCGGTCATCAGCACGGCATTAAAACGGAATATAATTTTTCGCCATAATAGAGATGTTTTTGGCTGCAATGGATTTTCGGTTTTAATAATATTAACTTCCTTTTCATCGCAAATTTTTGTCGTAGATCTGATATCGAAATACCATTGGACATGTCCATAATGAACCAATGCTAAATTAAGCTTTTAGTAATCTCATTACAAAACAATGCCGGATTAAGTGCGGAAATAAAACATTCTTCATAGCTAATTGAAAACCCCAATACCATTAAATTGCAGCCAAAGCAATCAATTAACCAATTTACGTTATTCATGAATAACAGTTTTAATAAGCCTGTCCAATCAACAAGCATTATTATGCTTGGCGATTAAACACAGACACAACAGAGCATAATTCAAAAATCCATAATGGGATTCTAAATATTTTTGCTTTTATCAATCATCGGGTTCCAGCAGTTCGGCAAGCTTCAAGCGAATAACAGCGAAATTAAATCGAACGAACGTTGAAATATTTAATAAGTGCTCTGTTCTATAAAATAAGGCTGCTAATTTCCTATTTTGTGATATTGAAAGATTATGAAAATTATTATTTTTCGGGAAAACACCCAGAGAAAATGATGTATTCTATATTTGTTTATGATGGAAGATGAGTTTCTCAACCAGAAAGCGCGATCAACTGATAATTACGATATAAAAATCGCAATTTATAACGAACCAAAAATTTAGAACAAAAGACAATTAAAACATTGAAAACAAAAACCTGCTTCGACAATATTGAATCTCCCTATAACGGAGATATCTAGTTTCAAAACATGTAAAACATCAGAAGCCTGAAAATAATTTTGGATACACTACCCAAATACATACTGAGACTAATAAAACATAAGAGAGAACTGTACAGACTATATACAAACACTCAAAATAACGACCTAAAAAAGACAATGAACCAACTTAACAGAAACACTAAAACTCTGATTGGACAATACCGACAAGACAAATGGCTAGAAACATGTAAAGGAATACAGAAGGACAAAGGCAAAACATACTGGCGAAAAATTAAGAAACTGGCGCAATACAGGAAGACTGGCACTACTGACACAATTGACGAAAACGGAATAGAACGCTACACAGACAAAGAGAAAGCGGACGCATTCGCCAGACACTATCAAAGGACCTTCAGCATATCGACAAACCCTAACTTCGACAATGACAACTGGAACTTGATCAACGACTGGTACTTGAACTATTTTAACAACTCACCAAACTATGCCTGCACACTGATCACAGACACAGAGTACGATGAAGCCCTAGCGCACATCAAGAACACTGCACCGGGGAAAGATAAAATTAAGGCAAAAGTCTTGAAAAGCCTAACTCAAGAAACACACAAACTGATCCTAACTGAATTGAACAACTGCATCACAAATGGCAGAATCCCAGAAACATGGAAAAACGGCTTAATAATCCCTATACCCAAAAATGGACTGGACAATACACAACCGAGCATCTACAGACCAATTACACTGCTTCCAGTACTGGGCAAGATTTTTGAATGCATAATGAAGCAGCGGCTTGACAAAGTGATTGGAAAGTATATACCTACCTACCAATTTGGTTTCAAACAGCATCACTCGACTGTTCATCCGCTCTTTATTTTGGCCAACAATATACAAACTACCCACCTAACTGACAGAAAGACATCTTGCCTGTTTATGGAGATTAACAAGGCTTTTGACAGTGTCTGGTATAGAGGCTTACTATACAAACTATACAAACTACACACACCAACATATATACTACACACCATAAAGATCTTACTAGAAAACAGACAACTACAAGTACGAATTGACAAAACACTGTCATTTTCTTTTTCCCCTGAACAAGGGCTCCCTCAAGGATCCCCGCTCTCACCGTTTCTCTACAATATATACTGCCATGACATATACAATTACAACTTACCAGACAAAAAACAAATCGACAGATCGGCATACATATTACAATACGCAGACGACACGGCACTATTTGTACATGACAAAACTACTGAGAGAGCAGCTCAAAGACTCCAAACACTAACAAACAACACAATGACATGGTTTTATAAATGGAGACTAACACCAAACGCGTCAAAAAACCAACTTCTGCTCACAAACCACAGACTCAACGCTGACTCCCCTACAATAACTGCAGACGGCCAAACGACACAACCAAAAAACGACGTAAAATACCTTGGAATCACAATTGACCACAAACTTAAATTCACTAAACACATACGAAACATCAGGGCAGAAACAATAAAGAGAACACAACACTTCCGATCACTAACCTACAAAGACAGAGGAATCAGCACAAACACCGCCACCAAAATATATAAAGCTATTTGTAGACCCTTGCCAGACTTTGGACATATACTCATGACCAACGGAACAGAAAGGACAAAACGTTACACACAAACAACAGAGCAAATTGCACTAAGACTAATAACACGAATAAGACACCCCCAAAACCCACTACACAACCCCCCCACCCAACTACTATACGAACGCACAAACATGACAAAGATCTCGGAAAGACTCATACATCTACAGACAAAATGGACAAACAACCCCTACAACTGGACCATACTGAATCCCCTTTGTCTTACAAGACCAACCAGACAATCCCGCTTCCGTTTCGCTACATCAACGCTACTCGAACACTTACAAACGCAACTGACTAGTGGACAATAAAATAATTTTTTCTTGTCATTGCAATTTTATTTAATAATATTGTTAACCTAGAATAAGAGAATTTTTATATTTGTTTTTTATTTAGATTAAGACTACATGTATTAAACAAGGGCAGAAAGACCGATAGGTCGATAGCCTTTTTTTAGAAATAAAGATGTTTACTACTACTAATTTTGGATTGATACATAAACATGTAATATAATACATAAAAAATAAGAAAATTTTTATAAAACGCTTTCGACAAATTTTCATATTTCAACAATATTACAAAAAAACATTTACTGAATTAAATCTTCTGTTATGAGTTCGGAATAAGTGTTTTAAGGTCTTCCGAAGAAATGTGTTTCTAACAATGCTGAGAGTATTTTCAAAAATCGCCCACAATTCTCATTTTTGCAAGCTTAGTAAATAGGAGTTTCAAAATTAGTAAATAAACTGAATCTCAGAAAGGATTATTCTATTCAACTGTGCTTGTTTCAGCATCTTTAGCAGGCACTTGAGGTTTTTTTCATAACAATGGCTCTGCACAGTGAGCTTTGGCAATTTAGTAAATGTCAGCCCCAAAATGCCGGTTCTAATTTAACTGCGATCTTTTCTTTAAAAAGACGGATTTTTTAAATTGAAGCCAGGAATAATATGAAATTTTAACCCGAATTTAAAGACACTAGACAGTAGCTAGTAAATGCGTTGAAAACCCGATTAAAATCGCCCAGAAATTGGATTTTTGCATGCTCAGTAAATGTCGGTCTCAAAATGGATTATTCTGACTAACTTCTCTTTCTATCTGTCTCAAATTGAAAGTTGCAATTTTCACCCGCGTTAGAAGACGTTTAATTCTAAAAATTTTGAAAATTGTATGAAAATCGCCAGGAGTTCAGCCGAGTGAATGTGAGTCTTCAATGAATGCTTTTAAAAACTCGCATTTTCCAAACAAAAGCAAAATTTCGATTGAAATCAAATACTACATACCTACCAGTTACAAGAAAGTAAATAGCAACAAAAAGCATTATAAATTTGATTTGATGATGGCAGTAGAGCAAATTTAAATCTTGCAGAAGATTTTGAAAGGCAATTTTTTAATAAAAGCAAAAATTATAATCATGCTTTAATCTAATCTTACAACTTCTTGCAAATAAAATTATAATCTTACAACTTCAGCACCTTTTTTTCGGTTGCTAATTTTTACTCAATGCGATGCTGGACCCTTCGTTCTCTGCCAATGCAGGGGAAATATTTCAAACAACGAAAAGAAGAAAACTGCAACATCGAAGAAAAATGACTAAAGCTGTTTGCCATTTAAAATAAAATCAGCTTGGCCACACAAGCGCAAAATTGAAACCATATGAAGCCGATACCAAGCGTTCAGTTTACAAAGTTATTTCTGGAAAAAGAGGAAACGGATCAAACGTTTATTTTCTATGGTCCGAACTGTCAGGAGATAAGGAACAGGAGAATGAGAACCCTCTTCTTGAAAGCCGCCGTCTTCAATTATTTTGTTTACCGCTTTAGAAGGGTTTTGTGTCAAAGAATTTTCGTACGAATATAAAATACATGAACGGTCCAAAGAAGAGACATTTTCTAAGTTGCGCAATTGACGAAGGAAAACAAAAGCGAATTGCTTTTAGTGCCAAGCAGGGCATAAAATTTACACCGATGAAAGGGTTTATTGCCATTATGTTTCTTAAAGTTAAATGTAAAGTTTCACAAATGTGAATTTAAATACGTACAAATAATGAATACATTGCCTTTCATTATCATTTTACAAGAGAAAATGCAATAAATGTTCAGTAAACTAAATTATTACCTGTATTTTGGATTAGTTTGACCTTTGATGTTGCGCTCAATATAATGAGATACAATTTTGACACATTAACAAACCTCTGATTGGTGATAAAGTTTTTCCGGCTATCAAGTAGTATAAAAAGAGTCTGTATATGGAACGCTTCTTCTCTTTCTCCAATATGTTTTGCTAATATTTACTGCCATTTTTGTTAGTTTGTTAGTTCACTTCTGTCTATACTTGTACTAATTATTTACTTTTGGAATTCTGTTTTTTGATGATCGCACTAAATACAGTCAGAAGCACTGAACTCATTTAAAGATCTGTTTGTATTTAGTATTTCTCCCAGAAATAATGTATAATAATTTGTATGTGATTTCTGTTCTTGCTCTGTATGAATTTGACCTATTTTCTTCTTCATTGTTTTCTTGTAATATCTGAAACAATTTTTAATGCCGTGATAATACTACTACTACTCCGTAGCGCCCCAGCCCCTGATGGGCCTTGGCTGAGGCAACAATTTGCCTCCATCTATCTCGGTCTTCCATAACTTCTAGACCATTCCCGATGCCCATTTTCCGGAGGTCCGATGTTATATTATCACGACCTTAATCTCGGTCCTCCAAGTGCTCGTCTTCCTTCTGGTGCTCTGTCCCATATTAAGCGGACCATTCTATCCTCTGGCTGTCTTCGAACGTGCCCTGCCCATCCCAACCTTTGTTGAAACCGCACTGGTAGTCTCCCAATATTTTTTCGGTGAAGGAGGTTAGTCTTAGAAGAATTACTTTCGATAGGACTTTATAGGCTACTTTGATTAGTGCTATCCCTCTGTAATTTTTGCAGACCGTCCTATCGCCTTTTTTGTGGATCGGTATCATAATACTCTTCTTCCAGTTATCAGGTATAGCTTCTTTTCCCCATTTGGTTTTAGTGAAGTTTTTCAGCTGTGTTATGCTAGTATCTCCACCGTATTTAAGAAGTTCTGCTGTAATTAGGTCTCCGCCAGGGGCTTTATTATTTTTTAATTTCCTTATTGCTTTTTTAATTTCCTCTTTAGAAGGGATATCATTGGGTTGTTCCGCATCCAGCAAATCCAGTGCTTCCTCCTTTTGACCAGTTCCTCTATTAAGCAGATGATGAAGTAGTTTTTCCACGTTTTCAATATTTCTACTTTGTCAGTTATTAGATCTCCATTTGCCTTTTTTAAGATATTGTCGGTCTTAGGTCTGAATCCTGCTTTTGTGGAGGGTAGTTTTTGATAGAATGTTCTTGTGTTATTTTTTCCTTCTTCTTCTACTGCAATTAATTCTCTGTCTTGCCATTCTCTCTTTTTTCTTCTTAACAGTTTCTTTCCTAGCATTCTTAGTCGTCTGTATCTTTCCCTGTTCGCGTCTGTGGGACTTTTTAGCATTTTGAGTCTAGCAGTATTTCTCTTCTCCATCGCATCTTCACAATCTGAATCATAGCAGTGGTTTTTTGTGTTGTCTCCTGAGTTTCTCCCCCAGCACCTTTCTAGCTGCTTCAGTAATTGTTCCAAATATAAACTTCCAATGCGTTCCAATATATATTTGTTCTTTCCTTGTTCCTTGCATTATTTGTCGTCGTGTATTCGTCCTGATCCGAGGCTTCTGTTGCTTCTTCATAACCCATTTTTTTTGCGAGGTGGGGTGGTTAGCCCCACGCTCAACCCTCTCTTTGATGATAATGATACTTTATTAATTAGTTACAATTGACGATTTTTATAAGGAAGAATCAAATTATATCTGAAGATATTTCGGACAGCAGCGCTTTCTTCCAACACAACGATTTTGCTACCGCCCTCAACGGAAACGATCATTTTTGGTAAATACATTCAATAGAAAGCTATACTCCTTAAATTTGCCAGCCTATAAAATCACAAAAGAATTATCAAAAATCACTCTTTAGAGTTACTTGGAACAGGTTCTACATATGCTGTAGACTGAGTTCGAATCCGGTTTTCGAGTTGCTTGTTAAGCTTTAAACTGACGAGACTTCACTGAAAAATCGACAACTGAAAATCTGCTAATGTGGGCGTAAAATCGCAAATTACATAATAAAAAGGGAAAAAAGTTGAATATTATTTATATCTCGTGTGTTAGGTCCATATGTGTAGACCGCATGTCATTAACTGTGGCTGATTTATCAAAACACGACTTTATGAACATTTTTCGTTCGCTATTTTTGCATATATTTGAATATCTGCTGGTAAAAACACCCTCATGAATTATCTCTATTACACTGATGCGTCAATCATGGTGGAACGGTCATTGGGGACCCAAACCGGACGGTTTTAGTTTCCAGTTTAAACAATGGAATTTTTGCAGTAAATATGCAAATTTTGTCAATTATTTTACTTAAATAAATAAAGCTGTATATAAATTGCTTGCATATAATATTCAAAAGGTGTTGTTTCTGTCGTTAATTGTTCTCTCCCTTTAATTATATATCGTTTTGCTCTTTTAAAATAAGTTGTCTAAACCGAGTTTGCTAAAAGGTGTTTAAGAAAGTTTTAATAGTTGGTTTAGACTAAAAATCACAACTAATAACCTAATGAATCTCTAATTATAATGAGTGGTAGATTTGGTTTCTGGGTTTGCTCGTTAAATGCAACTATGTCGCAATTAAAGCTAGTACAGTGCTGTAATTTAATGATGAAATGTACAAACCTCAATAAATCATAAGCCAAAAAGCTCTGCTGTTTAGTTTCAGGTCGACCCTTGTTAAACGCACTTGAGTACATAATGCATATCGCCCATGCTATTTATTTGCTTTAATTTGAAATGTCGCATATAGTGTCCAGCAGGTATGTTTAACTTGTGCAAACTAAACCTACATATAATATCAAGTATGATTAATCGGCCCACAACGTGCTTATGGAGTTGCTGTAGCACATTTAAAGCCGTCCTCCGATTAAAGCACTGCCTGATTTAAATTAATCTTCAAAATCATAGGTAAAAGCTGTTTAACACCTGCAGATTGCACCTCAATACACTATTTGCTTGACTCAAGTAACCCAAATCCAATTGGGTAAATCACTTTTATAGTACATATCACGTAAGTACTTCGGAAATACCATCAGAAAAATCTAATACTTGCCGGTTTACGTGGATATTTGCTAGCTGTATCCCTCAGAAAAACTTCAATTCACTGTGTGTATTCCGTTTGCAGAATATAAATTTCGCTATCCGAGGATATTTTGTGCTTGCAATTCGTTCTTGAAATATAGCTCGAATCATGTAGAAGGGAATATTGCTATATTATGATATATAGCCGTCCATAGAGAATTCAAAGAATGCTTGATTACGCATTATTTTTGAAGATTTATTTGAGATATTGAGTAGTCTGTCTGTGATGCATAAGTGGAATTTTTCGATTTGAAGCAGAAGGCAATTTTAGTCATTTCTTAAATATGTATTTACCGAAGAACGACCATTCAAAAGCTTCTTCGAGCTCACATAGATGCTCTTTTACCAGTTTCAACTTTACCCAGCAACTTATCCACTGAAAC
Source organism: Dendroctonus valens (assembly GCA_024550625.1). Lineage (NCBI taxonomy): Eukaryota > Metazoa > Arthropoda > Insecta > Coleoptera > Curculionidae > Dendroctonus > Dendroctonus valens. The sequence continues at coordinate 1,107,972 of JAJTJO010000032.1, read as the reverse complement.
GAATTTAATTTCAGTTTCTTCACTCGAAAGTGCCCAAGTTCACTACCAAAAATCTGTAAATCTTCAGACGAATGCTCCGTGGCACTCTATCCACTGGTGTCTTCTACATTTTCTTTGACATAATTTTTAATGAAATCATCATCGATGTTCCCAGAGAAGAAATCTTTCGCTGCAGTTGAAGTTACCTGTTTGGCAATTGCACAACAATATTAGTTCTAAAAGTGAAAAGTTCTTCATTTTCCTCTAGCTCCAATTTGCTCCAATTATCCATTTTCGAACAGAAAAGCGCTTGATGACTCGCTAAAACCTCCTTTATTATAATTTTAAATGCATTTGCATGATTCTCAGCTAAATATATAAAAAATATTCCTTCAACTGCTCACAATTTTAAACAAAGTTGCAAATTGCCTTATTCATTCTAGAAATATGCCAGCAAATACATTTTGGATAAGCAATGATTAAAATTGCGCACTAGACTTGCCTATTGTTTTGATAAACTGCAAACCTTTACTGGAAATGTTTTGTGATAATTTTGACTGGTGATTATGGGAAAATTCGAAACATTTAAAGGTCGCTGCTGCAGCGTTTTCTAGAAATCCATAAATGGCTTGCCTATTGCCATACAATTCGCAATAGTAGCAGGATCTTCATCGAAAACACCACAACTTTAACATGGATTTTCGTCAAGCGACTTTTTTAGCAAGTGTTTTGCTAGCTGCATTTGTGCTGATCTCAATATTGAGGCAAGAGAAGCCAGTAAGTATTAGCTAGAAATAATATATTTTCCTTTAACATGTCGCTTCGTTCACTTATCTATATTTATCGAATTTCCTTGTAGATTTCAGTACTTACAGATCAGCAGTGAATAGTACTGCTTCGCCTAACATCACTTTCAGCCTGTTATTTAATGCTACTGCAAATAAATCCAGCACGTATTCAGCTCAACTTGGCAACTCTTCAGAAACCACCCCATCAGGTAAAAAGCGAAGAAAAAATAATCAAATCCAATTCTATTTATAAAGAAAGTTGGTTTCCACCGGCGGATTTAACTGACCATCTTCATCATTGTTTTACATTGCAGCTCTAAATATAACAAGTGGAAACGTGACAACAATTAACAACAACACTGGCCCTGTCACTTTTCCCCCCTTCGTAGCAGAGTGAGGAAACAAAAGTATTAATTTTTCAGATTTTAATGACATTTTAACAGCCACCTGAGGCACCAACTTATTACCTGAAATATATTAATAAAGACACAATTCATTAGAGCCAAACAGATACTGTTTAGTTTATTATTCCAATTAAACCTGCTGTATGTGTGTTGTGGATATTTGGTAGCAGTAGATCCAACGATCATCGCAAACTTCTATCGGATACTATACAGACAGACAGTACCAGAACCTGACTATATCCACGAACACAGAGGTCGAGTGGTCCAGAATGTCGGTTCCGAGGAGATTCCGGAAATTGATATATCGGAGCTGAGAGCAGCATTAGAATATATGAGAAATCTTAAACCTCCCGGAGAAGACCAAGTGCCAATGAGATGCTGAATACTGGAGGAGAAACTCTAGAAACGGTACTTCTCACTCTTTTTAACAAGTGCCTCGAAGAGGGAAGGATTCCAGAGGCATGGAGAAATGCTGAATCCATAATTTACGAATTAACAACAGACATAATTGGCCTATTTCATCCGGCTTACATTGTGGAGTAGTCAAACACAACAAAATGCCTTCGTTTTATGCAAAATCCCATTAACCTAAAGTATTGTACATTTGGAAACATTACATATTTATCACCGAGTAAAAGCCGGAAAGTGTAACGCAGTTTAAGGCCCCATTAAGTTAGGTTTTAGTATTTTGAGCGAGGGAAAACTTTGCAACACAATTCAAGTATGGGCTATCACCTGTATTGAGTACATTTTGATTACTATTGTTTCTATTGATAGTAGAATAGAGTGGCAGCGTGAGTGCAACAAATCTAATAACAATATACAGGGCTAGCACGGAAATTATATAAAACCGCCCAGTCTTGTTCTTTTTAACTTTAAAATCGCTTTAAGATCGCTCCTGGTGGACAACATTTCAGTAAATTTATCTGGAGATATATTGAGGAAAAAACATTTATTTGATTATACTGTATCTGAGCTCGCGTAGGGATAATTTCCCAAGATCGAGTTCAAACATTTTCAAATGCCATTCCGTCCAAACGAAAATATGTTTAATGAATTTCCATTTGAATACAAGTAAAATGAGTGGTTGTATAATATGTAAGTTCAGAATTAGTAAAATATTTTACATTTTCAACAACTTTTATACCCAGAAATACACCTTTTTCGGGAAAGGTGTAATTTTAACTTTCCCAGTTAAAAGTTTGCTAATTACGTAGGTTTAATTTTCTAAATTGCATGTTTTATGTTTGAACAAGAATTATATTTTTTGGAGTAATTAATATACAAGTGGAGTACAACACAATTTTCAGACTATTCGTTAACTGGTAGAAGTAGATAGAGTTTCTCCTGTAGGAAGAAGGCAAAACATTATAATTTCCACTTTTAGCTTGTGTTATTGCTGATTTTGTTAGTGTCTGGCTTCTACTTCAAATTGCCTTAAAACGCAAATCACAGTCTATCAACAGAGCCACTTTGATACTTAAATTTCTAGCTTAATTTACGAGCGAAGTGTGCCCTTTAGATTTCTGAAAAAATCTAAAGGAGATTTATAGTGTATTAACGTGCATGAATTCATAAGCATTTTAGCGTAAAACTTTTTCCCAGTGCATCAAATGTCGACAGAAGAATCGGAGTGGGAATTATCAAGAAAATCGACAGTGCTTTGATGCTTCTTAGAAAATTTTTATTTTCGAGAAAAATTTTGATATTTTACCTATTAGAAAGCCATAATTTCATATGGATATTCTCTCATATTGTCAAATGGAGCTATAACGAATTGAGATCTATATCCATAACGATGTCATAAATACGCATAGAAATAGCTGTATAAAAATAACAGCGGACCCAGGGCTTTTTTCGGTCGTTTTGTATAAGTTTTATTGTGCTTTTTATACGTTACGTCCAATTGTAGAATCATTATTATTGATACTTGGTTGTGATCCCCACACATGCAATGTTACATCAAATCAAATTAAATCAAAATATATGTAATTATCACAGAAAAATTGAGATACAAATTATAGACTAACCGAATGGCGAATAATTAAATTGATAAAACCCATACGAAAAATAACACATCCAAAAATAATGAAGAATATCATGTCAATAGGGGTGAAGAAATTACTCCTAACATCCCGACCAAGAAGTTCAACAGACAATGAAACAGTCAGTGTCATTGGAACGGAAGCTGAAAAAAAGCGCTCTCTGGACTGATTTCAAGTATATTAGTTCTCATCAGCAGGATTTAGCCTGAAAATAACACTCTGGGAACTCACACTTTATTTCTCCCATTTATTACATATTTAGAGTAATGGATTGAACAAATAACAAGGGGCTATATTCAAACTCTATAAAACTATTAGGAAAAAGCAAGAGAAGATAACAGAAAATATACAAGTATGAGGATGAAAGAAACCCTAAAAGGTCATAAAATTGTAAGGCAACCAAAGACAAAAATTAAGGAAGAAAAACCTCAAATAACAAAATTATTAAATGACGACGGAGAATACATTTCTGAGGTGGAAAAAATAACAAGAACAGTGGAAAAATATTATAAATCACTCTACAATGCTTAGGAAATACCTCCACCAGACAAAGAAGGTTTAACGGTATAGTAGCCCTCGTTTTCAAGAAAGGCAACAAGTCCAAGCTCGAAAACTATAGTTCCATAAGCCTGCTGTGGGTTCTCTTTAAAGTATGCACCAGTATTAACACCCTCAAGACTACGACTATAAATTTCACCTAAGACTCACCAATAAATTGAATACATCTCAACCTTCAGAACAAGCGGGTTTTAGACGAGGTTACAGTACCATGGACCACTTGAAAACAATAAATAAACTAACAGAAGAAGCAAATGAATACAATATAACAGGGTGACAATGATATACTACCAGAAAGCCTTTGACTCGACGATTGAAGAACCACACGAAAAATAATGTAATAAAACAGATATTCCTAAACAACCAACCAATTGAAAGAGTCGAGAGTTTTATATAACTAGGTCACAAAATCGAGTTTGCAAAAACAATTTGACCGCAGATCTAGCTCGAAGAGTATTCTTCGGACATTTTAAAGTCCGACATGCCGAATACGATAAAATCGCACGTTTTGGACTAAGGAATTGCGACAAGAGCGCTCAACAAAGACATTATCCATAAGTTCCAAAGGACACAGAGTGGTATGGAGACGAACCCTAAACATCAATCTTCAAGACCACATCACCAATATATAACTAAGAAGAAGAAGAAAAGTGGAATTGGGAGGGGCATTTTGGAAGAATTACAGACAACAGATGGACGCGGAGAGTGATAGAATGGAGGCCATGGGAGAACAACAATAGAAGTAAAGGAAGACCTCAAACAAGATCGTCAGATAACATAAAGAGATTACCTGGACATGGATGAGAAGAGCCTGCAATAGAAAGCACTGGCGTTCGCAACTATGTGCTAATTAAGCTGCTGAAGAAGATTAGATATTTATATGAAGAAAATGCAAATCTGTTTCTGCTATTGTAAGCAGAGCGTGATGGGATTCATTTGGTAAATGTATTAATCGCAGAAAATGATATGAGTGAAGGCATAAAAAGAAAGACCGATAGGTCGATAGCCTTTTTTAGAAATAAAGATGTTTACTACTACTAATATGAGTGAACTTGAACTGATGTAAACATTTTCGATATTTCCACAGCTTGAGTTGTTAACGTTTGTCTATTTAGTGCAAAAGATCTAGCTGGATACCACTGGTTACTGCCAAGGACTTTCTTCAAAACCGAAATTATCCTTTTAAGAATCACCTTGGAAATTCATTGACTCAAAACGTGAAACTTAACAATAAATTAAGGGCGCTTTTAGGTTGTTTTATTGCCAAACATGAAAGCCATAATGAAGGCACTTGAGCATTTGAGGAGTTTCGCTCAAGTTTATTTAGGAACTCTCCAGTTGAAATAAAGTACAATTACAAATCGCCGACATAGATCAAAATGAAACATTTCACTCTGTCAGACACAGCGACTTGCAATAGACCTAAATTACATTGTCTGTATATGAATTCATTGTTTCAGTTCATTAGAGTGCCGATTGTTTATTGCAAATTTTACTCGCCGACTTACTATGTCGGCTCGATTGGCTTGCATCGGTAAAACCCGTTCCGATTGGATAGTCAATTATTTAAGACTATTTGCAAATTGGTGTTTGCAATATCATGGATTGCAGATAATTCTTCGCATGCTCAACATTGTCTCATAAGTCCGCAAACAACTTTCGTTGTGAACAAGCACAAATGTTTCAACATATTTCTGCTTAAACTCGCCTAAAAGCTCTTAACGCGAATAAAACATTCTCATCAATATTCAGTTTTCAGATTTGTAAAATCCCGGGAATTTTGCCCTCAGCATCAACGATCTGAACATTTCTGTTGTTAAAGCGCACAGCTTTTGTTATTTAAATGTCGCAAGCTCACAATTTCTAATCGAAGGTCGCAGATATTTTAAATCGCATTTTAATGTGAGCGATATAAAAATGATGGGCTATTGTAAGCTGGAAAGAAGTGGAATTGATTTGTAGATATCCAGCGAAAGCTTCACAGAACATACTGAATATTTTGTCTATTGGAGTATTTTATTGTACTTTAAAATGTGCTTTTCATTTTCAAATGCCACGGGTAAGTACAAAGCTGCAATAATTTTCAGGTTTAGTTTACAGGGTGGTGAAATTTTGGGCGTCCAAAGTTCACTTTACATGGGCATGAAGAGAAAATTCTCTTAGATGCAAAACTTGCAAGAGATTTGACTAAAGTAATTGATTTATTTTGAACAAAAAATTGTTATCTGAAGTTTTAACATCCTGTGGCTCCTCAATTAAGCGTTTTTCACACCATAGATGCATATAGAGGACAAATGTATGAAAAACTGCAGTGGAAACCTACATTTACTAAAATCGCTTCAAACCCACGTGTTATGCTGGTGGAAATTGCTGGTTTATCTCCATTTCTCATTACCGGCAACAGTTTTCTGCTCAAAAATAAAAGGTGCATTTTGCGATAAAATAAAATGAAAAGGTTAAGCTGTTTACCGCCAGGTGTGAAGAATATCTCTTGGGGCTGAGGAGTGTTCTCAATAAAATCAATACAGGTAATTGCTTTTTAGACGCTCTCCATCCCTGGCTTAATAAGGCTGTTGCAAACTAGCTTTTTAACGCTACAAATAAGGGCTTGCGTTTTTCGGGACAAGAGTCATTCCATGCAAGTGCTTCTATGTACTTACCTGAGGCAATTAATCTAGTTGATTTAGCTATAGTTCAGTTTTAATTAGCTTAGTCTGTTTGAACGGTGAATTGGATTAATAAAAGCGAAGAAAATCCTGGAATGGAAATCGAAGCCCGCAGGATCCAATTTTTCATAGCAAAAGATGCAATATTGATTATCCGTGACCAACTTGTTCTCATCTCGAAATGTAAACCTTACAAAGAATGCCAACGTCTCCTGTTTAGAATAACATATGAGAATGCATTACTTTTCTCACCCAAAATGACATGTTCTCAATGCGATTCCTCGACATTTCAATTTGTCACTGTACAAAACTGGAAATGGGCATATTTGTGGGGAAATGTTGAGTTTTAAATTAGAACAAATATTGTCATGTTTATTGAATGTGGTAAATATCGCTCTCCAGTATATAATTGTGAAATTCTATACGGCCAGAACATGGGAGCCACACAATCTTGCCATAAATTTGCGCGGGACCACCCAAAAGAGTAAATTGACGTAGAAAACGCTCTTTTCCTGACCTACTTACAACGAGGGGCATCAGATGGTCGGAAATTCCGTAAAAAGAAGTTTACCTGCTTTATTGGCAAGCTTGAAATGTGTATTACGACAAAATCTATATTTAAGGACAGCATGGAATGTATATCAGTCGCCGAAATAAAAATATGTATTATTCCGAGTTTGAAAAGAAAACTGAACACGCTCCACCTAAGGAAAATTATTGCGTGCTTATTAACAACTTTTTAGTTCGTGATGACTCCTGATAGGAAAATTCGATATTCAGCGTGATTAAACATTGAAGGTTTACTAAGGAAAAACTGCGGACTTTTGCAGATTTTTCTTGATCTTTGATAGAACTTTTGAAGAAACTTTAACTACTTATATGAACTCATTTGAAGAGTGTGACTCTCACTTTTGTGCTATTGGGTCCACTTTAACCAGAAAAATGCCCCTTCATATTAAGCGGCAATATAAACTCTAAATATTCTCGTAAACAATGAAAACTGATGTTGCGAAGTGAGGTTGTGAAGTTAAGTTGAGTGATTTAATCAGATTTTGTGATAAAACTCATGTAACGGGTAGGTACGCATTAATATGCAGGTATTTATCATAATTTTTAAGACGCAATGGAAAAACAAATGTTTACGCTATGTATTGAACTCAATTGATAAGAGGCACAAATTTGTAGTCCCATCAGTAAAATAATCCTTTTTTGTGATGTTGTTTTTACTAGATATTGATAGTTTTGATCATCAAACGTTGTAAAATTTCTGATTTCAATTTTGACGAATTATTTCGTACTTCCTGTTCACACCTAGACAAAACTTAAGGAGAAAAATGCTGATTTTAAATCACCCTATTTGTATGCATAAAATAGGAAAATCTTTTAATACCAAAGGTATCTTGAAAACAACAGGAATGTTTCAGTAGCGTGAAAAGCTAATTTTTATTTTGCTTAATGGACTATTTTGAGAAATTCGTCTACGAGATGCATAGGCAAAGAACCCAAAACCAATAAGGGTCGAAAATGCAGCAGAAAGTCGTTAGATATCGACGGCAGAAAATAAATGTATCAAAGCTGGTTTAATCGGAAATTTAGATTGAAAAACGTTGTAAACAGTAATTCGAAAGGAGCCGTGAATTGAGGATATAAGAAATAAATAGAGCATTTATGAAGCCGGCAATAAAACAATACAAAGATTGAAGAGTCAAGAATTTAAACTTTAACTTGCAAAACAAAAAACGCTTGATTTAATAGGAAAGTAGAAAGACCGGTCGAAGAAAAAATTTCCTGCAATAGCATATAAAAACACTGCAATTATCACATAGAAAGAAGAAATAAATAAATTGAGCAAATGAGCAAATTATATGTGAGGACAATAGGAGAAGTGGAGAAGTTTAACGCACATACGGAACGCATTTTTAACGATGATCAAAAATAAAAGAATGTGATCTGATCAAAGATAGAAAAATGATCGAAAAAAAAGTACCACTTGGAAAAGCTGAAAAGAAGCTTTAAAACCTACATATTAGAACATTTGGCAACCCAGAAGATCAACCAAGTGAGTTTGATTAAAAAATAGCAACTAAAATATTATTCACAGAAGAGAATGTTGAATTGAAGTTGAAGAGCTGGAAAAACATTAAGGCATCGCACACAAAAAAAAACCATTCCTAATCAAGTGGTAAAGCATCAGCACAAAACGCAATCAGCAAAAAATAACGGAACTGACCAACAAAATAAGAACTTCATCAAAAAATCGATCAAAAGGAGCAGAGGTATGACCACAAAATTTAAGGTATTTTTCTTCTAGCTTTCGTGGCCATTTGTTTGATCTAATCCTTCCAAAGTTTAATTCACGATGTTTTAGAACCCGAAAAACTCACCAGTTTCAAACATCAGGAACTAACACAATGGAAAATGCTTAAAATCCCCAAATTTTGTTCAATAGCATAGAACAATATTTTTATACAGAATTAAAAGTTCATATCACGCAATTTATGCATTCGTTTGCATACTTCTGTAACTATTTTATTGTATCAAACCAAAACGCCCAACTGTTGTCGAAATCAAAAAGAAATTTTTATTAAATAAAAATGACAATCTAAGTATGAAAGTTCGCTGTCCTTTCGGGATATCTTAATTTAATACAAAACACTATACAGAGTCTAGTCGTAGTCTAGACATCATTGGTAAGATTTGATCCCAAAAGAAAATAATCAGACTCAAGATAATAGAGTATTCTCAGTGCGAGGACAATATAGATAATCCTCATTGAGCCTGGTTTAAGTTGGATTTCTATTAAAGCATAAATCCGCTTAACTGAACAAGCATAATATAACTGATATAAATGTTTCAGTTTACTTAGTATTAACATATTATATTTGCGGTTTTTGCACCTGTTTCAATGCAATTAACCGCATTCGCTGATGCAATATCATTATGGTTAAAATGGTAATCCGATGAAATTTAGGCCGTTATGTATTTCGAATATTATGAGGTTTCAATATATTCGATTTCATGCTGTTAGAATATAAATACAAATAAATTGAATGCATTTTGTATTATTTAATTCCCATTATTCAATTCAATTAAACATGTCTAATAACATACTGTGTGGTAGGGAAATTACAATTTTTCATGGATTTTATTCACAAAAAATTGCTTTTATTTGAGGATTCTCATATTGAAGTTCAATCAGTGCCATCCACTTGATGCTCTTGTTGTATTGACTTTGTTTGTGTTGCTCCATCCAAATCTGGCATCTCTTCTGAATACTAATAAGGCTAGGAGAATGTTCTTGGGAAACATATAGAGTATACTTTTGCGTTCTAGAAGAGGTTCTTTGTGGGCCTGAATCGCAGCTATATTCAGCAGGTTCAAGTGAATATTGAAGTTGTTTACACGTTTCCAAGAATTGGTTACACTTGCCCTTTGTGTTTTTCGAAACATTTTATTGTAATTATTTAAAACGGATTATTTATCCCAGTACAACAGTTTTCCCAAGTTTAACAATATTTCTCAATTGTTTCTGCAAACTTTTACGCCAGAAAGGAGAAATTATTCCTAATGAAATTAGACAGCCTATTGGGAATTGGATATATTTCAGTCGAAAATTTCAGCAGAAAATGTTGAATAAATTCAGCAACTTTTTCCAATGTTTTAAAAAAATTTGAAATCGTGTTTGGCGTTGGATTCTTTAGCAACTTCAAACGATTCCCTCGACTTGTAAAGATAAGACCCTGATAATTCATTCCGCCTGTTAAACACATCCCCACATCCGCCTTAGTCCATAAATCAGCAAAAACTTTAATACGTTTAAACCAGCTTGAAAAAGTGATATAAGACAAATGTCGGACGAAAAGTTTTTCCGCCAGCAACCATCTGTATAGCGATTTTAACTTTGGCAAGACAAGAAATGTTTAATTTGAATATATATGGGAAAAATTGCGTCGGCGGAAAATTCGCATTTCCACTGTTTACGTTCGTCGAAACAGTGCTAAACTATTGGAAAACTTTTGTTTCTGACATGGGATAAATCGGCGGGAATTTATCAAAAGTTAACTGCATATTATTTGGAAAGTTAGACCAATTGCGTCCTGGAACAAGTAGCTATAAAAGCCTGAAGATTAGCTAGATATGGAAAAAAGAGTCAGATGAAGATCTTTGGTTTTCTTGTTTTAAGTATGCAGGGATTATAGACCAATTTCTCTTTGCCTACGTTCTCAAGTACTCGGAAAGTGTAGAAGCATTCAAATTGCAGAATATTTTGAGTTAAAGGCCTATTCAACAGTACTCAATTTAAACTTTGTTAGAATACGATTGATCACACTTTAGTCACAAATTAGTGTATAAAGTAAAAAATTAGAGCTCAGTGTTGCTTTGCGACCTCACGAGGACGTTGGACATCGTTTGCCAAGAGTTTCGTTTGAGTAAACGTGAATAATAGAACTTCCATGCAAATAGTGTTCAGTTGTAAAAATCTTATCTCAGTGATCGCACAGAAATTACCTGCAAAACAATTTATATATTTATAATCTTTATTTCCCAATAGGCTATCGGCCCTCGGCCTTTCTGCCCTTGCATATATACATGTATTGGGTTAATTTTCTAACTTAAACTATCTTGACTTTTTATATGATTATGAATAATAAACAATAAAATTGACTGAAAACTATCTTAACTGTAAACTTAAAATTATTACAAAGCAAAAAAAATCTCTCTTCAATGTCATGTCTTTTCATCGTCTAGCAGGTTGGTTCAGTCGTGTTGGAAGTGTTCAAGTAGTGTTGTTGTTGGGAAGCGGAAGCGGGATCGTCTCGTTTGTCTCGTGAGGCAAAGGGGATTCGGGGTCCAGTTGTGGGGATTGTTTTTCCATTTCGTTTGCAATTGGAGTTGTCTTTCTGTTATTTGCGTTATTTTTGTTGGTTCGTAGAGAAGTTTGAGGGGTTGTGAAGTTGGTTTTGAAGATGTCTTATTTTCGTTATTGATCTCAAGGCAACCTGTTCTGTTGTTTGAATGTGTTGCTTAGTTTTCCTAGATGCATTCGCTGTCAGTATATGTCCGTAGTCAGGTAGAGGTCTACATATTGATTGGTAAATTTTTGTGGCGGTCTTTCTACTAATTCTTTTGTCTTTGTACGTCAGTGATCGGAAGTGTTTTGTCCGTTGAATGATTTTTGTTCTTACGTTCTGTGCGTGTTTTGTAAATTTTAGTTTTTGGTCCAGTGTCATTCCTAGGTATTTTGCCTCTTGCTTTGGTCTAATTCTGTTTCCGTCTGTTGTTATTGATGGAGAGTCGTCTTTAATTTGGTGGTTTGGTAAAAGTAGTTGGTTTTTCGTGGCGTTTGGTGTAAGTCTCCATTTGTAGAACCAAGCAATTGTATTGTCTGTTAGTGTTTGAAGTTTTTGTACTGCTTTTACTGTAGTTTTGTCGTGCACGATCAATGCAGTGTCGTCGGCGTATTGTAGTATGTAAGCAGATTTGTCAATGTGTCTTTTGTCGTGGATACTGTGATTGTATATGTCGTGGCAGTGTATATTGTAAAGAAGAGGGTGATAGCGGGGATCCTTGCATGGAGTCCTTGTTCAGGGGAGAAAGCAAAGGAGAGGGTGTTGTCTATGCGTACTTCTAGGTGTCTGTTTGTGAGTAGGTTTCTGATTGCGTGAATTATGTATTTGGGGGTTTTAAGCTGGTAAAGTTTATATAAAAGTCCTTTGTGCCAGACACTGTCAAGGCCTTATTGATGTCCATGAAGAGACTTGTCCATTGAAGAGACTTCTTGTTCGTGAGGTGAGTTGTTTGTATGTTGTTGGTTAGTATGAAAAGTGGGTGAACAGTTGAGTGTTTAGGTTTAAATCCGAATTGGTATTGTGGTATGTGTTGTCCAACTGATTGTTGCAGTCTATTTTTTATTATAGTTTAAAAAATTTTACTCAGTACAGGGAGTATTGTGATAGGTCTGTAGTTTTGTGTTTGTGTATTGTCTAGTCCGGTTTTAGTAATTAGTATTATTATTCCTGTTTTCCACGTATCTGGTATCGTGTTAGTTTCAATACAGTTGTTCAATAGGTTCAGAATGTGTGTGTGTTGTGGAGTAAGATTTTTCTTATCTTATTAAATCAATTATTAATTATCTCTCTCTTATTATTATCTTATTAAATCAATTATCAAATCTTATTAAATCTTATTAAAACAATTTAAAAACGCATTAAAAAAATTCTAATAGATGTCTTGTATAGCTGCTGAGAATTCCGAACTCTTTTGTGTTCTGTTCTGTTTATTGTAGTTTTGTTTTTTAAATAACACAGAAAATCACACAAGCTTCAAAATATTTATGTTCGGAATTCATTGTGGATTTGCTGCAAATTAAAATAAATATAATAAAATTTATTTTACCAGAGAGACTTGTTGACGGCACATCGGTCTGCATATTGCATCAGTTTCAAACCAAATGAAGCGGTTGCATCCTGGGTGAGTTTTAATTTGCAATCGGTTATGGATTTATTTGAGTTGTTTTGCATTTGGCATAGTAGATAATGCATAATGCATTTGCGGTTTCCCGATCGGCTCCCAACTATGCATTTATGCGCTTATAACCCATTGTAAATGTTGGGTTTTTTTATCGCTTAGCAGCCTTACAATTGGACAGTTTTGTTATTTAAAACATTCGACCAACAAAAAACGATAAATAATAAACACAGATGGTCAAAAGCTCTTCAATAAACCAACAAGAAATACGGACACTGACCCATAAAAGCTATAAATCAAACTGTTATAATAATAGGGCTCTAAAAATCCTCAATTCCAAATTTATCTAATCGGCTTCCTGCATGCAAATCCTGACAAATACATACCGGCGTTGTTCGTAAAACGTAAAAGAAAATTACTAGTTCCAGAAAGAAGTTTTCATGCAAATCTCTACGAGTGTATTATAGTAGTTTTAGCAGAGCCTTATGTCGCTTATATAAGACAAATCGTTTAGAATGTAGGACAACGACCGCTTAATGAAAAATGCATATGCAAATGCATTTCTTCGGAAAATGCCTTCTTTGGCTTGTCGTAAACGTTCCTGCCAGTTCTTTTATTTTAATTACGACAAATTTTTATAAAAGCTATTTGGGACACTGCTGCATTCCAAACTCCAACCAAGCGTTGCTGAACTGAATTCTCAATCTCTGAATAAATTACAAATAAAATTAAATGCATGTTCTTTATTTATAATGCAAATCTAATGGATAAATGGCGGATAAACTACCCTGGGATATTTGCAAAACCCCAAAGTTGAATTTTCAGCAATGTGCATTAAAATAAATTGCAGAAACAAACGAAATATTCATCTTCGGTTCGCTCAGCTGTGCCGAAATAATTAATTTTCAAAGCGAATTAAGTTAGTCAAAATACTGAGAGCAGTAGAGCTGCATGTACTAATTTATCAGACTTAGAGCAGCATTAAAACCAATGACCCAAACCGAAACTGTTACGGTAAAATTAGGTTGCTGTGTCAACCTAGTGTTGCATTAGATCCCTTAAAATATGCTCGCAATTGTACCTAGATGTTCAGATCAGGGTTTAAACGACTTGGGAAATTGTTTTGCTAAAATGCCTTTTGACGCTGAATAATAATGTTGCATATGCGAATGCACTGGGACTGGCTTGAATGTGTTGCAAGTGAATATTTCGACTCAATTCTAACAGAAATCGAGCATGAAAATACATGGGCTTGGAACTTTTTAACTCTGAGATTATTTTGAGATGGTATTTTACTAAGATCATTTGCTTGGAAAATTTCTCCCCACAATGTGAATCTGTTTAACAATTTCGACTTGGCAGGAGAGCCGGCCTCTATCACCGTTGTTTTACGTTCAAAACCTTATTTATGAAACTGAACAACCGGTAAAGCATGCAATAAAACACGCGTGTAATAAAAATCCTAAATATGATGGATTGTAGTAAAGGGGGCAACTTTTTCAAAAACGATAAAAAAAACCTGAACCTAACCGCCATTCCCATATACGGATTGTTGTTATTTCGCTTTCTATTTTCTTTTTAGCTCAGGTCATATATTTTTATTTTGCTACACCGCACGAAATTGCCAACTCCAGTCTCGGGTGGAAAGTTTTTCCCCGTCAAAAAACCATAATACAATGGCGCTATATTTCGGAATTTCCCCTTTCAGTCGGTTACACCTCTGGTTTGCGTCTGACGTGTCTTAAGGGACGAAATTTGAAGTTTTTTTGCCTGACACTTTTACTTAGCCTTAAACTTGTGAAACTTGTGTGTTTCATATAATATTAATTGCACTCATCTGCTGAAAAGACTAGAATTTATATCCAATTTCATATCTTTCAATACATTTTTTTTAGAGCCAAATGTTCAAAACTTTTGGCCTCAGAAACGGTTACAATTAATGTCAGCAAGCGACTTTAATGAAAAATCATGATTTTGCTGCTGTTTAAATAAAATTAACTCCACATAATAGTCTTCATCAATCCGAATAAACAATGGCAGATAACAAGGCAGGGCGTTTCATTCCTCTACAGTTAACTTTAGCACTCTAACGATAAAGGCACTATTAATCACTTGTTTTAAAGCATCTCAGGGTGATTTTTAAACGAATCTTTAATTGCAGAAAGTCTTTTTAGTATCAATGATGGCATTTCGACAAAGTGTCGGCGCCCAATTGGAAGTAAATGGATCCTTTTTCAAATAAGGGCAACTTCCCAAAAAAGTTTGACATAGGAAAGCTGCCTTCGACAGACCGTAAACATACATCGTATTAATTTCTTTGGTGCAGCTTTCGCTCATTTCAGTTCCCCTCAAACTGTTATTGATGATTTTTCATTTGAAAAGAAATTCAGCTACAGAAAACGTCGATTATTTAACGTCAAGTTTCAAAAAGATCAAACTTTGAACGGAAATAATGCGGCTGATAGAATCAGCTGCAGTTTAGCGGATGATTTTAACAGTGCGAACACTTATCTTAATACCGTTAGTGAAAATCCTGCACTTGCCTGGCTGGCTTATTTAAAAATCCTGCAGTGAAAATTAGATTCGAGTAGCTAGGAAAGACCTGCGTCTGCATACGTGAGGTTTCACATAAAGGTTCGATTTGCAGTAAAACTCTCCATAAAGAGGGCAATTATTAAATCCCATCTACCCCTCTGAGGCATATTAAATGCTATTTAAGGGTCGTAGTAAAGCGTACGTGTTGGATAGCTTCCGGATAAGAAATTGTATTTTTTTACTTTAGTTAAATTATAACAAGGATTAAAAAAAAACAGATACCTTGCATCAACATCAAGTACTTCTTTTATTTTGGAGGAAGAATGCTCAGTTTAGTTTTTAACGATGGATACAAAGGTTAAGTAGAAGTTCAAAAGTTCCTGGGGTAACGATTGGTTCACAGTTCCAACTTTTCGAAATGTATGAAAATATGCCTTTTATATTCCTGCTTTGAAACGACTAATATTAACTTCGAAATGGGCAATAAGAACTGACATTGACCTAGCGGCCTTCTCCATTATTCGGTTGCTTTGTTATTCGGCATTGGTATCAAAATATAAAATTCATATCCCTTTATCGTTTGTTATTATTCGGCTCTCCCATAGGCGAGTGGTTTCGTGACAAGAAAAATAGTCATTTATTCAAAATGATGGATTGTCCCTGTTGACAAAAAAGACCGCTGCTTTGTTTAAGAAGTCTCATGAAGACGTGTTAACTTGACGGCTGATCTCTAGTGACACTTTATGGAAACATACGTTTTTGTATAAAGTGGAGACAATTTTTGGCGTTCAGTTTGCACCGCAAAAATTAATGAAAGACTGGAGTAAAGTGTTTTGTCATCACGCAGGGTGCCGTTTACGAGCTCCATTATCTTCCATTAAGAGAACACAAAAATTTTCAATAAGCTTAATATTGCAGAAGTCAGCTGCTATAAAGAGACAAGCCTGATTCTGACCTTATTAAAAACAGAACAAAACGAAAACGTAAATAATTTCTCTTAAAATTGCATGCCCATTAGCGTTTTCATCTCAGGGGAACAACAAAAAATTGCAGAACTAATGGACTTTCACTAAGGTTTTAAACTTGCTTTAACAGGCAGTTAAGTTTGTATTTGTAGAAACTAATTTTATTCGTATACAGAAGGCTGCATTAAATGTCGAACACTGCAGGGCCGAAAGCAATAACTCTGGTCGATCGAAAGGAAATCTTGACTAGAATTTTAATTTTTTGTGGATGTGCAAATCTAAAATTCACCTTATGGACACGAGTTAAAGAAGAACACAGGGAGGCCGCACACGACACAACACGGCACATTTCATTGCAGAAATGCTCACTGCTCTATAACCTTACTTCACAACATCAGTTTTAGTTATCAATAGAACTTTTGAGTTTATTGCTTGAAACTGGCGACTTTTTTAGGCTTCTGAGGAGCAGTTCAATGTGAGTCTTCCAGCTCTCTTCTTGCGCGTAATGAACCACCAGTTAAAAATTCTTTGCGACTATAGCCCAAAAGCCCTAAAAGCCCACAAATCTCAAATTTCATTTGCGTTAATTTTTAACAGAAATGTTTGGCTTTTAAACTACAGCTTGATCCAAACTTTGGTTCAAAATAAAATCATCATTGACAAGTAAGACAAAATCGTAAACAATAAATTGTTTACGGAAATGTTTACATGTTAAATAGCACTGTGATGTTAAAGGAAAATTTTTTTTGTGATGTTAAAGGAAAACTAGTTTTTTTTTAAACTGACTGTGTCTTCAAACTTTCCAGTTCAAGGCAAATCTGCGCAAAATGTTTTTTTTGTGCCTGGTTCTAGTGCTTGTTTCTATCAGACTCAACAAGGTTTTAATCGATGCCCATGAGTGCTGCCTTCAGTACGATTTCAGCAATTTGCGGTTAAAAGTGCAGTTTGAAGAGCTGCTATCTTCGAGAAATAACATTAATTTTTTGAACAGATTCTTCGCAATCCATTCAAGTAACGCCTGGAAAAAAGGACGCCAATTATGACTCGCCCTATACACAAAATGTGTGTACTTGCAATTATAATGACTGATTAGATAATGTATTACCAAACACGGCCAAAACGAAATTTTGAAAACTGTTTTGCCAGAAATGATAAATGGAAGTAATCCGTAAATATTAATCGCTTGAAAGCATGGTTTTGAAGTTTCCGAGAAACTGTTTGCTAAATTTGTTGCATCATTAAAAAATCCATTTATGTGCGCAAAATGCAAGGAAATAATAATGTTAACAGTTCAGTTTCACTATAAAACAATAGAGTTTTCAATGAAAGCTAATTCTTAGTAGAAACGTTTTTCTTGACTAAATTTAATACAAAATTATACATGGTTCCCAAAGCTAAAATGGTATAAAACGTCTTCCTCGTCATCTTCTTTGAAGATTGGAAAAGCAGGATATATAGAATGTAATAAACCACCGAAACGTATTGGAAATCAATCACACTCTTCATTAATTAATAATAATTATCATCTGCTTGCAATCGCCTTAAAGTATCATCCAGATTAATTGGCGTACATTCAGGTCTGTGCTTCTCCCAGATAGGGAATTCTGGTACAATATAATCTGGTTGTCTAATGTTGTAGTTATGTATTTGTTAATGTGCTGTAAATCGGCTTAAGTTCGCCTAGATGCAAACACGCTGTTCGGTAATTTAGCAGCAACATAACAAAGCCTATTTCCAGTCTCCCCTATGCTGCAAAGAGCATTTTGTCTAGATTTTATAAACTAATTGACTCGATGGAATTTTTTTACTAATTAAATAAAAATTTTAATCACAAATGTTCTCGTAACATCGCACAATACACGAAGGCAGAACAGATCTTGTTATCCAAAACACAAGCATCTCCTAGTCAGAATTTAGTTACTACAAGTGGTCCTATGCAAATGTTCCCTTGTCGTTATCATTGCTGGAGATTTAAACTTGATGCTAGAAATTTGTCTGAAATGATTAATCTAATGCAGACATGCCTAGATTCCTAAAGCCGTAGAGAGGCCCGAGCCTGCACTGACACGCTCTCTTAAGACTTGGTAAGCAAACAGAAGCGACGTGATTATGATTGTCGTATACGTTGCATAGTTAGGTATTCTGGATTCACTTTATTATGTTAGATAATATCGAACTGTCTAACTAAGTAGAATGCAGACAAGAATGGAATATTTTAGGTTTATCATCCAGGCTCATGTTGAGGATTTGAGAATCGATCAATATTCGGGTAATTAAAACCATCAACTTGCAAAATATATACTTTAATCTTTCCAATTAGAGTGCAAATTCGTTTGGCGGTAACCCTCTGGTGCCCAGCCCAGTAATCCTGAAAGTTGCCCCATTGTCAGGTGAAAAGTCTTCCAAATTGCTACCGAAAGGAACGTTTGCTGAGGTCACATACAAAACATCTAGTCCAGCGCCTCCCCATCCTACACAAGTAATCTTGCGACCGCAAAAGAAAATTCGTAAACTTGATGTAAATTACTGGGCTAAAGACAAGTGGATACCTGTTGTGCTGGGAGCTGAATGGATTCAAGAAGAGTTTCAGGTTTTTGGGGATCAATCTTGATCACTCTGGAGCCCCCAAACACGGCCACCCAAAGATTTCCTTCCACATCTACAGTCATGCCATCTGGTATTCCCTCAATGCCATGTTTGGTAAATGTGAAGATCGCCTCCCTATTAGCTAAAACAAAACTGTGCAAATTGGAATATGGATTTTGCAAACCAACTCACAAATAGTTCCGGTGTTTACATCGAAGTCAAAAGCATCAATTTTTCTAGTTGCAGTATCAATATAATAGAATTTCTTTGAGGTGTCGTTCCAAGCCAACCCGTTTGAAAGCGCAATTCCATCAACGTGTCGAAGTAGTTTGCCTTCATGGAACGAAAATAAAGCGCCCGTTCTGGAGTATGCATCAAAATTAGTTGGGTTCTCGGGAATTTCACCCATTGTTCCTTTAATGATAACAGATTAGGTTCAAGTGGGCCAAAAATTTACTGTAGTCACCTGTCCACAACCTTCCCGTGGCATCACATTTCCCATCATTTAACGAAGTACCCGGCTGATTAATGTCCACAAGCTTTTCAATTTTTGATGGTTTTTCCGACTCTCCATCCCAAGAAGCCACCACAATTTCATCAAATTGATTGACCACGAATTTATCTCGTTGTCCTTTGACTGGAATTACTAATGAAACTGCTTTGTCTTAAACAGAATATTCACTAATCGGTAGGCGAATTCTCTCTAATTAGAAAAGATATATATACCAAAGGTGGCCTTGGTATGTTGTCCAGTGGACGGGACATATTTATGCACAGATTTTCCAATAATATCTACACAGTAAAGCGCTTGAGTTCTAACGTCCCAATGCGGACCTTCTCCAACAATCATAGTGGGAATTTCAGCTATTTTTTCTACTAGGATTGACATATCTGCTTATCTATAATCAGCAAAGAAAAGTTACTCTTTGTACAGATTCTTCGCAGCCTTCCTCTCCATTAGGTGAATGGAATGGACAAAGCGAACTGAGTTGTGTTCTATCAATAGCTTAGGTGACGATGGCAGAAAATGACTCTCTTGGTTCAAAATAACTCTGATCAATATAATTTGTAAATTTAAGAATAACCAGCCCTCATTATCAATTAAAAGTTAATTTTTCTTCCTTAGTTTCATGACTCGAAAACTCCGAATTGTACAATCACGTGCTCAGTCACTTTTTATGCAAGCGACTTGCATAAAAAGTAGAAACGACATACATAAACTTCCAGTGTAGTTTTTAAGTCACTTTAAGTCACTTTAAGGTTCGTACAAATACAAGCAGTTTTGGCGACAAAGTCAACAACTTAAGAATGAGCAAAGAATATTAAAAGAAAACGGAATAAAATACAAAAACTCTGCAAAATCAAACGTTAAAATAATTTCATGTTAAAAGTGCTTTTAAACCTTATCTCTTGGGATGTTCGGATTCAAACACCACCAAAATTAAGTGAACTTTGAGCAAATAATACATAAATACGAAAGCAGAAATAATTTAAGCCAACGTTTTAAAATTATAGAAAATACTTACCTTAACAGTCAATTTTATATAAACAATGTCTGCTGCTACTAACGATTGATTGAAAACTCCATGTCATGTCTATCTATCAACAGATTAGATGTTTACAAGTAAATTATCGGGTTTTCAACCTTGTAATTCACTTGTCTACAGATTATTTCTTCTCTCGAAGTGTTTTTCCCAGCAAATTGCACTTTAAGTGCCTAGTTAATTGACGATTCAATCTTATTGCAAGCAATTGTGGGTTTTGTGCGAATTTTACTTAAAGCACCACAAGTTCTTCTCATTGAACTACAATGGTGCATAAATGTTGTTTTTAAGCAGATTTAAATAGCTTTCTACCTGTTCAACGATCATTAGTAAGCGAAACCCTTAACTCCCCTAAAACCCATCACTTTAGTAAAGTTAACTAACTCAATAACCGGTATCTCTTTGAACAAGCCCTAGATTTATTGTCTGTCTTATATTAAGTAAGACATCGCAAAATGAAGACTTACCTTAAAGGGTAGTTAATTATTCAGCTGCATCGTGTTAATCTTTAGCTAGATACTACTAAAAGGCCTAGGTTAAACTAGGATGATTAAAAGTGAACGAAACACATTAGGCAGACAGATTGAAGCAATCCATTTTTTATAACACTTTGAATCCTGAAGAGCGGAAGAGGAATAGGGACGCAGCACGAATTTTTAAAATGAAAATTAAACCAGATAGCAAAGAAAAAGTAGTTAAAATACTGCGACAAATTATAATAAAAATGCACTTTCCCGAAGAAGTGTGTTCCACATAATACATTATGCTCTAATGTTCCATATCAAAACCGCAACAAATAAAGCGGGTGAATTATTTTTCGTAACAAATTTCCCGGCGCGTATTTTCCTGCTAGTGACAACTGAATTTATACCAAACATAATGCCGATTAAGCTACATTAAAATGCCGGCCGCGACTGCTCCTGAGGAACCGAGGAAAATACTTTTCGGGAAATGTAAATATTTATTATTCACTGTTGCTGGAAAACAAGGTAACGAATAAAAATGATAAATTCCAGCGCGGTGTGCTGCTTTGCAATGACGTTTAAAGTCGGAATATTTCATTAAAGTTTTCCACATAAATTCGGATCTCTTTTTTCGGGTTATACCATTCCACGTGCCGACTTGATAATATAAGAAGATGAACCCCGAAAGTCGAAAATAAAGATTTTCCACACATCAAGCGATCCACATATTTGAGGAATAATGCAGACCATCAGTCAACTGTCCGGACGTTAATAACAATGCATGTTAAATGTCGTTTATTAGATTTTACGAGACGTAATTTGATGAATTTTCTTGGTTTTATGGCTTTAGCGAATTCATTTATCTTTTACGGATGCATTCAGATGTTGAATTAATTAATACAGAGCCTTATTTAAGTGTATGATGACATGGATTGTATAGGTATTAATAAGCCATTATTAATGACTTGGATAAATGGAAATTTAAATGTTCATTTCCAAGAAAATTTCCAATTTTTTAGCAGGTTTTGTATTTTAGAATATTTATATCGCAGGCGATTAACCGTAAACCCCAATGTTTGAGAGATCTGCTGCATTGAACTGATTCTTTTAATTTGGAACTTTTCTCGGGGATATTTACTCGATTGTTTTGCAAAATAATAATACGTTTTCGGGAATTTTTAATTTCGTTAAGCTTGAGCTACATTTGTTTCTTCTCATTGCTAGTAACGTTTTCTCAATAATTTGGGAACTGTTTGTTTTACAGCGTTGTTACTCACACTTGTTACTCTTGATGTTCGAAAATATGCTCCTCTGTACCTGATATCTGTTTTTCCTTTTGTAAATTTTCAAGAAAGTAGAGACAACCTGGCTGGGTGGAGAGACATATCCATTCAAAAATCCGGTTGATTCAACGGTTGCAATTAATAATTTGAATTGTCCATCTAAAAAAAATTCTTCTTCTAAAAATAAAATTCTAAAAATAAAGAAAATTATTGTCACACTTGATTTTGAACAGTATTAGAGACGATAAAATGTACCTTATGTCTAAAAACTAGCATGTATTATAAAAAAACAGCAGAAAAACCTACTGGGAAACTGAATAAATCCCCTAAATATGAAAAGAAATAAAAAGATCAATTCCAGGAATCTTAGAATAAAATCAGCGCAAATTACGAGTACAAGATCAATAGAAAATAAATTAACAAAAGGTCAAACGCATCTCCATAGAAAGGAAATGTTCATCAACGCCAGTGGGAGGATACCGCAGATAATAGAAATAATGAAAACAGTGAAAATGAAAAATTTTCTACCATAAAACTGAAGATCGTATTAAAAAAATTTGGACCCCAATTGTTTTCCGCAAAGAGGAAATGAAACATCAATAAGACAAACACTAATTGAAATGTCTAATCTTTTAGGGGAGTTTTTCTTCCTTGTTGGGTTTTAGGAGAGGCCAAGTAGGACAAAAAACATAAATCTGGAATAAAAGCGACTACATAAAACAGAAAAGGAAGAAGCACTGAACGATGAACCTCTAAGTCATTCTTATTAAGCCTAACAAATTCGGTGAAGAACATAAATAATAGGGAAAGGCCATAAATGGTCAGCACCAACAACAACTAGAGAACGTAAAACGGTTATTACGACAGAAAATAATATGATTCCAATGAAACAAAGCAATATCAAGCAAGTATAAAAAGTACCAGGCAAATGACATTCTGAATAGTTTTGGCACAAATCATTTCAATAAGCATAGACAAACGCAGGCGAATAAAGGTATAAAGAAAGTGTCCAAGAAGATCGAAAATTTATTCAAAGAATGCGTTTCTGAGTTATAATACAAATGTTCGCAGTAAGATTAGGGTAATGGCTGAAGAAGAACTGGATTCTTCAGAACCTATTTAGGATTTCAATTTTTTCTTTGACCTGGAACAGCTCCTGTAAAAGAACGTGCCAAATTAGTGTTAAGTTTGAAACGCCCAAGGTTTGACAATATACACAAAAAGGTGAATGGAAAAATAATGATGGTTTAAATATGGACACAAGATATGGAAAAAGATGCAGTCAAAAAATATTCAAATCTCCAACTTGAAAACAAAATGTGCCCGATTCTCTCTCTTTGACTCAGTGAAATATATGGATTGGTTGGTGTTAAACCGGAGACTTGCCAGATCAAAAACATTACTAATTATAAATAAAAATTTCCTGCAAGCCACCAACAGTTAAAACTTTAAGATGAATTGAGGATTAAATCAATATTCACTTGAAAACAATTACAAGAACTATCAAGCAAGACGCTGTGCAAAAAAAACGTAAAAAGTACGTAAACTATGATTTGAAACCAAGCTATTGTAATGATTATTTTATGTTTTTCTTCCATAATTAAGCAGCTCCTTTAACTGTGCAAGTACAGTCGATGCAGACCGTAGTTTAACAGTTTCCCATTCCAGATTTAATTCTGTTGCTTTAATATATTCCTATTGATCTTCCTTTGAAGAATAAAGAGTTATAGAGTTCTGGTTTAAAAGTAAATTTTAGTTTCAATGAAAAAAAACATGCAAAACATTCCTGATTTGACATCATTTGATCACTTCGTCGTTAGTCGCCGATTCTAACAACTCATAGAATCTACATATAAGATTCAGGGCGCAAAAATTCCTAATTACTTATCACCTTCGAATTTCCATAAGAAACTTTTTCCCGGAAAAAAAGCCTTTGAAACATTACTAAACCATGTAAAAACTGACAACATTCAGCTAAACTGGATATTAAAATAAACAAACGATGGCAGCAGGTCGAAGTTTCCACATGAAACTGAATGAAACCCGCGAGCCTGTAAAGGCTATTGTTAATAAAAGTGCTAAAAGCATAAATTCGTTCCACTTCGGCCGTATATTCGAACTTTCATTAGCGTCTACGCCTTTGTAACGAAGTTTTCTTGTAAATCCTCGAGAAGGACTCGGATAGCAGTACAAACTCATTTAACAACTCGTGTCTCCTGCAGGCGATAACCCTGCGACAATAGAACTCGTGTTGAGTAGTCTTGGACGTGATCCACTTGGACTAGGATTCCGATGTGACAGGCAGACTGAAAGACTACTCAGTATTCCACCTGCAATTTACGTGCTCTTTTAGGCAAATCCACTTGAATTTAATGATGAAAATTAAAAATGTTTCCCTCCTTCTCACTGGTCTTACTTAGCAAGCTGCTGTAGTTGGATTTAAGGGCATTCGCGATTTTAACTATATTCCTGGAGCGAACTCAACGTTTACTGCAAGAAAATTATTTCTTTGTGGAATTAATCGAATGGAAACTAAACTAAGACTTGTAAGTTTCCAATCTATTTCCTCCGAGAAGTCCTAAAATATAATTTGTAAGTTTCAGTTGGATATCTAGCACGCTCTACCAGCAAATTTTCCTGAAAAAACTTTATTTTATTACAACCAGAGCTGTCACATATAGAAAGAAGGTGCTGAAATCTCGGCCACTATTCGGAAAAGTCGGCAAACTTATTGCAACTTGTCCCAAGTAATTTCTCACGAGTTGGAATCCCATAACACGATTGTGGGCTGTAAATGGAAGATAAGTTAAAAAGGGGGAATTAGAGAACCGAAAGCTTCCTTTGGAGCGGTGACATGCATTTTCTCCAAATAGTTTTCCCGGTCCGATTTTACGTAAAACCTAATTTCGCCCGTCAATAAAAATAACATCGGACTCCGAACTGGAAAAATGGTTCTCCTTTAACCGACTTTTTGCAATACTTTTCCAGCTGGAAATCTATCAATTTCAGTGCAATGAAAAACCAACTAATTTTATCATGCCTGAAGACTATCGGGAGTTTACGGTTTTGCTGTGCTTTATCCCTGTCAAACAATACCACGTTACTGTGCTCTCTTCCTTCTCGCTGCAATCAGCCTTCCAAAACAATTGGACTTGCACGGAAACTGCAAGGAAAACTCGCTTTATTCACGCTGTATTCAGTTGAGAGCTCTATTTGGAATAAGAAGTTGCGCTGAGCGTAATTTACATGTTTATGTGTATATACAGATAGTGTACCTCAGGCCAAACGCAAATCGATTGAAACCGAAATTTCAGAACTTTCCAAGTTGAATCCTTTACTTAAAGGAGTATTGCTCAAGCTTCCAAGTGAGCCAACCAAGGCTAACATGTCGACTTTTGTTTAATTTATTTCTAATAAACTACTGCTAACTTGGAAGTTTGAAGCATTTGTAAATAGTCCTAATTCGGATGTTTTGCGGTCAAATTCAATTAAAGTATTGACGGAACGTTGCCCTTAATCCTACCTACAAGTGAAAATACGTTGTATTGATTGTTAGATCGTCTATAAAGGCACTGCAGCAGATCCATACTGAAATAGAGAATGTTAAAATTCACACCGCAAGGTCTTATTAGAATGCAACCATGCATAAAGTTTCCATATGAGCGTGCATTGATAGCAGGGCAATATAGCAATATATTTCAAGTTGGCTCCTAAAAGTTTTAATTAAAATCGAGAGGGGCAGAGAGTTTTTAATTTTCGGGTCTCATTTTCACAAAGAACTTTTTCATGGCTCTTCACATTTGAAACCGGATATTTGCCCAGTTGCGATTAAACATTTTAATCTCATAAATGATTGTGAATGTTTGGTAT
The DNA here is from genome assembly GCA_024550625.1 of Dendroctonus valens. NCBI lineage: Eukaryota > Metazoa > Arthropoda > Insecta > Coleoptera > Curculionidae > Dendroctonus > Dendroctonus valens. The sequence continues at coordinate 1,081,817 of JAJTJO010000032.1, read as the reverse complement.
TCTGGCCTTTAGTTATATAAATAGGTGTTTGACATGTTCGAGTTGAGACAATTTTTTAAGGAGAAACTCACAAATTTGATGTGGACTCAGGAAGAAGAATTTATATTATTATATTTTTATATTAAAGCATATTTTACATGATCTTTACAGCTCGAATGTTCCGGAGTTGCTAATTCTAACTTTCGAATTGCAATACCAGAATCAATGGGGAGAATTCTTGTGCTTCTCAGGACTCACTTGAAGGACCAAAGTGTTTGATATTCGAGTGTTTGGTGGGTACAGTTGGTTGCAGCTGCAGAAATACTAAGCGATTTGGCCTTTTGTTAAGTGCCAAACCAGCGCTGAACAGCCGTTTATTTCTACACTTTGAGCGAGTGGGCTGGGCAGTACGACTTTTGATTGTGGACTTGTTACTGTGCGAATTTAAAACTACAGAGTGTAGTCCCGACGAGTATGTGTTAAAAACTTCTTCTGGGTCGTATCTGTGCAAGACTGCTGCCGATGAGCGTGAGTTCAATACTTCTTTTTACTAGTGTGTGTGCAATACTGCTGCCGACAAGTGTGAGTTCAAGACTTTTTCTTACTAGTGTGTGTGCAATACTGCTGCCGACCAGTGTGAGTTCAAGACTGCTTCTGGCGAGGTTGAGTGCAATACTTATTTCCTAGTCACCTCTGTCGACTAGCGTACGGTCAAAATCAGCGATGCATGATGAGGGAAAGAGGTTTCCCAAGAATTGTCTTTCGGTCCCTTGGTGGCGGGCCATTGGAATTTGGGCTGATTCTAAAGGGTACCGAAAGTAGACCTCCCGCCGAACGAAATAGTTTGGTTTTTCCCAGCTTTCAATCTTAAGACAATGGTCACCGGTAAGTTCTGAAAAGTAAACCACCCGAAAGGACCAATGAACAATTAACTCAGGATGTTGGAATTGTCGGGAACATGATAAGCTGGAGAAACAATTTCTTAATTGCTATACCCGGAAATAGCACATTTGATGACCGGCCCGAAGATCGCCGACAGGGGCGCACCATTTCCGTAATTAACATTGAAATAGTCACAAGCGTAACAAATCTCTACTAAAATGTTCAAATATTATTTGAACAACTTTCTTGCTCCCACTCTTTTGCTTTCTCATTACTGACACTATTATTTTGTACGAATTAATATCGGATTTGTGGCACCAAAAATCTTCTGAAAAGTCCAACTTCCTCACCACATTTATTTCAGCTTTTCGTCGTTAATCTGACTCGAAACATCAGTTTAACGAACCTGAACCGTTCTCATTGAGTAACCTTTGAAACGTATTGTCCATCATCAAAAGCAAGAACATTAAATTGAAGAACGTCCCCAATTTTTATCCTTCAGGCGATTTAAGGCGCTTTTCTCCTCTCCTGACACACTCTGGATTCGTAAAGTACTGCACATAAATCTTGCATTTTAACAAGATATAAAGAAGTGTATTCGACCATGGGCCCAACTAAATGGTGATAAAGCACTATTTTTGACTCGAGCCGTTGCAATTGAGGTCTGGAAAAAATTGATTGCCAGGTTCGGCTCGAAGCTCAAAAGTCAAACGGGCTTTAATCCGTCTGGAAATCTAATTACGTGTTTCGAGAACGCGCTGCCGCAGAATTCACCAGTTTGTAAACCGAAAGTTGATTTATTTATGTTAAGAAAGCTGGCTTTCTACAGATTTTGATTCAAGTGAAACGTGAGCATTAAAATTAAGCGATTTATTATAGTCAAAGGTTACGTTATATGCTATGCAAATATGGAGCTTAGTTGGAAAATCAACCTTCACTCTAGTCGAAAAAATGTAGCTAAACTTGCGGAAAAGGGAAAATTAATGCAATGCTCAATGCGGTTAAAAAAGTTTCTGTGCACTAACAAAATTAGCGTATGTTTATTTTGGAATTAGCAATTAAATCTAACCGCTTAAAGCAAGGGAGATAAGGAAACCACACACATCAATTTCTGTATTCCTATTAATCTATTAAAACAATGTTTGATGAAAAGATGTTTCCCAGGGGTAGGTAATAATCATTAATCGATTCACTTGCGTGACAACAGCATATTGCGGTACTTTTTCCAGAAATGAGCAAACGATTAATTAACTGGAAATACTTCAACATCCATGCAGTAATATAAATGTCAGTCCATATTAGCTGCAGCAATTCAATTATCTTGATAATCATTAATTGAGAGAGCCATTAATGTTTAGTTAGATCAATCACAAGATTGCACATGTAGTAGTTCGGATAGTGTACTGATTGTGATCAGGGTGTTCAAATTAGAATACAGAATTGCCCTTCAAGGCTCAGAACCTTTGGGGAATTGAAGATTTGAAAGATATCTGAAGAGAGGCGATTGCAAAAAACCCAATACTGATTTTCTTTAAAACGACAAGAAATAGTCGGGTTTCAAAACGTTTCATTACATCTTTGCTCATAATTCCGAAAACCTGAAAAGGTTGCTTCTTCCACTCATGTTAAAGGGAAATGTCGAAAATATGTGTTGCCCCATTTCTTTGCTTATTATTCTCTCTATGCTACTGATTCTTATCTGCTGCAATTACCGCTGATGTATGTTGTGAACTTCTTTATTTGGTCCTGGTCATGACGATTAGGCAACGTGTATCTTAATGTGTCTTTGGAATAGACGCACATAGAGAATATTCCCCAAAAAATAAAAACAAACAAATAAAGACAATAATCTTTTGATATTTTGCCTGAAATATTAGATTTTCCTTGTAACTTAAAAGTAGTTTGGTATAAATAATAACAAAGAATAGACCTAATTTCCCCTTGTTGCAGTTTTCACTCTGGGGGGAAATCATTTAGAACTTTTCATAGAGTGCATGTCGCCAACGATTTCCATCAACAACAAAAGGAAATACAGTTAAAATATTTTCATTAGAATAAAGTTTTCAGCGGGGACTTTTATACGCCGTCTGGATATTATCTGAAGCAAGATGCTAAAGGCTTTAACATTGAGATCACTTTTCTAAATAGATGTTTTGCATCGAAAAGACCATATTTGAGAACTTTTTCTAGTGTGTTTTAAAACATATTTATTGGAAGCTAAATAGAATAGAACTAAATTAATTATTGACAGAAACGATTAAGAAAGAAATGGTAAAAAAGAGAAAATCCAACTGGCGTGAAAAACAAACAATTTCAAGCAAAATATAAGAATGCAAATAACGCGTAAGACATGAAGCAAACATATAAGCTGGTAAGTGAAAAAAGAGCAAAAAACTTAAAGCAATACAAGGAGGGGTGCATTGAATAATAATGAATGTCAATCAACAAATGTAAAAGTAAAAACTGAAAAAAATTCAAGTAAAATAATTGTAAAGAGAACAAAAAGCTTCTTTTAATGCGACAAAAGAAGCTGAAGGAAATAAAATATTCATGTAGTAAATTGTCGCTGATAATATTACTGAAGACATGAAAGAAAGATAATATTGAATGTAGAAGAGTCGGAAATCAACATCCGAAACTAGAAAAAATAGTTCAATCAATAAGCAGTTTGCACATACATACATACCAGAGAATTAAAGTGGATAAAATGAAAATTAGACAAAATATGCAAATCTAACGTATGAGTTAAGCTAAATAAAGGCAACAAAAAGTTATTTTTCTGAAGCCAATCTAAAAAATTACGAAAAGCTAGTTTGGGAAAGATGGGCAGGAAAAAATTAGAAAAACGAAACACCAGACTAAGTGGGAATTTAAAGCTTGAAACTCTGTTAAACAAAATTATTTTTTGTCCAAATCTGTATTTTGGAAAGGGTTTTTTTCAAAATTTGGGAATGGACATGTGCAAAATAGAATTCTGAAAGAAGTTGACGAAACACATATGAGAACACCTCAACGTTTTCTTAAGCGTCTGAAAAAAGGCTTAAACGGTTTTTGCATGTAAATTTATAGCATATATGAAGGACTTTCACGTTCAACTTGCTCAATATCTTCTGAGACTCCATGAAAACGATGCTCAAATCTGTTGAGTTAAAGAGTCTCAACACAAAAGAAGTTGTAATAGAAAAGAAGTACTGAATACAATTTTTGATTTAATTTCAAATGATAAGCAATAACATCTTCAAAGAGGCACCAAGAGCAAAACCAAAGTTGTTAGTCCATATTAGCTGCAGCAATTCAATTATCTTGATAATCATTAATTGAGAGAGCCATTAATGTTTAGTTAGATCAATCACAAGATTGCACATGTAGTAGTTCGGATAGTGTACTGATTGTGATCAGGGTGTTCATATTAGAATACAGAATTGCCCTTCAAGGCTCAGAACCTTTGGGGAATTGAAGATTTGAAAGATATCTGAAGAGAGGCGATTGCAAAAACCCAATACTGATTTTCTTTAAAACGACAAGAAATAGTCGGGTTTCAAAACGTTTCATTACATCTTTGCTCATAATTCCGAAAACCTGAAAAGGTTGCTTCTTCCACTCATGTTCAAGGGAAATGTCGATAATATGTGTTGCCCCATTTCTTTGCTTATTATTCTCTCTATGCTACTGATTCTTATCTGCTGCAATTACCGCTGATGTATGTTGTGAGCTTCTTTATTTGGTCCTGGTCATGACGATTAGGCAACGTGTATCTTAATGTGTCTTTGGAATAGACGCACATAGAGAATATTCCCCAAAAAATAAAAAATAAAAACAAACAAATAAAGACAATAATCTTTTGATATTTTGCCTGAAATATTAGATTTTCCTTGTAACTTAAAAGTAGTTTGGTATAAATAATAACAAAGAATAGACCTAATTTCACCTTGTTGCAGTTTTCACTCTGGGGGGAAATCATTTAGAACTTTTCATAGAGTGCATGTCGCCAACGATTTCCATCAACAACAAAAGGAAATACAGTTAAAATATTTTCATTAGAATAAAGTTTTCAGCGGGGACTTTTATACGCCGTCTGGATATTATCTGAAGCAAGATGCTAAAGGCTTTAACATTGAGATCACTTTTCTAAATAGATGTTTTGCATCGAAAAGACCATATTTGAGAACTTTTTCTAGTGTGTTTTAAAACATATTTATTGGAAGCTAAATAGAATAGAACTAAATTAATTATTGACAGAAACGATTAAGAAAGAAATGGTGAAAAAGAGAAAATCCAACTGGCATTAAAAACAAACAGTTTCAAGCAAAATATATAAATGCAAATAACGCGTAAGACATGAAGCAAACATATAAGCTGGTAAGTGAAGGAAGAGCAAAAACACGTAAAGCAATACAAGGAGGGGTGCATTAAATAATAATTAATGTCAATCAACAAATGTAAAAGTAAAAACTGAAAAAAATTTCAAGTAAAATAATTGTAAAGAGAACAAAAAGCATCTTTTAATGCGGCAAAAGAAGCTGAAGGAAATAAAATATTCATGTAGTAAATTGTCGCTGATAATATTACTGAAGACATGAAAGAAAGATAATATTGAATGTAGAAGAGTCGGAAATCAACATCCGAAACTAGAAAAAATAGTTCAATCAATAAGCAGTTTGCACATACATACATACCAGAGAATTAAAGTGGATAAAATGAAAATTAGACAAAATATGCAAATCTAACGTATGAGTTAAGCTAAATAAAGGCAACAAAAAGTTATTTTTCTGAAGCCAATCTAAAAAATTACGAAAAGCTAGTTTGAGAAAGATGGGCAGATATTTTTTGTCCAAATCTGTATTTTGGAAAGGGTTTTTTTCAAAATTTGGGAATGGACATGTGCAAAATAGAATTCTGAAAGAAGTTGATGAAACACATATGAGAACACCTCAATGTTTTCTTAAGCGTCTGAAAAAGGCTTAAACGATTTTTGCATGTAAATTTATAGCAAATATGAAGAACTTTCACGTTCAACTTGCTCAATATCTTCTGTTTTCTTATCAATTCGCCGTTTATATGAAAACATTTTAGGCAATAATCTTAAGATTGAAATTATGACTTGCAAGAATAACTATGAAAAAATGATTACGATTAGATCAAGTTCAAAACGATTAAAGCAAAAAACCAATGCTGCTTTGATAATGCTCCTGGGAATTAAACACACTCAAAGACGAAGGTGGCAAAAAAATGCAAGAAACGAACGAGTAGAAAACCGAGAAATAAGAAAAAATAAAAACGAGGAAAACGCAGTAAAAAAGCGATAAAACGGAGACAAAAGTGGTTGATCAATAGTGCGAAATGGTACATCATCAACTTAGTGGTGACGCTGAAAGAAATCAGACGGGACTATCCTTCATACCAAAATGCTATCAATGTTGCTAAAAACAATCAGAATATTCTAATTTTCCCAAATCAGGATGCAGATTGTGGCTTTTCCAGATATCCTGATGGTGAACTCTCATTACTTTATTTTATTAGAAACCTTTCTTGATTTTAATGAACATAACATAGAACAAGTTTTACTTGCGTCTTTAGTATTTGAAAGATTGAAATTTCTCTAAAACTCTGAAAGAAACAAACAGAATTCAGAAACTCTGGAAACTCATTTTCCGCTAGATCCAGTTCCTGATATTGAGGTGAACTACATATATTTTCCAGAATCTTGACAAAATGCAGACGAAATTCGGCTTCCAAAGAGCAGATGTGGATTCGTTTGTAGAATATCCCATAAGATATTGACTTCTGGACCAAGTAGTCATATCCAGCAGATCGTACAGTGCTGGCATCTTTAGTCGTGTTGCAAAGCTTATCATATCACTAATGTCATTGGATCTCAGCTGTTTAGTTAAGGGGTTAATCAAGTTAGGTGAATACAGAGGTTGAGACTGACTGTCGAGATAAAGTCTTTGCTGTCCTTTTCTAAATTTGGAACTGGCCAATAACAGGTACAGAGCTACAAACATTCGTAGTTTTAGCCTCAACTTAACTTAATATTGCTGCCAAATATGAATTTTAACTTTGAATCAAGGGCAAACTGCTATTATCTAATTGGAAAGTGACCTGACCTCAGTCGGGATCAATTTGGGTACAATTTTCTGTATAAATATTGCAAAAAAATAATGCTATTAACTGAAAAAATAATCAGTAAAAAATAAATCTATCTGGCCTTACTTGCTAAGTATATAGGTAAATATACCAGCATGTAGGTACAAGGTGATATTTACACTAGATAGATGGATATATGATTTACAAGTAATTACTTTGATCCTTTTATGAGAACCATTAATTACTGGTTATTTTCAAAATCCCGCATATATTGTTTAGTGCATATACATCTCCAGATCAATATACAGGAGCAGATAATAAGTTTAATAAACATTGTTGCTTCGTAAATTAGCTATCGGAAGTGTTTATACTGTAGTTTGTATATGGGAGCGACTAGGGGAGCCGAAATAGATTGATACCAAGTATAAGTGCAGGTGCTTTTAGTTTAATTAATAATTTTGTGTCAGACTGGGTGTGTTTCTCCTGAACTTTTGCTAGTGAGAATGTTGAAACATCAAACGTATGTACTATCGTGACTGAAACATATATTTCATTTTTAATTGCTCATTGTTGCTGCTACTTTAGTCGATTTAAAGTAGGTACTTGGCATTTTTAATGTTCAGGGTTCAAGTACCACGTGTATCAGCTAAATCAACCTTTTGTGAAACGCTGTTAAAATATTAGATTTATAACGGAAGAGCCAAATTAGTTACGTGCGTTTTTCAAAAGAATTTGAGAAAACGGCTACAAAAATGAGTTTTGCGCGTTGATCGCTTTCTCCATTTTTAATTATTTTGTTTCGTTTTTACTTTGTACTTTATTTTTAGGCTGTACTGTGCAATTTCTGTTTTACATTTCGAACTAGTCAGTTGCGAAAGTTCTGGTTACTTCTTACAGTCATTTATATCTATTGTAGGTAATTATAATTTTTATTGATTAAGGACATTAATTTTATCTTTAAATTTTTCTATTTATTCTTAAAAAGTTTCTACCGCACAAAAAGGCGCCAAGAGCAAAACTAAAGTTGTTAGTCTTATTTTTTATAAATGATGTTTCAGGGCGTTTTCATCACGAATTGACTATTCAAATCGTTCAATTTCCATATGTGTTACTTTCGTCATTTATTTCCATAAACTCTTGTTATATTTTTTCAAGGGATTTTAAAATACGTTTTTTTTTATCAGATTTTCTGCGTTGATTCCAGTGAGATAAAAGTAGAGCCATCTGGCATGCAGAAATCATAATTATTTTTTCATTAGTGTTTAAGCTTTCTTTCTTTTCTGTTAATTTTTAATTTTGATTAATTTTAAGCAAATTTATGAGATTTTGAGTGCGGTTAAGTTATAGATTTAGAGTAACTTGTTGAATTTGAGAACTGTAAGCTCTTTGCACATATTTTTGAATATATGTGCAAATATGTGTATATAAACATCCGAACAGAATCAATAAAATTACTTGAAAAGTAAAGAATTTTCTTAACTTTCAACATTTGCTCTTAAATGGTCGATTTGCTTTAGAGCAAAAATATGGCAACTTATATCGCAAATAATGAAAAAAAAAAGGCTTCTAAAGTCCTAAAATTCAATATGTAATTTCTTGCCATTGTTTAAACATCGATAATTTGTACACTTTTTGATTTTTCATCCGAAAAGATATTTCTATTCAAAAATGTGTTCTCTACTTTCCTGCAGAATCTTGAGGCATCAACTACTTATTTTTTTCGCCGCATTAATGATTTTTTTTGTGATTGCGATGTCTTTAAAAGCACAAAATCGAAAGTATAACTTTCGCATAAAAAGGTTTAATTTAAGTTTGTTAAAAAGATAAAAGCTTTTAACAAACTAAACATAAAACGCACTAGAAGGCAAAAAGTGCTCAAATTAAAAAAAAAACAGCCATTTATTCTAAGATTGATAAGATATTTTCGACACTATTAAATTATTTTGAAATGAAAAATCTTAAAATGTTTCCAATTGGAAGTCATTTTACGAGCAGTTAAATGTTTCATGATCTAAGTTAAATCGCAGTATCAATTTTATGAGCATGTTAATGCGACTCTCCAGGACGGTTTATTTAACTTTCATCAGTTGAAACTGCACTAAAAATACAGTTGAAAATCCATTAAACTCTAACGAAAAGCCTGTTCTTTATTAATTTAAAAATTATCAAGTTGGTAAAACCCGGATAGGAACCGTATAAAAATAGTGCTTGAGGCATTTTCCTCCATAGGCTCATAACATTTAGCATAATTAATTCTTATATAACATTAGCAGCCAGTGATAATTTTTTTCAATTAAACCCAAACTTCCCAAAAGGAAAAAGCCGGAATTTTCTGATCCTATCGTTGCTTTCAGTTACACGAAAATGAATCAATACTTCCTTGGCATCGACATTGGAACCACCTCAGTGAAAACCTGCATTATAAACACAAAAGACCATACAGTGGAAGCTCAGCATGGCAAAGATACTCAGTCCAATATACCGAGTGATACCGGACCTGGAGGCAACAAACAGGATGTTTCCACCATTATTTCAGCAGTAAACATGTGCGTCGCCAAGCTACCAAAGCAATTACTGCAAAAAGTAGGTAAAGTATTCCCGTTATCCCTCAATCAGCGAGATCCCATTGAAACTATTGTGATAAAATGTAAAAAATCTGGATAAACGCTTTAAATAAATCCGCTTCAATCGATGTGGATAAACCGCAGTAGAAAAATGTATGTTTTTAAACTCGTAAATTCGTAGCTGTTAACAAGCAAAATAAACTAGAAAGTTTATGCTTTGTGTATGGTAAGCTGATTTTATGGGAATTTAAGCATCAATTATCTGGACCTGAATGTGTTGTTTATGTAATCCAAATGCCACTTTCTGAAGCAATTAATTCCGAATTTCAGGTCAGCAGAATTGGAATTTGTGGTCAGATGCATGGGGTCATGTTATGGAAAAGTGAGCCAGAAGATCGAGCTTGGGAAATTGTTGGCAAAGAGAAAAGCGTTAGATTCGATGTCAAGAAAAACAAAGTTTCCGCTCTGTACACTTGGCAGGATAATCGCTGTGATCCTGCATTTTTGGCCACTCTTCCTGACCCGCAAAGCCACTTGAAGATCGCTACTGGATTTGGATGTTCCACTTTGTTCTGGATGGTTAGAAACAAGTAAATCAGCTACACTTCGGTCGATTACACTGGTAACGCTCTACATAAAAATGGGGGTTTCAGGCCAGAAAAACTTCAGAAATTCAATTGCGCCGGGACTATTACCGATTTTGCAATCGCCATTTTATGCGACTTGGATAAACCATTAATGTCGAATCAAAATGCGGCTTCCTGGGGCTACTTTAACTGCAAGTTGAACGCATGGAACTCAGATATTCTGGAAAAGGCGGGATTTCCTGTTCAAATGCTACCAGAAATTCGGGATTCCAGTCAAACTGCCGGAAATTTAGTCGATAGTTGGCATGGTATTCCCAAAGGAACCCCTATTGGTTAGTTGTGGTTTTCCAAGGGGTTCCACTAATTTTCCACGCACAACCCTTTTCTCCAACTTGTTACAGGATTAGGATATGGTGATATTCAATGTGCGGTCTTATCGACACTGGAAAACTCTTCGGACGCTGTTCTAAATATATCAACCTCAGCTCAGATCACTTTTGTAGCTGAGAACTATCAACCTCCCGATCAGCCTGCCAGTTCTTCTATCGAATATTTCCCTTATTTCCAAAACCAGTACATAGCTATTGCTGCTTCGTTGAATGGTGGCAATAGTTTAGCGACTTTCATTAAAATGTTGCAACAATGGACTTTGGAATTGGGATTTAGTGTACCACAATGTAAGTATAGTTAATCCATAAACATTAGAATTTTTAATTGAGCCTGAAAACGGCATACTTAAATATACAGAGTGTATCATCAGTCATGTTAAAAAGCTTAATAGCAGATTCCTGTGGTTAAAATAGTACCATTTCGCGCAATTTACCTTAGAAGACAAGTCAACGGAAGCAGAAAAACAGGGTGGTCAAAGTAATTTTTTTAATAGTATTTTTCAAGTACCTCGCGAAGAACAGTTGGAGTTTTTTTACTAAAATAGATATGCGAGGGTGACAATTTTGATTAGGAACTCAGTTTTAAGCTAACTAAGTATCCCAAAACGCACTTGAAAGTAGAAACGTACCCACGTTTAAAATCTTCCCAATCGGAAGTGATTTTAAGGAAAGCTAAATGTTGTACGCTGGTTTATTTAGCTTGATACACTGTTGTACTTCGCTGTCTGGTTCTAATATGCCTTCTCCAGCCTTTAAATTCCATTTGCCTTGAAACTTCGGATTTTGAAAATTCAAAGTCTTTAATTTTTGAATGTAAAATAGTGGTTTTGTCGATAACGGTTTATAACTAATTTACTTTATCGTGAATTAGTTTCATGTGTTGTTTGCCATCATAGAATACCCGCACTTGTAATTTTTCGTAATATTTTGTGGTCCAAGAAAGGCCTAAAATATGACTTTCTGGGAAAAAAAATTATATTAAATTAAATTAAAAATTATTGATAAAATGTATATTGAATCAATCAATCGTAAAATGATTTACAGCTAGTAAATCGAATAATATGAGCATCCAGCTGGTGATCGAATAAAATGAGATTTCGATGGCAAAAATTATAAAAGTGAACAGTGAAAAGTAAAGTGAGAAAATTAAAGTGTTATTAAATCGACAAAGAATCATCCACATGAAAGCTGTGAAAAAGATATGAGTTAAAGAGACGTTTAATTTTTAAAGTACATTTAAGAGTTTTCAGAAATATAATTGTTTAATGGTTTTTTTGTACGGTTTATGCAATGAACGCAGTCTCACAGAAATTTAAAACAGATTTTCAAGTATTGGAATAAAACATCCTGTTCGATCGAGCCATTTTTCGTTCATCTATTTTCGAATTAACTCGAAGTTAAAAGTGTGTTTTAAAGCCCGAGAAATGTTTTATGCTGCTGCACATTAAAAGAATTGGAAATGTTGGCTTTGTAGCAAAAGTCTGGGAAAAAGTCCTTTCATTAAGCCAAGACGACAGTGCGATATCAGATCTTCAAATAACGCCTACCTGCTTAGGAGAACGACATGCCCCAGACGCTAGCGCTTCCATGCTTAATATCCATGTAGGTAATTTGGGATTAGGACAGGTCTTCCGAGCCCTTTGCAGAGGATTGTTAGAGAATTTGCACAGGTATGAATCGATTTATTTTGGGAAACCCCCTCAAGCACCGCATTGACTTGCCAGAATATATAGTACCTGAGTCTGGGTCTTTTAGCATGATGCCTAAAGAAATTCTACAAGAAGCGAAAATCACTCGAATTGTGGGTAATGGGTCGGGCTTATCGAGAAACAGTGTGCTTCAAAAGGAAGTTCAGCATCTGTATCAACTGCCTTTAGTCTTCACTAAGGGCGGAGATGCTGCCAAAGGCGCTGCAATGGCAGTGGCCCTTATAGATCAAATTAACTAGGCAAATTAAGGGTAGTTTTATTTCAAAATGTGGACCAGGATTATATGATGGTCCAACGTTTTTCCAATTTAGCCTAAAGGGAAGTAAAGGCACTAAATTTTTCGTAGGTAATGTAGTTTCTACACTTCACATAAATTTGTAGTTTTTATTGCAACTCGAATATTTGAAGACATCAGAAATGTTTTTTTGGTTTTATGTACTGGATTCTCAAGAACGAATGAGACGCAATAATCTATAAATATCGTTTTTTCTATCTTATAATATGGTCATCACATAATGTCGCATTTCTTGGAGCTCAGTATGAAAATGTTTTGTTGTTCATATTTTTTCAATGGTTTATTTGAAAATCACTGACATTCACCTTTCTGTAGTAAAATTCAAATTTATCAGGGTGTATTTACAGACACTGTCTAAACCATTTTTAGCTTTTCTTTAATTAGTGTTTTTACTACTTGGCTTACACTTTGAATGTCTTCGATAATTTCTAATCTTTTCTATTTTATTGATTATATTACTTCTCCTCAATACCAAAGCATGATTTTTAACGACTATTTATGAGATAGAAACCTGGATTTCGAAAAGCAGGAAGCGATTTGAAGTAAAGCAAAGTATAAGGTTTTCTACCTAAATAAGAGGCGCCCCAAATCGTAAAAGACCCATATTCAACTTAATTTCGTCCGTATGTGCACAGGAAATTCAATTTGAAAACGAATTTTGATTGGTTACTTTAATGCCCAAATGCTTTTAAGGCAACGATGGAAAAGTTCCCATTAAAAGTATAAAAAAACCACACGAAAACCTGATATATTTCTAGATTTTGTCCATTCGTTTTGGGATTCCTTGTAAATAATAGTTTAACATTAACTCTATTGGCAAATAATTGATGTTACATTATTGGGTTGAATGGGCCATGCGATGAAACAGTTGCAGATGATTTAATTTATTCAGCGTCTTTTACCTGATGTTTATTTTTGTATTACTTTCTGTATTTATTTTTTGTTTGTCTCTTAATATTTTATTATCGACTGTTAAGCGATATTAAAAGGGGATGTTTTTAAGACTGTGATTGTGTGAGCTTTAACACTTCAACCAGTCGCCTGGAATTCCTTAGTAAAATTAGTGTTTAGCATTAATTACTAGTGATGCATTTACAGGGTTGTTGTTGTTGTTATTTACCACGAAATTTAGCGCAATCTACAATGTGTGAATTTATGATATAATTCTGCCGCTTCAGGGTAACTAACTAATCATTGAACTGCGTATTTCAATAATTATTATGGCAGCTTAATCATTAAAGCTAGAACTAGGAGACACAATTAATGTTTGCGCTTCTCTGCCATCTCATACAGTTAGTAGTTAGGCTTGGTAGATCTTATTAGAGTTTCCCAGTAATTAATAACAGCGTTTCAATCAATTTTCATTTCTACCTCGCGGTGCCAAAACAATCTCCTGACTTTTGCTCGATTCGTCGGTAAAAAGTTATCACATATGTCTTTCATCGAGCTTTTCCAATCGATCGGCCATAAAAGCGCACGTGATTTTATAATGGTCCAGGTAAAAGTTTGGAAAAACCCGAAACACAATAGCCGGATAAAGCATCGAATTTAAACGGCAAACGCTCTTGATTTGCCTTTTGGAAGACCTTTTTTCCTTAATGAATGCCCCTCGAATAAAACCAAAACCGCCACTTCAAGACTATCTCCTGACGTTGTCGTGCGTATGGCTAGCTCGGGAATGTCCATATTAGGGCACTGCCCAGGTAATGGACGACTTAGCGCGCCTATTTAGATCATGGGCAGAGAGCAACCGGCCGAACATCTGGCTAGACACGGGAGTTATGTTTGTTAACTTTGTTTGTGAATTTTGTTAATGGGGCTCTTGATTTGCGTCATTAGGCGCGGAGAGTATTCCCGAGAACGGGTTGAAAACTTTATTTATTAACGCCTTAAATTAAGAACGTTGTTATTGTTGTGTAGATCATCCCAATGCTTTAATATATTGTTGTCTATTTCTTTACATAATTGTTTTTATTTCGGAACTTCTTTGTTCGTACATTTTTTTGCCAAAGCTTGGAAGATAAGGCAGAACTTTACAGCTTTGGCGTTTGCCGTGAACCAAGGATAGTTGCGAATACACCCTACTATCGAATGGTATTTCAGGGTGATATAGTGTAAACTCCACAGGTATCTAAACGAATAAAAAGAGAGTTTTCGCATTTTTTATGTAAAACGTTATATACAGGATGTAATATAACGTTAAACAGAGAATAAAGTGAGTAACTAAATCTTAAAACAGGTTTTAAAAGTTGCAATCTCAGGACTGGTTTCGAGTTTATTAGCTATCTTCAGATGTGTTTAGCCTGAAAATAACACTCCTAAAACTCGCACTTTATTTCGCCCATGTTTGACCGATACCGAAAGCTTCATTATTCATTTACACAAGATGTTGATTAATTTTGCTTTCAATACCGATGGTTTTAGACATATTTTGATTTTTTATTTGCATCTTTACTTTAAAACAATGGCAAATCCAGGATTTTCATCTGGGGAGGCTGAGGTATCGACGTATCGTAACCTCCAGAAGAACTTCTGGAAGGAATTAATGTGTTTTTGAAATTATCCAGAAAAAATACAGAATTATAAAATATTAAGTTATTATTAAAGTTAATTCATAGTCGTGACGATGAAATAGAAATTATTGTACCGTGTCTTGGGCGGGGCTACAGCCCCGTAGCCACCCCCCTGGATTTGCCACTACTTTGATAGTAGAGGATAGTACAGTTTATGCTTTATTTTTTTCCGAATTTGATGCAAATATATATACAATGTGTGAATTTATGATATAATTCTGCCGCTTCAGGGTAACTAACTAATCATTGAACTGCGTATTTCAATAATTATTATGGCAGCTTAATCATTAAAGCTAGAACTAGGAGACACAATTAATGTTTGCGCTTCTCTGCCATCTCATACAGTTAGTAGTTAGGCTTGGTAGATCTTATTAGAGTTTCCCAGTAATTAATAACAGCGTTTCAATCAATTTTCATTTCTACCTCGCGGTGCCAAAACAATCTCCGGACTTTTGCTCGATTCGTCGGTAAAAAGTTATCACATATGTCTTTCATCGAGCTTTTCCAATCGATCGGCCATAAAAGCGCACGTGATTTTATAATGGTCCAGGTAAAAGTTTGGAAAAACCCGAAACGCAATAGCCGGATAAAGCATCGAATTTAAACGGCAAAAGCTCTTGATTTGCGTCATTAGGCGCGGAGAGTATTTCCGAGAACGGGTTGAAAACTTTATTTATTAACGCCTTAAATTAAGAACGTTGTTATTGTTGTGTAGTTGTGTAGATCATCCCAATGCTTTAATATATTGTTGTCTATTTCTTTACATAATTGTTTTTATTTCGGAACTTCTTTGTTCGTACATTTTTTTGCCAAAGCTTGGAAGATAAGGCAGAACTTTACAGCTTTGGCGTTTGCCGTGAACCAAGGATAGTTGCGAATACACCCTACTATCGAATGGTATTTCAGGGTGATATAGTGTAAACTCCACAGGTATCTAAACGAATAAAAAGAGAGTTTTCACATTTTTTATGTAAAACGTTATATACAGGATGTAATATAACGTTAAACAGAGAATAAAGTGAGTAACTAAATCTTAAAACAGGTTTTAAAAGTTGCAATCTCAGGACTGGTTTCGAGTTTATTAGCTATCTTCAGATGTGTTTAGCCTGAAAATAACACTCCTAAAACTCGCACTTTATTTCGCCCATGTTTGACCGATACCGAAAGCTTCATTATTCATTTACACAAGATGTTGATTAATTTTGCTTTCAATACCGATGGTTTTAAACATATTTTGATTTTTTATTTGCATCTTTACTTTAATACAATGGCGTATCCAGGATTTTCATCTGGAGGGGGCTGAGGTATCGATGTATCGTAACCTCCAAGTTCTTCTGGAAGGAATTAATGTGTTTTTGAAATTATACAGAAAAAATACAGAATTATAAAATATTATTAAGTTATTAAACTTGAATTAAATTATTAAAGTAAGTTCATAGTCATGACGATGAAATAGAAATGATTGTACCGTGTCTGGGGGGGCTGCAGCCCCGTAGCCACCCCCCTGGATTCGCCACTACTTTGATAGTAGAGGATAGTACAGTTTATGCTTTATTTTTCCTGAATTTGATGCAAATTTTGCTAATTTCATAAAATAATTTAACATTTTATTTAATTTTTACAAGTTTTAAAACTAAAGCTTTGGGCTAAAAAGTAGCCCCAAGTGTTGCTTGCTAGTGTGGTTTATAATCTAATCAAGATTACTGAGTAAAGGTTCTTTTAAATACAAATAATTTGGAATGTGTACTTTTAAAAATGAATTATTTTGTGAACTGCTCTATGGATACTGGTTGGTTATGAACTCAGCAGATTTTTATGTCAAAACCAAATTTCTCAGCAAATCTTTATATAAAATTTGCTATCAACTTAAAAACGTTCTTTTTGTCAACTGTAGTTAGCTTTATTTGAAGAAATTTGAATGATATATTTGAAAGAAAGCGTTTTTATTCCTCAGTTTCAGTTAAAGGTACGTTGTAATAGAAAACGTCCGAACAAAATACTGACTTTACCTCTCACAACACCTTGCATATGTTCCAATTCTAAAGTACACTGGGGCCAAAAGTTAGTAGTTTCCGAGGTACAGGGTGTGAAAGTGCAAATAAAATGTATATTTTTTAAATTGATTCTTAACCGGTTTTACTACTATAAACAAAGTTGTTTGTGGTTTTTTAGATCGAGGTATCCAAATTTCCCATTACTTGGTTCCTAGAGGATGTTAGCTGCAATAGTCGGGAGCTATTGAAAGCATCAGCATTTTTTTGGGTGTAAAAATATCACTTTTTTGTTGCCGATAGCTCGTTCTCCGAAATTTCCTAAACAAAAATTGTGTACTTTTAATAAATGATATTCGTATTGAAAAAAAAATAGCTGATTCGGAAGTCTTCCGCATTATAAAAAGTTTTCTAACACATAAACACAAACCATTAAGTGCATTTCTTTATTCGAAAATTAATGTAATAGGGGGGAAGACGGGTTGTACAACGGAAGAGAAAGGTCGGATTTTTGAGCGCTCCTCCATTATTAAAGGGCCTTTGGGCACAGTGCCGCGAAAAGTGGATAGTTCAAATCGAAATCAGTATCTAATCAAAGAGGACAATTTAACGAAACGGGGTGTGCTTGTTTGGTGAAAATCGAGAAAAAGGATTAAGAGTTATCAATAGATAAAAGTCAGACAATTCCATTAATAGTGCATAGATAGGGCGAATAAAGCTAGAGAACGGCCACTTTTCTATTTTCGAAGGGTAGGGATCCGACCTTTTTTCAGGCTCGCTCGACCATTCAGGCAAGAGATGGTGCCGTTGTGAACTTTTCGCTAGCAGAGATTAGTTGACTACTAGTTAGTACTAATCTCTGTCGCTAGTTGGACGAAAAGTGCGACGCTGCCGATGTGACGATAGTTCTATATGACAATTTATTGCTATTGCGAGAATATACGGGTCTAATTCAAACAAAAGGATGAACCCTGGGAGTTCGCAAGAATCCGAATCGGATTATGCCTCCCAGGATGGTGGGTTCAAAAAGCCACGAACGAAAAAACGGGGCAGAAAACCGAAGACGACCCAGCCAACCCAGCCAACCCAGCCAACCCCCACAACGACAACACCTGAGGCCAAACGAATAGCTTTGGACTATCAGTCTACAACCAACAAAAACCAAACAACAAACACCAATACAACATCAACAAGATTTCCCACGTATTCGCACACAACTACAGCGAACGCATTGTCGACCATCACCAGAGTCCAACTTGCAATCAGGTGGGAGGAACTCAACCCCAACAACAAGGATGTGATTATCAGGCAAGATAATTACTTCCTAATCAAAACCAACCAGGAGGACAAAACATCAACAATTTTACAACAACTAAAACAAGAAAACACTGTAACAAGTTACAAATTACAAAAAAACGATAACCTCCCACTAATCCGACAACAAAAGTCAGGTCACCACCATATTACACCATCATATTCTGTCGTCGCCACTGGGGTCGACCTGGACATTGAAGACAGCATGTTTCTGGAACGCCTGGAGCAGCAGGGCTTCAGAATAAGGTTCTGCAGGAGAATTATCTCGCGAGAGCGCAACGCACCCACACTCATGATGAGGTTAATAACCGGCGACATATCCACATACGAAAGGTTGATGAGCGACCGTGCGGTTCATTTTTTGGGCCGCATTTTCAAGATCACCAAAAGTAAACCACCAGCACCCGTGCCTGCGCCGTGTGGCAAATGCAACCTGTTCAGCCACAAAACTGAAGACTGCAAACAAGCACCAAGATGCAACAAGTGCCAGGGACCCCATCCAACATCCAAATGCGAGTCATCACTGCCAACCAAGTGCGCAGCATGCAAATCAGAGGACCACGCAGCATGGAGCATGAAATGCCCCAAACGACCGACAGCCCCAATCGTCGGCATCCCAAACGTAAAAATAAAATGTGTAAACAAACGTACGTCCGGGATTGCGGAGACAACGACAGTGGCAAGTAGAATACACACACCCATTACAACACATGACCACATCATAAACAAATACAAACATCAACTTAACAAGACAAACAATACCAACAGAGACGAACTACTAAAAAAACTACGAAAACAATTTATAGAAGACTTCGACATTGACACCTCCGTTGTTTTCTTCGGGAACCATGTTTACATCCTAATGTTTGACATGCTCCTGCCCGAGGGACGCTCTCCAACTGAACCCTGCGAACAAGTGAGACAGACAGTAACGAGCATACAAGATTCAATATGAAAGTACTTTACGCGAACATCAACGGACTTAACAGCAAAAAAACACTTATTTACAATTACATAGAACAAAACGACACAGACTGCTGCATATTTGTAGAGACTAAAACCAAACTAGGACAAACACCAACGTACAGAAATTGGCAGTATATCTATAGGCATGGAAATACCATCAATAATGCCAGGGGCGGGGTCGCAGCTCTCCTAAAACCAGACGTTAAACTTGGAAGAGCAAATCCTCCTTCCCTCAACAACCCTTTGAACGACTGTCTACATTTTACCATACCCTACTTAAACGACCTGATACACATATTTCTGACATACATACACCCACACTCTAACCTAGAACAAAACATACTGACTAAGGCGAGCAGCTATCAATATGCAATAATTATAGGCGACTTTAACTTGAACACGAACAAAACGAAACAAAAGATTTTTGCAAAACTCCGACTTTATAAAACAGCACACCCCACCAACTTTTCTGATGCCCGCAAACCCAGACTCAACACCAGACGTTCTACTGCACACAAGAAACTTGACAAACACCATCAACAACATAAACTTAACCAACGAACTTGGATCCGACCACCTGGCTATTACGTTTAACATAGACTTACAACATACGCAACCTACCTCCAATACACCTCCTATAGAGAAAAACTTAAACCTAACAAAGACTGACATAGACAAAGTGAAACAACATATACATGACTACATTCAATCACAAGCACAGCCCATTTCAATAGAAACCATACAACAACAACTTTCACTAGCCATAGGAAAATTTAGCCCGGAAATAAAAAACGCTTTCTACCGACATACACTACCCAAATACATACTGAGACTAATAAAACATAAGAGAGAACTGTACAGACTATATACAAACACTCAAAATAACGACCTAAAAAAGACAATGAACCAACTTAACAGAAACATTAAAACTCTGATTGGACAATACCGACAAGACAAATGGCTAGAAACATGTAAAGAAATACAGAAGGACAAAGGCAAAACATACTGGCGAAAAATTAAGAAACTGGCGCAATACAGGAAGACTGGCACTACTGACACAATTGACGAAAACGGAATAGAACGCTACACAGACAAAGAGAAAGCGGACGCATTCGCCAGACACTATCAAAGGGCCTTCAGCACATCGACAAACCCTAACTTCGACAATGACAACTGGAACTTGATCAACGACTGGTACTTGAACTATTTTAACAACTCACCAAACTATGCCTGCACACTGATCACAGACACAGAGTACGATGAAGCCCTAGCGCACATCAAGAACACTGCACCGGGGAAAGATAAAATTAAGGCAAAAGTCTTGAAAAGCCTAACTCAAGAAACACACAAACTGATCCTAACTGAATTGAACAACTGCATCACAAATGGCAGAATCCCAGAAACATGGAAAAACGGCTTAATAATCCCTATACCCAAAAATGGACTGGACAATACACAACCGAGCAACTACAGACCAATTACACTGCTTCCAGTACTAGGCAAGATTTTTGAATGCATAATGAAGCAGCGGCTTGACAAAGTGATTGGAAAGTATATACCTACCTACCAATTTGGTTTCAAACAGCATCACTCGACTGTTCATCCGCTCTTTATTTTGCCCAACAATATACAAACTACCCACCTAACTGACAGAAAGACATCTTGCCTGTTTATGGACATTAACAAGGATTTTGACAGTGTCTGGCATAGAGGCTTACTATACAAACTATACAAACTACACACACCAACATATCTACTACACACCATAAAGAACTTACTAGAAAACAGACAACTACAAGTACGAATTGACAAAACACTGTCATTTTCTTTTTCCCCTGAACAAGGGCTCCCTCAAGGATCCCCGCTCTCACCGTTTCTCTACAATATATACTGCCATGTCATATACAATTACAACTTACCAGACAAAAATCAAATCGACAGATCGGCATACATATTACAATACGCAGACGACACGGCACTCATTGTACATGACAAAACTACTGACAGAGCAGCTCAAAGACTCCAAACACTAACAAACAACACAATGACATGGTTTTATAAATGGAGACTAACACCAAACGCGTCAAAAAACCAACTTCTGCTCACAAACCACAGACTCAACGCTGACTCCCCTACAATAACTGCAGACGGCCAAACGACACAACCAAAAAACGACGTAAAATACCTTGGAATCACAATTGACCACAAACTTAAATTCACTAAACACATACGAAACATCAGGGCAGAAACAATAAAGAGAACAAAACACTTCCGATTACTAACCTACAAAGACAGAGGAATTAGCACAAACACCGCCACCAAAATATATAAAGCTATTTGTAGACCCTTGCTAGACTGTGGACATATACTCATGACCAACGGAACAGAAAGGACAAAACGTTATACACAAACAACAGAACAAATTGCACTAAGACTAATAACACGAATAAGACACCCCCAAAACCCACTACACAACCCCCCCACCCAACTACTATACGAACGCACAAACATGACAAAGATCTCGGAAAGACTCATACAGCTACAGACCAAATGGACCAACAACCCCTACAACTGGACCATACTGAATCCCCTTTGTCTTACAAGACCAACCAGACAATCCCGCTTTCGTTTCCCTACATTAACGCTACTCGAACACTTACAAACGCTACGGACTAGTGGACAATAAAATAATTCCTTCTTGCCACTGAAATCTTATTTATTTAATAGTATTGTTAACCTAGAATAAGAGAATTTTCATATTTGTTTTTCATTTAGATTAAGACTGTATATATTAAACAAGGGCAGAAAGACCGATAGGTCGATAGCCTTTTTTAGAAATAAAGATGTTTACTACTACTGTAATAGTGGAAGTTAAAATATTCCTTTTAGCGCTTAAGTGACCCCAAACTGATAATAAACCAACTTTGGTACATGAGCAACTTTAAAAATGTCAATTTCAATGTGAAATAACTCGAAAACGGTGAGAGATATCGAGTTAAATTAAGTACACACTTTTCGATTAAAAAATATCTATATCTATCTTATATATAAGATATTGTCCACGGAAAGCTATATTTTCAACCGCAAAAAAATTCTAGTGTTTTTTCCAAACTACTGCAGCTAGCGCCTTCTAAAAATTATAAGCTAAATTTTTCCTTAATGGACGCCCCTCGAATAAAACCAAAACCGCCACTTCAAGACTATCTCCTGACGTTGTCGTGCGTATGGCTAGCTCGGGAATGTCCATGTTAGGGCACTGCCCAAGTAATGGACGACTTAGCGCGCCTATTTAGATCATGGGCAAAGAGGAACCGGCCGAACATCTGGCCAGACATGGGAGGTGACTTACTGTTTTTTTTTAAACTTTGTGAATTTAGTAATGTGAATGTTTATTAAATTTTATCTATCTATCTAAAACCCTGTACCTTTGCTTAACAAATTTGCCTAAACCGCAATATTTTTGAAGCAAAATTTCAGTGAACTTTGGCACATTAGTTGATTACCACCCAGTATAAACTTTGTGGGCTGCATTTTTCATTGTAAAGCTCCCGTATTTTTGGTTTCTCTGAAATTAAAACATGTATGGGTTGCAATCTCCATTGAAATTTATTGTATGGATGCGTCCTGAGGGACACATTGTCCCCAAAAAGGTTTCCTGTGGGAGAACTATGAGCTGATTTATGCACTGTAGTGCATTTAATGTGCATACTCTATAGGTGCATTATTAAATTCGTTATATATGCTTTGAGTGGGATTTTGTGATGAAATGTGGCAATTTTCATTGGACGAAACCATATTTTTGACCTTTGGAGTCATTACTTGAAAATGGGGCGATTTCCTGGCTCACATTGAACTAATACCAGAGGAGATTTATTTTTCAGGCGCGAGAAAAGGAGTACGAGGATTAACTTAAAGGCACTGAAAAATAGGCTTATGTGGGTGGTTTGGAAATGCGCCAAAAAGTGTTAGGAATGATTGGTGATGCAAGATTAGCTTGTGTAATTAAAAGAATTGTTTTGCAGTTTTGCAAAAGCTAGGGATGAGAAATGTTTCTCCAGTCTTTTCATCTGGTATTTAAATTTCTTAATCTTAATATTTTTTTTGGGTAAAAGGAAAATGTCTGTCATAAAAATATGTGTTCATTCATAATCAATCAAGCTTTCTCTAAACAGTGGGAAGCATGATAGGTTTTTCATCGCCTGTATACAATGCTGAGCCTCAAAGTTATCCTGATGGCGTGTCTTGCGCACACCTTTTTGTCCTGTGAGCGGTGTTGGGTGAAACGTGCCAGCAGGAGCCAGTTGTTGCTTTCCTGCTTGGTCGTGTACGCGAAGAATGGTCACTAAATTGGCTCCGAATTCGTAGATTTCCGAACTTGTGTTGCTTCCTCTTGTTGCGCTTCGCGGTCGGTCTTCTGTGAATTATGGAATGGATCACTTCAGTAGATAAAAGGTATAATTTATTTCATAGATTATTGCTCAATTTTCTATTAGTTGTTTTTGGGCCTGTAGACGATTTTAGTGCTTATTTCCAATTTTCCTACCAGGGTAAAAAAAAATAAAACTGAAACAAGCCGAAGGCAGTGAACGGGTTCTAACATTCACTGGGTTCATTGCGCGTAGTTTTAGAGAAATTAATTAGTTTTTGTTTTTGTAAAACACGCAGTTTTTAAAACGATTCCATTAAGCGAACAATCCGTTGAAAGAAAGTAATTTTGAAAATAACGCAAAATCAAACCGCAGCGAACATTTCACACATTCCTCAGGTTTGCCCTTATGATTCAAATGCCGAGATTCAAACTTGAAACAAACAAGAAGCAATTTGGCGTCTTGAGGATTGACTGTTGTAATGCGTTGTTGGAGCAAGATAAAGCTGCAGAGTTTGCAAAGTACTATTGTGTTCGCATCTTGTACGTTTTGATTAATCTTTGTGTGATTTACTGATTTTATTAATTACACGGTAGTTTGTTTGTAGACCCCCATATTTTTTGTATGGACCGACTTCGGTATTTACATATAAATGTAGTTCAGTTGATGGTACTAATGGAAATGTCTATTAAATTATCTCCCTAACTACTCTTGACTGGTTCCTGCTGGAACTAAGAGACAAACGAATCCAAAAATTCATTTGTTTCTTTATAATTCTGATCCGAATAGACTTAAAAGATGTGTTTAGCTAAAAAATACCAGCAGATTTTACAGGCTTTATCGAAGTTTATTTCAATTTCAACGACGCCCAACAACCGGAAGAATCGCTTTAAAAACATTTATCTACTTTAAGACAATGATGGTAAACGTGGGCATACACTGATAGAACTTGTTTCAAGTCTGTTGTATATAGAAACTGATAAGCCAACGTTCAAAACCGTCGTCGGCACGTGTTCAGGCAAAACATATGGAAAGACCTCAGGGTGCAAGACTTCCGATCCAGTTCGGAGTTGATAGATTAAAATTAGAGACCCAAGCGGGGCCCGATTGATCAAACTTGCCCCAAAGGTGGGCAAAACATTCGATTCGAAAAATAAGCTGACAGTATAGATAGTTATAGCAGATATGAGCACAAAGACCCTCATTTTTCAGAGGCGTTGATGTTAAAGGATTCTAAGTTTTTCGAAGTTCAGGCAAAGTTGAAATGTAGTTAGGTACATTTCAGCAGGTAGTCAGTTTAGGTTGGAAGTTCTTTAGCTTTCATATGTTTCAGGACGTGACGACGACTCCACTTTAGAATTAAGAAGTTGAACTTTAAAATTTTCGATACTGTTTATTCTATTTTTATTATTTATTCTATTCTATTCCATTCTCAAGAACTCAAGTGTTTTGTGTCAAAATAGCCAACATATTTTTAAACATTGACGTGTAGAACATTATTTATTTGCATAATTTCGATCTGTACATGGTGATAAATCGTTGTGTATATGTTCCTGACTGTACTTCAATTTATTTCAAAAATTCCTGGGTTTCAGTCAATTTTATTGTTTACTATTTAAAATGTTACAAATACGTTTCGGTGTCTTTCTCCACCATCATCAGTTTGTCTAAAATATATATTTTTACATTTATCATCAATTTAAATAAAAAACTTTCACAAAATTCACATATTAAAATACAAATCACACACATATTAAAAAGTACAATTATGATGATGAGTACATGATGATAAATAAATTGCGTTTAGCCAAGACAAGGCTTTTAACTGGGAACAGGTTCTTGTCGTCTTAGTAAATGTTTGTCCTTTTGGCTATCATTTGAGTGCGTTAAGTACATTTTATTCAAGCTTTTAAAGTCGCATGGAAAATTGTTTTTGTTTACCTAAACCAATGGAGGTCTGATAAGCTTGCAATTAGTCAGATGAAATCAACTGATTTATGTTAAAGCGCGTAGTTTATTTATTGAAATTGAACTTAATTCTCTAACTAATTCTCGCTTCACACACATTTATCTATAGTTGGAAGTTTAGCCAACTGCAGGGAAAATTGGTAAATTTACTTGCATGAATTAAACGTTTGCTACGGTTATACAATCGCCAATAAAAAAATACTCCTGGTTTCAACGGAAAACGTTGTTTTATACCTTCCAGTGCAGGTGTTTCACCTAAAAAATAAATTCAACGAAAACTTCCGGAGGCGTTTTGAAAAGTTTTGCTTGAAAATGGGCCGCGTAAGAAAAGTTCGCAATTTTTATTGCACAACGTCTTGGTATTCTGGACTATTCTTGAATTCTATTAATCTAAGCCAGATAATTTTAATAAAATATACTTACTTTCGAGAATAACGAGAAAAGTTGCCAAGTTTAATGTATTTTTTGAATGCTTATCAAGTTAAGAAGTTCGTCGGCGTTAAGCATATTTTCTACTCACATTCGAAAGGAAAAATGGAGATTTTTTTGATATATAATGGAGCACAATACATTGCAAACGGGATGTTTTCATAAAGTTTTCCCTTGTAGGAACTTGCCTAAATAATGCTTCAAATTTTTTTAACAGCAGCAAATTTGAAAAATGTTTTGCTCTGCCTGAAGAGTTTTATCGCTCCAATTATTATTTTTATATATTTTTATATAGAGCAACTTATGGTGTAGATTATGAAGATCAACATAAGGCATCCAAAGATCCATTACGGTTAGTTTTCTTACTCTATTTCTGGCTTCTACGTAAATTTTTCGGTCTTCCCTATCCTTTCTGCTTATCGACTTCAAATATGCATTTTTATTTTGAGTTACTTCCACTTCTAGACTTTTATCACACCACCATTTCTGTCTGAGTCGCGTTTGTTCCCTGGTTCCAAAAGCTTCAGTTGCCTCTTGCTGTACTGTACTGTATGTTATACAGTTGTGACTCTATTGTAGAAATCTCAGTTTGGGTTGGTCGTCTTGAAGCCCGGTCCCAGGCTTTATACGGGAATGCTATTTTTGCTTGTAGCAAATGGTGTTCTGACCCACAGTCTACACCTCTTTTACTTTTACGTCTTCCACCTGCAGTTGAATTTGTTGGCGTATTATAACGTAATCCATTATTGATGTTTTATGGATTGAGTTCAAGTGTATTTATGATTATCTTTGTGTTCAAAGAAGTCGTTTGCAATTTTAATTTTTTTATTTTGGCATTGTTCGATCAGTCGCTCTCGTTTTCGTAAGTTTGTTCTTCGCCCCGCTGGCATCATTCATTTTGCGTACAGTTTTTCTATTAAAATCGCCAATAATTATTACTCTTCTAGCTGGTATTTCGTCCAGAATTTGTTGTAGTTTTGTGCAGTAGTTATCTTCCATTTGGTTAACTTTGGAAAACGAGCCAACTTCTTCAGACGAAGAACTAACCAAACATCGTCTTGCGGAAGTTTATTTCAGCCAGCTTTTTTGTCTTCAATTCCCTGGGGATGTTTTGATCTGTCTTCTTCAAAGTTTTTCTAATTGATTTTTTTGACACATTATTATTACCACTGTGTAATCGAATATAGTTGTCCACTTCTTCGATCCCTGATGCTTTCTTCTTTTCGTCAATTTTTTGTTTTTCGCTCATAACTTCCAGGAGTTTGGTCCTAATGCCCTTTACATTCCACTGTCCAATATTCAAAGTCCGTTTCCGTAGCTGAAGTCGTCGTTGGTTTGGTCGGTCGAGATGGGAACACGTCGAGAAAATGTACTCCATCCAGATTACGCGTGGCACTTTAAGAAAAATTGGCCAAAAGCCTATAAAAATTGAGGGTTAGGAACAAAGCGTTTAACATTCGCCGACGACAGCAATTGATGATGAAAAAAATTAATCGGAGCAAAAAATATGTTCGGGAGATATAATATAACGGCTGTTAGTGAGTTCAGTTGTTTAATGGAACGCATATAATAAAGGCGTTCAATAATATAAGAAATTATGGGGTTCAAATTAAAAAAAGCTCGAACAAAATAAAAATAGCACAACAAAGAATGAAATGTCGAAAAAGATCGCGAAATTCCATTACTCCTCTACATAATGAAGCACAGAGTGACGATGAAGCTGATGACGAAGATGATGAAGAAAGCACGTGGGCTTACTCTACTATTTTCGGGTATTTTCGACTAGTTTCTTTTTGTAAAACTCACTTATTGTTTGCCTGCAGTTGTGCTCGTTCCCGCAATCTGAGTAAACAAAATTAGCAAATTCATATTCAAAACCGCTCTAATTCATTAATCAAAGGTGAGCCGAAGTTAACATTTCATTCAGATTCTCAAAGTGGCGTTGAAGTTTCTATTTTGACCCGAACGCTACTACATTAGTGGTCAATTAGCTGATTAGGTGCATCAATGCAAGGCTTGAAAGCTTGCAATTGATTTAAAATCAACACAGACTTGTAGTGGCGTAATAAATTTATTGAAAATGGACCTGGCCTGTATTATGGGATAGCAAACATAATTAGTTAACCTCTGCATATTTTTGATTTTACCTAATTAATTAATTTGGTGAGCCATGGATTATGTGGTGACATTATTTAAACAGTTCTGTTATTCAGAGTTTTCAGGTTACAAAACACTGAATTAATTCCAAATCCTGATGGATGAAATTGGTGTGGTTTTCATGGCTTTTGGTTTGCAAGATTACATCGAGTTTCCACTTGAAAAAGTAATAGAAGCAAAAACTTTGCGAGACGCAGTTTAGTTTTAAAATGCACTGCCGCATTTTCCAGTCATAGGAATTGAACATGCAAAGCGGAAAAAAGTGAATTTTTATGGCCGGCCATCTGTGCTTTCTAGGTCGTTCTATTAATTTTATACCAGGAAATATTAATAAAATATACTTGCCTCCGAGTGTAACGAGAAAAGTTCCCAAGTTCTTTATGAAAATTCCTAATGTTAAAAAGGTATGAATTCGTCGACGCTGAACCAATGAGGTCCTCACCGCATTGGTTCAGCATGGCACCGCATGGCAAACAAATACACGGCAAAAACTCAAATTTTCTTGTTCGATGTTCGACAGAATGTTAGTTATGCTAGCAAGTCTCAGAAATGTGTGCTATACCTGCAGAGGTTGTACCAAATTAACCCTGTCTTTAATTTTTAACTAGAGACAAGCCCTTTCAAGCTATCAAAATGGCAAGCATAAGACTACAAAATGGAAGCCGTTGAGTTTGCTCCTTCCCGTTCTGAAGCTGACTTCCATTTCTTATTAATTCGAATGCATATTTAACTGCTTTAAACATTGGAAAGGAATTTCCATTGCGTCTGCCAGGGCTTAATTGGACAACAACAATGCAACAAAGTAAGAAACTTTCAGTGGTTGAAACTTAGCGTCCTCTTTCATTATGTGTCATTGAAAGTAGATCTAATTCTAGTTCTAATTAAATACCAACATTGGGTAGGTTTGAAATATTAGAGGAGTTTTCCTTAAATATGTAATTTGGGTTGTTTACAAATAACTTCAGCAACTAATGTTAGATGAGACTGTTGACGAATTACGCAAATCTATGGCCCACGTAGAAGGATTTAATTAACTAAGTTTACCCCTCGAATAATAAAC
Source organism: Dendroctonus valens (assembly GCA_024550625.1). Lineage (NCBI taxonomy): Eukaryota > Metazoa > Arthropoda > Insecta > Coleoptera > Curculionidae > Dendroctonus > Dendroctonus valens. The sequence goes on along the minus strand of JAJTJO010000032.1, from coordinate 1,052,500 downwards.
CTAGCATTAGGAAAATTAATTAGGAAACAACAAAGCAAAAATCGGTGGTTTAACGACTGCAAAGGCATCAGGCCTCATAAATTTAATAATAATAAACTAAATGGGCTTGAAATTCATACTGAATAGTTCAAACGGGCTTCTGATCATAATAGAGCCAGACTTTTGCCAACAGTTTTCCGAGTGGGTGCAATTCAGACACAGCTGAACATTTTCATGGTTGCCTTAATTCATATTTAATTAGCTCTATTTTTGGCTTTACTTGAATCCGAAACGTTTGCGGAAGAGTTGTATTAGAACAGGTCCATGTCAAACACACAATTTCGTCGACGCAAAACTCGCTTAACTCAATTAAAACCAACGAGATGCTCGTTTGATGACCTGAATTAGGTAATTTTATTCAAGGCCCCAGGCTAACAAACAAAAACGGTTTGCAATTGTGCCTTTCCTCGTTTGCAAAATTAAAAATAATTGTTTCGTTTCCCTGCAAATGCAAACCTGCATTTTATGCGCTGACTAAATCCGTCGAAGTTCCAGTAGTAGTAAACATCTTTATTTCTAAAAAAGGCTATCGACCTATCGGTCTTTCTGCCCTTGTTTAATACATACAGTCTTAATCTAAATGAAAACAGATATGAGAATTCTCTTATTCTAGGTTAACAATACTATTAAATAAGTAAGATTTCAGTGGCAAGAAGGAATTATTTTATTGTCCACTAGTCCGCAGCGTTTGTAAGTGTTCGAGTAGCGTTAATGTAGGAAAACGAAAGCGGGATTGTCTGGTTGGTCTTGTAAGACAAAGGGGATTCAGTATGGTCCAGTTGTAGGGGTTGTTTGTCCATTTTGTCTGTAGCTGTATGAGTCTTTCCGAGATCTTTGTCATGTTTGTGCGTTCGTATAGTAGTTGGGTGGGGGGGTTGTGTAGTGGGTTTTGGGGGTGTCTTATTCGTGTTATTAGTCTTAGTGCAATTTGTTCTGTTGTTTGTATATAACGTTTTGTCCTTTCTGTTCCGTTGGTCATGAGTATATGTCCATAGTCTAGCAAGGGTCTACAAATAGCTTTATATATTTTGGTGGCGGTGTTTGTGCTAATTCCTCTGTCTTTGTAGGTTAGTGATCGGAAGTGTTTTGTTCTCTTTATTGTTTCTGCCCTGATGTTTCGTATGTGTTTAGTGAATTTAAGTTTGTGGTCAATTGTGATTCCAAGGTATTTTACGTCGTTTTTTGGTTGTGTCGTTTGGCCTTCTGCAGTTATTGTAGGGGAGTCAGCGTTGAGTCTGTGGTTTGTGAGCAGAAGTTGGTTTTTTTGACGCGTTTGGTGTTAGTCTCCATTTATAAAACCATGTCATTGTGTTGTTTGTTAGTGTTTGGAGTCTTTGAGCTGCTCTCTCAGTAGTTTTGTCATGTACAATAAGTGCCGTGTCGTCTGCGTATTGTAATATGTATGCCGATCTGTCGATTTGATTTTTGTCTGGTAAGTTGTAATTGTATATGTCATGGCAGTATATATTGTAGAGAAACGGTGAGAGCGGGGATCCTTGAGGGAGCCCTTGTTCAGGGGAAAAAGAAAATGACAGTGTTTTGTCAATTCGTACTTGTAGTTGTCTGTTTTCTAGTAAGTTCTTTATGGTGTGTAGTAGATATGTTGGTGTGTGTAGTTTGTATAGTTTGTATAGTAAGCCTCTATGCCAGACACTGTCAAAAGCCTTGTTAATGTCCATAAACAGGCAAGATGTCTTTCTGTCAGTTAGGTGGGTAGTTTGTATATTGTTGGCCAAAATAAAGAGCGGATGAACGGTCGAGTGATGCTGTTTTCAGGTAGGTAGGTATATACTTTCCAATCACTTTGTCAAGCCGCTGCTTCATTATGCATTCAAAAATCTTCGAAGTTCCATTTTAGTAAAATAGCAAAATAGCCGTTTCTTTCCGATAATGCAAACAACGTGGATGAACTCATGGAATTGAGCTTCAATGATCTGGACCGAATCTAATGTGAAGGCAGAGTTTAAATCGAACAGTCAGCATTGGATTGCGAGTGTGACATTTTGAATATATTGCCGTTTTTCCCTTTTCGGTCGCCACATGGTGTGAATACTTAAGGCGTCATATTTTCACTGCGTGTCTTTGAAATTCGCAAGCTTCTTCTGAAAAAGTCATGACAACTTACACGCGGATGAAATATTTCCAGATTTAATTGCATTTTGCCGTAATTCGTCAGGATGGTGTAGGATCTCTTAACTCAGGATATAAATCCTCAAGGCACGTGTACTTTGGAAACCCAATTATGTCGGTTAACCACAATGTTAACTCAATGATTAGAATTTCCGTGGTTGGTTCCCAAGATATTCGTGGGATGCGGATGACTCGCTTGAGAGAAGAACAGGGCATTATTGATTTACATTTAGGATTCGTAATTTGATATCCAAATGTTTAATACAGGGTTAGTTAGCTATTAATAGTTTGGCAGATTAGTGTTCTGAATAGTAATTAGTCCTTAGTTTCGTGGCAAGGATGTGCTTGAAGGGTTTCATCAAAATTGAAGCATTCCAAAATGGAAATTTAGTTTTATTGTCTATTGGTTCCATTTAAAAATCAACACTCCTTTTGCTTAACTTTGCTCTTGTAGTATTTACATTTTTGTGAATAGCCAAACTACACTTTTTCAAGAGGGAATTTTTTCGCTTTTTTGCGACTTTCCAAGTTCAATTTAACCGCTCGTTAAAGAGCGATAAAGATTCCAATAAAGTTTTCCGTTAATGAACTTTTCACAGCAACTTTTGGTGTCAAACTTTTTACATGTATTATATTCAGGGCCTGATAAGCTTGACTTTCAAGGGTCCCATTCCGACCCCTTTGTTTCATTTGATCCGATTACTACAGGGGGCTCTAAGCTAAATTGTATTGATGCGTAAAAAAGGAAACTCTACCTTTATTGCTTCGCACAAATCCGGGCTTCTAGGACCCTACTTAGGGCCTATGCTATTCTATAACAAGTTAGAAGGAGTTTAGAATTACGTATTGCATATCGTATATATCAGAGATAATAAAGTACACGTCCATAGACAAATGGCATTTTGTTACAGGCGTTCTAAACCTGGTGGTCCAAGAACCTTATAAAGTAAAAACAACAGACGATAAATTCCTGAGATCTTAGATCTCTCCACTAATGAGCTGGCAAATAGCCCAGAGGAGCTGCGCCATTTGAGTAAAGAAGAAGAAGAAGAAGAAGTATATAGTTGATTGCGTTATCTTGTAACGTTTTATATGGCTGGAATGTTTTTTCAGTTTCATACTGTGCAATTTTCATTAGTTTATTCGATCGAGCGCACTACAGGTAACCTTTACTTGCCTTATTAAATTTTCATTCACATGGTAGTTGGATGGATGTTTTCCATCCGCTTATCGATTTCGAATGCATGGAATTACTCGACTATTCCAGGGAATCGGGCACGCAACTTTATGCTTTTCATAGTTAGTTGCATCATGCTTTATGAATACTCTCCTTTGAGTTTCTGTAAATATTTTTCGATTATTTACATGTTTTGCTTTGTAACCCAAACGAGATCCACCGGATTATCTCCAATAAATTAGTCACAAGCACGTCTCTTTAACCCAAGAGAATAAAGAAAACATAACATAAACGAAACACCGCGATTCCCCCGGAAACTAATGGAGTGAAGTTAAATAGATTCGCTCTTGGCTGATCGGAATAAAGGTGATGGCGACAAATGACCGAACGGCAGTTTTTTGAAGGGAGCATTTCGTATTTTGCTTTATTTTCAAATTTATTGGAAGTTACAGAAACAGCTTTGCTTCTGAAAATTGTATATGTAAACGTATAAATGATAAAAACCAAACTTTGGTTGAAGGCATAAAAAGAGTTTGTTAACTCATAAAAAATTGGTTCAGAAACACTGGGCGAGTTTTAAAGGAAAACTTAAATGTTTGGAAACAGTCGCTAAATTAAGAGTTAAGAAATTAAGAACTTTAAACTGTTGGCAGTAAATGGGGATCTAAAAAGCCTTTCGTTAGAAAATAATCTGAAAAGTTGTGATTGCAATATTTTATTTAGCGCTAAATATCGGCTCCGGATGACTTCGTCGGAAACAACTCTTGCCGCACCTGGAATTGCAGTGACAATTTGCCGGCTATAATTTAAATATAAACTTGCCAACAAGTACGGGCTTCGAAACTATTTGCAGTTAAAGGAGAAGGTTTTCCACAAAGATATTTGCATTTGTGCGTAAACTCGTTAACATGAAGATTTTATATTTGCTGTTTACTGGTAACTATCTATAGTGATCATAATCCGTTCTTTTAATGCACTTTCAACACAAGAGATTCCTGAGAATTGAGAGTAGCCAACAATTCCGTGGTGACTAGTGCATGGCCAGATATTCAGGTCTTTGTTCAGAGGAACGTAGTTATCTACAAACTGTATATCATATCCTCTGAAATTATGTATTCATAAATTTAAGAAACTATCTTTTGCCTGTACAAGATTGAAGATAAAAAATTTCCCAAGCAATGTTTGGCAACGTTCCTTGTAAAGTTGTGACCCCTATATTACAACCAAACCACAACCAACGAGATGGATGCCCCACAACTTAAAAGCTTTGGCAGAAGAAAACAAATAAGCCTCAAGATTGAGAAAAATGTTGTAGAATTGAAAGAGCACACTGAAGAAACATGCAATGTTTTCAAAGTTCATCTAACAAAAATTCAAGAAGAGGCAAAACCGCTGCCACGGGAAGAAAACCAAACAGAATACATGATGAGTGATTAAAAGGAACTGACTCCCAAGGAGAGGAAGAACTTGTGAAATATCAAAAAGTGAGACCAAATAATTTTAAATGCAGCTTTGCCAAATCGAGCATGTAGAATAAAAAATTCCCCACACTTTACAAAAGCAAAACCCCTAAAACTATTCCTCAGGTTCATTGCAAGTTGCCTAATCAAGTTCTTTTCTCGTTCTGCATCAGATGCTTCTCCTGTCAATTCGTCGCAATTTTTTCAAATAAATACTAGAAAGCGATTTCCTTGAAAAGCGAAGCCAGATTATAACTTCGTAGCGGCTTTGAATATTCCAGATGAATGGTCTTTTTGCCACGCTTAGTCGACGATTATATTTGGCCCTGGTTGACAGTACATAAAGGCCGATATGGATTTTATAATTTGATCAGTCTGCTGCAAATAAAGCTGACGCACATACCTCAATTCGTAGAGGGAAAGGTTTGATTTTGAAATAAGCTTCTGAATCGCGAGGAAAGTAAACGCAAATCGGCTTTGCATCTTAATCCAAGCGCCCACATCGAATAATTTTCTATTATTGCTGGCGCGCAAATGTTTAATCAGCAACAGCATCCGTTAATTGAACGTTTGAGGAACAATGGCAATGGATGGTGAGTTATACTTGTTTCGAGCAGGCAATTGATGAGCTTTAGGCATTTTAAACCTTGGCCAGGCGGATAGTTTATGAATCTACATTTTGTTGTTGATCCATGAAACGTGCAAGGTAAGTGAATTTTTAATGAAGGCCACTGTAATCGAATGAATTTATCGCCCAAGGTACAGGTTGTATCTGCTTTAAATAAGGAAACTTTCTCAAGTGGACTCAGTTTGTTTCTATCTGGGCTTTAGGAAGATTTAATTAATTTTCCACCATCAAATCCGTGAATTTCTCAGGGATACACAGACCTCAATCGACCTTGCTTATAAACACTTAGGCGGTTCTGATATTTTCAAAAGTTCCATTGGAAAGCTTTTAGCATGTTTAGCACAAACTACGTTAACATCGTTAATGGCATCGGAAATCCATTTTGCCCTTAAAATGACAAAATTGGCTGAAAGTTGGTGCTAAATTATAGCTCGAAGCATCGAGTTCTTATTAAGCTATATCGGATAAATTATTTTTTTTTTATTTAAATTTATAGTCAATTGTGTGTCGCTTAAATTGATCCATAAAACACTTTACTTTATCGATATGCGAAATTTTGCGTCTTCATTCGCAGCTCAGTGGGAAAAAGGAACATATAGAAATTTCTGGTTGGAAATTTGACCTGTCGTAAAAATGGTAAGTCGGCTTGGAAAATAAGCCTCTTTCTAGAGTTTCGAGAAAAGCCGAAACATCGAGTAGATAGAGTAAAATAGTAGGCCCTTCTGGGCTTTCGCTCCTAAGCCACGTTTTATATTCTTGATAAAAATCTCTTATTATCACGAACGGTTGAAGAGGTGATTAGAATGAAGCGTTTGGCGGATCTGCAATCAAATTAATGTGTAAACTTTCCAGGTTAGTCTTTAAAAGGACAGGAAAGCTCTTGGTGGTCCTTTATTACTTGGTTAATTAATGGCTTATGGCCAGCGAGCCACCAAACATAAAGTTGTATTTCGGAAAAACTGACAGCAACTTTAAAACTTAAAGCCCATTATAACTTTGTCGCTATTTTCTACCTGCTCTAAGGGGCATAAATAATCGCTCTCCCTCACATAGATCCTAAATAACTATACCAGATACACATAGATGACAAATCTGGGTAGAGCTATTAAATCTGCTGTATGGATGTCTACAAAATGTTGCGGCCATATATTTCTGCGAACTATCAAATGCCATTTCATATGAACGCAGTAAACGGAAATTCTATGCCACTTCAGAAACTTTTGGTAAATTAGGGTTTGCACGATTAAAATCTCGACAATTACGTGAATCGTTACACGCAAGGGGAGTTTGGCATAGCTATAATTTAATGAAAATATAATGGATTTTTAAGATTTCCTAAGACATAGAGAGGGAGTTTTTTTGAGGCACCTAGTACAGATAATGGTAGGTATATGGTTTCTTCTTAAGACCATTCACATTGTTTCAACATCTAACTGACATCAAGCAATCTTGGAAAAAAGAGAATAATTTTTCTAATATTAATAAAAATGAAAATTTCTAAAACTTTCACTCAATCTAATCCGTGAGCACTAATGTAAGAACAAAACGTCCAAAAGATAATTTACCAAAACTTGTCTTTCTCGTGGGTTTGCTGATGGATTTATATAACAATATTTATTTAAAGATCGATTTGATTCACTAAAGTTTGGTTCCAGAGCTTAAACCTGTTTGGGTTGTTTGCGATTTGTAATGTTTCTGCCATCTTACATGTGTGTATAAGTACATGCCAAGATACTTTTTTAAGTAATTAAAATATGTTTTTTAGATTATCTATTAACTTAGGGAAAAAAAAGGTTATTAATTTCATGTCGTTTTGTAATTTTTTTCTCAAATGGAGAATTCTGGTCGTCACATTTTGCCCTGCCTGCAAAGATAGTTTTCTAGCAACTAATCAAACTACAACCATATAAATAATTACAAAAAGAAAGATGTGTGAAAGAATTTGCATGTGCTGATGGCCAATGATTTTCAGAAAATCTGAAAGCTTTGGCTTTATTGCTAAGCGGCATTGCACAAAGAATGTTTGTGATTTATGGTTCTAAATATTAGTAGAATCCGGTTAAAAATATTTATGTTCCACCTACATATTATTGATCCATAATACCTTAGAAATGAAACATATAATAAAATTCAAAACAACCACAGGGCGCGTATTATAAAGGTTTTCTACCTACCACCCAACGCCACTCCTCTCATGCAGCCCAAGGATCAGCAGGTGATTTCTAATTTTAAGAAACATATATTTCGGCGCTGCTTTGATGTGACGGAGAACACAAACCTTAGCCTTCCAGAGTTCTGCAAGGACCATTTTAACGTCGTAAATTCCCTAAGAATTATTGATCAAGCCTGGCTGGGTGTTACAACGAGGACCTTTTCCTCTGCATGGAAAAAGCTGTGGCCAGAGGCTGTGGCTGAAAGGGCCTTCGAAGGATTGGAACCCGAAGTGTCAGTGGTAGAGGATATTGTTTCTCTGGGAAAATCCATGGGTCTGGAGGTGGATGAGAGAGATGTGACCAAACTCGTAGAGGAACAGTCTCAGGAGCTGACAACCGAGGGGTTACACTACTTTAATTCATTCCAATGTATTCCTGGGTTTTCAGTCAATTTTATTGTCACTAATTATGGGTGTACCATACCACTACCATAATTAGTGACAATAAAATTGACTGAAAACCCAGGAATACATTGGAATGAATTAAAGTACAGTCAGGAAAAAGAATATACAAAAAGATATAGATGCTTGGGAAAGAAAAGCAGAATGGAACGAGTGGCAGCATCGGCAACACGGGTTGCCAACATCTCACCGCAGAAGATCTACACCGGCTCGGTTCATTTATGTCCGAACACGTATAACCGATGTCTGGCGCATAAGGCAGGGTCTACCCTGCCTTATAGAGGAAAATTAAAATTAAGGAAAATTGCTTTGAGATTCGAGCAATTTGACATACGAGGAAGGTTACGGAACGAATTAAACTCCTAAGTCGAGGTACCACAGTATATATTTGGAACGCTCTTAAGTGATATTTACAGTCTTAGTCAGCTTTAGCAACAGATAAGGCTCTATTCTTTTCACTCATTTCCATTCCCTTAAGGAAACGCACCACTGACCGTCTTCCATTGGCGTCGGCCTGCATTAAAGGAGTGAGTCCCGATAGGTTTTCGTGATTCAGAAAATCCTTCCGACATAGCAGTTTTACTGCTTGCTCGTTTCCAGATTCGGCTGCTTTATGCAGAGGAAGGTCTCCATTATGCGTTATCAAATCAACTGAGGCGCCATACTCTAACAATACTGCAACCGCGCCTGCATTTTTTCTAATATCAGCGGCCACATGTAAAGGAGTGGCATTGTCGAAGATCCGTAGGTCAATGTTGGCGTTGTTTTGTATCAATATTTTAATTATTTTATAGTTGTTTCTTTTTGCTGCAATATGTAATGGAGAGGCGCCATCCTGGTCCTGTTGGTTAACATTGATATTCAGAGGGAGCAATTTCCTGCAGACGTCAAAGTGGTCATTTGCCACAGCCAAATGAATGATATTTTGCCTGAAACGGTTCGATATATGGCAGTCAGCACCGTAGTCTAGAAGAACATATATAATTTCGACGAATCCGCTTTGGACAGCAAACATTAATGGCGTATCTCCAAGTGGTGTTTTGCTACTCGCAGACAATCCGCAGCGAAGATACAATGCTACAAGTTCCTTGTTTCCAGCTTTAACGGCGATATGCAACAAAGCCTCCCCTAAGTCATTCGTGATATCAATTTCGGCTCCTGCTTCTATTAAACTTTCCGCAACAATCGCTCTGTTTGTGGACAGCAAAAGTGCCATTTTGATGATGTGGTTTAGGGGGACTTTGGTGACCGATTATTGTTGCTAGATGAAACGAAGATTATCTCCTTGCATTCACGCTAAATGGTATGGCTTTTAGAGTATTCAATGTATAGGCTTTTTGTCTTCCCTGCAACAAAAAAAAATATTTGAATAATTTTGTAGCTACATGTAAAAATATTTATTTGAAATTGTTAATCAGAAAACATTAAAATTTCTCTGAGGAAGAAAAGTTTTTGAAGAAAAGAAAGGTTTTTGAAAAGAAGAAAACCTTAGTTACGATTATTTTATTTTATTTCCCATCAAAGTCTAAGCACGTTGGAGTACATAGCGGCTAGTGCCGATACGAATTTTCATACAGTAAAAAAAATAATAATAGGCAAGGACCAGGTGAAAAATGTGGTTGAGAAAGAAAACATTAAATTTAAATAGGAAAAGACTGGAAATGGTGAAATGGGGATGCAGTTTAGGGGTTGAAAACTGTTTTTTTCGCGATTTGCGGTGAAAGGTGACCTGCTAGCCGAAAACGTTCAATGGCAGAGTTGTAAATAATAAAAAAATCTAAAACTTTTCCATTTAACACTTTTTGACAAAACCTCAAAGAAGCCGTAAAAGGGGGATTTAATTTTTTTCTCGTAATTTTCTGTGTGTTTTATCTGAAAGTTTCCGTAACCTACAAGTAAATCATTCCAACCGTGTTTTTCTTCTCATTCAAAGCCCGAAGGAGTTTCTTCAACATTTCATTAGTTTGATTTATTTTCAGCCCACGTGGCTAATCAGCACGCAATATATCGCTTTCGAAATGCAGCAAGGACCAAATTGCCATCATGGACAAATTTTTCGGTCAAATCTAAATGAAATGTGAAGGTTAAATATTGACGAAATCGTTCAAAATAAACGAACTGTATTAAGTAGGATGGAACATATCCGATAAATGCATATTTTGCACTAAAATTACTTCGAGTTGCAATTTTTGCCTGAAAACGTAGGAACTTTACATTATGTACTATTTCACGTAAAATGCTCGCTGCAACGTGAGAGGACTTCGAAGGGAAAATGTGTATTTTTAAATAAATGCTCTTTTGATTCATCCGCTCTTTATTTTGGCCAACAATATACAAACTACCCACCTAACTGACAGAAAGACAGCTTGCCTGTTTATGGACATTAACAAGGCTTTTGACAGTGTCTGGCATAGAGGCTTACTATACAAACTATACAAACTACACACACCAACATATCTACTACACACCATAAAGAACTTACTAGAAAACAGACAGCTACAAGTACGAATTGACAAAACACTGTCATTTTCTTTTTCTCCTGAACAAGGGCTCCCTCAAGGATCCCCGCTCTCACCGTTTCTCTACAACATATACTGCCATGACATATACAATTACAACTTACCAGACAAAAATCAAATCGACAGATCGGCATACATATTACAATACGCAGACGACACGGCACTTATTGTACATGACAAAACTACTGAGAGAGCAGCTCAAAGACTCCAAACACTAACAAACAACACAATGACATGGTTTTATAATTGGATACTAACACCAAACGTGTCAAAAAACCAACTTCTGCTCACAAACCACAGACTCAACGCTGACTCCCCTACAATAACTACAGACGGCCAAACGACACAACCAAAAAACGACGTAAAATACCTTGGAATCACAAGTGACCACAAACTAAAATTCACTAAACACATACGAAACATCAGGACAGAAACAATAAAAAGAACAGAACACTTCCGCTCACTAACCTACAGACAGAGGAATTAGCACAAAAACCGCCACCAAAATATATAAAGCTATTTGTAGACCCTTGTTAGACTTTGGACATATACTCATGACCAACGGAACAGAAAGAACAAAACGTTATACACAAACAACAGAACAAATTGCACTAAGACTAATAACACGAAAAAGACACCCCCAAAACCCACTACAGAACCCCTCCACCCAATTACTATACGAACGCACAAACATGACAAAGATTTCGGAAAGACTCATACATCTACAGACAAAATGGACAAACAACCCCTACAACTGGACCATACTGAATCCCCTTTGTCTTACAAGACCAACCAGATAATCCCGCTTCCGTTTCCCTACATCAACGCTACTCGAACACTTACAAACGCAACTGACTACTGGACAATAAAATATTTCTTTCTTGTCATTAGAATTGGAAAATTTATTTAATAATATTGTTAACCTAGAATAAGAGAATTTTCATATTTGTTTTTTATTTAGATTAAGACTGCATGTATTAAACAAGGCCAGAAAGACCAATAGGTCGATAGCCTTTTTTAGAAATAAAGATGTTTACTACTACTGCATGTCTGGTGCTGAATAATCAAAAAAAATTCTTTGTTCAGAAGGCCACCCTTATCTTCCACGAACAATTGTTTTGATATTTTTTTGTATTATAAAGATCTATAAATGGTCCTAAGAGTGGATTTCAAATCGATTTATCATAATAGTTGTATTATAGCGTTAAAATGTGTAAGCAAAGATTTTATGCTATTTATAAAAATCGACAATAATTGAAAATATTGAACAAATCATGACCCAGGTAGCAGACTGTCGTCATTTTGACGTCAATTTTTGGGCAGCTAATGCCCGACAGACGTCAGTTAGCGGACGTCTTTATAACGTCAATTGCTGACGTTTTAATGACTTCAGTTGCTGAGGTCTTATTGGCGTGAATTGCTCACTAATTAGAGTAGCCTTTGTCTTTATCCTCGTTTGTTATTATATACAGGGTGAGTTTTTTTCGATGACCATTACAGGGATCTTCGGAACTAGAGCAGTTACGAAGAAGGTCAAATGGACAAAGAATTGTATTTTTGCAAGCTCTACTCGAAACCAATTTAATTTTTCTAAAATTGGACAGCTGTCAAGAGATATTTGGAAAAAACTTATTTATGGTAAATTTTTAAATTACTGCTAGTTCCGTCGATATTAATTTGACAGGAAAACATTAAATAGAAAACTTGTAGGAAATTGAATTGCAAAGAAAATGGCATAAGACATTTCTCCAAAATAACTGTCATTTTTGACATATGACACAAATTTGAGTTTTTTTAAATGGCAACCATACTTGATTATTACATTACCGAATAGAGCATTTTATTACGATTTCTGTGATATCACATCGTTAGGTTTTTTTCTACAATAAAGTGTCTGCGTACAATTTATACTTTTTCAATTTAGTTGGTCGAAGTTAGCCATGGAAAATAGAATAAGACATACACCATTGTTTCCATAGCAACATATAATAACAGTATGCTTCAGTATTTATTTTGACAACTACGTTAAAGTTGGCAATAACTTTATTATAACAAAGACGGCTGCTCATTTAAAGTGTTTATTATAAAAATCAAATCATACCAATAATAATTAAAATTTAACTCTAGAAAGTTTAATTTTTATTGTAAAACAATTTCAAAAAGTCCACCATTATTATGAATGCAAACATTGCAACGCTTTAAAACTGAATAAGTTGCTTTTCTTGCGGAGCGACCATCAATATTTTCAAATGCTCTAACAACAGCTTCTTTAAGTGCATTTAAATTGGAATATTTGTTTTTGTAAATTGTGTTTTTTACGGCTCCCCACAAAAAGAAATCCAAAGGTGAAATGTCCGGTGATCGAGGTTGCCATAAAACAGGGCCGTTTCGTCCAATCCAAGCCCCAGGAAATGTTACGTCCAAGTGATTCCGCAGTTGGGAAAAATTATGCGGAGGAGCGCCATCATGTTGAAACCATTGCGCATTACGCCATGTTTCTAAATCTAAGTCGTCCAACATAAAATCCAGGTTATTACGAAGGAATTGAAGATACTGACCCATTTAACGTGCCTTCAAAAATAAATGGTCCAAGAATTTTTGAACCAACCATTCCGCTCCAAACGTTAAACCCAAATTTAATTTGTGGTCTCCTTTGCTCAACGTGGTGGGGATTTGTTTGATTCCAAAGATATTCATTGTGTCGATTAAACATACCGCAATTTGTAAATCGAGTTTCATCGGTCCACAATATTTTATAAGGGAATTGGATGTCTTGTTGGCATTTGTTTCGGAACCCTGTACAAAAATTCACACGCAGCTCCTCATCCCCTGGAGGTAAGGTTTGGGATACTGATAATTTATACGGATGGAATTTATGTTTTTTTAAAACTCTCATCACGGTGCTTTGGGATACCCGGATTCTGCTCCGATCTCTCTGGTTGAAGTCTCCACAGATTAATTTATTACTTTATCTTCATTTATTGGCTGCCTAAAAATTCCATAAGTACCAAATTGTTGTACAATCGCTTGAATGTTTTCAAGGACGGTTGCCGACGGTCAAAATACCTCTCAAAATAGTAATCAGAGGCTCGTCCAGCATTTTTATCACATCTAATGTAGCTTTCAATCATGTCGCGCTTTTCTTGATTGGAATAATTCATTTTTACAATAAAACTGACTTAGATTTCTAAGTTGAATTTAAACTGGGATGTCAAAAATTGAAAGGTGATGTTATTATCTGTTGCAATGGAAACAATGCTATGTCTTATACTATTTTCCATGGCTAACTTCGATCAACTAAATTGAAAAAGTATAAATTGTTCGCAGACACTTTATTTTCGAAAAAAAAACTAACGACGTGATATATCACAAATATCGTAATAAAATGCTCTCTTTGGCAAAGTAATAATCAAGTATGGTTGCCATTTAAAAAAACTCAAATTTGTGTCATATGTCAAAAATGACAGTTATTTTGGAGAAATGTCTTATGCCATTTTCTTTGCAATTCAATTTTCTACAAGTTTTCTATTTACTGTTTTCCTGTCAAATTAATATCAACGGAACTAAGAGTAATTTAAAAATTTACCATAAATAAGTTTTTCTCAAATATTTCTTGATAGCTGTCAAATTTTAGAAAAATAAATTTGGTTTCGAGTAGAGCATTCGAAACTACAATTATTTGTCCATTTGACCTTCTTCGTAACTGCTCTAGTTCCGAAGATCCCTGTACTGGTCATCGAAAAAAACTCACCCTGTATAGATTTTGAAACCGAAAAAAAATGGTTTAAAAAAATTAAAATAGTTCGAATCTTGTGGGACTTTGATTGATTTTGATAACACAAAAATATTGATTAATGAAGACAATTATAATAAGAAAAGAGTCCATGAATTTGCATCATACAAATTAAAAACCATCAGAATCCTATGAATTTTAGATCAGATACAGACAATCTTAGCTCTGTATATCATACATTAATTAAATAAATGAAACATACAAATTATCACCTGGAATATTGAAGAAATGCATACCAAAAGTGATATCCTCAGAAATCGAAGAAAAATGCCAAACATTATAAACAGTTTTTATACTCGCGCACAAGGTTGGACAAAATAAAACATTTTCAATTGCTTGCCAAAGTTAAAGGTAGAAACAGCCATGCATGTAAGTAAATTTTAAAGCTTTGATCAATAAATTCTATTCTTTCCCGAACATGATCGTTCTGACTCATCACCTGTAATCCCAAAAGATTCGAATTATTTTAATATTTTAATGTGTTTTTTAATATGTTGTAATTTGTATTTTGTTATGTACATTTTAACGGAGTTTCTTGTTTTTAAATTAATGACGAATTGTGAATGTATATTGTAGGCAAACTGATGATGTTGGAGAAAGACACCGAAACGTTTTTGCAATTGTGAAGTAATAAACAATTAAATTGACTGTAACCCAGGAATTTCATTTAAATTAAATTGAAATACAGTGAGGAAAATATCCACAATAACTATTAATGAGGAGACTGTTAAGTTGTGACAATTATTTACACTTTTTTCCAAACATACGTCTAGGGTTAAAAATCATTAAAAGAATGTTGAGGTTTCACTTACATGAATTACATCCAGATGAAATTTTACCTCAGCACAATTAATTTAATTGTACATATCCACGGTACATACAAAAATTTTTACACGCCAAATTTTGTGGTATTCAAACTATTTAAACTAATATTTCTGGCTTCTCCATGCTGATAGATGATGTGGACTGAAATTAATATGGGTTGCTATCTGCAAGGTGAATGTTTGATTTTGTCTGGACAACCAGAAAAATTTCGTTTTTTTATTTATTTTATACTATGATATTAACTCAGAATGCCATTGTAAATAATGCTTAAATAGTAGTAGTAGTAAACATCTTTATTTCTAAAAAAGGCTATCGACCTATGGGTCTTTCTGCCCTTGTTTAGTACATGCGGTCTTGATTTAAATAAATAAATAAAGGTAAAAATTATCTTATTCTAGGTTAACAATTTCATAATTCTAATTCTGACCAACAGGAATCTTAAATTTATTGTCCAGTAGTCAGTTACGATTGTAAGCGTTCGAGTAGCGTTGATGTAGGGAAACGGAAGCGGGATTGTCTGGTTGGTCTTGTAAGACAACGGGGATTCAGTATGGTCCAGTTGTAGGGGTTGTTTGTCCATTTTGTCTGTAGATGTATGAGTTTTTCCGAAATCTTTGTCATGTTTGTGCGTTCGTATAGTAGTTGGGTGGAGGGGTTGTGTAGTGGGTTTTGGGGGTGTCTTATTCGTGTTATTAGTCTTAGTGCAATTTGTTCTGTTGTTTGTATATAGCGTTTTGTCCTTTCTGTTCCGTTGGTCATGAGCATATGTCCATAGTCTAGCAAGGGTCTACAAATAGCTTTATATATTTTGGTGGCGGTGTTTGTGCTAATTCCTCTGTCTTTGTAGGTTAGTGATCGGAAGGGTTTTGTTCTCTTTATTGTTTCTGCCCTGATGTTTCGTATGTGTTTAGTGAATTTAAGTTTGTGGTCGATTGTGATTCCAAGGTATTTTACGTCGTTTTTTGGTTGTGTCGTTTGGCCGTCGGCAGTTATTGTAGGGGAATCAGCGTTGAGTCTGTGGTTTGTGAGCAGAAGTTGGTTTTTTGACGCGTTTGGTGTTAGTCTCCATTTATAAAACCATGTCATTGTGTTGTTTGTTAGTGTTTGGGGTCTTTGCGCTGCTCTCTCAGTAGTTTTGTCATGTACAATGAGTGCCGTGTCGTCTCCGTATTGTAATATGTATGCCGATCTGTCGATTTGGTTTTTGTCTGGTAAGTTGTAATTGTATATGTCATGGCAGTATATATTGTAGAGAAACGGTGAGAGCGGGGATCCTTGAAGGAGCCCTTGTTCAGGGGAAAAAGAAAATGACAGTGTTTTGTCAATTCGTACTTGTAGTTGTCTGTTTTCTAGTAAGTTCTTTATGGTGTGTAGTAGATATGTTGGTGTGTAGTTTGTATAGTTTGTATAGTAAGCCTCTATGCCAGACACTGTCAAAAGCCCTGTTAATGTCCATAAACAGGCAAGCTGCCTTTCTGGCAGTTAGGTGGGTAGTTTGTTACTACAATACTACAATGTCATATATTTTAGAACAGAAAACAGATTTATAACGGTGAGCTGACTGATTGATTAGTCATAAATGCTTGAAGAAGGCCTGTTCCTTTTCTAAGGAAAATAGTTGTTTCCTTGTCTAACCGCCATTTGCACCAGTCATTGTTAAAAGTCATTCTTAGTTAGGTATAACTTTGGATTAGGGTTAACCCTAACTATAGATAGCTTTGTACGGCTGTCAATTAAGTGATACTTTGCTAAGATGAAGTTTCGCCCGGCAACATTGCTAAAAGTGACAAATTGACTTTTGCTCCCGCCTTTTCTTCCCAAACTAACCTTTATCTTTAGAACGAATTCAGTCGTTAGTTTGAGTTTGCTCCCACATAGTGTACGTCACAAATATATTTTATTATTGATTAATATTATTAAATATGGCATCATTCCAAAATAAAAAACGGGCTCCAAATTTTTCATTTAAGGAGAAATCTCTCCTAATTAATATTATCCACAATTTCAAACATGTTGTGGAAAATAAGGAAACAAATGCTACCACAGGGAGAGACAAAGATTTGGCGTGGACTAAAATTACGGCTGTATTTAATTCCCAAACCACTGAGCATGCTAGGTCGAAAGAGCAGCTAAAGAAATATTACAACATTATAAAAAAGATGGTAAGGAAAGAAGTTGCCGAGAAAAAGATGTAAACTTATGAAACTCTGGAAGTGGAAGTCTTTTCCAGATACCCAATATCCGTTCAATTATATTTCTGGTCCGTATATGCGACTCGTTGTATAATTGCTCTGCACGATTTGCAGGCTGTTGTAACGGAGTTAATAAATACGGCCTTATGTTATATTCTCCTTTTTATTTAAAAAAAATTTCTCCTGGGTTTCAGTCAATTTTATTGTTTATTATTTACAATTTTTATTCTTTTTCCTGACTGTACTTTAATTCATTCCAATGTATTCCTGGGTTTTCAGTCAATTTTATTGTCACTTATTATGGTGTTATGTGATGAGCCCTGCGTTTCGTCCCGGGTCTACCTATTGGACTCGCCAGTAACGCTTAGGTAGACCCTAAGCCTTACTGACCTGGGTCTACCTAAGCCTTACTGACGAGTCCAATAGGTAGACCCGGGACGAAACGCAGGGCTCATCACATAACACCATAATTAGTGACAATAAAATTGACTGAAAACCCAGGAATACATTGGAATTATTTCATTCCAATTTATTAATTGGAATTATTTACAATGTCACAAATACGTTTCGGTGTCTTTCTCCTTTATCCTCTGTTATATCCTCCATCGCCAAACACTTCAGCATCCGATCCACCTAAGTACATGATTTAAAGTCTCATATTATTACATTACTTATAATACGTTTTTTATTGTGTACGAAATAGTATTGAATAAACATACTTGGTGACTCAATTTTTATATGCGTACAGTCAATTACTTCAACTACCCGAGAAAAGCGAGATTTTTCATAAAATTTTAACTGGCATTCATTGATGTTATTGACTGAAGGCATTTTAACAAATCTACTGTATAACCGGGCAAGTGAGCTTCCCACTCTGACAATTATTCTAGATGCAGTCGACAAATGAATTCCACTAAAATCTGTAATGCACACAAGGTGAGCTCCAGTAGCACAAAATCGCAGGAAAACCAGCAATTGGTTTATAGGCGCCACACTATTGTTCCTAAAAAATGTACTGGAAGTGAATTTTTTCCGACGTTAAACCTATTTTGAGTTAAAGACTATGTTGAATGTACGTGAACATAGTTATTCTTGGTTACAGAATTTCACAATGTGAAGTTAATATTAAATAAAATATTTACATCTCACCTACATATCATACAAAATCGTTTTACTTACATATCTCATGGATACTCTATTTCCTCTTCTATCAGGTTCAATATGAAAAGAGCGGTTGACTTTGTGACGCGGAACCGTTGAAAAAAGAGAACATCATCAAAACTATTAAAGTAATGTGTTCTCTCGTAAACTAGTCTAGGAACTCGCACTTGGTCGAACTCATCATCATCATGATCAAATAACAGATCATTAGTTAAAATATTCATAATGAAATGTAATGTAAAATAACGACAAATCGGCTTGTTTGCATGAAAATACTGCGACTGCGAAATGATACATAATAGTTCTGTTTGAGGTTATTCTTCGAATCTGACTTTAGGTTCCACCTAAGCTGCACCACATCTTCCCCTTAAATTATTTGCCTGTTACGGTTCACCTTAACGCTAGGTGAGAGTGGTGCAAACGAATTCTGTCACTTAACTGTCACTCTTATGCTAAGGTGTACCTTAGTTTCACTGGTGCAAATGGCCGTCATTCACTTACTAAAACAGTTTTGGTGAACGTGTCGTTTGAGTTATATCGAAATTTGAGTTTTTTCCGCTTTTACCTTAAAGATCACATTGAATTAAGCAGTTTCAGCGGATAAATGTTTGGATGGTCCATAAATTAAGCCAAAAAACACTCACAAAATTTGAGAAAAATCACCATTTTCAGCTAATATTTCGAGCGGTGTTGCCAAACTGCTTAAAACGTTTTAAGTTAATGAAAGTTGTTTCCTTGGATACCTAGCATGTAGATTTATTGAATTTGGGTCGGTTTAGAGGATTTAGGTCTTTTCAGGTTATTAATTTTTGCTTTTTGCACATTTTTTTTTGTTATCACAATAAGGTTTACATCACTTAAAATAACTTAGTTTTGCGATGCAGATGTTGCAGAAACTGCAAAAATTTTGATTTAATAATGAATAATTTTGAAAAATAAAACGTTCGATTTTTTACATCCAGTTTTCTCTTAAGTCCGAAAACTGAAAATTTATAAAATTCAGCATTTATTCCAAATATATTTTGCAATTTGTCTATAAACATGTGATTGAAGTGTGATTTAATTACACATTTAACAGTTTAATAGAACACTTGTGAGTAATAGTTACAGTCTTAATCAGCTTTAGCAACAGATTAGGCACTGTTTGCTTCTGACATTACTGGGACATTATATGCGACAAGATATCAATAGCAGACGATATAGCCATTACAGTCTAAACATTTCTCCGAAAACGACACCAACTTTACCCAGGCGTGCAACATCGCCACCTATCAAACCCTCGCCAAGTCTGAGTCTTTCGCTGAAAACGGAAATTTCGTCCAACTTGTTAGAGAACTTTGGCTGGAACCAACGAGGAAGGTTCCTAAGCGCGGTTTTCCCGTTAAACTAGACCATGAATATTCCAAACAGACCTAAAAGTTACAGTGCACCAACCAACGCCAATAATACGAACAACAATGTGCGAATGTTATAATTAAGTCAGCACGTTTTGCTTTTGCAGGTTGGCTAATTGGCATGTCAAAAGACTTTATTTTGTGACGACAAATTTTTGTTCTTGTATCTTTTGATTTTACTTAAACGAGTTTTACGGAAAATGTCGCCAACTTCCAGATCCTAAACTAAAAATAAAAAGAACTGCGGATCACTTTAATATTTTGCGAAAGAGCAAAGTGAATTTTGCGATGTATAGACTGAAGCAGCAAATATTTTGATTTAATAATGATTTGAAAAATAAAATGGTTGAACTTTTCTTACCTCGATATTTCTCCTAAGACTAACTGTTTGTCAGCTAGTACCTATTTTAAAATTTTTAAAATCAGCATTTATTTCAAATTTCTCTTGCAAGTTGTCGATTAAAAAAAACAAGCAAAACCACCATTCTCTCTACTTATCATCGAATAAAAGTCACTTTTTATAAATCATATAATTGGACGGCAGTAAACATTAAACAGCAAATAAACTACTAACTAAAAAAAACTACTAACATTGTTCTAAAGCTGGCCGCTGATGGCAATTGTCCAATGGTTTACATGTACCTACACCTTTAAAACGTTTCCAAACAAGTTCTCGAGCCTGATTCAATTACACATTTAACAGTTTAAAGAACACTCTTCAGCCAGAGTAAATGTAGTTGCATTCTTCGGCTTTAATAGAAAAAAATAAGAAATGTTGGCCAAAATATGCAACACATTTACTCCAAACATTTTGCCCAATTATTATTTAGTAATCTTAAATTTAACAAATTTATTAAAAAATTAAAATGCACCAGTGAAATTGGCGGTTTTGTCAATGTTAATTAATGCGTATTAACTCACATAGTCGTTGATTTAAATGTAGGTTAAAGTATTATAAAACAAGTTAAAGAAATATGGGTTGAAAGACAAAATTACTACAAACTGCAATTCATCATCAAACTACATCAATTAAATTTAATTGTGTATACTTTCCTGACTGTTTTTCAATTCAAATTGAAATAAAATTCCTGGGTTCCAGTCAACTATTTTGTTTGTTATTTTATTACAAAAGCGTTTCGGAGTCTTTCTCCACCATCATCAGTTTGTATGCATGGCTGTTTCTACCTTCAAATCTGGCACGAAAATGTGAAAAATCGAATTTCGAAAGACACCGAAACGTTTTTGTAATAAAATAGTAAACAATAAATTGACTGGAACTTGGGAATTTTATTTTAATCAATTAAAATAACTCAATTTGGCGATGCAGATGTTGCAGAAACTGCAAAAATTTTGATTTAATAATGATTTTAAAATTTATAAAAATCAGCATTTATTCCAAATATATTTTGCAATTAGTCGGTAAAAGAATAGCAAAACAGTTTCTGCAATCGGCACTACTCATACTCGAGTAAAACTAACTTTGTAGAATTACAAACAAAGAAACTTCCAAATAAAATTGCACTGCAGTTTGCAGAACCAAGAACATCACATAAATGGATTAAAGTAAACATTAAACTACAATTAAACTACTAAATGATTCAATACAGTTTTGGGTTTAGGTTATAAATGTCCCGAACACATTTAACAGTTTAATAGAACACTTGTGAGTTATAGTTACCGTCTTACTCAGTTTCGGCAACAGATTCGTCACTGGTTGCTCTGATCCCTTCACGCACTTCCATTTCTTGAAGTAAACGCACCACTGCCTGTCTTCCATTCGCTTCGGCCAGCATTAAAGGAGTTAGTCCAGATCCGTTTTTTCGAATCAAAAAATCCTTCCTACATAGCAGTTTTACTGCTTGCTCGTTACCGGATTCTGCTGCTTTATGTAGAGGAAGGTCTCCATTATGGGTCATGGACTCAACTGAGGCGCCTTGCTCTAATAACGCTGCAACCGCGTCTGCATTTCTTCGGGTACCAGCGGCCAGATGTAAAGGAGTGGCATTGTCGAAGTTCTGTATGTTGATATTCGCATTGCCGTCTGTTAAAATTTTAATTATATTGAAGTAGTTTCTTTCCGCTGCTAAGTGTAATGGAGAAGCGCCATCATTGTTCAGTTGGTTCATGTTGATATTGAGACAGAGCAATCGCTTGCAGACCTCAGGTTGCTTATTTTGCACAGCCAAATGAATCAGATTTTCGTTGTTATCGTTGGTGATAGTGTAATCAGCACCGTATTCTAAAAGAACATCCATTATTGCGACGGAACCACGTCTAACAGCATACACTATTGGCGTATCTCCAAAGTCCGTTTGTTCATTCGCATCAGATATTCCCAACTGAAGAAAAAATATTACTAATGCCGTATTTCCATCTTGAACGGCCAGATGCAAGCCAGTTTCCCCGTTGCTAAACGTTTCATCATCATCGGATTCTGAAGCTATATCTGAATCTTCCTCAGGAGGCCCATAAGGCCCATTATCTGCGAAGGAGAAAGGTGGCAAGTTGCCGCAATTAGGTGGCATTTTGGAGGATCTTCGTGACCGATTATTGCTGCTAGATGAGACGAAGTATATCTGCGTGCATTCACGCCAAATGGTATGACTTACAGAATATTCAATGTATAGGCTTTCTGTATCCCCTGCAACAACAAACGCCCGTCAACCGTGCCGAAAAACCCGCGTGAACAAATCCAATTTAGCAACTTTTCTAACACTATTATAAACGAATACAGTGAATCACCGGGGTTGATTGTGGTAACTGGATAAAGTTGTACTGAGTTATACTGAAAAATCGATCGAATGGAGCACCAATTGTTGTGTGCACTTCGAAGGAAGCTAAGAATTCAACTGCCTGAGTATCAAACCATATGTTCCCACCTGAGCAACACTGCCTAAACATGCCCCACCAACAGACCCCTAAGGGAGGGTTGGGACCACACGTTTTGGCTGGTGGCACAGGTACACGCCTTTGCCCTATGTATCTCTGGCTAGGGAAGGGGGAGTGAAAAATCTGCCTGACTTTCCAACCATATTTTCGAACTTCAGAACCCTAGTCAAAGGTTTTGCGGTCTTGCCTTTCGCAGAAAAATAAACAATTCTCTTGAACTTGTTACATACCTTTCATTCGATACTAATAAAGTTCTTTTGTTAGTTTGTAAACCCAATTTTTGTGTCAATTGAAATCCTAACTTTTCGGAACAGGCCTAAAAGTATCAGTCCACCAACAAACGCCAATAATATGAGTACTAATATACAAGTGCAGTAATGAAGCCAACACGTTATGCTGATGTGTGCTGGCTATTTGGCATGTTAAGTGATTTTGGCTTGTTGATCGAAAACTTGTTTTCTGTCATCTTTTTTTTTACTTTTTTACCTCCAGTCTTCTCTTAAGACCGAAAATTGAAAAATGCTGAATTAAGTCACAGAATTAAGAAACAACACAACTTGATTTTTTCTTGGGGTGTTAAAGATTCAACTAATAATAACAAATTTATTATTATTGCGAAAACCGCTCGAAATATTTGAATGCAATTTTTTATAGTTTGAAACTAGATCTTGCGACTTAATGGCCTAAAACTGCAAATAATTTGGCATTTGGAAATGATATTGATTTTTAACAATCAAACGTTCGGTATTTTCTTACATGAAACTATGAAGTTTTCTTCTGGAGTTTATTGCTTCTCAGCTAGTGCGACATTTAAATTTTATCAAAAAAACAGCATTTTTTCAAATATCTGCTTTAAGTTGCCCAGTTTACAAATCATTATATCAATACTTGCACCCGCAATCACGTGATCTCTACCTACTAATCATCGAATAAAACCTCATAGAAATAAAGATAATAATAATCATCGAATAAAATCTCAGAAGAATTCATAAGATTATATAATTGAAATAAAATTAAATTAATATTAAGCAACAATTAAACTACTAGTATTTGAATAATATCACAATGGTTTGAGCTGCTAAATGTAATGGAGAAACCCCATCTCGGTCCTGTTGGTTAAGATTGAGACCCAGAGGGAGCAATCGCCCGCATATCTCATTTTGGTGGCTTGCCACAGCCAAGTGCATGAGATTTTGATTTTTGTGATTCTGAATCTTTAAATCAGCACCATATTCTAAGAGGACATCCACAATTTCAGCGAAACCCCTTTGGACTGCAAGCATTATTGGCGTGTCTCCGCAAGCTGTTTTGGCATCCACATGTAATCCGTGTTCAAGAACGTATTGCACAAGGGACTTCTCTCCGGCTTTAACAGCCAGATGCAACAATGTCTCCCCGGTGCTATTGCTGATATTGATATCGGCGCCTTGTGCTATAAAAAATTCAGCTAAAGACGGACTGTCTACTAAATAGAAAAGCGGTGTTTGCCCGAGATAATCTCTAATATTCATCTTTGCGTTATTGTTTACGAGGATGTCAATGATGGGTTTATGCTGGTGGATACAGGCAAGATGCAACGGTGTTTGTTTTCGTGCATTCACCACGTCCGGTAAAGCTTTCAGAGTTAGTAGCTTCAGTGTCGTTTCGGTATTTCCTGCGACAAAAAAAATTATTTAAATGATTTTCGAAGCGGCATAAAAGTACATTTATCTAAAATTGTCAAAAGGAAGAGTTTATATTTATTTCAGAAGGGAAATATAACATTAATTGTTGAAATTTTTTATTGTTTTGTAGCCTCCCCTTTTAATTCAATATCAATATAAGTCCTTCAAGGTACATGCCGTTTAGCTATTAACCTTTCTAGGAAAGTGACATTCAAAAATTTCACAACTTTGCTAAATCGACTTTGAAACGTATAACCTGTATTTTAACTACCTGCCTTGGCCTATCGTGGCCTTATAGTGCATCCCTTTACTGATAACACTAATTGGTCTATAATTCTAGAATCGAGATTTTAAGATGTAATGTGATTTTAAGTTGATATTGATGGAGTAATTTTCGATATTTGTGGCTGGCTAACATTTGAGATAATAAAGGAAAATTCCATTAGCGAAAGGGATGAAAAGTTTATCCTTTTAATTTTTATCGTATGTACATATTCAGTATAAGAAAAACTATAAAAGTGGCCTAGTCTTCTACTGGAGACTTCGAAATATTCGATTATGAAGACATGTATTTTGCGCTTTCGCACTTTGTGTCTTTTACCATTGAAGTCATTATGTTTTGGAAATATGATAGCAAAACATCAAGAATGTAACCCAAGGAACTATTCAGGTAGATGCATGCATTGATTTTAACAGGAAAAGTTGCCAGCAAAAGAATTGGTTCTAGCTATGAAATAAAATGTTCTGGTAGTTTTGGAACCAAGACGATTAAGAATTCACCATTTTTCTAAAGCGGAATTCATCGGTTCCGGTTGCTTCATCAAAATATGAGTCTTACATAAGAACAAATTCACAGGAAGTCTCTTTAAAAGCCATGGTATCATACAACATGTAATTGTAAATCGCCATTGCATAGCGAGATATTAAGGTATAAAGTCCATAGCAATTACTCTAGATAGTCCTTAGCAAAACCTACCTCGAAAGTAGGCGCTTCTGTTTCATGCCCCTATAAATTTCAGTTATTTTTATATTTATATAAAACACTCTAATTAAATGTTCAAATAGAGAAGCCCTTTAGAACTCATTTTTAAGAAAAATATTATTTCACCAAGTCCCAGGATTTTTAGCTCTGGAAAATGAATACCTTTAGTAATTTATGCCCGCAGAATAGTTGGAGAATTCTCTACCTTAGTTTAAGTTCAACCTTTCGCTGACTGCGTCAGAAAATCATTTTGTCAAAAACTACAAGAGCTGCCATACAGAAAAACATGCTAAAAAATCTTTGTATAGAAGTACCAATAACATTCCAGCAGCTGGAAGAACTGGTCGATTTGTGGTCAGCTCAAATGGGCGCTGAAGAGCAACAGTTCCGACTGCAAACAGAATATAGAAATGACCTTTTCTTCAAAATCCTGCAGGTCCATCGCTACTTGGAGCCAATTCAGAATGGAATGAACCTCCTGAATAGTCTACAAGATGACTTGGAGAGGCAGATTCAATATATCAAATACAATCTAACCAAGGCAGAGCAATTGGTTGGACGTTTGGAACTCCATGTTCCATCAGCATGTAAATGCAATAAAAACCATTTGTTGACTCCTGAAAGTACCTACAAATTGGCTGACAATCTTGCCTGCGATCTTCGGAATATCCAGACTCAAGTGGCCCAAGTACAAGCCCAAATTCCCTCAAGAAGCGATTATTCGGACATTGAAATGGTTGAGGACATTTTACAAACCGATTTGAAAAATCTGGAGACAATTGAGCTTCGGACAGAAAAAATCAAAGCTAAAATGAATGAAGTGGAATATTACAAACAAATGTGTTATCATGTGTTTAACTTTCAACCGGTTAATCGGATATGATCTCCAAAAAATATTGGTGATTAAATTTCTATAAGGCAATGAAGATAATATTGATATATTTTATTTGAAATTTTATTATGTGACATCTGGTGTGGACGTTTTAGTTTACAGATTAATAAAATTCCAACTTTTCCACGGTTGAATTTTAAGCATTCAATCTCCAATAAATTTTATTGGATAAAGTACGTTGTTTTGCGAGTAAGAGTTTCATTTTAAGTTAATATTGGAATTCTGCGTAACTGCGGCTTTTTTTGTAATTTGGAGGTGAATTTTCCCAACAATTTAATTAAAGCTTTTCAATATTTGCGATTTATTATGTGCATCTGTGGTAATTCAATAACAAAATCGATATGTACCAGCTGCTTCATTAACAAGCAACAGATATTTATTTAGACAAAAAACTTTTTATGGCTGAATTTAGAGAGTGTAAAGCAAATGCAAAAAATAAGTTTCATCTACTGGCGTCTTGCCGAATTTAGAAGATTCTAGAACTAGAAAAAACTGAAATTTCCATTGCTAAGATATTCTTCCGTTGCTTCGAACATATTGCGTGTATTGCAGTTGTATTTTATCATTTTCTAGAACGCGAAATTTGATGTGGAAACTCTGTTATAATGTTTTTGTATTTTGAAACTTTGAAAAATTAACCAATATCTTCGATAATATATGTATAGGCACGTAACTTAGGAAATGATTAAAACGCAGATGCATACATTGAATTCAATTTAAATTCAGTTTAAAAAACAGTATAAAGATTATTGCTCGATACATGGGACTTTCAGAAACAATATAAACATGTATCAAAATTATATAAACAATTTTATATAATTTTGATACCCGACAAAAAATGAGAATAAAGCAATGAAACAAGAGAACGTAAAAGGAAAAACTCTGTTCAACTAGGGGCATTTTGTGACTTGTTTGAAAATGTTTGTTTGTTAACTTGTGCCAGGACAGCAATATAAGCATGTCCATTATTTCTCTTTGCAATTTTTACCATAACCAACGGGGAATATCGGGGCGTCTGAAGCCTTCGAGCTTTTTTATAAAATTTCAGTTTTTCGCCTGGTGTGTGATGTTGGTAAAAATCTGCATACTTATAAACTCAAATTGAAAGCAACCGGACGAAATGTTATTAAATTTTTTTTTTTAAATTACTTGGCGAAATTTTTTTCCGCTTAATTCCGGAGCCATGTGTGTTTAGCGTTGTTTTTCATGATGCGGTCCAAACGATTTATTAAAAATAATCGCCTAAATCACTGTGCGAGTCCATTTCGCATGACTTTTTAATTGTTTCGACTAAATACCTAAACCATTTTGCTCAGGCTTTGGGTGGCTTACATTTTTCGCGTAATTCCAATTTAAACGGAATCATAAATTTTACTCACCGTGTTTGGCAGAATAATGCAGCAAACAGTTGGAGTTCTTATCAGGGACATTGATGTCGAATCCGTACAACTCCAAATTATCTAGTGCCACATTCAGAATCAAAAAACAGCCGCTTCGAGCCACATCGCCTAAGTCGAAATTCATTATCAACAATTGCAATTCTATTTTGAACCATTGCCATATAAAGCACTTTAATACTACGACAGCGATAACAACAATTTCGAGATAAGATTAAATTTATCGACTTTTTCTACTACTGTCATTTTATTTATACTTTTAAATCCTATATGTACGATCTGAGTGTGTTCGAAGGGATCTAATTATTTACGCACAAGATCACGTCGATACAAAATAGATGTACGACAAATTGACTAAAGATAGGAGTAAAGGATCATGTTTTGTTTAGCGGAAATCGCTCTAAACATGCAAATAATTCTTGAAATTGGAATTAAGGAATAAAAATTTTGATTCATTATTAGTTTGGATTCGGAGAAATTTAAATATCTAGGTATGCTCTTGGCTCTTGATAGGCCAGTTTTGGTTTTGTCTTTGTTTTTGATAAATGGACACCTCCAAAATGATAAAACCAAATCCGAATGTTTCGGAGCAAATTGAGGTTTAAACTTGCTGTTTTTTTTTCGAAAAATACGGAAGCGATAGCAGTATTGGGCTGCTAAAGCTGATATTATCTTTCAACTTAATTCAGTTCAGTCAAATTTTATAAAATTTCTTACTGCTAACTTATCTACGGGTCCTTAAATCTAACATCTTTAGAGTGTTTTTACACTCTATGTATGCTGACCTCACTGACTTAACCTATCTTAATCTACCTTAACCTAACATGGGCACATTACCCCTAAGTCGAGACCTAAATCTAATACAGCCTCTCTTACTACCTAAACTAACTCACAGCTAGTCCTGGTCCTCTACGGACTCCATGACGGATAATTAAACTTATTTTAACTTAAACCTAGTCGTGGTCCTCTAAGGTCTCCGTGGCGGATAGGGACTCCATGACGTAGCTGATATTACTCCATGACCTCTGGTACGATTGACAATGGGTCTAAAAATTTTAAAAACCCTCTTTTATTTCCTTTGAATTAGTTAAGTGTAGTTTGAGCTCGCTTGGGCTGCTTCTGGTTACGTTTGGGTTTGCAGTAAATATGATGTAGAAAAGCAATAAATTAACGGCAATAAGGATCCATTTCGCGTATAAAATGGTGGGCACATCATTTTATCATCATCGAGAGGCGCTAAGAGGTAAAGAGAATTCCTTCGAAGAATATGAAAGCTTTGAAAAAACCTTTATAAAACGCCTCAAATAAAGGAACCAAAGAAAATGGGGTGAGCCCACAAACTGAAAACTCAAACCTTAAAAGCATGAGAAAGGTTAATACTTTGCCCTGCTGAAGACACCGCAACAACCCCATATGTGTTTGCCAAAGATGCTACGAAAAGAGAAACAGGGAAAAGTGAGCTCTAGGAAGTCAATAGAAGGTGCCTCCTCATGTCCTCATCCTCACTCAAGAAAAAATTAGTTAGTTTTATAGGTTTAGGTTCTTTCGTGTGGTCTCGGATTAGTTAGGGTAAGTTTGTAAGTCCTCTTGATGATTTTTAACACTAAAAACGAGAATTTTGGTCTGTGAAAAACGAACACTTTTTCTGTGAAATTATTCAGTGAAATTAATAAATAATTATAATATTATTTGAGACTAATTTGGGTTAATAAGAACCTTTCAATGTTTTCCTTGACGCCTTACAATAACGTTTTATTTTCGTGGGGTTTAACACGATTAAAATGCTTTATTTACTTAGTAAATTCAATAAACAATGATTTTTATTACGAGGCTATTAACTAATGAAAAATTAGTTTATGCGCTCGATGAGTCTAACACAATTAAGCTACTGCGCGTTTTCCCGAATTTTATTATTACAGCAACGTATAACAATTTTACTAATATTTTTAAATAATTTTAATACTCAATAATGCATATGGAAAATAGTTTTTTAACAGTAGCAATACCAAATGCTGATGAAAATATACAGAAGCAAGCATCTATAAATATGCAATAATTATAGGCAATTTTAATTTGAACAAAAACAAAACGAAACAGCTTAAAAAATTTTACAAAATTCGGACTTTATAAAACAGCACACCCCACCAACTTTTCTGATGCCCTCAAACCCAGATTCAACACCAGACGTTCTACTGCACACAAGAAACTTAACAAACACCATCAACAACATAAACTTAACCAACGAACTTGGATCCGACCACCTGGCTATTACGTTTAACATAGACTTACAACATACGCAACCTACCTCCAGTACACCTCCTATAGAGAAAAAGTTAAACCTAACAAAGACTGACATAGACAAAGTGAAACAACATATACATGGCAACATCCAATCGCAAGCACAGCCCATTTCAATAGAAACCATACAACAACAACTTTCACTAGTCATAGGAAAATTTAGCCCGGAAATAAAAAATGCTCTCTACCGACATACACTACCCAAATTCATACTGAGACTCATAAAACAAAAGAGAGAACTGTACAGGATATATACAAACTCTCAAAATATCGACCTAAAAAAGACACTGAACCAAATCAACAGAAACATTAAAACCTTGATTGGACAATACCGACAAGACAAATGGCTAGAAACATGTAAAGAAATACAAAAAGACAAAGGCAAAACATAATGGCGAAAACTTAAGAAACTAGCGCAATAGAAAAAAACTAACACTACTGACACAATTGACGAAAACAGAATAGAACGGTACACAGATAAAGAGAAAGCTGACGCGTTCGCCAGACACTATCAAAGGGCCTTCAGCATATCGACAAACCCTATCTTCGAC
This sequence comes from Dendroctonus valens, assembly GCA_024550625.1. Classification (NCBI taxonomy): domain Eukaryota; kingdom Metazoa; phylum Arthropoda; class Insecta; order Coleoptera; family Curculionidae; genus Dendroctonus; species Dendroctonus valens. The sequence goes on along the minus strand of JAJTJO010000032.1, from coordinate 1,021,895 downwards.
AATGACAAATGGAACTTGATCAACGACTGGTACTTGAACTATTTCAACAGCTCACTAAACTATACATACAAACTGATCAGAGACACAGAGTACGATAAAGCCCTAGCGCATACCAAAAACACAGCACCGGGAAAAGATAAAATAAAGGCAAAACTCCTGAAAGGCCTAACTCAGGAAACACACAGGCTGATCCTAGCTGAGTTGAACAACTGCATCACAAAACACAAAATCCCAAAAACATGGAAGAACGGCTTAATAATCCCCATCCCGAAAATGGACTGGACAATGCACAACCGAGCAATTACAGACCAATTACATTACTCCCAGTACTTAGGAAAGTCTTTGTGTAGGTACAGGATAAAGCAGCGACTTGAAAAACTGGTCGGAAAATATATGCCTACCTAGCAATTTGGTTTCAAACAACATCACTCGACTATTCATCTGCTCTTTATTTTGGCCAACAATGTACAAACAACTCACCTAACTGACAGAAAGTCGGCGTGTCTATTCATGGACATTAACAAGGCCTTTGACACTGTCTGGCATATGGGCTTACTCTACAAACTTCACAAACTCCAGACACCAACATATCTACTCCACATCATAAAAAACTTACTCGAAAACAGACTACTACAAGTACGAATTGACAAAACACTGTCATTTTCCTTTTCCCCTGAACAAGGGCTCCCTCAAGGATCCCCGCTCTCACCGTTTCTCTACAATATATACTGCCATGACATATACAATTACAACTTACCAGACAAAAATCAAATCGACATATCAAGCAAAACCACCATTGTGTCTACTTATCATCGAATAAAACTCAATTTTTATAAATCATATAATTGAACGGAAGTAAATATTAAACAGCAAATAAACTACTAACTAAAAAAACCTACTAACATCGCTCTAAAGCTGGCCGCTGATGGCAATTGTCCAATGGTTTACATGTACCTACACCTTCAAAATATTTCCAAACAAGTTCTCGAGCCTGATTCGATTACACTTTTAACAGTTTAAAGAACACTCTTAAGCCAGAGTAAAGGCAGTTGCATTCATCGGTTTTAATAGAAAACATATAAGAACTGTTGGCCAAAATATGGAACACATTTATTCCAAACATTTTGCCCAATTATTATTTAGAAATCTTAAATTTAGCAAATTTATTAAAAAATTAAAATGTACAAGGGAAATTGGTGGTTTTGTCAATATTAATTAATGCGTATTAACTCAAATAGTCGTTGAATTAAATGTAGGTTAAAGTATTATAAAACAAGTTAAAGAAATATGGGTTGAAAGACAAAATTACTACAAACTGCAATTCATCATCAAACTACATCAATTAAAATTCATTGTGTATACTTTCCTGACTGTTTTCCAATTCAAATTGAAATAAAATTCCTGGGTTCCAGTCAACTATTTTGTTTGTTATTTTATTACAAAAGCGTTTCGGAGTCTTTCTCCACCATCATCAGTTTGTATGCATGGCTGTTTCTACCTTCAAATCTGGCACGAAAATGTGAAAAATCGAATTTCGAAAGACACCGAAACGTTTTTGTAATAAAATAGTAACTTCAAAATATTCCTGGGTTTCTGTCAATTTTATTGTTTATTATTTAAAATGTTACAAATACGTTTCGGTGTCTTTCTCCACCATCATCAGTTTGTCTAAAATATATATTTACAGTTATCATCAATTTAAATAAAAAACTTTCACCAGAATTCACATATTAAAATACAAATCACACACATTAAAAAGTACACTAAGAACATTGGTTTTCAGGTGATGAGTCAGGACAAACATGTCTTTTCATTGGAACAACATGAATAATATAAATAAGAAAAAAGAAGGAGAAATCAAGTATGTATCATTAAAGTACATACCAGAACTCAACACAAAAGTAAAAAGTGTTTTGAAACCACATAATATTACTATAGCGGAAAAAATTAAAAACAACTTGGTAAAAGAATGTTTTACAAAATTTAAACCTAAAAGCGATAAGTTGGACACACCTAACGTAATATACAAGATTGACTGTTTGAACTGTGACAACACATACATAGGTCAAACAGGGCAATATTTAAAATAAAGAATATACGAACATAAATATAGCTTAAGAAAGGTTAACGAAAATGGAACAGCATTAGCAGAACATGCACAACAAAAGTTACATAGTTTTTATTTCGATAACACAAAAATATTAATCAGTGAAAACAACTATAATAAGAGAAGAATCCATGAAATGATACAGATTAAAAAACATCAGAATGCAATGAATTTTAGATCAGACACAGACAATCTTAGCTCTGTGTATCACACACTAATTAAATGATCGCATGCATGCACTGATTGGACCAAGTAAATGAAATATAAACACCTGATATCGAGGAATTGCAGAGCAATTCCTAGAATGCAAAGAAAAGGCGAAGTATAAACAGTTTTTTTGGTTCTCTCGCTCGATGTCGAATAAAATAGGGAATTCAATAACCAGTCAAATGTGAAGGTAGAAACAACTAGACACGTAAGTTAAATTTAAATCTCTAAACAATAGATTCTAGTCTTTTCCCAGACATGTTTGTCCTGACCCATCACCTGAAAACCAATGTTCTTAGTGTACTTTTTAAAATGTGTGTGATTTGTATTTTAATATGTGAATTTTGGTGAAAGTTTTTTATTTAAATTGATGATCACTGTAAATATATATTTTAGACAAACTAATGATGGTGGAGAAAGACACCGAAACGTATTTGTAACATGTTAAATAATAAACAATAAAATTGACTGAAACCCAGGAATATTTTGAAGTGAATTAAAGTACAGTCAGGAAAATATACGCAACGATAAAATAGTAAACAATAAATTGACTGGAACTCGGGGATTTTATTTTAATCAATTAAAATAACTCAATTTTGCGATGCAGATGTTGCAAAAACTGCAAAAATTTTGATTTAATAATGATTTGAAAAATAAAACGTTCGATTTTTACCTCCAGTTTTCCCTTAAGACTGATTGCTTCTTAGCTAGAACCGATTTGAAAATTTATAAGAATCCGCATTTATTCCAAATATATTTTGCAATTAGTCTATAAAAGAATAACAAAACAGATTCTGCAATCGGTACTACTCATACTCGAGTAAAACTAACTTTGTAGAATTTATAACATGATGTAATTGGAAAAAGGTAAATATTAAACAACAAAGAAACTCCCATATAAAATTGCACTGCAGTTCTCAAGTAGACATTAAACCACAATTAAACTACTAAATGATTCAATACAGTTTTGGCTTTAGATACAACCTACAAGCATTGGTCTAAAGCTGGCCGCTGATAGCAATTTTCCAACGGTTCACAGGCGCCTAGAAGTTTATAAATGTCCCGAACATTTTTAACAGTTTAATAGAACACTTGTGAGTAATAGTTACAGTCTTAGTCAGTTTTGGCAACAGATTAGGCACTGGTTGCCCTGATCCCTTCACGCACTTCCATCTCTTTAAGTAAACACACCACTGACCGTCTTCTAAAGGCTTCCGCCAGCATTAAAGGCGTGAGTCCACATCGGTTTTTTCGAACCACAAAATCTTTCCGACATAGCAGTTTTACTGCTTGCTCGTTTCCAGATTCGGCTGCTTTATGCAGAGGAAGGTCTCCATTATAAGTCATCAAATCAACTGAGGCGCCTTGCTGTAACAATACTGCAACCGCGTCTGCATTTTTTTCAGTATCAGCGGCCACATGTAAAGGAGTCGCATTGTCGAAGTTTCGTAGGTTGATATTCGCGTTGCTGTCTGTTAACATTTTAATTATATTAAAGGAGTTTCTTTCCGCTGCTAAGTGTAATGGAGAGTCGCCATCCTTGTCCAGTTGGTTAACATTGATATCCAGAGAGAGCATTCGCCTGCAGACCTCAGGTTGCTCATTTTTCACAGCCAAATGAATGAGATTTTGATTAATTTGGTTTCTGATCTTGTAATCAGCACCGTGTTCTAAAAGAACATCCATAATTTCGACAAAACCGCTTTGGACGGCATACATTAATGGCGGATCTCCACATAGCGTTTTGGCATCCGCATGTAATCCGTGCTGAAGATAAACTTTTACAAGTTCCTTATTTCCAGCTTTAACAGCCAAATGCAACAATGTCGCCCCGACGTTATTTCTGATTTTAATATCGGCTTCTCGACTTAGTAAATATTCAACTAAACACGGACTGTCTGCTAAGTACAAAAGTGGTGTGATTCCTACATAATCTCTAATATTCATTTTGGCGAAGTGGTGCACGAGGATTTTTATGATTTCAGCTTTGCTGCTGGATGCACGTTGATGTAAAGCAGTTTGTCTTCTTGCATTCACGCCTTCTGGTATGGCTTTCTGTAGTTTCAGTTTCAGGCAGTTGCTCCTGGTTTCTTTCAATATCAATATAAGTAACTTTAATAATAAAAAAATCTTGCGTTGTATAACTTGTATTTCAGTTCTCGCCAGAATCTAAGCACTTAATATACATTAAAGCTATTAACCTTCTCTAGAAAAGTGGAGTGCAAAAATCACCTCAATACCTGTTAACTGGATCGCTAGGGTGGACCGACACAGGTGGATAAAATCGAACAGTGGCTGATTAATGTTGAAAAATCTACTGAAGTGAGCACCAATTGCTGTCTATACTTTGACGGCAAGTGCTTAATCTCAACTACGTGACAGTGGCTACTGCTGCCCTTTAAACCATTTATCTATTAACAACACTAATTTCTCTAAATTTCTAAGCTCGGATCTAATCTGTTTTTAAGTTGATACTGACGGTATGTAAATAACTAATGGTTTTGCGTCTGACATTACTGGGATATTATATGCGAAAAGATATCAATAGCAGACGATATAGCCATTACAGTCTAAACATTTCTCCGAAAACGACACCAACTTTACCCAGGCGTGCAACATCGCCACCTATCAAACCCTCGCCAAGTCTGAGTCTTTCGCTGAAAACGGAAATTTCGTCCAACTTGTTAGAGAACTTTGGCTGGAACCAACGAGGAAGGTTCCTAAGCGCGGTTTTCCCGTTAAACTAGACCATGAATATTCCAAACAGACCTAAAAGTTACAGTGCACCAACCAACGCCAATAATACGAACAACAATGTGCGAATGTTATAATTAAGTCAGCACGTTTTGCTTTTGCAGGTTGGCTAATTGGCATGTCAAAAGACTTTATTTTGTGACGACAAATTTTTGTTCTTGTATCTTTTGATTTTACTTAAACGAGTTTTACGGAAAATGTCGCCAACTTCCAGATCCTAAACTAAAAATAAAAAGAACTGCGGATCACTTTAATATTTTGCGAAAGAGCAAAGTGAATTTTGCGATGTATAGACTGAAGCAGCAAATATTTTGATTTAATAATGATTTGAAAAATAAAATGGTTGAACTTTTCTTACCTCGATATTTCTCCTAAGACTAACTGTTTGTCAGCTAGTACCTATTTTAAAATTTTTAAAATCAGCATTTGTTTCAAATTTCTCTTGCAAGTTGTCGATTAAAAAAAAACAAGCAAAACCACCATTCTCTCTACTTATCATCGAATAAAAGTCACTTTTTATAAATCATATAATTGGACGGCAGTAAACATTAAACAGCAAATAAACTACTAACTAAAAAAAACTACTAACATTGTTCTAAAGCTGGCCGCTGATGGCAATTGTCCAATGGTTTACATGTACCTACACCTTTAAAACGTTTCCAAACAAGTTCTCGAGCCTGATTCAATTACACATTTAACAGTTTAAAGAACACTCTTCAGCCAGAGTAAATGTAGTTGCATTCTTCGGCTTTAATAGAAAAAAATAAGAAATGTTGGCCAAAATATGCAACACATTTACTCCAAACATTTTGCCCAATTATTATTTAGTAATCTTAAATTTAACAAATTTATTAAAAAATTAAAATGCACCAGTGAAATTGGCGGTTTTGTCAATGTTAATTAATGCGTATTAACTCACATAGTCGTTGATTTAAATGTAGGTTAAAGTATTATAAAACAAGTTAAAGAAATATGGGTTGAAAGACAAAATTACTACAAACTGCAATTCATCATCAAACTACATCAATTAAATTTAATTGTGTATACTTTCCTGACTGTTTTTCAATTCAAATTGAAATAAAATTCCTGGGTTCCAGTCAACTATTTTGTTTGTTATTTTATTACAAAAGCGTTTCGGAGTCTTTCTCCACCATCATCAGTTTGTATGCATGGCTGTTTCTACCTTCAAATCTGGCACGAAAATGTGAAAAATCGAATTTCGAAAGACACCGAAACGTTTTTGTAATAAAATAGTAAACAATAAATTGACTGGAACTTGGGAATTTTATTTTAATCAATTAAAATAACTCAATTTGGCGATGCAGATGTTGCAGAAACTGCAAAAATTTTGATTTAATAATGATTTTAAAATTTATAAAAATCAGCATTTATTCCAAATATATTTTGCAATTAGTCGGTAAAAGAATAGCAAAACAGTTTCTGCAATCGGCACTACTCATACTCGAGTAAAACTAACTTTGTAGAATTACAAACAAAGAAACTTCCAAATAAAATTGCACTGCAGTTTGCAGAACCAAGAACATCACATAAATGGATTAAAGTAAACATTAAACTACAATTAAACTACTAAATGATTCAATACAGTTTTGGGTTTAGGTTATAAATGTCCCGAACACATTTAACAGTTTAATAGAACACTTGTGAGTTATAGTTACCGTCTTACTCAGTTTCGGCAACAGATTCGTCACTGGTTGCTCTGATCCCTTCACGCACTTCCATTTCTTGAAGTAAACGCACCACTGCCTGTCTTCCATTCGCTTCGGCCAGCATTAAAGGAGTGAGTCCACATCCGTTTTTTTTAATCAGAAAATCCTTCCGACATAGCAGTTTTACTGCTTGCTGATTTCCAGATTCGGCTGCTCTATGCAGAGGAAGGTCTCCATTTTTCGTCGTTAATTCGGCTGACGCGCCTTGCTCCAATAAGATTGCAACCGCGTCTGCATTGCTTGGGGTATCAGCGGCCACATGTAAAGGAGTGCCATTCTCGAAGTTCAGTATGTTGATATTCGCATTGCTGTCTGTTAAAATTTTAATTATTTCCGTGCTGTTCATCTCTGCTGCTAAGTGTAATGGAGAATCGCCAAAAGAGGTCTTTTCGTTTACATTAATATCTAGTGATATCAATCGCCTGCAGACCTCAGGTTGCTCATTTCGCACAGCCAAATAAATGAGGTTTTCATTTCTAATGTTTGCGATCGTGTAATCAGCACCGTGTTCTAAAAGAACATCAATTATTTCGACGAAACCACGTTCAACAGCATACATTATTGCCGTATATCCCAAGTCCGTTTGCTCATTAACCTGACTTATTCCGCACTCAAGAAGATATATTGCTGATTCCGTATTTCCTTCTTGAACGGCCAGATGCAAGCCAGTTATCCCTTTGTTAAACGATTCACGAACGAATCCTGCATCAATTAAATCTAGCTCAGGAGGCCCATCTGGCTCAGGAGACCCATGTGGCTCATTGTCTGCGAGGGAGAAAGGTGGCATGTTGCCCCAACTAGTTGGCATTTTGGAGGATTTTCGTGACCGATGAGACGAAGTATATCTGCTTGCATTCACGCCAAATGGTATGACTTACAGAATATTCAATGTATAGGCTTTCTATATCCCCTGGAACAACAAACGCCCGTGAACCGTGCCGAAAAACCCGCGTGAACAAATCCAATTTAGCAACTTTTCTAACACTATTAAAAACGAATACAGTGAATCACCGGGGTTGATTGTGGTAACTGGATAAAGTTGTACTGAGTTATACTGAAAAATCGACCGAATGGAGCACCAATTGTTGTGTGCACTTCGAAGGAAGCTAAGAATTCAACTGCCTGACTATCAAACCATATGTTCCCACCTGAGCAACACTGCCTAAACATGCCCCACCAACAGACCCCTAAGGGAGGGTTGGGACCACACGTTTTGGCTGGTGGCACAGGTACACGCCTTTGCCCTATGTATCTCTGGCTAGGGAAGGGGGAGTGAAAAATCTGCCTGACTTTCCAACCATATTTTCGAACTTCAGAACCCTAGTCAAAGGTTTTGCGGTCTTGCCTTTCGCAGAAAAATAAACAATTCTCTTGAACTTGTTACATACCTTTCATTCGATACTAATAAAGTTCTTTTGTTAGTTTGTAAACCCAATTTTTGTGTCAATTGAAATCCTAACTTTTCGGAACAGGCCTAAAAGTATCAGTCCACCAACAAACGCCAATAATATGAGTACTAATATACAAGTGCAGTAATGAAGCCAACACGTTATGCTGATGTGTGCTGGCTATTTGGCATGTTAAGTGATTTTGGCTTGTTGATCGAAAACTTGTTTTCTGTCATCTTTTTTTTTACTTTTTTACCTCCAGTCTTCTCTTAAGACCGAAAATTGAAAAATGCTGAATTAAGTCACAGAATTAAGAAACAACACAACTTGATTTTTTCTTGGGGTGTTAAAGATTCAACTAATAATAACAAATTTATTAATATTGCGAAAACCGCTCGAAATATTTGAATGCAATTTTTTATAGTTTGAAACTAGATTTTGCGACTTAATGGCCTAAAACTGCAAATAATTTGGCATTTGGAAATGATATTGATTTTTAACAATCAAACGTTCGGTATTTTCTTACCTGAAACTATGAAGTTTTCTTCTGGAGTTTATTGCTTCTCAGCTAGTGCGACATTTAAATTTTATCAAAAAAACAGCATTTTTTCAAATATCTGCTTTAAGTTGCCCAATTTACAAATCATTATATCAATACTTGCATCCGCAATCACGTGATCTGTACCTACTAATCATCGAATAAAACCTCATAGAAATAAAGATAATAATAATCATCGAATAAAATCTCAGAAGAATTCATAAGATTATATAATTGAAATAAAATTAAATTATTATTAAGCAACAATTAAACTACTAAATAAAATGTCACAAACTTCGTAATTAATTTGGCTTCAAAAACAACGTACTAACATGGCTCTAAAGCTGGTACGTGATAACAATTTGCCGTTGATTCACATGTTGACTATATACTTTTATCCCCTTTGTCTCTTAATTTACTTTTTTACAGGTATGGCACTAGTTGCTTTGAGCTTTTCACGCATTTCCAGCTCTTTAAGTATATACACCACTGATCGTCTGTCATGGGCTTCAGCCATCATTAAAGGAGTGAGTCCACATCGGTTTTCCACACTTAGAAAAGCCTTCTGATAGAGCAGTCTTGCTGCTTTCTCGTTCCCAGATCCTGCTGCTTTATGTAGAGGCAGATCTCCATTGCAAGTGACCGCATCAATTGAGGCGCGATTCCGTAACAGTACTGCAACCGCGTGTCCGTTCTGTTTCTTACTAGCTGCCACATGCAAAGGAGTGTAATTATCGAAGTCCCGCTGATCAATTTTGGCGTTGTTGTCTGCTAGTATTTGAATAATATCACAATAGTTTCTTTGAGCTGCTAAATGTAATGGAGAAACCCCATCTCGGTCCTGTTGGTTAAGATTGAGACCCAGAGGGAGCAATCGCCCGCATATCTCATTTTGGTGGCTTGCCACAGCCAAGTGCATGAGATTTTGATTTTTGTGATTCTGAATCTTTAAATCAGCACCATATTCTAAGAGGACATCCACAATTTCAGCGAAACCCCTTTGGACTGCAAGCATTATTGGCGTGTCTCCGCAAGCTGTTTTGGCATCCACATGTAATCCGTGTTCAAGAACGTATTGCACAAGGGACTTCTCTCCGGCTTTAACAGCCAGATGCAACAATGTCTCCCCGGTGCTATTGCTGATATTGATATCGGCGCCTTGTGCTATAAAAAATTCAGCTAAAGACGGACTGTCTACTAAATAGAAAAGCGGTGTTTGCCCGAGATAATCTCTAATATTCATCTTTGCGTTATTGTTTACGAGGATGTCAATGATGGGTTTATGCTGGTGGATACAGGCAAGATGCAACGGTGTTTGTTTTCGTGCATTCACCACGTCCGGTAAAGCTTTCAGAGTTAGTAGCTTCAGTGTCGTTTCGGTATTTCCTGCGACAAAAAAAATTATTTAAATGATTTTCGAAGCGGCATAAAAGTACATTTATCTAAAATTGTCAAAAGGAAGAGTTTATATTTATTTCAGAAGGGAAATATAACATTAATTGTTGAAATTTTTTATTGTTTTGTAGCCTCCCCTTTTAATTCAATATCAATATAAGTCCTTCAAGGTACATGCCGTTTAGCTATTAACCTTTCTAGGAAAGTGACATTCAAAAATTTCACAACTTTGCTAAATCGACTTTGAAACGTATAACCTGTATTTTAACTACCTGCCTTGGCCTATCGTGGCCTTGTAGTGCATCCCTTTACTGATAACACTAATTGGTCTATAATTCTAGAATCGAGATTTTAAGATGTAATGTGATTTTAAGTTGATATTGATGGAGTAATTTTCGATATTTGTGGCTGGCTAACATTTGAGATAATAAAGGAAAATTCCATTAGCGAAAGGGATGAAAAGTTTATCCTTTTAATTTTTATCGTATGTACATATTCAGTATAAGAAAAACTATAAAAGTGGCCTAGTCTTCTACTGGAGACTTCGAAATATTCGATTATGAAGACATGTATTTTGCGCTTTCGCACTTTGTGTCTTTTACCATTGAAGTCATTATGTTTTGGAAATATGATAGCAAAACATCAAGAATGTAACCCAAGGAACTATTCAGGTAGATGCATGCATTGATTTTAACAGGAAAAGTTGCCAGCAAAAGAATTGGTTCTAGCTATGAAATAAAATGTTCTGGTAGTTTTGGAACCAAGACGATTAAGAATTCACCATTTTTCTAAAGCGGAATTCATCGGTTCGGCCGGAATTCATCATTCATGCCCCTATAAATTTCAGTTATTTTTATATTTATATAAAACACTCTAATTAAATGTTCAAATAGAGAAGCCCTTTAGAACTCATTTTTAAGAAAAATATTATTTCACCAAGTCCCAGGATTTTTAGCTCTGGAAAATGAATACCTTTAGTAATTTATGCCCGCAGAATAGTTGGAGAATTCTCTACCTTAGTTTAAGTTCAACCTTTCGCTGACTGCGTCAGAAAATCATTTTGTCAAAAACTACAAGAGCTGCCATACAGAAAAACATGCTAAAAAATCTTTGTATAGAAGTACCAATAACATTCCAGCAGCTGGAAGAACTGGTCGATTTGTGGTCAGCTCAAATGGGCGCTGAAGAGCAACAGTTCCGACTGCAAACAGAATATACAAATGACCTTTTCTTCAAAATCCTGCAGGTCCATCGCTACTTGGAGCCAATTCAGAATGGAATGAACCTCCTGAATAGTCTACAAGATGACTTGGAGAGGCAGATTCAATATATCAAATACAATCTAACCAAGGCAGAGCAATTGGTTGGACGTTTGGAACTCCATGTTCCATCAGCATGTAAATGCAATAAAAACCATTTGTTGACTCCTGAAAGTACCTACAAATTGGCTGACAATCTTGCCTGCGATCTTCGGAATATCCAGACTCAAGTGGCCCAAGTACAAGCCCAAATTCCCTCAAGAAGCGATTATTCGGACATTGAAATGGTTGAGGACATTTTACAAACCGATTTGAAAAATCTGGAGACAATTGAGCTTCGGACAGAAAAAATCAAAGCTAAAATGAATGAAGTGGAATATTACAAACAAATGTGTTATCATGTGTTTAACTTTCAACCGGTTAATCGGATATGATCTCCAAAAAATATTGGTGATTAAATTTCTATAAGGCAATGAAGATAATATTGATATATTTTATTTGAAATTTTATTATGTGACATCTGGTGTGGACGTTTTACTTTACAGATTAATAAAATTCCAACTTTTCCACGGTTGAATTTTAAGCATTCAATCTCCAATAAATTTTATTGGATAAAGTACGTTGTTTTGCGAGTAAGAGTTTCATTTTAAGTTAATATTGGAATTCTGCGTAACTGCGGCTTTTTTTGTAATTTGGAGGTGAATTTTCCCAACAATTTAATTAAAGGTTTTCAATATTTGCGATTTATTATGTGCATCTGTGGTAATTCAATAACAAAATCGATATGTACCAGCTGCTTCATTAACAAGCAACAGATATTTATTTAGACAAAAAACTTTTTATGGCTGAATTTAGAGAGTGTAAAGCAAATGCAAAAAATAAGTTTCATCTACTGGCGTCTTGCCGAATTTAGAAGATTCTAGAACTAGAAAAAACTGAAATTTCCATTGCTAAGATATTCTTCCGTTGCTTCGAACATATTGCGTGTATTGCAGTTGTATTTTATCATTTTCTAGAACGCGAAATTTGATGTGGAAACTCTGTTATAATGTTTTTGTATTTTGAAACTTTGAAAAATTAACCAATATCTTCGATAATATATGTATAGGCACGTAACTTAGGAAATGATTAAAACGCAGATGCATACATTGAATTCAATTTAAATTCAGTTTAAAAAACAGTATAAAGATTATTGCTCGATACATGGGACTTTCAGAAACAATATAAACATGTATCAAAATTATATAAACAATTTTATATAATTTTGATACCCGACAAAAATGAGAATAAAGCAATGAAACAAGAGAACGTAAAAGGAAAAACTCTGTTCAACTAGGGGCATTTTGTGACTTGTTTGAAAATGTTTGTTTGTTAACTTGTGCCAGGACAGCAATATAAGCATGTCCATTATTTCTCTTTGCAATTTTTACCATAACCAACGGGGAATATCGGGGCGTCTGAAGCCTTCGAGCTTTTTTATAAAATTTCAGTTTTTCGCCTGGTGTGTGATGTTGGTAAAAATCTGCATACTTATAAACTCAAATTGAAAGCAACCGGACGAAATGTTATTAAATTTTTTTTTTAAATTACTTGGCGAAATTTTTTTCCGCTTAATTCCGGAGCCATGTGTGTTTAGCGTTGTTTTTCATGATGCGGTCCAAACGATTTATTAAAAATAATCGCCTAAATCACTGTGCGAGTCCATTTCGCATGACTTTTTAATTGTTTCGACTAAATACCTAAACCATTTTGCTCAGGCTTTGGGTGGCTTACATTTTTCGCGTAATTCCAATTTAAACGGAATCATAAATTTTACTCACCGTGTTTGGCAGAATAATGCAGCAAACAGTTGGAGTTCTTATCAGGGACATTGATGTCGAATCCGTACAACTCCAAATTATCTAGTGCCACATTCAGAATCAAAAAACAGCCGCTTCGAGCCACATCGCCTAAGTCGAAATTCATTATCAACAATTGCAATTCTATTTTGAACCATTGCCATATAAAGCACTTTAATACTACGACAGCGATAACAACAATTTCGAGATAAGATTAAATTTATCGACTTTTTCTACTACTGTCATTTTATTTATACTTTTAAATCCTATATGTACGATCTGAGTGTGTTCGAAGGGATCTAATTATTTACGCACAAGATCACGTCGATACAAAATAGATGTACGACAAATTGACTAAAGATAGGAGTAAAGGATCAATGTTTTGTTTAGCGGAAATCGCTCTAAACATGCAAATAATTCTTGAAATTGGAATTAAGGAGTAAAAATTTTGATTCATTATTAGTTTGGATTCGGAGAAATTTAAATATCTAGGTATGCTCTTGGCTCTTGATAGGCCAGTTTTGGTTTTGTCTTTGTTTTTGATAAATGGACACCTCCAAAATGATAAAACCAAATCCGAATGTTTCGGAGCAAATTGAGGTTTAAACTTGCTGTTTTTTTTTCGAAAAATACGGAAGCGATAGCAGTATTGGGCTGCTAAAGCTGATATTATCTTTCAACTTAATTCAGTTCAGTCAAATTTTATAAAATTTCTTACTGCTAACTTATCTACGGGTCCTTAAATCTAACATCTTTAGAGTGTTTTTACACTCTATGTATGCTGACCTCACTGACTTAACCTATCTTAATCTACCTTAACCTAACATGGGCACATTACCCCTAAGTCGAGACCTAAATCTAATACAGCCTCTCTTACTACCTAAACTAACTCACAGCTAGTCCTGGTCCTCTACGGACTCCATGACGGATAATTAAACTTATTTTAACTTAAACCTAGTCGTGGTCCTCTAAGGTCTCCGTGGCGGATAGGGACTCCATGACGTAGCTGATATTACTCCATGACCTCTGGTACGATTGACAATGGGTCTAAAAATTTTAAAAACCCTCTTTTATTTCCTTTGAATTAGTTAAGTGTAGTTTGAGCTCGCTTGGGCTGCTTCTGGTTACGTTTGGGTTTGCAGTAAATATGATGTAGAAAAGCAATAAATTAACGGCAATAAGGATCCATTTCGCGTATAAAATGGTGGGCACATCATTTTATCATCATCGAGAGGCGCTAAGAGGTAAAGAGAATTCCTTCGAAGAATATGAAAGCTTTGAAAAAACCTTTATAAAACGCCTCAAATAAAGGAACCAAAGAAAATGGGGTGAGCCCACAAACTGAAAACTCAAACCTTAAAAGCATGAGAAAGGTTAATACTTTGCCCTGCTGAAGACACCGCAACAACCCCATATGTGTTTGCCAAAGATGCTACGAAAAGAGAAACAGGGAAAAGTGAGCTCTAGGAAGTCAATAGAAGGTGCCTCCTCATGTCCTCATCCTCACTCAAGAAAAAATTAGTTAGTTTTATAGGTTTAGGTTCTTTCGTGTGGTCTCGGATTAGTTAGGGTAAGTTTGTAAGTCCTCTTGATGATTTTTAACACTAAAAACGAGAATTTTGGTCTGTGAAAAACGAACACTTTTTCTGTGAAATTATTCAGTGAAATTAATAAATAATTATAATATTATTTGAGACTAATTTGGGTTAATAAGAACCTTTCAATGTTTTCCTTGACGCCTTACAATAACGTTTTATTTTCGTGGGGTTTAACACGATTAAAATGCTTTATTTACTTAGTAAATTCAATAAACAATGATTTTTATTACGAGGCTATTAACTAATGAAAAATTAGTTTATGCGCTCGATGAGTCTAACACAATTAAGCTACTGCGCGTTTTCCCGAATTTTATTATTACAGCAACGTATAACAATTTTACTAATATTTTTAAATAATTTTAATACTCAATAATGCATATGGAAAATAGTTTTTTAACAGTAGCAATACCAAATGCTGATGAAAATATACAGAAGCAAGCATCTATAAATATGCAATAATTATAGGCAATTTTAATTTGAACAAAAACAAAACGAAACAGCTTAAAAAATTTTTACAAAATTCGGACTTTATAAAACAGCACACCCCACCAACTTTTCTGATGCCCTCAAACCCAGATTCAACACCAGACGTTCTACTGCACACAAGAAACTTAACAAACACCATCAACAACATAAACTTAACCAACGAACTTGGATCCGACCACCTGGCTATTACGTTTAACATAGACTTACAACATACGCAACCTACCTCCAGTACACCTCCTATAGAGAAAAAGTTAAACCTAACAAAGACTGACATAGACAAAGTGAAACAACATATACATGGCAACATCCAATCGCAAGCACAGCCCATTTCAATAGAAACCATACAACAACAACTTTCACTAGTCATAGGAAAATTTAGCCCGGAAATAAAAAATGCTCTCTACCGACATACACTACCCAAATTCATACTGAGACTCATAAAACAAAAGAGAGAACTGTACAGGATATATACAAACTCTCAAAATATCGACCTAAAAAAGACACTGAACCAAATCAACAGAAACATTAAAACCTTGATTGGACAATACCGACAAGACAAATGGCTAGAAACATGTAAAGAAATACAAAAAGACAAAGGCAAAACATAATGGCGAAAACTTAAGAAACTAGCGCAATAGAAAAAAACTAACACTACTGACACAATTGACGAAAACAGAATAGAACGGTACACAGATAAAGAGAAAGCTGACGCGTTCGCCAGACACTATCAAAGGGCCTTCAGCATATCGACAAACCCTATCTTCGACAATGACAAATGGAACTTGATCAACGACTGGTACTTGAACTATTTCAACAGCTCACTAAACTATACATACAAACTGATCAGAGACACAGAGTACGATAAAGCCCTAGCGCATACCAAAAACACAGCACCGGGAAAAGATAAAATAAAGGCAAAACTCCTGAAAGGCCTAACTCAGGAAACACACAGGCTGATCCTAGCTGAGTTGAACAACTGCATCACAAAACACAAAATCCCAAAAACATGGAAGAACGGCTTAATAATCCCCATCCCGAAAATGGACTGGACAATGCACAACCGAGCAATTACAGACCAATTACATTACTCCCAGTACTTAGGAAAGTCTTTGTGTAGGTACAGGATAAAGCAGCGACTTGAAAAACTGGTCGGAAAATATATGCCTACCTAGCAATTTGGTTTCAAACAACATCACTCGACTATTCATCTGCTCTTTATTTTGGCCAACAATGTACAAACAACTCACCTAACTGACAGAAAGTCGGCGTGTCTATTCATGGACATTAACAAGGCCTTTGACACTGTCTGGCATATGGGCTTACTCTACAAACTTCACAAACTCCAGACACCAACATATCTACTCCACATCATAAAAAACTTACTCGAAAACAGACTACTACAAGTACGAATTGACAAAACACTGTCATTTTCCTTTTCCCCTGAACAAGGGCTCCCTCAAGGATCCCCGCTCTCACCGTTTCTCTACAATATATACTGCCATGACATATACAATTACAACTTACCAGACAAAAATCAAATCGACATATCAAGCAAAACCACCATTGTGTCTACTTATCATCGAATAAAACTCAATTTTTATAAATCATATAATTGAACGGAAGTAAATATTAAACAGCAAATAAACTACTAACTAAAAAAACCTACTAACATCGCTCTAAAGCTGGCCGCTGATGGCAATTGTCCAATGGTTTACATGTACCTACACCTTCAAAATATTTCCAAACAAGTTCTCGAGCCTGATTCGATTACACTTTTAACAGTTTAAAGAACACTCTTAAGCCAGAGTAAAGGCAGTTGCATTCATCGGTTTTAATAGAAAACATATAAGAACTGTTGGCCAAAATATGGAACACATTTATTCCAAACATTTTGCCCAATTATTATTTAGAAATCTTAAATTTAGCAAATTTATTAAAAAATTAAAATGTACAAGGGAAATTGGTGGTTTTGTCAATATTAATTAATGCGTATTAACTCAAATAGTCGTTGAATTAAATGTAGGTTAAAGTATTATAAAACAAGTTAAAGAAATATGGGTTGAAAGACAAAATTACTACAAACTGCAATTCATCATCAAACTACATCAATTAAAATTCATTGTGTATACTTTCCTGACTGTTTTCCAATTCAAATTGAAATAAAATTCCTGGGTTCCAGTCAACTATTTTGTTTGTTATTTTATTACAAAAGCGTTTCGGAGTCTTTCTCCACCATCATCAGTTTGTATGCATGGCTGTTTCTACCTTCAAATCTGGCACGAAAATGTGAAAAATCGAATTTCGAAAGACACCGAAACGTTTTTGTAATAAAATAGTAACTTCAAAATATTCCTGGGTTTCTGTCAATTTTATTGTTTATTATTTAAAATGTTACAAATACGTTTCGGTGTCTTTCTCCACCATCATCAGTTTGTCTAAAATATATATTTACAGTTATCATCAATTTAAATAAAAAACTTTCACCAGAATTCACATATTAAAATACAAATCACACACATTAAAAAGTACACTAAGAACATTGGTTTTCAGGTGATGAGTCAGGACAAACATGTCTTTTCATTGGAACAACATGAATAATATAAATAAGAAAAAAGAAGGAGAAATCAAGTATGTATCATTAAAGTACATACCAGAACTCAACACAAAAGTAAAAAGTGTTTTGAAACCACATAATATTACTATAGCGGAAAAAATTAAAAACAACTTGGTAAAAGAATGTTTTACAAAATTTAAACCTAAAAGCGATAAGTTGGACACACCTAACGTAATATACAAGATTGACTGTTTGAACTGTGACAACACATACATAGGTCAAACAGGGCAATATTTAAAATAAAGAATATACGAACATAAATATAGCTTAAGAAAGGTTAACGAAAATGGAACAGCATTAGCAGAACATGCACAACAAAAGTTACATAGTTTTTATTTCGATAACACAAAAATATTAATCAGTGAAAACAACTATAATAAGAGAAGAATCCATGAAATGATACAGATTAAAAAACATCAGAATGCAATGAATTTTAGATCAGACACAGACAATCTTAGCTCTGTGTATCACACACTAATTAAATGATCGCATGCATGCACTGATTGGACCAAGTAAATGAAATATAAACACCTGATATCGAGGAATTGCAGAGCAATTCCTAGAATGCAAAGAAAAGGCGAAGTATAAACAGTTTTTTTGGTTCTCTCGCTCGATGTCGAATAAAATAGGGAATTCAATAACCAGTCAAATGTGAAGGTAGAAACAACTAGACACGTAAGTTAAATTTAAATCTCTAAACAATAGATTCTAGTCTTTTCCCAGACATGTTTGTCCTGACCCATCACCTGAAAACCAATGTTCTTAGTGTACTTTTTAAAATGTGTGTGATTTGTATTTTAATATGTGAATTTTGGTGAAAGTTTTTTATTTAAATTGATGATCACTGTAAATATATATTTTAGACAAACTAATGATGGTGGAGAAAGACACCGAAACGTATTTGTAACATGTTAAATAATAAACAATAAAATTGACTGAAACCCAGGAATATTTTGAAGTGAATTAAAGTACAGTCAGGAAAATATACGCAACGATAAAATAGTAAACAATAAATTGACTGGAACTCGGGGATTTTATTTTAATCAATTAAAATAACTCAATTTTGCGATGCAGATGTTGCAAAAACTGCAAAAATTTTGATTTAATAATGATTTGAAAAATAAAACGTTCGATTTTTACCTCCAGTTTTCCCTTAAGACTGATTGCTTCTTAGCTAGAACCGATTTGAAAATTTATAAGAATCCGCATTTATTCCAAATATATTTTGCAATTAGTCTATAAAAGAATAACAAAACAGATTCTGCAATCGGTACTACTCATACTCGAGTAAAACTAACTTTGTAGAATTTATAACATGATGTAATTGGAAAAAGGTAAATATTAAACAACAAAGAAACTCCCATATAAAATTGCACTGCAGTTCTCAAGTAGACATTAAACCACAATTAAACTACTAAATGATTCAATACAGTTTTGGCTTTAGATACAACCTACAAGCATTGGTCTAAAGCTGGCCGCTGATAGCAATTTTCCAACGGTTCACAGGCGCCTAGAAGTTTATAAATGTCCCGAACATTTTTAACAGTTTAATAGAACACTTGTGAGTAATAGTTACAGTCTTAGTCAGTTTTGGCAACAGATTAGGCACTGGTTGCCCTGATCCCTTCACGCACTTCCATCTCTTTAAGTAAACACACCACTGACCGTCTTCTAAAGGCTTCCGCCAGCATTAAAGGCGTGAGTCCACATCGGTTTTTTCGAATCACAAAATCTTTCCGACATAGCAGTTTTACTGCTTGCTCGTTTCCAGATTCGGCTGCTTTATGCAGAGGAAGGTCTCCATTATAAGTCATCAAATCAACTGAGGCGCCTTGCTGTAACAATACTGCAACCGCGTCTGCATTTTTTTCAGTATCAGCGGCCACATGTAAAGGAGTCGCATTGTCGAAGTTTCGTAGGTTGATATTCGCGTTGCTGTCTGTTAACATTTTAATTATATTAAAGGAGTTTCTTTCCGCTGCTAAGTGTAATGGAGAGTCGCCATCCTTGTCCAGTTGGTTAACATTGATATCCAGAGAGAGCATTCGCCTGCAGACCTCAGGTTGCTCATTTTTCACAGCCAAATGAATGAGATTTTGATTAATTTGGTTTCTGATCTTGTAATCAGCACCGTGTTCTAAAAGAACATCCATAATTTCGACAAAACCGCTTTGGACGGCATACATTAATGGCGTATCTCCACATAGCGTTTTGGCATCCGCATGTAATCCGTGCTGAAGATAAACTTTTACAAGTTCCTTATTTCCAGCTTTAACAGCCAAATGCAACAATGTCGCCCCGACGTTATTTCTGATTTTAATATCGGCTTCTCGACTTAGTAAATATTCAACTAAACACGGACTGTCTGCTAAGTACAAAAGTGGTGTGATTCCTACATAATCTCTAATATTCATTTTGGCGAAGTGGTGCACGAGGATTTTTATGATTTCAGCTTTGCTGCTGGATGCACGTTGATGTAAAGCAGTTTGTCTTCTTGCATTCACGCCTTCTGGTATGGCTTTCTGTAGTTTCAGTTTCAGGCAGTTGCTCCTGGTTTCTTTCAATATCAATATAAGAAACTTTAATAATAAAAAAATCTTGCGTTGTATAACTTGTATTTCAGTTCTCGCCAGAATCTAAGCACTTAATATACATTAAAGCTATTAACCTTCTCTAGAAAAGTGGAGTGCAAAAATCACCTCAATACCTGTTAACTGGATCGCTAGGGTGGACCGACACAGGTGGATAAAATCGAACAGTGGCTGATTAATGTTGAAAAATCTACTGAAGTGAGCACCAATTGCTGTCTATACTTTGACGGCAAGTGCTTAATCTCAACTACGTGACGTAATTTCCCTAAATTTCTAAGCTCGGATCTAATCTGTTTTTAAGTTGATACTGACGGTATGTAAATAACTAATGGTTTTGCGTCTGACATTACTGGGATATTATATGCGAAAAGATATCAATAGCAGACGATATAGCCATTACAGTCTAAACATTTCTCCGAAAACGACACCAACTTTACCCAGGCGTGCAACATCGCCACCTATCAAACCCTCGCCAAGTCTGAGTCTTTCGCTGAAAACGGAAATTTCGTCCAACTTGTTAGAGAACTTTGGCTGGAACCAACGAGGAAGGTTCCTAAGCGCGGTTTTCCCGTTAAACTAGACCATGAATATTCCAAACAGACCTAAAAGTTACAGTGCACCAACCAACGCCAATAATACGAACAACAATGTGCGAATGTTATAATTAAGTCAGCACGTTTTGCTTTTGCAGGTTGGCTAATTGGCATGTCAAAAGACTTTATTTTGTGACGACAAATTTTTGTTCTTGTATCTTTTGATTTTACTTAAACGAGTTTTACGGAAAATGTCGCCAACTTCCAGATCCTAAACTAAAAATAAAAAGAACTGCGGATCACTTTAATATTTTGCGAAAGAGCAAAGTGAATTTTGCGATGTATAGACTGAAGCAGCAAATATTTTGATTTAATAATGATTTGAAAAATAAAATGGTTGAACTTTTCTTACCTCGATATTTCTCCTAAGACTAACTGTTTGTCAGCTAGTACCTATTTTAAAATTTTTAAAATCAGCATTTGTTTCAAATTTCTCTTGCAAGTTGTCGATTAAAAAAAAACAAGCAAAACCACCATTCTCTCTACTTATCATCGAATAAAAGTCACTTTTTATAAATCATATAATTGGACGGCAGTAAACATTAAACAGCAAATAAACTACTAACTAAAAAAAACTACTAACATTGTTCGAAAGCTGGCCGCTGATGGCAATTGTCCAAGGGTTTACATGTACCTACACCTTTAAAACGTTTCCAAACAAGTTCTCGAGCCTGATTCAATTACACATTTAACAGTTTAAAGAACACTCTTCAGCCAGAGTAAATGTAGTTGCATTCTTCGGCTTTAATAGAAAAAAATAAGAAATGTTGGCCAAAATATGCAACACATTTACTCCAAACATTTTGCCCAATTATTATTTAGTAATCTTAAATTTAACAAATTTATTAAAAAATTAAAATGCACCAGTGAAATTGGCGGTTTTGTCAATGTTAATTAATGCGTATTAACTCACATAGTCGTTGATTTAAATGTAGGTTAAAGTATTATAAAACAAGTTAAAGAAATATGGGTTGAAAGACAAAATTACTACAAACTGCAATTCATCATCAAACTACATCAATTAAATTTAATTGTGTATACTTTCCTGACTGTTTTTCAATTCAAATTGAAATAAAATTCCTGGGTTCCAGTCAACTATTTTGTTTGTTATTTTATTACAAAAGCGTTTCGGAGTCTTTCTCCACCATCATCAGTTTGTATGCATGGCTGTTTCTACCTTCAAATCTGGCACGAAAATGTGAAAAATCGAATTTCGAAAGACACCGAAACGTTTTTGTAATAAAATAGTAAACAATAAATTGACTGGAACTTGGGAATTTTATTTTAATCAATTAAAATAACTCAATTTGGCGATGCAGATGTTGCAGAAACTGCAAAAATTTTGATTTAATAATGATTTTAAAATTTATAAAAATCAGCATTTATTCCAAATATATTTTGCAATTAGTCGGTAAAAGAATAGCAAAACAGTTTCTGCAATCGGCACTACTCATACTCGAGTAAAACTAACTTTGTAGAATTACAAACAAAGAAACTTCCAAATAAAATTGCACTGCAGTTTGCAGAACCAAGAACATCACATAAATGGATTAAAGTAAACATTAAACTACAATTAAACTACTAAATGATTCAATACAGTTTTGGGTTTAGGTTATAAATGTCCCGAACACATTTAACAGTTTAATAGAACACTTGTGAGTTATAGTTACCGTCTTACTCAGTTTCGGCAACAGATTCGTCACTGGTTGCTCTGATCCCTTCACGCACTTCCATTTCTTGAAGTAAACGCACCACTGCCTGTCTTCCATTCGCTTCGGCCAGCATTAAAGGAGTTAGTCCAGATCCGTTTTTTTTAATCAAAAAATCCTTCCTACATAGCAGTTTTACTGCTTGCTCGTTACCGGATTCTGCTGCTCTATGCAGAGGAAGGTCTCCATTTTTCGTCGTTAATTCGGCTGACGCGCCTTGCTCCAATAAAATTGCAACCGCGTCTGCATTGCTTGGGGTATCAGCGGCCACATGTAAAGGAGTGCCATTCTCGAAGTTCAGTATGTTGATATTCGCATTGCTGTCTGTTAAAATTTTAATTATTTCCGTGCTGTTCATCTCTGCTGCTAAGTGTAATGGAGAATCGCCAAAAGAGGTCTTTTCGTTTACATTAATATCTAGTGATATCAATCGCCTGCAGACCTCAGGTTGCTCATTTCGCACAGCCAAATAAATGAGGTTTTCATTTCTAATGTTTGCGATCGTGTAATCAGCACCGTGTTCTAAAAGAACATCAATTATTTCGACGAAACCACGTTCAACAGCATACATTATTGCCGTATATCCCAAGTCCGTTTGCTCATTAACCTGACTTATTCCGCACTCAAGAAGATATATTGCTGATTCCGTATTTCCTTCTTGAACGGCCAGATGCAAGCCAGTTATCCCTTTGTTAAACGATTCACGAACGAATCCTGCATCAATTAAATCTAGCTCAGGAGGCCCATCTGGCTCAGGAGACCCATGTGGCTCATTGTCTGCGAGGGAGAAAGGTGGCATGTTGCCCCAACTAGTTGGCATTTTGGAGGATTTTCGTGACCGATGAGACGAAGTATATCTGCTTGCATTCACGCCAAATGGTATGACTTACAGAATATTCAATGTATAGGCTTTCTATATCCCCTGGAACAACAAACGCCCGTGAACCGTGCCGAAAAACCCGCGTGAACAAATCCAATTTAGCAACTTTTCTAACACTATTAAAAACGAATACAGTGAATCACCGGGGTTGATTGTGGTAACTGGATAAAGTTGTACTGAGTTATACTGAAAAATCGACCGAATGGAGCACCAATTGTTGTGTGCACTTCGAAGGAAGCTAAGAATTCAACTGCCTGACTATCAAACCATATGTTCCCACCTGAGCAACACTGCCTAAACATGCCCCACCAACAGACCCCTAAGGGAGGGTTGGGACCACACGTTTTGGCTGGTGGCACAGGTACACGCCTTTGCCCTATGTATCTCTGGCTAGGGAAGGGGGAGTGAAAAATCTGCCTGACTTTCCAACCATATTTTCGAACTTCAGAACCCTAGTCAAAGGTTTTGCGGTCTTGCCTTTCGCAGAAAAATAAACAATTCTCTTGAACTTGTTACATACCTTTCATTCGATACTAATAAAGTTCTTTTGTTAGTTTGTAAACCCAATTTTTGTGTCAATTGAAATCCTAACTTTTCGGAACAGGCCTAAAAGTATCAGTCCACCAACAAACGCCAATAATATGAGTACTAATATACAAGTGCAGTAATGAAGCCAACACGTTATGCTGATGTGTGCTGGCTATTTGGCATGTTAAGTGATTTTGGCTTGTTGATCGAAAACTTGTTTTCTGTCATCTTTTTTTTTACTTTTTTACCTCCAGTCTTCTCTTAAGACCGAAAATTGAAAAATGCTGAATTAAGTCACAGAATTAAGAAACAACACAACTTGATTTTTTCTTGGGGTGTTAAAGATTCAACTAATAATAACAAATTTATTAATATTGCGAAAACCGCTCGAAATATTTGAATGCAATTTTTTATAGTTTGAAACTAGATTTTGCGACTTAATGGCCTAAAACTGCAAATAATTTGGCATTTGGAAATGATATTGATTTTTAACAATCAAACGTTCGGTATTTTCTTACCTGAAACTATGAAGTTTTCTTCTGGAGTTTATTGCTTCTCAGCTAGTGCGACATTTAAATTTTATCAAAAAAACAGCATTTTTTCAAATATCTGCTTTAAGTTGCCCAATTTACAAATCATTATATCAATACTTGCATCCGCAATCACGTGATCTGTACCTACTAATCATCGAATAAAACCTCATAGAAATAAAGATAATAATAATCATCGAATAAAATCTCAGAAGAATTCATAAGATTATATAATTGAAATAAAATTAAATTATTATTAAGCAACAATTAAACTACTAAATAAAATGTCACAAACTTCGTAATTAATTTGGCTTCAAAAACAACGTACTAACATGGTTCTAAAGCTGGTACGTGATAACAATTTGCCGTTGATTCACATGTTGACTATATACTTTTATCCCCTTTGTCTCTTAATTTACTTTTTTACAGGTATGGCACTAGTTGCTTTGAGCTTTTCACGCATTTCCAGCTCTTTAAGTATATACACCACTGATCGTCTGTCATGGGCTTCAGCCATCATTAAAGGAGTGAGTCCACATCGGTTTTCCACACTTAGAAAAGCCTTCTGATAGAGCAGTCTTGCTGCTTTCTCGTTCCCAGATCCTGCTGCTTTATGTAGAGGCAGATCTCCATTGCAAGTGACCGCATCAATTGAGGCGCGATTCCGTAACAGTACTGCAACCGCGTGTCCGTTCTGTTTCTTACTAGCTGCCACATGCAAAGGAGTGTAATTATCGAAGTCCCGCTGATCAATTTTGGCGTTGTTGTCTGCTAGTATTTGAATAATATCACAATAGTTTCTTTGAGCTGCTAAATGTAATGGAGAAACCCCATCTCGGTCCTGTTGGTTAAGATTGAGACCCAGAGGGAGCAATCGCCCGCATATCTCATTTTGGTGGCTTGCCACAGCCAAGTGCATGAGATTTTGATTTTTGTGATTCTGAATCTTTAAATCAGCACCATATTCTAAGAGGACATCCACAATTTCAGCGAAACCCCTTTGGACTGCAAGCATTATTGGCGTGTCTCCGCAAGCTGTTTTGGCATCCACATGTAATCCGTGTTCAAGAACGTATTGCACAAGGGACTTCTCTCCGGCTTTAACAGCCAGATGCAACAATGTCTCCCCGGTGCTATTGCTGATATTGATATCGGCGCCTTGTGCTATAAAAAATTCAGCTAAAGACGGACTGTCTACTAAATAGAAAAGCGGTGTTTGCCCGAGATAATCTCTAATATTCATCTTTGCGTTATTGTTTACGAGGATGTCAATGATGGGTTTATGCTGGTGGATACAGGCAAGATGCAACGGTGTTTGTTTTCGTGCATTCACCATGTCCGGTAAAGCTTTCAGAGTTAGTAGCTTCAGTGTCGTTTCGGTATTTCCTGCGACAAAAAAAATTATTTAAATGATTTTCGAAGCGGCATAAAAGTACATTTATCTAAAATTGTCAAAAGGAAGAGTTTATATTTATTTCAGAAGGGAAATATAACATTAATTGTTGAAATTTTTTATTGTTTTGTAGCCTCCCCTTTTAATTCAATATCAATATAAGTCCTTCAAGGTACATGCCGTTTAGCTATTAACCTTTCTAGGAAAGTGACATTCAAAAATTTCACAACTTTGCTAAATCGACTTTGAAACGTATAACCTGTATTTTAACTACCTGCCTTGGCCTATCGTGGCCTTGTAGTGCATCCCTTTACTGATAACACTAATTGGTCTATAATTCTAGAATCGAGATTTTAAGATGTAATGTGATTTTAAGTTGATATTGATGGAGTAATTTTCGATATTTGTGGCTGGCTAACATTTGAGATAATAAAGGAAAATTCCATTAGCGAAAGGGATGAAAAGTTTATCCTTTTAATTTTTATCGTATGTACATATTCAGTATAAGAAAAACTATAAAAGTGGCCTAGTCTTCTACTGGAGACTTCGAAATATTCGATTATGAAGACATGTATTTTGCGCTTTCGCACTTTGTGTCTTTTACCATTGAAGTCATTATGTTTTGGAAATATGATAGCAAAACATCAAGAATGTAACCCAAGGAACTATTCAGGTAGATGCATGCATTGATTTTAACAGGAAAAGTTGCCAGCAAAAGAATTGGTTCTAGCTATGAAATAAAATGTTCTGGTAGTTTTGGAACCAAGACGATTAAGAATTCACCATTTTTCTAAAGCGGAATTCATCGGTTCGGCCGGAATTCATCATTCATGCCCCTATAAATTTCAGTTATTTTTATATTTATATAAAACACTCTAATTAAATGTTCAAATAGAGAAGCCCTTTAGAACTCATTTTTAAGAAAAATATTATTTCACCAAGTCCCAGGATTTTTAGCTCTGGAAAATGAATACCTTTAGTAATTTATGCCCGCAGAATAGTTGGAGAATTCTCTACCTTAGTTTAAGTTCAACCTTTCGCTGACTGCGTCAGAAAATCATTTTGTCAAAAACTACAAGAGCTGCCATACAGAAAAACATGCTAAAAAATCTTTGTATAGAAGTACCAATAACATTCCAGCAGCTGGAAGAACTGGTCGATTTGTGGTCAGCTCAAATGGGCGCTGAAGAGCAACAGTTCCGACTGCAAACAGAATATACAAATGACCTTTTCTTCAAAATCCTGCAGGTCCATCGCTACTTGGAGCCAATTCAGAATGGAATGAACCTCCTGAATAGTCTACAAGATGACTTGGAGAGGCAGATTCAATATATCAAATACAATCTAACCAAGGCAGAGCAATTGGTTGGACGTTTGGAACTCCATGTTCCATCAGCATGTAAATGCAATAAAAACCATTTGTTGACTCCTGAAAGTACCTACAAATTGGCTGACAATCTTGCCTGCGATCTTCGGAATATCCAGACTCAAGTGGCCCAAGTACAAGCCCAAATTCCCTCAAGAAGCGATTATTCGGACATTGAAATGGTTGCGGACATTTTACAAACCGATTTGAAAAATCTGGAGACAATTGAGCTTCGGACAGAAAAAATCAAAGCTAAAATGAATGAAGTGGAATATTACAAACAAATGTGTTATCATGTGTTTAACTTTCAACCGGTTAATCGGATATGATCTCCAAAAAATATTGGTGATTAAATTTCTATAAGGCAATGAAGATAATATTGATATATTTTATTTCAAATTTTATTATGTGACATCTGGTGTGGACGTTTTACTTTACAGATTAATAAAATTCCAACTTTTCCACGGTTGAATTTTAAGCATTCAATCTCCAATAAATTTTATTGGATAAAGTACGTTGTTTTGCGAGTAAGAGTTTCATTTTAAGTTAATATTGGAATTCTGCGTAACTGCGGCTTTTTTTGTAATTTGGAGGTGAATTTTCCCAACAATTTAATTAAAGCTTTTCAATATTTGCGATTTATTATGTGCATCTGTGGTAATTCAATAACAAAATCGATATGTACCAGCTGCTTCATTAACAAGCAACAGATATTTATTTAGACAAAAAACTTTTTATGGCTGAATTTAGAGAGTGTAAAGCAAATGCAAAAAATAAGTTTCATCTACTGGCGTCTTGCCGAATTTAGAAGATTCTAGAACTAGAAAAAACTGAAATTTCCATTGCTAAGATATTCTTCCGTTGCTTCGAACATATTGCGTGTATTGCAGTTGTATTTTATCATTTTCTAGAACGCGAAATTTGATGTGGAAACTCTGTTATAATGTTTTTATATTTTGAAACTTTGAAAAATTAACCAATATCTTCGATAATATATGTATAGGCACGTAACTTAGGAAATGATTAAAACGCAGATGCATACATTGAATTCAATTTAAATTCAGTTTAAAAAACAGTATAAAGATTATTGCTCGATACATGGGACTTTCAGAAACAATATAAACATGTATCAAAATTATATAAACAATTTTATATAATTATGTCCTTATGTATATTATATATATATAAGCATGTCCATTATTTCTCTTTGCAATTTTTACCATAACCAACGGGGAATATCGGGGCGTCTGAAGCCTTCGAGCTTTTTTATAAAATTTCAGTTTTTCGCCTGGTGTGTGATGTTGGTAAAAATCTGCATACTTATAAACTCAAATTGAAAGCAACCGGACGAAATGTTATTAAATTTTTTTTTAAAATTACTTGGCGAAATTTTTTTCCGCTTAATTCCGGAGCCATGTGTGTTTAGCGTTGTTTTTCATGATGCGGTCCAAACGATTTATTAAAAATAATCGCCTAAATCACTGTGCGAGTCCATTTCGCATGACTTTTTAATTGTTTCGACTAAATACCTAAACCATTTTGCTCAGGCTTTGGGTGGCTTACATTTTTCGCGTAATTCCAATTTAAACGGAATCATAAATTTTACTCACCGTGTTTGGCAGAATAATGCAGCAAACAGTTGGAGTTCTTATCAGGGACATTGATGTCGAATCCGTACAACTCCAAATTATCTAGTGCCACATTCAAAATCAAAAAACAGCCGCTTCGAGCCACATCGCCTAAGTCGAAATTCATTATCAACAATTGCAATTCTATTTTGAACCATTGCCATATAAAGCACTTTAATACTACGACAGCGATAACAACAATTTCGAGATAAGATTAAATTTATCGACTTTTTCTACTACTGTCATTTTATTTATACTTTTAAATCCTATATGTACGATCTGAGTGTGTTCGAAGGGATCTAAATATTTACGGACAAGATCACGTCGATACAAAATAGATGTACGACAAATTGACTAAAGATAGGAGTAAAGGATCAAGTTTTGTTTAGCGGAAATCGCTCTAAACATGCAAATAATTCTTGAAATTGGAATTAATGAGTAAAAATGTTGATTCATTATTAGTTTGGATTCGGAGAAATTTAGATATCTAGGTATGCTCTTGGCTCTTGATAGGCCAGTTTTGATTTTGTCTTTGTTTTTGATAAATGGACACCTCCAAAATGATAAAACCAAACCCGAATGTTTCGGAGCAAATTGAGGTTTAAACTTGCTGTTTTTTTTTTCGAAAAATACGGAAGCGATAGCAGTATTGGGCTGCTAAAGCTGATATTATCTTTCAACTTAATTCACTTTAGTCAAATTTTATAAAATTTCTTACTGCTAACTTATCTACGGGTCCTTAAATCTAACATCTTTAGAGTGTTTTTACACTCTATGTATGCTGACCTCACTGACTTAACCTATCTTAATCTACCTTAACCTAACATGGGCACATTATCCCTAAGTCGAGACCTAAATCTAATACAGCCTCTCTTACTACCTAAACTAACTCACAGCTAGTCCTGGTCCTCTACGGACTCCATGACGGATAATTAAACTTATTTTAACTTAAACCTAGTCGTGGTCCTCTAAGGCCTCCGTGGCGGATAGGGACTCCATGACGTAGCTGATATTACTCCATGACCTCTGGTACGATTGACAATGGGTCTAAAAATTTTAAAAACCCTCTTTTATTTCCTTTGAATTAGTTAAGTGTAGTTTGAGCTCGCTTGGGCTGCTTCTGGTTACGTTTGGGTTTGCAGTAAATATGATGTAGAAAAGCAATAAATTAACGGCAATAAGGATCCATTTCGCGTATAAAATGGTGGGCACATCATTTTATCATCATCGAGAGGCGCTAAGAGGTAAACAGAATTCCTTCGAAGAATATGAAGGCTTTGAAAAAACCTTTATAAAACACCTCAAATAAAGAAACCAAAGAAAATGGGGTGAGCCCACAAACTGAAAACTCAAACGTTAAAAGCATGAGAAAGGTTAATACTTTGCCCTGCTGAAGACACCGTAACAACCCCATATGTGTTTGCCAAAGATGCTACGAAAAGAGAAACAGGGAAAAGTGAGCTCTAGGGAGGTTAGTCATCCTAAGCTCTAGGAAGTGCATAGAAGGTGCCTCCTCATGTCCTCATCCTCACTCAAGAAAAAATTAGTTAGTTTTATAGGTTTAGGTTCTTTCGTGTGGTCTCGGATTAGTTAGGGTAAGTTTGTAAGTCTTCTTGATGATTGAACTTTTTAACACTAAAAACGAGAATTTTGGTCTGTGAAAAACGAACACTTTTTCTGTGAAATTATTCAGTGAAATTAATAAATAATTATAATATTATTTGAGACTAATTTGGGTTAATAAGAACCTTTCAATGTTTTCCATGACGCCTTACAATAAAGTTTTATTTTCGTGGGGTTTAACACGATTAAAATGCTTTATTTACTTAGTAAATTCAATAAACAACGATTTTTATTACGAGGCTATTAACTAATGAAAAATTAGTTTATGCGCTCGATGAGTCTAACACAATTAAGCTACTGCGCGTTTTCCCGAATTTTATTATTACAGCAACGTATAACAATTTTACTAATATTTATCGTTACTATATTGAACAGCAAAATAAATAATTTTAATACTCAATAATGCATATGGAAAATAGTTTTTTAACAGTAGCAATACCAAATGCTCATGAAAATATACAGAGAGTAGGTAACCTCAAACTGTTTTCAGCAAACCACAGTCCATTTTTTTAAGCAAAAGACCATCCTCATTTCATTTATCATTTTAAAAATCGCTTGTCTTTTATTGCTTCTTATGTGCCCCAGACGTGTGACCATTTTTGAGTAAACAATTCCGAAACGATGTAATGTCGTTATTTAAAAATATGAATTAATAGTACCTTTGTAAAGAGACAATTAATGCAAAGTTTCAATGGTTTTTTCAAATTACTTGAAGTACACTAAGATAACAATGAATTCCTTCTTGATTACTAAGTATTATTTTATTGGAGCGCTTTGCAGTAGCTATTTTTTTAAGTTCTTTATTTGTTTTTGGCTCGCTGTTATAATTAACGAGAAAATAAGTTGCGGAAATCTCTTAAATGGCTGAGACTCTAAAACCTCTTTCAAAGATAGATTATAATTAAAACAGCAGAAGCTGATAGAGTAAAAACCAACCGTCTGAAACTTCAACACTTTGTACTTAAGAACACCTTTGCAGGCAAAATTATTATTCAGATCTCAAATCTCTTGGTCTAGTTCCTATAATAGTTGGGTATTCACTTTTGCATATGCTGTTCTTAATTCGCTCTTTTACCCAACTCTTTGCCAGATGATATAAAAACAAGAGCTGAAAAGCGATTAGTTTGCAGCCGTGTCCATCCAGTTCTGTTACGTTTGGTTTAAAAAAATGTAGATTTTTTTGTTCCAGACCCTGTGATCGAAACGTAAAAGACGTAGAACTAATCTGTGCCAGATTGCGACGCGTGGACCAACTTTGCCGCTTGCCAAATTCCGTCCTGCAACAGCTGGCATTATGTGGCTATTACGAAGATCTGGAAAACGAAGTTACACGTGAGTAATTGCAGAATTATTTTAAATGTATTGAAAAATCATTCTGTGGTTTCCACCTAGCAGCAAGGCAACCATCGTCTTTGAAAATATATATTTAGAGAAAATCAGCACCGCTGTCTGTGCAATATTATTCTAACGCTTATATTGGGCCGTTTCGACGTCTGAAATGTTCGCCAAACTAATTAATGGAAACTTTTGGAGATAAGATTATTTCCTATCAGTTGGCACTGCGCTATTTCCAAAGAGTTACCGCCAAGACAAGCAATTTATTTGCTCGATTCCGGTTCGTTTTAGAATCACATTTAAGAATAAATGTCGTTCGTCCGTTTACTTGGCTATTAATTTAAGTGCAGACGTGGAAAGTAGATATCATGCAGTGTCGCAAAACTTAGACGATCAGAAATACTGTGAAACTAAATCAGTGTTATGAACAAATAGTTTATTTCCAGATAAATCAATTTGCTAACCCATCAGGGACTGAGTAAAGTTTGCGGGAACTTCGAAGAGTAATTTCTCTGCAAACTACTAGCTAAGTTGCTATCAAATCCACTTAAAGTTCACTGCATGCAGGAATACTCGACGTTTTCAAAGTTCCTGCTTCCTATCGGCTCAATTTTTTTCAACTGGCTTAATCTGAAAATTCGTCTTGTTATGATATCTCATTTCACGTACAGTTATGATATCCTATTTCACATACTCAGCGTAAGGAAGTATCTAATTATTAAAGGTAAACGTTTGTTATGATATCTCATTTCACGTACAGTTATGATATCTTATTTCACGTACTCAGCGTAAGGAAGTATCTAATTACTCTTACGTTATAAATATTGTTCTGTAGTTTCACTGATGGTATGTAACACCTCAGCACTTAAATAATATAAATTCGAACAAATCTGTAATAAACAGTCAGTTGTATCTTGAAGCTGAATCCATATCAATCGAAAGTAAAATAAATTTGTTTTAAAAACTTCCTTTCCAAGGTAGCGATTCTAACTGGCGCAGTCGGTAGGATTTGTCAACGAAAAGTCGTAAGAAATTCTTCAAAACGATCGTCGTGTGAGTATCAAAAACGATCATCGTGTAAGCATCGTGGAAGAACTTTCAAAACGGTCATCCCGCATCGTGCGTGATAAATTCGGTTCGTTTCAACGATTTGTGCCAAACCCGAACATTTCATTGATTGGCAGCGACAGGCCAACTCAAGGCCAGAACGTGAGGAACAAGCATCGTCCGATCAACTTTGGTGCGAGAAGAAGGGAACAAGCATCGTCCCACCTCTCATAGATTAGCCAGGAAAGAGACAAGCATCGCCCTTCCTATTGGACCCTAGCAACTAAGGAAGAAACAAGAATCAAAGAAATGAAAACAACATTGGTACTTTTATCACTGTAAGTCCACTTTTCCAATTTCCATTTTTTTGAACAATTCGAATATTGCGAATTTTTCCGCTTTTGTTTGCACAAGCAGCAAAACATTATTTCGCTCAACATAATTTTAGGTATAATTAAAAAAAATATAATAAGACAATGGCACACCCTAATTTTGCTTTGATCAAATATCAAGCAGATAACATTCCCCCATTTGACGGCAACGCCAAGCAAATCAACTTCTAAAAATCAAACTTCTAAAAATATCAGAACCTTATTCTCAGAACATTTACTAGTGGTCTGAGCTCACATGCAACTAGTAGTAAGGGTTAAAAATCCAAAAACCGTTGAAGAAGCTATGAGTTTCGCTCAAGAAGAAGAACAGAACTAGAAACCATCGAAGTTCATGAATACTATCGAATTTTCATAGTAATTAACCAAATAACATTCCTTTATCAATCAATGTATGATACTTTGGCAAAAATAGAGATTTCCATAACTCTCTCAAAAACCAATATTCTTCATAATTCAATAATTAGTCCAACCGAACTTCTAAGAGAAATCAACCAACTACATCCCCAACTACACAATGACAAGTTACCAATTGATATCAACTCTCAATAAATAACAAATCTAGAAAACTTAATAAAAGTTAAAAGTTTCATAAAGGAATTTGAAGTAATTTTTATTTTAGAACTTCCATTAGTCGAGGCGGAAACATACCAATATTACAAATTGTTTCCTTCTCAAATTCCCAAAAACAATTCTTTTCTAGTCAACAAACCCTTCAAACCATACCTGGCCCTAAGTGAGAAAAAGTGCTCATTTGACAATGAAAAATGTCTAGAAATACAAACTAATGAATTTCTTTGCAAACGAACAGTCAGCCAGATGATAGAAAATCATCCACCTTGCAGTGTCCAACTGATCACATTCCAATCAAATGTCACAACTTGGCACCCATTCGAAGTTAAACTTGAAGAAATCCAATCGACCAAAGTAGCCGATGGGAAATGGTTAATCACAGCACCTGAAGAAGTGATTGGCAAATCAAACTGCCAAGGCCGTCAAGACGCCATTCATTAATATTTGAAAATTTTGAGTTAAAGCAACTACAATTTCAAGAAATCAACCTACCCAATCTGACCTGGACATCTACCAGAGCATGTCAAGCAGTATTCAATCCACCTACCCTTAAATTGAATACCATGAACCAGAAATCAACAGAAGACATCCAAGCTCAGTTAAAGAGCCAAGCAGTCCAACTCCAATGGATGCAGACACCCCTATATGTTAACCGTACTAGCATATGGACCATACTATTATACATCGTCCTATTTGCATTTATCTGCTATATAATATATAAATTGATTTGTAAGAAACTTAAGAACAAGTCGAAAAAAAAAAGAAATTATCGAAACTTCAATTTTCAAATGAAATTACATTACTTTGAGGATATAATTTCATCTAAGGCCGGAGGTGTTATGATATCTCATTTCACGTACAGTTATGATATCTTATTTCACGTACTCAGCGTAAGGAAGTATCTAATTACTCTTACGTTATAAATATTGTTCTGTAGTTTCACTGATGGTATGTAACACCTCAGCACTTAAATAATATAAATTCGAACAAATCTGTAATAAACAGTCAGTTGTATCTTGAAGCTGAATCCATATCAATCGAAAGTAAAATAAATTTGTTTTAAAAACTCCCTTTCCAAGGTAGCGATTCTAACTGTCTGCATATACCTGGAAAGGTCCAGATCAGCAGGATTTTTAGTGGACAAACATCAAGCTTTATTTAAAGCCAATGATTGTTAATTTTTCAAAATTCTTATTGCACATGTCTGGTCAGAAAGGTTTTGCCAGCAATTCCCTATCTTACTAGGTTATTTTTGCAGACATTGCAGAAAATCGAAACCACCACAGTAATGGGAATTGAAGCGGTGAGTGGCTGGAAATGAAAATTAATTTGTAATATTTGCACAGCTTATCAAAATCCCTGCTGTTTCCAGATATTTCAACCTATGTCTGGAGGCAAATATAAACTCCCAACTTCATAACCATCAACAACTTTTATAAGGTGCGCTGATGGCACTAAAAACATTATTTTGCCGATCTGATATTTACCAGTTGCCTGCGGAAAAAGCCAATTAGGCACGTATATAATCTTCTACTAATGTGTTTATCATTTTTTGTTGGGAATTTCTTCTCCATTATGTTTCCACGCAGCAATATTTCAATGCAAATTAATCACAAAGCCCTTAATTCGCTGAAAGGCCTGGCCTCTCTGCAATTCGCTTTTAATTATGGCCTTTTAAATTTAAATAACCTTTTAATTTCCAATTGGGTTTTGCAATTGAGTCTAAATAGTTTTTGTTTTCATGCTCAATATTTTTTTCTTATATTTCTTAATTAATATAAGGGGTGTCAATTTGAAAACTTCCCATCCTTAATATCTGTCTTACAGTTAAAAATATGAAAAATCGGAAAGACACGTCTACTTTATTTGTAAGAGGGACACTTTAAATTAATATTTGTAGCCTTCTTGTTTTAACACCCTAGCAGGGGTAGATGTCACCCTTAGAATCGTAAATGGGAATGGGGGTCAAGTGGCACATCATTTTAAAGGGTCTTCAATTCTATTTTCAGTGGCATGACCCTCGCTGCCTCTTCCTCGCTGCGCCCATGGGTGGCAATTTAAAGTGTCCCCTTTGCAAATAAACAGTGTCTTTCGGATTTTTTATATTTCTAACTGCAAGAAAAATATTAAGGGTGGGAAGTTTTCAAATTGACATCCCGTATGTTCCCCTAACAGGTATAGTACAGGTTTTAATTATGACTCTTCAGCTGGAAAACCGTAGGCAAGTTAAATCACCCAGCTTTACCGCTCAAACAGACGTTTATCCAAAATCAGGTTAGATAACTGCAGCTATAAATTTTAACTAATTAAAACCAGGCTGCCCTTTTGGGGGTTTGAGAATTTATTGAGGACTTAACTGAGACGCTGCAAGCAACATCGGTTTGGACACAGTATTAGTTAATGATTATTTAATAAAATAAATGCTGAATTACTATGACTTGCGATGTGATAAAAGTGACAAAAGGAAGAATGATAATCTTGGTATATCCCATCTCACATTGCTTTTCCAGTTTTCATTATTCACTTACCTACTTGGAACATGTGTTTTTCTCTTAATTGCCTATTTCAAACAGCACTTAAATTAATTTCGCGAGCACAATTGAATGCCATCCAAGTTGATTTTGCATATTTAAATGAACTGGCGGGTTTATTGCAATATTCGAATTAATAACTTTCCTTCCCACTGAAATTATTCTGTTGAACATCCCAGGAGCTTATTTACATGAGATAATAAGAAAGGAGAGGAATCTGAATATTGGGGCAAAGGAAAGTGGGAAGTTCAGATGGGCACATTTTATGAGCCCAAGAACGGAGCTTGAACCGCACATGTTGTTAGCAAATGGGGCTTTCTGATCGCATTAATAGTGAATGAGTGGTTGTTTCGACTATGCGGATATTATCTTTAATATTATGGGCCTAATTTCAGGGGAACATTAGCCGGTTCTGTGCCTACAATTTCAGAATTTCTTATTGGCAATAATGAGACGATTTTGACCTGAAAACAACTCCTTATTTAATCGGTACAATTCGAATAGACAACGTGAAACTTTATGTGCTTTTTCTACTGTCGCTAGTCAGCAGATTTGTTTAATTGTTTCTTTATTGCTTTTTTCATTTTGTTTATTTTCCACTTCTTCTTTTACATTCTCCTCTAATAAATAGTAGTAGTAGTAGTAAACATCTTTATTTCTAAAAAAGGCAATCGACCTATCGGTCTTTCTGCCCTTGTTTAATACATGTAGTCTTAATCTAAATAAAAACAAATATGAAAATTCTCTTATTCTAGGTTAACGATATTATTAAATAAAATTTCAGTGGCAAGAAGAGATTATTTTATTGTCCACTAGTCAGTTGCGTTTGTAAGTGTTCGAGTAGCGTTAATGTAGGGAAACGGAAGCGGGATTGTCTGGTTGGTCTTGTAAGACAAAGGGGATTCAGTATGGTCCAGTTGTAGGGGTTGTTTGTCCATTTTGTCTGTAGCTGTATGAGTCTTTCCGAGATCTTTGTCATGTTTGTGCGTTCGTATAGTAGTTGGGTGGGGGGGTTGTGTAGTGGGTTTTGGGGGTGTCTTATTCGTGTTATTAGTCTTAGTGCAATTTGTTCGTTGTTTGTGTATAACGTTTTGTCCTTTCTGTTCCGTTGGTCATGAGTATATGTCCAAAGTCTAGCAAGGGTCTACAAATAGCTTTATATATTTTGGTGGCGGTGTTTGTGCTGATTCCTCTGTCTTTGTAGGTTAGTGATCGGAAGTGTTTTGTTCTCTTTATTGTTTCTGCCCTGATGTTTCGTATGTGTTTAGTGAATTTAAGTTTGTGGTCAATTGTGATTCCAAGGTATTTTGTTTTTTTTGTATGTTGTTTCACTTTGTCTATGTCAGTCTTTGTTAGGTTTAAGTTTTTCTCTATAGGAGGTGTATTGCAGGTAGGTTGCGTATGTTGTAAGTCTATGTTAAACGTAATAGCCAGGTGGTCGGATCCAAGTTCGTTGGTTAAGTTTATGTTGTTGATGGTGTTTGTCAGGTTTCTTGTGTGCAGTAGAACGTCTGGTGTTGAGTCTGGGTTTGCGGGCATCAGAAAAGTTGGTGGGGTGTGCTGTTTTATAAAGTCGGAATTTTGTAGAAATCTTTTAAGCTGTTTCGTTTTGTTTTTGTTCAGATTAAAGTCGCCTACAATTATTGCATATTTATAGATGCTCGCTTTAGTCAGTATGTTTTGTTCTAGGTTGGAGTGTGGGTGTATGTACGTCAGAAATATGTGTATCAGGTCGTTTAAGTAGGGTATGGTAAAATGTAGACAGTCGTTCAAAGGGTTGTTGAGGGAAGGAGGATTTGCTCTTCCAAGTTTGATGTTTGGTTTTAGGAGAGCTGCGACCCCGCCCCTGGCATGATTGATGGTATTTCCATGCCTATAGATATACTGCCAATTTCTGTACGTTGGTGATTGTTCTAGTTTGGTTTTAGTCTCTACAAATATGCAGCAGTCTGTGTCGTTTTGTTCTATGTAATTGTAAATAAGTGGTTTTTTGCTGTTAATTCCGTTGATGTTGGCGTAAAGTAGTCTCATGTTGAACGGTCTATGTTAGTGATTGTTTGTTTTAGTTGTTCATGGGGTTCTGTCGAGGTGTTTTGGTTAGGTAGGAGCATGTCGAACATCAACACATACATGTGGTTACCAAAGAAGACGACCGAGGTGTCAATGTCAAAATCTTCTATATATTGTTTTCGCATTTTTTTAAGCAGATCTTCTCTGTTAGTGTTGGTAGGCTTGTTAATTTGATGTTTATATTGGTTTAGTATAAAATCGTGAGTTGTTATTGGTGAGTGTATTCTGTTACCTTTAGTTATCGTATCAGACACCTCAGACGTTCTCTTGTTCAGACACTTAATTTTTATGTTGGGGATACCACTGATAGGTGCTGTTGGTCTCTTCGGGCACTTTACGCTCCATGCCGCATGTTCGTCTCGCACTTGACGGGAAGTGGAGAACTGCACCCAAATGTTGAGTGAGGGCCAAGGCACTTGCACTTCGCAGGTGTTTTGCAGGATTCGGTTCGGTGCTGAAAAGAGTTGCACCTGGCGCACGGAGCAGGAATCGGAGCTGGAGGCTTGCTCTCGACAATCCTGAACACGCGCCCAAGGAAGTGCACTGCGCGGTCGCTCATCAGCCTCTCGTACGTCGCCAGGTCGCCCGTTATCAGCCTCATCAGCAGGGTGGGACTGTTTCTAGCTCTAGAGATGATTCTTTTGCAGAACCTAATTGTTAGACCCGATTTCTCCAAACATTTCAGGAACATCTCATCCGTGATCTCAAGGTCCACTCCAGTAGCAACCACTGAATATGTGGCTGTAATATGGTGGTTTGATCTTTGTTGTCGGGTTGTTGGCAGGTTAGCACCTTTCTGCAGTTTGAACGTTGTTATAACGTTCTCTTGTTTTAGTTGTTGTAAAATTTGTGTTGCTTTGTCATCATTGTTGGTTTTAATTAGAAAGTGATTATCTTGTCTGATAATCACATCCTTGTTGTTAGGGTTGAGTTCCTCCCATCTGATTGCAAGTTGCATTCTGGTGATGGTCGGCATTGCGTTCGCTGTGAATATTTGCGAATATGTTGGAAATCTTGTTGATGTTGTCTTGCTGTTTGTTGTTTGGTTTTTATATGTTGTAGCCTGTTGATCCAACGCTATTCGTTTGGCCTCAGGTGTTGGAGTTGTGGGGGTTGGCTGGGTTGGCTGGGTTGGCTGGGTCGTCTTCGGTTTTCTGCCCCGTTTTTTCGATTGTGGCTTTTTGAACCCACCATCCTGGGAGGCATAATCCGATTCGGATTCTTGCGAACTCCCAGGGTTCATCCTTTCGTTTGAATTCCACTCGTATATTCTCGTTGAATGATAAATGCTGTTGAATTATTCAAATTCTTTGCGCGATGTATAAACGACCTTGCTTTAAATATGCTAACACGTGCTCGGTTTAAGACTCCTCTAATAAATAATTGTTGAACTCTTCAACAATTATTGGGATGGGAAATTGTTGGGATGGCCGGAGATGAAGGTGCAAACACAACAGCAAAAAGTGATTTTATTGAAGTCATTTTTTCAGCGTTTTTACAAAAACTCGTTCCTAAAGAAGATAGAAATTTTCAAACAAGCTGACTTCTACTCTGGTCGCTTGCCATGCATGAAACAGTATAAACTATTAATCATTTTGTAGACATTAAATTCTAAAATCATAAAACCACATGTTGAGTTGTTATGAAAGCTGAACAATTGTTGCTCATATCAAGATAATAGCTGGCATATTTCAATTCCCAGCGTAAGCGTTACCCAAAAAGCAGCGAATTTACGAGGATTTGAGCTTTAAGCTTTCGGAAAAGGGCATAAACGCAGGGGTTATTAAATTGCCTGACTGTTTTACGATTAGGGAAATATTTTTTATTAAATTGGGGCCGTTTGGAAAACTTGCCTTGAATTGATTGGCCTTGTTATGTGCTTGAAAACATGCGGTTGTACTGGTTATAAAGCTGCGGATTATCAGCAAGCCTGTTTATTAACACCATTTTTTATTGGATTAGGTTTAATATAATCCGCTTGCCATTCATCATGGAAATGTGCGCGTATTTGGTTTAAACTGTGTGTAATAAAGTGATTGTCTGGCTGAAAAAATTCTTCCAACGAGAGCTTCTTTGCGAATATTAAACAAACACCTTCTGTAGCTCAGTGCTGAGATGGATTGCCAACAGCGTTTTATTGCAGCGTTCTTCAAAAGCTTGGAAAATTAAATACATAATTCATATTAAAAGAAATTGCTCAAGCGACAACAATTGCCCTTCTTGTGCATATTATGAAGGGTTGGTTGGTTTCACTACAAAGTTGCCTCTTATTTCATGAGAATTGTATTTCACAAATAGAAGTGGCCCCTTCTGGTTAGAGTAGATACTGCGAAATGTTTCAAATCCAGAAAGGCGAAGCAATTGCTTTCGGTTCAGTTACCTGTGTAGACATTTCCAGATTCGGTTATTGAAACCAAAAAAATGGGTTGAATTGTGCAGTAAAATAAGACGTAATGTTGAATTCCATTTGGAAAAATCACATTGAGGTCACAGATAAATGCATGGCAAAGTCCACTTAGAATCGATTGAGGACTATTTTTTTTAATTTTGACTGACCGACTTAATTATAGATTTAACTTTCCTCAATTATTTTGACTGAGTTTCCTTCAATAAAGCGAGATTTTTAGGAAATATCCAAGCTTTATCTATCTGAAAACTACGAACATTTCAGTATTCCAGTTCCCGTCAGTTCCGGAATTATGATGAATAACATACATCTGAATTGGCCAGTTACGAACGAAAGTCATATTTAATATGCATCTGCTGACATGTTTGTTAATTTAAATCTAAAATTTTAAAATTCTAAAAATTTAAATACTCTTAATGCTTCACATAAAAGCTTAAAGAGATAACAAGTGCAACTCGTTAAGTTAATAACAAAGTACCAAGAGCTGGCTGTAGACGTATAGTACTTGAGTAAGTCTTTTATTCAGTTTCTTTGTAAATTTATGTTAGGGACGGGTACTGGCTGTAGATAAGAACAGGTAGAAAAAGAACGGAAATAAACTTTAGAAAGGAAATAACTCTAGTGAGCTATTTATCATCATAAACGCCGAAGACTGTTGGATCCTTGCTCATTAATTAATCGTAGTATTAAAGTATCCTTTCGAACTAATAAATTTTTATGTCACCTTTATTTGGGTCAAATTGGCCGGGTTTTCTCGCGACATCATTTTAAAAGAACAAAAGCAACTTAAAAATCCATTACATTTGAGGTGGTCTGGGCTTTTAAGGGGTACTGTATCGAAAATTGTCTCAGACATTTATCGACAACAATAAGGTATATTGAAATGTCTGAAAAAAGTATATCAATCGATTTCATCTTCGTATACACAAAGAACGTGGAAAAAATGTCTTCCGCATAAACTTTTCCCCTAGTTTCGAAATCTTTGATCCCGAAAACGTAATCAAATCCCCAATTTTCTAAACGGCCGATTGAAAAGTGATTTTTCCTTTTTATGAATCCAAAATTATGTCATCATATTTACGGCATATGTATGTTCGGGGTTCCCGAAAGGGAAATATTTTTGTTGGGAAATGGATCACTCTATTACTGCGAGTTGTCGAGGGACTTTTATTTAATCCGAAGAGACGATCTTCTCCGCAAATATGCTCCTCAAATTCGCTAGATGTAATTGAGAAACGTATTTTTAGATGGAAGGATTTCGATATGGAGTTGGTTTGATGACGATTTTTGAAAATATTGCACTCTAATACATTTTCGAGGTCTGACTTTGAAAATTTGTTAATATTCTTCAGTTTTGTTTCACATTGCCATAATACTGAATCTTTTTTTCTGTTTGTGTTGCTGTTACTTAATTTTCTCATTTTATAGGTACATAGAATTGCACTTTAAAATGTACCATTTATATATTTAATATGGATCGATTTCTAATTGGTTAATGTGTTAATATAATTGGGTAATGGGTAGAATTTTGCATTCTCATTGGTAATGGGTGCAATTACCCTTTTTTTTGTCATGAATTTTGTCAAAATAAACTAATTTCATTAATCCTAAAACCATTACACCACAGGCGTTACAAATTTTCAATACTTTCCAGCCCATTTTCCATATCCGAAGCGTGGATTTACGATTCTATTTTATATTATTATGCAGCGTTTGAATGTATTCAATAATAATAAAAATATTACTAGTGTTTATTTTGTTAAATTTATTCATCTAATTATCATAATTTTTTACATTTGAGTCTGTATTGTAAAGGCAGGAACAGTCCTTCTCTCATATACTTCAATGCTTTCCTCTTGACTGTCCTCTCTTTCTGTACAGGAATGGTTTATCAAATTAATAAAGCTAAAGCTAAAGCTAAAATTAATTAATAATTAAAGGTATAAAAATGGAGGACAAACTAGATTTCTTGGATAATTTATCTAACAAACTCGATAAATAAATCATTAGAAAATGCAAAGCTCCTTAACAGCAGCCCGCAAAACAGATTGTAAACGAAGAAAAAATCAATTAAACTCATGGGA
Organism: Dendroctonus valens; assembly: GCA_024550625.1. Taxonomy (NCBI): domain Eukaryota; kingdom Metazoa; phylum Arthropoda; class Insecta; order Coleoptera; family Curculionidae; genus Dendroctonus; species Dendroctonus valens. The sequence continues at coordinate 978,707 of JAJTJO010000032.1, read as the reverse complement.
GAGGAAAAATATATAGTTAAAAGCAATTAGACTAGGCAAAAAAATCCTGTTCAGAATCCCTGAAATTTAGAGCAAAAAACCAGCTGGAATATATTAACTCATTTGACAAATCCCACCTCAAAGCACCTCAAGCGCTTAATTTATATTTAAAAGTGGAAATTAACTATGCTAAGTAGACTGTTCAATATTCCATTGGCGCCTTTATTGAATGAGTGTTCTGAATGAGTTTTTTAATATGTGTTTTAAACTTCAGTTTTGCAAAACGATCGTACATAGAAACTTTGGGACATTAAACCCGTTAATACAATCAGCGGGAAAAACGAAAAGAAAACTGACATTTAACGCGACCGCCGGTGGAATGAAAATTAATGTTCAATTTCCATTCTTGGAATATTAAAATTGGAACCCCAAGAAGATTATTACGGATTGTTTGGAATATTTCTCAAGAAAACTTGCATTAAACAATAGCTGGGAAATCCGAAAAAGAGTTGAGGATTAAAATCTTAAGCCAGACGGGAATAGTCGGAGTTTCGTCAGAGTTTTCCGGGACTAGAAACTTTGATAATTACCTAAACATTTGAGTTTTTCACAGGAAGCAACCACAATATATTTTATTTGATTTCTAACTTCTTACCAATTTAGAACTTCTTCGCAGCGATCAAAAGTTTTTTGACTTTTCCAAATTTTAATTAACTATTTCGCCAGTTAAAAACCCTCCACTGCTTCCACTCTAAGTTCATTATTAAATTATATTTTATTTCTTTCGCGGGCTGTTTCTGTTTTCAGATTTTTTGCTATTAGTTCCAGTCCTCGCTGTAGAAAATTTATTCGCTGCCTCTTTATTTTCATTTAACTGGGAAATTTACTATGGCCGGGTTAGCGCTCTTTTATTTTATACTTGTTTTATTTTCATATTTATGTGTCTGGAAATGCAATAGTTTTTGAAGTCGTTGCCACTAGAATATAATTTATAGTGTGTTTTAATGAAAACAGTACGCTGTTAATCATACTCTTATTTTTGACTTTTTTGTCATTTAGGCGAATAAAATGGCAAAATCTAATGAAAAATACTAAAGACAAATTTATAGTTGTAAGAAAAGTTTTTGAAAAAAAGAAACCATTGTTTTTTCAAAGCAATAATTCTTTCTAAACGTATGCTTAAAGGCGCCTAATGGAACAAAAGGACCTTCTCCTTGTAGTTTTTCTTTTCATTTTAAGTACTATAGATTTAATAATTTTTTTAAGTGGCTTTCATTTCATTGTTATTCAAAACGAAAATTAATAATTACAGATTAACAGTTCAGATGGATTTGATTCTGAACTCATTTATTGGATGAAATAGTTAACTCCAAGTCGAAGAAGGAGAACAATTAAGAGATAATTTCTTTGCAATTTTTGCAATTATCTGCTGTTTTCAATTGCAGTGTTTAATTGTGGATAACAAGAGAGCATAATTTTAGAAAACTTCAGAACATAGGAAAAGAAGAACATGCATGATATAACGAAAACAAGCAATAGAAAGCCGAACGAATGACGAAAAACTAGAGTCGAAAAAAGTTCGTTAGAAAAATTAAATAAAAGAGTATCTCTAGAAGATTAAAGTAGTTTGAAACAGTGTTTTTCGACTTCCCTGACGCTCGGGCAATAGAGACTCCTTCAGTCCTTCGACTAATCGACAAATCAAGGTGTCGTTTCAAAAAAAAGATTTAATCAATCATAGCCTGCCTTCGACTTTTCCATATTGAATCTGTGTTTGATTTTTAATTTTTCGGCCAATTCAAAGCCCATGCTCGGTTAGACGAGTATCGATCGAGGCCAATCCGAATTGTTGCAATTTGTTAATGTGTTTCGTTTCCGCTTCATCGCCCAGAGAAGATGCCGTACTCGATCCTTCAGTATTGTTTTTGAGATCCCATGAACTTTATGATCCTACCTGATTTATTAGCATCCCATCTTCAACCGCTGTCAGGGTTCTGAACAAATTTTGCGAAAAAGAGTTGGGGATTAAAATCTTAAGCCAGACGGGAATAGTCGGAGTTTCGTCAGAGTTTTCCGGGACTAGAAACTTTGATAATTACCTAAACATTTGAGTTTTTCACAGGAAGCCACCACAATATATTTTATTTGATTTCTAACTTCTTACCAATTTAGAACTTCTTCGCAGCGATCAAAAGTTTGTTGACTTTTCCAAATTTTAATTAACTATTTCGCCAGTTAAAAACCCTCCACTGCTTCCACTCTAAGTTCATTATTAAATTATATTTTATTTCTTTCGCTGGCTGTTTCTGTTTTCAGATTTTTTGCTATTAGTTCCAGTCCTCGCTGTAGAAAATTTATTCGCTGCCTCTTTATTTCCATTTAACTGGGAAATTTACTATGGCCGGGCTAGCGCTCTTTTATTTTATACTTGTTTTATTTTCATATTTATGTGTCTGGAAATGCAATAGTTTTTGAAGTCGTTGCCACTAGAATATAATTTATAGTGTGTTTTAATGAAAACAGTACGCTGTTAATCATACTCTTATTTTTGACTTTAGTGTCATTTAGGCGATTAAAATGGCAAAATCTAATGAAAAATACTAAAGACGAATTGGCAGTAATAAGAAAAGTTTTTCAAAAGAGCAAATCATTGTTTTGTCAAAGCAGTAAATCTTTCTAAACGTATGCTTAAAGGCGCCTAATGGAACAAAAGGACCTTCTCCTTGTAGTTTTTCTTTTTATTTTAAGTACTATAGATTTAATTATTTTTTTAAGTGGGTTTCATTTCGTTGTTATTCAACACGAAAATTAATAATTACAGATTAACAGTTCAGATGGATTTGATCTGAACTCATTTATTGGATGAAATAGTTAACTCCAAGTCGAAGAAGGAGAACAATTAGGAGATAATTTTTTTGCAATTTTTGCAATTATCTGCTGTTTTCAATTGCAGTGTTTAATTGTGGATAACAAGAGAGCATAATTTTAGAAAACTTCAGAACATAGGAAAAGAAGAACATGCATGATATAACGAAAACAAGCAATAGAAAGCCGAACGAATGACGAAAAACTAGAGTCGAAAAAAGTTCGTTAGAAAAATTAGATAAAAGAGTATCTCTAGAAGATTAAAGTAGTTTGAAACAGTGTTTTTCGACTTCCCTGACGCTCGGGCAATAGAGACTCCTTCAGTCCTTCGACTAATCGACAAATCAAGGTGTCGTTTCAAAAAAAAGATTTAATAAATCATAGCCTGCTTTCGACTTTTCCATATTGAATATGTGTTTGATTTTTAATTTTTCGGCCAATTCAAAGCCCATGCTCGGTTAGACGAGTATCGATCGAGGCCAATCCGAATTGTTGCAATTTGTTAATGTGTTTCGTTTCCGCTTCATCGCCCAGAGAAGATGCCGTACTCGATCCTTCAGTCTTGTTTTTGAGATCCCATGAACTTTATGATCCTACCTGATTTATTAGCATCCCATCTTCAACCGCTGTCAGGGTTCTGAACAAATTTTGCGAAAAAGAGTTGGGGATTAAAATCTTAAGCCAGACGGGAATAGTCGGAGTTTCGTCAGAGTTTTCCGGGACTAGAAACTTTGATAATTACCGAAACATTTGAGTTTTTCACAGGAAGCCACCACAATATATTTTATTTGATTTCTAACTTCTTACCAATTTAGAACTTCTTCGCAGCGATCAAAAGTTTGTTGACTTTTCCAAATTTTAATTAACTATTTCGCCAGTTAAACACCCTCCACTGCTTCCGCTCTAAGTTCATTATTAAATTATATTTTATTTCTTTCGCGGGCTGTTTCTGTTTTCAGATTTTTTGCTATTAGTTCCAGTCCTCGCTGTAGAAAATTTATTCGCTGCCTCTTTATTTCCATTTAACTGGGAAATTTACTATGGCCGGGCTAGCGCTCTTTTATTTTATACTTGTTTTATTTTCATATTTATGTGTCTGGAAATGCAATAGTTTTTGAAGTCGTTGCCACTAGAATATAATTTATAGTGTGTTTTAATGAAAACAGTACGCTGTTAATCATACTCTTATTTTTGACTTTAGTGTCATTTAGGCGATTAAAATGGCAAAATCTAATGAAAAATACTAAAGACGAATTGGCAGTAATAAGAAAAGTTTTTCAAAAGAGCAAATCATTGTTTTGTCAAAGCAGTAAATCTTTCTAAACGTATGCTTAAAGGCGCCTAATGGAACAAAAGGACCTTCTCCTTGTAGTTTTTCTTTTTATTTTAAGTACTATAGATTTAATTATTTTTTTAAGTGGGTTTCATTTCGTTGTTATTCAACACGAAAATTAATAATTACAGATTAACAGTTCAGATGGATTTGATCTGAACTCATTTATTGGATGAAATAGTTAACTCCAAGTCGAAGAAGGAGAACAATTAAGAGATAATTTCTTTGCAATTTTTGCAATTATCTGCTGTTTTCAATTGCAGTGTTTAATTGTGGATAACAAGAGAGCATAATTTTAGAAAACTTCAGAACATAGGAAAAGAAGAACATGCATGATATAACGAAAACAAGCAATAGAAAGCCGAACGAATGACGAAAAACTAGAGTCGAAAAAAGTTCGTTAGAAAAATTAGATAAAAGAGTATCTCTAGAAGATTAAAGTAGTTTGAAACAGTGTTTTTCGACTTCCCTGACGCTCGGGCAATAGAGACTCCTTCAGCCCTTCGACTAATCGACAAATCAAGGTGTCGTTTCAAAAAAAAGATTTAATAAATCATAGCCTGCTTTCGACTTTTCCATATTGAATATGTGTTTGATTTTTAATTTTTCGGCCAATTCAAAGCCCATGCTCGGTTAGACGAGTATCGATCGAGGCCAATCCGAATTGTTGCAATTTGTTAATGTGTTTCGTTTCCGCTTCATCGCCCAGAGAAGATGCCGTACTCGATCCTTCAGTATTGTTTTTGAGATCCCATGAACTTTATGATCCTACCTGATTTATCAGCATCCCATCTTCAACCGCTGTCAGGGTTCTGAACAAATTTTGCGAAAAAGAGTTGGGGATTAAAATCTTAAGCCAGACGGGAATAGTCGGAGTTTCGTCAGAGTTTTCCGGGACTAGAAACTTTGATAATTACCTAAACATTTGAGTTTTTCACAGGAAGCCACCACAATATATTTTATTTGATTTCTAACTTCTTACCAATTTAGAACTTCTTCGCAGCGATCAAAAGTTTGTTGACTTTTCCAAATTTTAATTAACTATTTCGCCAGTTAAAAACCCTCCACTGCTTCCACTCTAAGTTCATTATTAAATTATATTTTATTTATTTGGCTGGCTGTTTCTGTTTTCAGATTTTTTGCTATTAGTTCCAGTCCTCGCTGTAGAAAATTTATTCGCTGCCTCTTTATTTTCATTTATCTGGGAAATTTACTATGGCCGGGCTAGCGCTCTTTTATTTTATACTTGTTTTATTTTCATATTTATGTGTCTGGAAATGCAATAGTTTTTGAAGTCGTTGCCACTAGAATATAATTTATAGTGTGTTTTAATGAAAACAGTACGCTATTAATCATACTCTTGTTTTTGACTTTAGTGTCATTTAGGCGATTAAAATGGCAAAATCTAATGAAAAATACTAAAGACGAATTGGCAGTAATAAGAAAAGTTTTTCAAAAGAGCAAATCATTGTTTTTTCAAAGCAGTAAATCTTTCTAAACGTATGCTTAAAGGCGCCTAATGGAACAAAAGGACCTTCTCCTTGTAGTTTTTCTTTTTATTTTAAGTACTATAGATTTAATTATTTTTTAAGTGGGTTTCATTTCGTTGTTATTCAACACGAAAATTAATAATTACAGATTAACGGTTCAAATGGATTTGATCTGAACTCATTTATTGGATGAAATAGTTAACTCCAAGTCGAAGAAGGAGAACAATTAAGAGATAATTTCTTTGCAATTTTTGCAATTATCTGCTGTTTTCAATTGCAGTGTTTAATTGTGGATAACAAGAGAGCATAATTTTAGAAAACTTCAGAACATAGGAAAAGAAGAACATGCATGATATAACGAAAACAAGCAATAGAAAGCCGAACGAATGACGAAAAACTAGAGTCGAAAAAAGTTCGTTAGAAAAATTAAATAAAAGAGTATCTCTAGAAGATTAAAGTAGTTTGAAACAGTGTTTTTCGACTTCCCTGACGCTCGGGCAATAGACTCCTTCAGTCCTTCGACTAATCGACAAATCAAGGTGTCGTTTCAAAAAAAAGATTTAATAAATCATAGCCTGCTTTCGACTTTTCCATATTGAATATGTGTTTGATTTTTAATTTTTCGGCCAATTCAAAGCCCATGCTCGGTTAGACGAGTATCGATCGAGGCCAATCCGAATTGTTGCAATTTGTTAATGTGTTTCGTTTCCGCTTCATCGCCCAGAGAAGATGCCGTACTCGATCCTTCAGTATTGTTTTTGAGATCCCATGAACTTTATGATCCTACCTGATTTATTCAGCATCCCATCTTCAACCGCTGTCAGGGTTCTGAACAAATTTTGCGAAAAAGAGTTGGGATTAAAATCTTAAGCCAGACGGGAATAGTCGGAGTTTCGTCAGAGTTTTCCGGGACTAGAAACTTTGATAATTACCTAAACATTTGAGTTTTTCACAGGAAGCAACCACAATATATTTATTTGATTTCTAACTTCTTACCAATTTAGAACTTCTTCGCAGCGATCAAAAGTTTGTTGACTTTTCCAAATTTTAATTAACTATTTCGCCAGTTAAAAACCCTCCACTGCTTCCACTCTAAGTTCATTATTAAATTATATTTTATTTCTTTCGCGGGCTGTTTCTGTTTTCAGATTTTTTGCTATTAGTTCCAGTCCTCGCTGTAGAAAATTTATTCGCTGCCTCTTTATTTTCATTTAACTGGGAAATTTACTATGGCCGGGCTAGCGCTCTTTTATTTTATACTTGTTTTATTTTCATATTTATGTGTCTGGAAATGCAATAGTTTTTGAAGTCGTTGCCGCTAGAATATAATTTATAGTGTGTTTTAATGAAAACAGTACGCTGTTAATCATACTCTTATTTTTGACTTTAGTGTCATTTAGGCGATTAAAATGGCAAAATCTAATGAAAAATACTAAAGACGAATTGGCAGTAATAAGAAAAGTTTTTCAAAAGAGCAAATCATTGTTTTGTCAAAGCAGTAAATCTTTCTAAACGTATGCTTAAAGGCGCCTAATGGAACAAAAGGACCTTCTCCTTGTAGTTTTTCTTTTTATTTTAAGTACTATAAATTTAATTATTTTTTTAAGTGGGTTTCATTTCGTTGTTATTCAACACGAAAATTAATAATTACAGATTAACAGTTCAGATGGATTTGATCTGAACTCATTTATTGGATGAAATAGTTAACTCCAAGTCGAAGAAGGAGAACAATTAGGAGATAATTTTTTTGCAATTTTTGCAATTATCTGCTGTTTTCAATTGCAGTTCGGTGTTTAATTGTGGATAACAAGAGAGCATAATTTTAGAAAACTTCAGAACATAGGAAAAGAAGAACATGCATGATATAACGAAAACAAGCAATAGAAAGCCGAACGAATGACGAAAAACTAGAGTCGAAAAAAGTTCGTTAGAAAAATTAGATAAAAGAGTATATCTAGAAGATTAAAGTAGTTTGAAACAGTGTTTTTCGACTTCCCTGACGCTCGGGCAATAGAGACTCCTTCAGCCCTTCGACTAATCGACAAATCAAGGTGTCGTTTCAAAAAAAAGATTTAATAAATCATAGCCTGCTTTCGACTTTTCCATATTGAATATGTGTTTGATTTTTAATTTTTCGGCCAATTCAAAGCCCATGCTCGGTTAGACGAGTATCGATCGGGACCAATCCGAATTGTTGCAATTTGTTAATGTGTTTCGTTTCCGCTTCATCGCCCAGAGAAGATGCCGTACTCGATCCTTCAGTATTGTTTTTGAGATCCCATGAACTTTATGATCCTACCTGATTTATCAGCATCCCATCTTAAACCGCTGTCAGGTTTCTGAACAAATTTGGGAAGTCCATCTAGCCCTATGCATTCTATATCCTAGTATCCGATAATATATCAAAAAAAAATCTATAGTAGGGCAACCCAGTTACAAATCATGCAACAATGAAACAACATGTAAACTAATATTAAATTGTCAGAACACAATTGGTTGTGGGTATTAACAAGCATGTCATGGGATATTAATGGGACACAAGCTTCGGTCAGCTGCATTCGAACATAGCTGATTTGCTACAACACAGGAATGATTTATGTTCGTTGCAACTGAAGCGCCCCTTTTTTGCCTTTACACGTTTACTTTTTTATTTGCAAATGTTTCAACCATTACAGCAATAACAATAATCAGGATTTTATTGGTTTTCAAAATACGCTGAATTTCAATAGCTGATGATTTTCTACTTCTAAATGATTAAACAACTGTTGCTGTTGCATTGCATGGAAGCAGTTGTTCCAGCAGGAGAATAATCCTGTGAATTATTGCTGTTAACTATTTGAATTTAGCAGCCCAAATATATTCAGCAATTTCCAATGTTAATTAGCAGGAAATTTAAATTGAACTAATAATGAAGCGACATGAATTATGCATTTCACTTTCCGGCGCTTTTATTTTAATCGGTTTCCTGTTTTGTTGCAGTTTTTCGGCAAGGAGATTCGGGAAAGTGCTGGTACGCTGTTATGTCCGGATCCCTTGAAGTTAGAGTGAGCCCACCTGAAACAGACGTTAAGGTAAGGCTTCTAATCGTAATGTTTTTTTACAAATTCAACGTGTCTAAAAAAATTACTCCAAGCTTAAATAAATAAACGACAAATTGAGCTCTATTTGCCAAAGTACACACATGTCAAGACTGACTGCCTCCAAGGATTTTCGGTAAGATACGGAGCAGATACGCCAGAAGCCACTTTTACTTTCTTATTAAGGTGAAGCCCCGTAATCCGTTTTCTATCAACTTTGAGGAGGTTCTCCATTATCTTGGGCTTACTTAGGCCGCAGGTAAATTCACTGATATATTTCTTCATTGCAGTGAAATTTTGCAGCATTATTTTCTTGTGGTTTTATTCGCCCTTAATAAAAAAATTTAGTTGATTATGGCGCAACGGAGTTTAGCAGAGCAACATAAAAGCAGTGTTTATTTTATATTTAATTCTGTGACTGGATATATAATTAGTCAAAGATTATATAAATTAACCTAATGAATCACAAATAGAAATTTGCATGAAAATTTGCAAGCAACATTTGAATAAAACACGTGTACAATTTTTTCTGTTCAATGGCTCTATTACATTTAGATCTGGGGCGTGAGGAGAAACATTGTTTAAACTTGTTTAAAGACACTTATGCGTTCCTAATTGTTTTTCAAAATTTCCCAATTAACAAAATGCTCCATTTTACCCGGAGTGTTTTATGTTCATCTGCTTGCTTAATTTTCCCCATCCGATATGCCCTTCATCTGAGCCTAAAATGTGAAATTTGCTCGCGTCTGTTCAAACAGCACGTTCCAAAAATGTTAATGGCCTATTAATAAGCATATTTGCTTATCAGCAAAAATACGTGTTTTATTTTTTATATGCGTTAGTTTTAAATTAATTCAAAATGCTTTTTCATGAAAATGGTTTACCGATTTGCTGTTCAGCCATTAGTTTAGATTTTTTACCGCATCTTTTAATGTGATTTGATTTGACGACAACCGATTTTTCCTTCCTTAAATATGTTTATTAAAATTTTTGGACACTTCTGTGGCTCATTCTCATTCTTCCATCATGGCACTCTGTCTGTCATTCCACGAGACGACGTGTTCAAAGGACCCAAAATGGGTTCCTGAGAGGCGTCCTATCGGCTGACAGATACACCATGCCTATATAGCCGACTATATAGATACCATGACTCACGCGAAATACCACCCAAGTAAGAGCAAACGATCGCTCAACCCATGGTCCCCTGTAAAGCGACTTCCCATATTTTATAAGGTTTGGGTGGTCCCTGCACTTGGTTCGTGTTGGCTGTTATACAAATATTGATCAATGAGGACAACTATAATAAGAGAAGAATCCATGAAATGATACAAATTAAAAAACATCAAAATGCAATGAATTTCAGATCAGATACAGACAATCTTAGCTCTGTGTATCATACACTAATTAGATGATCGCATGCATGAACTGATTGGGCCAGGTAAATGAAATGTAAACATCTGATATTGAGAAATTGCCAAGCAATTCCTAGAATGCAAAGAAAAGGCGAAAGATAAACAGTTTTTTTTTGTTTCGCTCGCTCGATATCGAGTAAAATATGGAAAATTCAGTGACCAGTCAAATGTGAAGGTTGAAACAACTATATACGTAAGTTAAATTTAGATCTCTAAACAATAGATTCTAGTCTTTTCCCAGACATGTTTGTCCTGACTCATCACCTGAAAACCAATGTTCTGGATGTACTTTTTAATATGTGTGTGATTTGTATTTTAATGTGTGAATTTTGATGGAAAATTTTATATAAATTAATAATAACTGTAAATGTATATTTTGGACAAACTGATGATGGTGGAGAAAGACACCGAAACGTATTTGTAACATTTTAAATAATAAACAATAAAATTGACTGAAACCCAGGAATACATTGGAATGAATTAAAGTACAGTCAGGAAAATATACGAAACCTGAATTTAAACCCAAATTATTTTAAGAAAATCGTCTGCGCCACATACTGCTGGAGAAATAATTCAATTTATTAAAGCTTTCAGTAACTGGAAAAACATTTGCTGTTAATTTTATTTCAATTGAATGATTCTATCAATATTTCCACATCTGACTTGGTTGCGCTTTATCCAACGGCCGTTTTGAAAGTTCCATTATTTTTCCATTCGCATCCTAGTTTATCGGCTGACTTTCTGCTGGCAATTTCCGAAAGTAGCTCTTTCTCGTGATTTTCACTCAAACTGCATTGAGTTTCTCAATTCATTCAAAAAGATCTGTTCAAGATGAATGTAATTCAGGGCTGGGCGAATCCGATTTCGTTCTTTAATTGAGGTTTAAAAAATGCTAGTTGCATTCATCCTGCCTCTTAGGTCGATTTGCCTGTTAGCTGAATATTGATTCTCAAAATTGTCTGGAGATGCTTTAGAGTCTAATCTTTTAAGATTCTTAATATTTTTAAAGCCACTTTTGGCAATTTTATATCATTTAGTGCATTTTCTGTGCCACTAATTACAGATTGATTGAATTGTGCCCGTTATATTCGACAGTAATACCGATAATTTTCACAATCTGGAACGTTGGATAAGTTTCAGTTTTATGGAAATTTTATATTAAAATTTGAAAAAAGTCTTTTATTAATTCTCATATCAAATTCTGCATCTTTTATCACTGAAACAATCCAATTACCGTGTCATTAATTTTCATTAAATCTCAGGCTGCTAAACTCATAAATCAATTTTAGCTAATTAATTTTAATAGCATGTCTTTAAGTTTTCCTTGTGTGTCCAAAGAAAAGACCAATTATGTCTTTAGTGTTTCTCATTAAATTGTTGTTTTAATTGCCGGCAATTAATGATGTTATAATTAAAATGTTATTTGGGAAATACCTGATTGCAACCGTTTCTAAATATCGATTTTCTCCCTGTGGACTTTTCTGTAAATCAAGTTTGAAGAGCTTAGTGGCCGGATCAGGAGTTCCCTCCTGAAGGATTAGCCTAGTTCTGGATTTATGAGAAATAAAGCCGAATGGACAAAGGTCTGTGATAAATTGATCAACGCAGGAGATATGGAATTATTTGTTATAAAGGAGCTGTGAAGTAGAGTTCCAAAGACACAATTACATATTCAATGTCACAGAAGACGAATTTTTCGTCATTCGTCATTTCCACTTAGGGAATTTCTGGTTTTTCAGTGTTTTGTCTAGAAAAAATCTTAAAAGCACTCAATTTCTTCTTTTTAGAGTGCCTATCCGTTCCGGATCTTGGCTATCATGTTGGCAATTCGGAACTTTGTTAACAGCGGCGTGGAATAGCTGAGTGGTTGAATTACGGTCTAAATTTTTCAGCCACGTTATTCTCCTTCTGCCCACTCTTCTAGCTCCATATACCTTGCCTTGTAGGATCTTCTGCAAAAGGACATATCTGCTCTTATTGTATTATATTCAGGACTTTATTTTTCCTTTCCCATCCTTCTCAGCACCTCCGTATTGGTCATTCTCTCTGTCCAAGTTATTGGTTGGATTCTTCGGTACAGCCACATTTCAAATGCCTCGAGTTTTTTGGAGGAGGACGATTCTACCCGGTAAAAAAGGGTCGAAAACACGTAGCATCGCAATAGACGAATTTTCGTTGCGAGCTGTAAGTCGTGGCTACTAAAGCCGTCTGTTTGAGAGACTTTAAGTACTTTTCTTTGAATTTATGTATACTTCCCTGAAGCATTTTAAGGTCTTTTTCTACATCTCCATGGTTTTTCTTCATCCATCAGTCTAGTTCCTATTCTTCTATTAACGGGTTATGATCCGATTGAACATCTTCTCCTGGATAAGTTTTTATGTTTCTGATGCTGTTTCTAAATCTCTTATTTTGATTCCTAGTTTTGTCGTCATTCGGTTCCCACGTGTACAATCTTCTAGGAAGTTGTAGAAAGAATGTATTGGTTACAATCAGATCATGTCCCGCTGCGAATGTACTCAGAGTACCGCCACGCTCATTTCTCTCGCCCAGTCCAAAGTCTCCAGTGTGTTCTCCAGTTCTTCTTTTTCCAAGCTTGGCGTTGAAACTGGTCCACGTCCTCGTTGCTGTAGTCTGTAGTAGGGCCATAAATTTGGATGAGATTGACATTTACGGGCCTTGCCTTGATTTGTAGAAGAACTATCCTTTCCGATATTGGTACAAAGTTAGTAACGCACGTTACAATTTGTTTGTGCACTATAAAGCCAACACCATGCTAGAACGTGTTGTTTAATGTCTCATCAGTCTGTCTCAACTCTAATCAGATGACTGATCAAACCATCACGTATAAATAAAAAAGTTCTTCCTCCCACAAGCACCGAAAATGGATTAACTACTAAACCTGCAATGGAGGAGCGTTCGGAAGCATTATTTTAATCCATTAATGGTTAAGATCCGTTTGTAAACAAAAGTTTGATTTCCTTCACGCTTCAAGCAGTTGGTTTTCCTTATTTGAAGTACAAATATTTCTAACTGGGCGCAAGGGAAATCTTTTCAGCGTTTTGTTTTAGTTGAATTTTATTCTGCTGAATTCACTGTTTTGCTTTCCCGCTTGTACGGGAGCTTTGTCGCCAAGCTACAATGAAATTAAATTTTGAATTTTTCGAGAAAAGTAGCTCCATGCGGAAGAGATCTGAATTTGATAAGAAACACAGAAAAGGGGAATTGGAACTTGTCGAATTAATGCCATATAACAACAGCGAATTTTTCAGTTATCCTGCGCATTTGTTCGGGAAATGCAAATTGAATTTATTAGTGTTTACGACCATCAACACGTGAAAGCTTCATAAATAGTACTTGAAACCAGGCACATAAAGCGAGTTTCTCCGTTTCTTTGTCGTCAAAACTTTTACATCATCGACAATGCTCGCAAAAGCCTTGCAATTTATACAGTATTCTGTTGCTCCTTTAGAAGTTTCTTTACCTGAAACTTTTTAATAGTTTCTTCAACGTGATTTTCTAATTCTCTGTACCCAATGTATTAGCATACATTTTAGTGAAAGTTCTAGACAGCTTTTGTAATAAAATAAAGCAACACCGCAGTAAAAAGGCTTCGTGTTTGGATACGTAATGTTTCAAAATAATGATAGTAATCTGTAGAGGAAGTTTATTTTAGTTGCTTCGGTTGTAAATAGAGCTACAACTGCAGCGCACATGCAAATTAATGTTTTCCGAGTAAACTCTGTTTTATCTAATTTTAGAAGTTATTTCAGCGAAATTGTTGCGATTTGTCATTTACTCAACTAGCTAGAGAATGAAGGCAATAACATCGAATTAAGGCATTTCTAATAAAAATCCAATTAACAAACCTGTTAAAAAAATAGTTAAAAGCGAGTATGAAGATTTCAGTGTGTTTCCAAACAGCCCTTTTAATCAGCTAATTGAATGTGAAGTATCGAAGTATATAAAATTGAACACCAGACTAAGAAAATCCTCGCGAAAACTGCTTGCAAAAGGGAGTTGAGATTTGCACTCAACGTGATGCTTTGAGGTGAATTTTTAAGCTTCTTCAGTGTAAACTTATTTTGCATAATTATGGATGTTTCGTTATATTTAATGGGGCTTACGTTCGAACTAACAATTAGCCATGGTTTTTCTTCGAATGCACATAATACAAAATTCAAAGAAGTGGGTGGCAACCAGGCAAAGGACGCTAATTACATGCCGTTCAAAGGTCAAATTCAGGAAAATATCGATAAAGGTTGTAGGGAAAGAAATTGGCTTTCCTATTGACCCTTTTATGAATGTAACTAGTTCAAGTTCAGTGGAAGGAAATGGGGAATTCTACCAGATTTAGAAACATTTATCAGCAAAATATAACAAGAAAAACTTGACTGAAAGTCCAGCCAATAAACCCGCATTATAAAGGCTCTCAAAGTATAGAAGACATGTAACAAAGGTTTTTATAAAATTTCATATATGTAGGAAGTAGATGAAGTTTTGAAACAGCAGTATGTAAGTGAAAATGTGGCGATAAATCAGTCGTGATGAAATCGACGATAGTCATCTAGAAAAGGGCGAAGCCAAAATAGATTCAAAAGAAATTGGAAGCAAAAATATAAGGTAAAATAACTAAACGATCACCTTGCTTGTAAAGCACATGTGCATATAAACGCAGATAAAACACGGTATAAACTTAACGGTTTAGGACAATTAAAAAATCACACTAGCAATACAAAAAGATCAGAAACTGGAGAGAAATTAAAGGGAATAAAAAACAAAATACTAAACTGGAACTTGAATATATTTAATGACATCGATAAAAATAAAAACAGAATTCTCCCTATCCACAGAGCCGATATTTGATAAAAGATAACTTAATCTGCCAATAGCCCCGATAATAATTCAGTGCAAATTGATCAAGCCTTTTATCTGGAGTTATCAAACGCGCATTATACTTATATCTTTCCATTGAATATCTGCCATCACTAATATGCACTCAGATATAAAAATAAATAATCAGATAAGACATTCATTCATTGATAAATTAGCTGGAGAATCGGTAAATCTGCAAAATGTTCGTGGCCTTTGTGAGTTGTTTTTGCTCGATGGAACATTCGGCTAAAGTTTCGCGTTTCTTGTCATATGTAGAAGACTGATAGAGTGTTGATTGGGTTCAATGAAGTGTGGAAACAGATGGTGTAAAGCCAGAAAATATAAAGTGAAACAATGTGGAGAAGTAAGTATTAAAATGAATTAAAGATCGACTCAAAAGCTTTGTTTCAACGCAAGTCAATACGGTAATATTATACAAATATTATTGAACTCTCTGCCGCAGATAACCGAAATTTACATTATCCTGAACAGTGGAATATATTTGCCTAAAAGACAAGGCTACTGATATGCAAATTCCAGTGCAATTGGCTGCGGTTTATCATATTTCCATGTTCCATATTTGTGCAAATTGCAATGACATTTCAAACGATAATTACTTGTGAAATTAAGAAAGAACAGCTCAACAGGCCAAACAAATAGCCTTCGATTGATGATCCAATTTCTTCAATGACTAATAGTATTAAACGTCCAACAAATTATTTGCCTAAACTTTAAAATACATCTGCTTAATAGAACATTAGGAAACTGGGACTTTCCTAATCTATTAACCAACGTGTGGAACATAATGTGTACATGTATTTTCTTGACCCAAAAATAACTGTGCCGTATATCAGGATAGAGAAGATTAGAAGTGCATCCAGCCATGTAAATAACTGAGCGCCCTTTAGGCAGAAAATAGACCAAAGAACTCTGAAAGTTGATTTCAAAAGGGACTCTTTGAACCAAATTGAATCTGCTATAATCCGGAAAGGCCCTTTTTATAGATATTGCTT
The DNA here is from genome assembly GCA_024550625.1 of Dendroctonus valens. Classification (NCBI taxonomy): domain Eukaryota; kingdom Metazoa; phylum Arthropoda; class Insecta; order Coleoptera; family Curculionidae; genus Dendroctonus; species Dendroctonus valens. The sequence continues at coordinate 962,666 of JAJTJO010000032.1, read as the reverse complement.
TTTATAGGCCTTATTTTTGTTTTTTGCACATACCCTGCAAACGTTTAGGTTGGCAAGTTTCATTTTAGATGCTTGTTGGTTTCGATGTTAGTTCTTGCAATATTTTTCATTTTCAACTGTCTTTGAATTAGAGGTTTTTGTTGTATTTATTTACTCGGACTTTAGGAGAAATTTTCCCAGACATTTTGAACATATTTTCCCCAAACTTTACTTTTTCAGCTTCAAAACCTGAAAATGTTAGCAAAACTTAAGGTTTTTGAAAAAAAACTAATCTAAACTTAAAAAAAAAAGAAAATACAGAGTTTTTTAAAATAAACTTATGGTTTAAGCAAATAATTAATAATAGGTAATTTAAATTTAATAATAACTAAATAGGAAATTGAATTTCAAACGTAGATGCTGCGTAGGCAAACAAATTTTGGGATTACAGACAAACAAATGGTGTTCACTTTTTTTAAATTGTATCGCAAGAATTATCTGCTACATTTTTTTATGTTGTTTAAAAATTGTAAGCATTTATACACTGTTTTTAATCTTCAAACAGTATTTGAGTCAGAATTTTAATTTATTTCCCAGAAGGCAGCAAAACCAACACTGAAATTGCCAGTTTCAAAAGTCTTAGAATGTAAATTTTACAATTTTTCCAAAACCCAGCAATAACCATCATAAAAATTGTTTCCCAGCCAAAAGCTTCTGAGAAAATAGAAACGATTCAGCTCAGCAAAATCAACTTAAAAAAGCTATTTTCCCCCAAAGAGATTGTTCTCAAATTTATATTGAAAAAATCACAAAGTCAAATTTAATTTAGGTTGTAACTATAAAGAAGCATCAAGCTTTCAATCAAACGATGAGAAATATTGAAAATATACCTGCAATAACCCGAAAGCAAAATCTTTTTCACTTATGAGTGTGAGAAAGCTACCTGCTATGCCTAAATTTCTGCAACATCAAGAACGAAATCAAAGAACAGCATAACGAAAACTAAGGTCTTGAAAGGAACGGACGCAATTAAAGAATATACCCTTTGATTCGAACGATACCGAGTATCGAACATTTTGACTCGTAATTGGGTCAGAGGGTCGTAAATATAAAATACAAAGAGTCTTAAACCGAGCTTCCTGGTGATAAGACGTGTCAGTGAGGATATTTAAAGCAAGGTCGTTTACACATCGCGCAAAGAATTTGAAGAATCCAACCGCATTTATCGTTCAACGAGAATATAAGAGTAGAATTCAAACGAAAGGATGAACCCTGGGAGTTCGCAAGAATCCGAATCGGATTATGCCTCCCAGGATGGTGGGTTCCAAAAGCCACAATCGAAAAAACGGGGCAGAAAACCGAAGACGACCCAGCCAACCCAGCTGACCAAATTTAGACCAACTTTTATCTTGAATATACGGAAAAAATGTTTTAAAATGGCAATAAAGTTAATTGAATATCACCCAATCAATTTTATATGATAACTCTTCCCAGTGTTTTTTTTTCTTGAACATATATTCCACTTCAGCCAAATTTTATAAAATTTCCTACTGCTAACTTATCTACGGGTACTTAAATCTAACATCTTTAGAGTGTTTTACACTCTATGTTTAATGACATCTCTGACTTAACCTACCTTAACCTAACATGGGCACATTCCCCTAGTTTTAGACCTAAGTCTATTACAGCCTCTCTTACTACCTAAGCTAACTTAAACCTGGTCGTGGTCCTCCACTAACTCTGTGGCGCATAACTAACTTACTTAAACCTAATCCTGGTCCTCTGGGGACTACATGACTAATAGCTTAAACCGAATTCCTCAAGTGACTCCGTGACGTATACTTATGAGCTAACAATGATTAATTCTGACTTATTCTACTTAAACCTAACATAGGCACATGCCTAACCTAAGCCTACTACCTCTCTTGCTTCCTAGATCTAACCTAAAGCTAGCCCATGGTCCTCGACGTGGTGCTGGAACTGGTCATTGCATGTGTTCCACGTCTTCTTCTTAGACAGTGTCCGCAGGGAGAGGTCTGCGGTCACTGTGATATTTGTTGGTGCAAGAAACCCGGACTGTGGGATTCTTGCTTTGCCGGGCATTATCCAGGAACTTTGTTGTTAAGTTCCGGATATGCTCCAGCAGGTCTTCTGTTTTCAGGTCTCTTTGCAGGGTGGTATTTCTGACAAAGTACGGGGCCTTGGCTGCTATCCTCAATATCTTGTTTTGGATGCAGTTGATCCATAGGTCAGATGGCGAGACCGGGCGGATTAGCTGTTTGTAAACTCTAACCTTTGCTCTCAGGTAGAGCTTACCTGTCAGCAGAGGATAGTAGGCCTGGAGCAGGTATCTTGCCTTCGCTGCTGTGGCTGTCATCTGGTTGTTCCCAGTGTTGTTCTTTGCAGTATATTTGCTTTAAATACGTTTTTTCTTATATTACGAAATTACCAGGACTGAAAATTGTTACTCTCACAAAAATCCAATTGCCTCTTATTCCATGGTTTTAGCTCTTGCATTTTTCAGTTAAAAATTCTGAAATGTATCCAAAGACATATGGTTTACTAACATTAAAGCTTCCAGGAAGTGGCACACGACTAGAAAGCTCTGGCGTTGGAAGAGCTTTCAGCTTCGCCAGTTTCAAACGGCTTTTATAAGTAAGGAGTTCCCGGAATAAGAGGCAAAAGTGGCCGGCTTTAAAAGTCAAGATACTCCTGCCCAATCTCCGAAATGAGCACTATTCGGTTATTGTGAAATAGGGCAATTTAGAAAGCTTGAAAAGAATTGTTGAACAAATTTTACTGTTGTAGAAATGGGCACTAATCGCTACTCAAAAAAGCATTTTAGCTAAATTCAGCAAAAGCTCTAAAGTTTTAGGAAAACTCTTGGCCAGCTAAATGTAATCAATTTTGGCCTGAAATGCCATTAAACACTGTTTGCTTTTGCATACTTATATCATCAGACGATGGATAGAATTGCCAAATGCTCCTGGAATATTATTTCTGAAAGAAACTCCGAGTAGCTTTCCATGTACGTGGACTGAATCGGAATAGAATATGGTAAATGGTGCGAAACGTTTAGCTGCCATTCATGCGCTTTTCTCTTCGGTCATTACGTTACAGTAATGTTCCAATAAAGGATAAGAAATGCAAATTGGCGAGAACTTTCCTATATTGACCATGAAGAAGCTACGAAATCGACTTGAGATGATAACGGTCATCCACTATCGTCAAATGCAGTATGGTTTAGACATTGACTGAAAAACCCAAATTAAAAATTGCTCGCACCTATAAACAACTCTTTTACGTAGTTATCACGATCCGAAAAACTTTCTCTCGTCCCCAGAAAGAGATTGCAAAAGCAATGGGAACAAGAAAATCCTTCATTAAAAATGAGTATTTGAAAGGGATTTTTTGCAGAGGCTCATTAATTTCGTCGCTAAAGAAGTTTAAGTTAGAAACTCGGAAAAGCTGCTTCTTCATCGGGGTTAATGTTAACTTTAAACAGCGCATTGTACCATTAGAGCGAATGCAGGAATGCGTTCCAGATCGATAGGAGTTCTATCTCATACCAGATCCGATTACAAATACACATGAATAATGCAGCCGGATTTATTTAAATATGGATGTCGATTCCAAGAGCTAAAATCAATTTTTCAGTTGTCCGCCAGTGAGGAAAAAAACAAAAAAAAGGCATTTTTTTCTTCAATGTTGTCTTGTTGCTTGACACGAAATAAATTTTAAAACTCTTCAGTACATGAATCAGTTATCAGGACAGCCGTTTGCAATATACTGATCAAGATTTGAAAACTGTTGAGTGGCGATGTCCACGCAGATTTTGGCCCCGTCAAATAAAGCATTAATGCTTCCGGCGATGCTCTCTTGAAACTGAAAATTGTCCGCAATGAAACATTTGCACTTGCTTGGAATGAAAAGCTCATCTTACCTCTTGAATGTGGTTTGTCAAATACGCCAAAGTACTATTTAGGCAAAGCTTAAAGTTTGATGCATTCGGTCGTTTACATTCATCTGGTACAGACTGAATAAGTCCTCCAAAAACGTTCGTGTAACTTTTGGCTTCTGCCAATTTACTAGCATTGTAGCACTTGGGAATTTGACTGAAATTGAAGTTCTTCGTTTGCTCTAGAAACTTTTGCCTGCATTGCTCCAAATTCGCTGGGTGCCCACTTCTAACCTGGGAAAACACGATTTCTGAATGTTATGAAAACATCAAACACGTTCGCTTTAAATTAGATTTGCCTTTAACACCATGTTGAGTAAAGCGGCAGTTTGAACTTAGGTGATGTTTTATTTATCTATTAAATAATGCTGATTTGTATTTACTTTTAAGTCTTCGGAACTGTAAAGTTTCATTAATTTTAATTTCCATTTGAGTCTATTTTGAATACCATCCTGCATTAATGCAGCTAGATGGAAGCGATGCTGTGGAATTTTTTATTAAGAGCAATCCGGAAATGCTGAGAATTTAATTAGATGTATGCTTTTGAAAATAACAAAAGTGCCATAAATTATGTCTATAAATCAGTTTAATTTTCATTCATAACATGTCTCTGGTTAAGTGCTTCTTAAAATTGTATGTTTTTATATAAGATTCTTAAATTCTTCACGAAAATACAAAGATCCACAAAAGCTCTAGAGAAACATTTCAATTAATAAGTTTAAAAGTGTACTTTCGGGTCTGTTTTATGTATGTTTTTAGTACCTCTTTCTTTTGGTATAAAGCATTCAAAGTAAGAGTCTTTTCGTCAACGGAATACATTGGAAAAATGGGATTGGAAAACAACAATTGGAAAAGAAATAATTTTTAAGTATACATAATGACAACTAAAAATGTTACCTCTTTAGATAAATAGTAAGCTAACAAATTTAATGTTCACACTTAATTCGCTGGAGAACCTTAAATTTCCGGGGAATATCAAAGAATTAAAGACACACAAACCGTGTGATATTTCCACTTTCATCAACCCAAACTGCACTATAACTCTCTACATTAACCATTTTATTACCTACCTGTATAGCTAAACTCAGGATTATTAAGGCGCAAACCGCTGTTTGACTAATTTTGCACAACATTTATATTATTCGGTATTACGTTGTGCCACTTCAAAGACTATCTGCTTCGTGAAAAGGATCCCTTCGGTTTTAAATAGCCAATTAGCCCGTTTAGTAACTTTTGTTATCGGCATAATGTTGGTAGAAAATAATACATTTGATGTTTCCTTAGAATGCCAATGAGTCAGGCTTATTTCTATTATAATTAATGACGTTGAAAAGAACTATGGTTGTTTAATTTTTCTGGGCATTTAAGGGCAATCAAAGGCGTCAGTTCAAAGCCCTTAAATCCACATTAATTATAATTCATTCCAATTGGATATAATTAATACAATAAGATATAATTCATTCCAACATTGGAATGGATATAATGTCTTGCAACAACGGCTGAGCACCATTTATATATGGCCTGCCAAAACTTCACAAAGCTGCTACCCATTGAGACCGATAGTTAGCGACATAAATGCCCCAACTTACCAATTGTCTAAATACCGGTCAGCTGTGTTGAGTAATATATTCTTCATCTGCGAATTTATAAAGAAACAGAAGATACCTGAGAACCATCGCCTAATATCGCTTGATGTGGTATCGTTATACACAAACATCCCGGTAGATTGCTCAATACAATGCATAAGGGATAGATGGTCTGAAATAAAGGAACATAAATCATTACCCGAAAATGAATTTATTGGGGCGGTAGAGTCCACTTACTTCCAGTACGAGGACAATTTCTATTCACAAATATATGGAGTAGCTATGGGGTCTCCCATAGCTGCAACAATTGCAAACCTTGTAATGGAAAGTCTGGAAGAAAAACTAATACCTGATTTAAATTTTAAGTGTGGATTTTTTAAAAGATACGTGTATGATTGCATAATGTGCCTGCCAAACCGAAAAAGTTCAATACACACTGGATAAGTTTAATGCGTTCCATGAGACCATTAAATTCACCATTGAGGAAGACAAAAACAGATCAATAAACTTTTTGGATATGACGGTTATATATGACGATAATGGGGAAATAAAAACAAACTGGTACACAAAGGATGTGTGGTCTGGTAGATACTTGAATTACCAATCATATGCGCCTATACAATATAAAAGAAGTGTTGTAACAGCTCTTACTGATAGAGCAATTAAATTGGCACATTATAGATACAGAACAAAAAATCTTGAAAAAATAAAAAAGATACTAGTAATGAACAACTATCCCAAAGCTTTCTTCGAACCAATTATAAAACAAAGAATTAATAAAATCTACAATTCAAATAAATGGAACAACATAAATAATATAAAAAAGAAAAAAGAAGGTGAAATCAAGTATGTATCATTACCGTACATACCAGAAATCAACACAAAAATAAAAAATGTTTTAAAACCACATAATATTACTATAGCGGAAAAAAACTAAAAACAACTTGGGAAAAGAATGTTTTACAAAATTTGAAAAACAGTGCAATATTTAAAGAAAAGAATATACGAACATAAGTATAGCTTAAGAAAGGTTAACGAAAATGCAACAGCATTAGCACAACATGCACAACAAAAGTTGCATGATTTTGATTTCGATAACACACAAATATTGATCAATGAGGACAACTATAATAAGAGAAGAATCCATGAAATGATACAAATTAAGAAACGTCAGAATGCAATAATTTTCAGATCAGATACAGACAATCTTAGCTCTGTGTATCATACACTAATTAGATGATCGCATGCATGAACTGATTGGACCAGGTAAATGAAATGTAAACATCTGATATTGAGGAATTGCCAAGCAATTCCTAGAATGCAAAGAAAAGACGAAAGATAAACAGTTTTTTTGTTTCGCTCGCTTGATATCGAGTAAAATATGGAAAATTCAGTGACCAGTCAAATGTGAAGGTAAAAGCAACTATATACGTAAGTTAAATTTAGATCTCTAAACAATAGATTCTAGTCTTTTCCCAGACATGTTTGTCCTGACTCATCACCTGAAGACCAATGTTCTTGATGTACTTTTTAATATGTGTGTGATTTGTATTTTAATATGTGCATTTTGGTGAAAGTTTTCTATTTAAATTGATGATAACTGTAAATATATATTTTAGACAAACTGATGATGGTGGATAAAGACACCGAAACGTATTTGTAACATTTTAAGTAATAAACAATAAAATTGACTGAAACAAGAGATTAGTTGATCAACTAATCTCTGCTGAAACCCAGGAAAATTTGTTGAAATTAGATATAATAAATCTAATCTCTTATCCAGCTTTGATTGCACTACCTTCTAAAGACTGTTAACAGTCCTTATGGAGATTAGGCATTGCTTTATGAAGCCACTTTCGTCACAATGTAGGTCCAATTTGCATGTTAATTGCATGGTGTGAACCTGCGAACTTTTAATTAAATTGTGGAAATTCTGTCTATACATGGCAATGTAAAACGGCGGTTTTAAAATATGTAAATACGCCAGCAGGAGGCTTTGTAAAGCTCCGCAAAGTTTATTATTACTGGCACTATTTCATTAAATAATTTTCTTCAACTTCCCAGCACAGTATAAATTTTAACTTAAAACAGCTTAACACTATAGGCAAATAAACACGATCAATTTTTCTTTGTTTTAGACCACTGTAACGCTATGCACTCTGGGAGTTGGAGCGACTTTTGGCGAATCCATACTTCAGGATCTGCCAAGAGACACGACGGTCGTTACTCAAACCAATTGCGAATTGCTCAGAGTGGAACAGCAGGATTTTAAGCTTATTTGGGAGGTAAGTTCACGGTAAAATGACAAATTATGGACAGTTAAAATGAGGAAGATCATTTGCCTTTGGTGTTGGCTCAATTTTGCAATAAGGTACCAAAGTTACATAGTTTTGCTTCGGTGGAAGCCTTATCAGTTAAGAGCGGAATGGTCCTAGAAGCAATATAATTTAATTAACCCAAGAAGGTTTGTAGTTGGTTTCAGAATCATCTGAGTTTTATTCATCGGTTGGTTGATTTTTTTGCAGATTCTTCTGCAGATCGATGAATGATTTTTGAATGATGAACGAGATGAATGATTTCTGTTCTTACGTTCTGTGCATGTTTCGTAAATTTTAGTTTTTGGTCCAATGTCATTCCTAGATATTTTGCCTCTTGTTTTGGTCTAATTCTGTTTCCTTCTGTTGTTATTGATGGAGAGTCGTCTTTAATTTGTGGTTTGGTAAAAGTAATTGGTTTTTCGTGGCGTTTGGTGTAAGTCTCCATTTGTAGAACCAAGCAATTGTATTGTCTGTTAGTGTTTGAAGTTTTTGTACTGCTTTTACTGTAGTTTTGTCGCGCACGATCAATGCAGTGTCGTGTCTAGACACTCAGTGTGGAGACTGTGATTGTATATGTCGTGGCATTATATATTGTTTCAATGTATTCCTGGGTTTTCAATCAATTTTATTGTTACTAATTATGGTATTATGTGATGAATTATAGTACAGTCAGGAAATAGAATATACAAAACGAAGATAGATGCTTGGGAACAAAAGCAGAATGGAACGAGGCAGCATTGGCAACACGGGTTGCCAACATGTCACCGCACAAGATCTACACCGGCTCGGTTCATTTACGTCCGAACGCGTATAACCGATGTCCGGCGTATAAGGCAGGGTCTACCTAAGCCTTACTGACGAGTCCAATAGGTAGACCCGGGACAAAACGCAGGGCTCATCACATTATCACCATAATTAGTGACAATGAAATTGACTGAAAGCCCAGGAATACATTGGAATGAATTATAGTACAGTCAGGAAATAGAATATACAAAACGATTATATATTGTTGCGGGAGTCCTTTGTTCAGGTGAGAAAGCAAAGGAGAGAGAGTGGTCTATGCGAACTTCTAGGTGTCTCTTTGTTAGTGGGTTCTGATTGCGTGAATTATTAGATTTATTGTGTTTATAGTCGCATTGGGAAGAGTTATGGTTTTATGGTAGTGCTATAAATGTTGACCTTGACCAGTTCTCCAAATCGTGGACAAATTTTCATCATCCCTTTTGCTACTGCTTTCCGTTCTTACAATTCACTGTGTTATATTGTAAAGGCCGATACATATTTCAGTCCTTTTATTATCCGATCAAATTCTTCCTTGGTTATTTATTATTCTTTTTCGTTCGTTTGTTACATTGTCTGTGGGTAACGGGACGTCAGGTCTATGAACGTCGGAACATATTTGAATGTGTGTCTTTCATCTATGAAATTTGCCTTCTGTTCCGAGAATTATTTTGTTATTTTAGTTCTTTAATATTGTCTTCTGCCATCCCCCGTGCCTGCCTGCCTCACACTTATTTTGTTTTATTTGAACATTATCCGTTTGGGATCTTCGCTGAACTTGATCCCATTTCACCAATCACCAACTTATCAGCATCAAATCCACCAAATTTTTCTAATGATCTTTGGCAGAATTGGTTTGCGTTTTTCATTTTTATTCTTGGGATTTTTGTGAATCCGATTCCACAATTCTTCAACGTTCTCTTTCTATATTGTAGACTTTATATCACTATTGTGTCTATTACTTTATCAATCTTAACTTACATTTCTTTGCTTTGTTGTTTTATATATCTATTCCTCCCCTTTAAATTTCGGGAATTTTCGTTTTACCATTGGGCGTAAATCTATTTTGCTCTCATCGTCAAACTTCAAGATTTTTTTCGAAATTTATGTTTCTGGAGAATGGAATCAATTTGATACTTTGCCACTTCTTTGTCCGCTGATTATTTTCAAATATTCATTCCTCTGCATTAAAATTAATTCCTCTGATTGTTCTATACGCCAAGTTCGTAATACGAAAAGATCTAAAGCTGAATAAAATTTAGAGAAGCGAAATTTTGGGCATCAATTAAGTTCTAAATTCCTGTGAGATTTAAAACAATACAGCTATTAAAACTCATCGTTTTTATATTCAAATTTTGTCCGTTTGACTTGATGTTTACTCGCTTCCTACATTCTACTCCATCCAAATATAACCTTCTTGAATTGTCAGGGAAATTGCTTCAATTTCTTAGGCATTGTCTGTATGTATAGTAATTGTTTTTTCGCATAATGAACAGACATTTGTTTTTACAAATACATCATTAGGCTTAAAAGTGTCTCGCAACGAACAGAAATAAGCTTTTTAGTAAACCTGTGTAAAACTTGTGTAATAACCCCACCAACTTTTCTGATGCCCGCAAACCCAGACTCAACACCAGACGTTCTACTGCACACAAGAAACTTGACAAACACCATCAACAACATAAACTTAACCAACGAACTTGGATCCGACCACCTGGCTATTACGTTTAACATAGACTTACAACATACGCAACCTACCTCCTATACACCTCCTATAGAGAAAAACTTAAACCTAACAAAGACTGACATAGACAAAGTGAAACAACATATACATGACTACATTCAATCACAAGCACAGCACATTTCAATAGAAACCATACAACAACAACTTTCACTAGCCATAGGAAAATTTAGCCCGGAAATAAAAAATGCTTTCTACCGACATACACTACCCAAATACATACTGAGACTAATAAAACATAAGAGAGAACTGTACAGACTATATACAAGCACTCAAATAACGACCTAAAAAAGACAATGAACCAACTTAACAGAAACATTAAAACTCTGATTGGACAATACCGACAAGACAAATGGCTAGAAACATGTAAAGAAATACAGAAGGACAAAATTAAGAAACTGGCGCAATACAGGAAGACTGACACTACTGACACAATTGACGAAAACGGAATAGAACGCTACACAGACAAAGAGAAAGCGGACGCATTCGCCAGACACTATCAAAGGGCCTTCAGCATATCGAGAAACCCTAACTTCGACAATGACAACTGGAGCTTGATCAACGACTGGTACTTGAACTATTTTAACAACTCACCAAACTATGCCTGCACACTGATCACAGACATAGAGTACGATGAAGCCCTAGCGCACATCAAGAACACTGCACCGGGGAAAGATAAAATTAAGGCAAAACTCTTGAAAAGCCTAACTCAAGAAACACACAAACTGATCCTAACTGAATTGAACAACTGCATCACAAATGGCAGAATCCCAGAAACATGGAAAAACGGCTTAATAATCCCTATACCCAAAAATGGACTGGACAATACACAACCGAGCAACTACAGACCAATTACACTGCTTCCAGTACTGGGCAAGATTTTTGAATGCATAATGAAGCAGCGGCTTGAAAAAGTGATTGGAAAGTATATACCTACCTACCAATTTGGTTTCAAACAGCATAACTCGACTGTTCATCCGCTCTTTATCTTGGCCAACAATATACAAACTACCCACCTAACTGACAGAAAGACATCTTGCCTGTTTATGGACATTAACAAGGACATTTTTGACAGTGTCTGGCATAGAGGCTTACTATACAAACTATACAAACTACACACACCAACATATCTACTACGCACCATAAAGAACTTACTAGAAAACAGACAACTACACGTACGAATTGACAAAACACTGTCATTTTCTTTTTCCCCTGAACAAGGGCTCCCTCAAGGATCCCCGCTCTCACCGTTTCTCTACAATATATACTGCCATGACATATACAATTACAACTTACCAGACAAAAATCAAATCGACAGATCGGCATACATATTACAATACGCAGACGACACGGACACTTATTGTACATGACAAAACTACTGAGAGAGCAGCTCAAAGACTCCAAACACTAACAAACAACACAATGGCATGGTTTTATAAATGGAGACTAACACCAAACGCGTCAAAAAACCAAATTCTGCACACAAACCACAGACTCAACGCTGACTCCCCTACAATAACTGCAGACGGCCAAACGACACAACCAAAAAACGACGTAAAATACCTTGGAATCACAATTGACCACAAACTTAAATTCACTAAACACATACGAAACATCAGGGCAGAAACAATAAAGAGAACAAAACACTTCCGATCACTAACCTACAAAGACAGAGGAATTAGCACAAACACCGCCACCAAAATATATAAAGCTATTTGTAGACCCTTGCTAGACTTTGGACATATACTCATGACCAACGGAACAGAAAGGACAAAACGTTATACACAAACAACAGAACAAATTGCACTAAGACTAATAACACGAATAAGACACCCCCAAAACCCACTACACAACCCCCCCACCCAACTACTATACGAACGCACAAACATGACAAAGATCTCGGAAAGACTCATACAGCTACAGACAAAATGGGCAAACAACCCCTACAACTGGACCATACTGAATCCCCTTTGTCTTACAAGACCAACCAGACAATCCCGCTTCCGTTTCCCTACATTAACGCTACTCGAACACTTACAAACGCTACGGACTAGTGGACAATAAAATAATTTCTTCTTTCCACTGAAATCTTATTTATTTGACAGTATTGTTAACCTAGAATAAGGGAATTTTCGTGTTTGCTTTTCATTTGGATTGGGACTGCATGTATTAAGCGAGGGCAGAGGGACCGATGGGTCGATGGCCTTTTTTGGAAGTAAAGATGTTTACTACTACTAGAATTGGAAAGTTTATTTAATAATATTGTTAACCTAGAATAAGAGAATTTTCATATTTGTTTTTTATTTAGATTAAGACTACATGTATTAAACAAGGGCAGAAAGACCGATAGGTCGATAGCCTTTTTTTAAAAATAAAGACGTTTACTACTACTACTTGTGTAATAAGCACAGATTTGTATACCGTCAAAAACGCGTTGTAGAAGAGCCAGTATCGAAATTCATACTTTAGAAGATATTTAGTGTCAGCAGTCATTCAGCACGAAACAACTTCTTGATATTTCTGAATAAAAACTAAATTTCGTTCAAAACGGCCTAATAATAACGCGAAGAATTTGTGGTTCCATGTATAAGCGGACAGTTTGCACTATTGCTTCTTCGTATGTTTGAACACGTTCAGGTAGAATGCAGAACAAATTAGTACGAAACACCGTTATAAATTATGATGAGCATTCAAGAAAGCCAAAATGATCATTCGGTGAGGAGAAGAAGACTAAATTCTCATTAAAATTGGGCCTTCTAGTGATATTTTTCAATTATGCTTCCCAACTTCCTACCTGCTAACCAACACAAAGGAGCAGTGGAACTTCTTTCCGAAGCAAAATTTCTTGAAAACGAATGTTCCGGCATTTCTGGACAGGTATGCTCTTAATGGGATTCGATTTCTTGGAACACTGCGAATTCCCAAGGATTTCGGAACGGAATTATCGCCCGACAATATTATATAGACACTCATATCACGATTCCTTTCGAATTCCTCAACAACCGTTTTCAAATCTAGCTTTTGCGTATTTCCCCAGCATAAATAACCTCAAGACTCGTTTTTGCAAACGTCCACTGTTGTGGGATCAGATCCCTTATTATTTTCCATAACATCAGCAGTCGATTTTCCAGCAGCAGACCCTGTTGATTTTCCGGCTACTGCCTCAAATTATTTTACTCCTTTATGCATTTTTTATCATGAGTTAACTGGTGGTCAATGAAAAACTTTATTGACCCAACTGAACATGCATTTCGAGCCGGGAAATTGCGGTATAAAATGAAGGTGGCCCATAAAACATAACGACTGAAACGATGCGAAACCGTCCCCAAAATTATATTTCATTTTTCAGGGGCGCATAAATTAAGCATTTTAAAGTACCAGAAGCAGAACGGAAATGAAATAGAGAGGTTTAATTTCCTCGTTAAAATATATCCCTGGAGAACTGATGCAAAGTGACGCAGATTACCTCGGTTTAGTAATTGATATTTTGCTGAGAGGTTTCCAGTATTGTTTTTTCATACACTCGCTAAGCGACTTAATTTGGGTTAAATTGAATATTTATTTATTGCCCCATTCTGGCTTGTTTTAAGCACCGATTGGGGCGGGGGCGGATGGATTTGGTCATCTAGTTGAAACTGCCGGCGGTTAACTTCACGGCTGAGAGTATCAATCTTAAATGTCGAAGCAACAGGGGTTTGTTTGTGAATTTAGTAATGTGAATGTTCAATAAATTTTATCTATCTATCTATCTGGCTTGTTCCAGCCCTTCTATTACTAAGTCGCTGAAAAATACTATTCTCTTCACGATCCATTTTAGTCGTTTTCGGCGTTTACTTAATGGGACAAATTACCGTCCATAATACGCCCTTAATATGCATACGCCAATTTGCCGCTATGGGTCGGATATGCAAATACAGCATAATTTTTTTAATTACTGCCGTCGTTTCTGGCAAAGGGCTTTTGTGTGGCAATATTCCGCACCCATGCAATGCTTTCTAATGAATGCTACTAACATAACTCAAACCACTAGCAATCGAATCGAGTTTCGAGTAAAAAGCTATTTGTTAGTGCAACTAACCGAAATGTTTTTAATTGAGCATTATCAGCTTCGGTCTAATTTGTATATCATCCAATAAATGTAGTTTTTATTGTGCTATAATTGTCCTACTTATGACTCATCAAAGTTCCAACACGATAACAAAGTTGGCAACAAACAAAGTTGCTCAAAGGTCTGTATTGGTTGCAAAAGAACACAAAGTTTGCACCATTACACCCAGCTGGACAATGTGAAAAGCCGAGCGCGTAGTAAAACTAAAGTACACGCTTTAAACCGAACTTTACTTAACGTATAATCCCGGCTGGAATTAATAAATTTAAGTCTGGAAAGTTTCTACCTACAAGTCGGCGGTAATGAAACTGGACCTGGAATAAAGGCGTCGAGTTTATATTCGTTGGGGATTCTTGGCACATTGAAACTGCATTTGCACGGCAAATTGTTACGGAAAAACTTTCGACATGATTCCAGGGTTCTTTCGCGATTTCGAACTGCTCTAATTAGCGGAGTTTCACAATAAATTCCGAGGCTCGTCTGTAAACAGACGCAAATTTTAGGAGCATATCCAGGGTGTTTAAACAGTCCGAAAGCAGATGATTGTCTGGAAAGACCAATCACGCATAAGATTGAAACCCTTGAAACCTTTACCTATAAGGTTGGGAGATGTCCAAAAGGCGAAAAAACACAAAAACTGCAGCAAAGAGATGAGTAATTCAAAAATGAATCCAGGCATATTTTAACAATTGTCAAGAGAACCATTGTTGCAAATTTCGTTTATTCGCGCTAAATTAATGTTTTTACAAATGTTTCCAGTCTTTAGTGAACGTGAATTTTAATTGGAATCGAATTGCAAAATCGAGTGCATTGGTTCTCATTGCAATAGTCGCAAAAAATTCATTTCATCCTAGAGGGAGAAATTTCAATTAACAGTTCACTAATTTTTTGCATGGAATGTGAATATTCAGTCGAAACTCCTATGTAGTTCCTTTAGGTCCACTTGGAATAGTTGCAGTGAACTTGTAATTTCTTAAAGAATATCAGATTGTTGTTTATTTGTCGCTTTTCCCTTTAAGCTCTATTTAATTCAATTTATCCTAATTTAATTGATTTTCCAAGCTTTTCGCACTGCTTGCCTCCAGCTGAAGATAAAGCACGCAAACCATTGTTTGGCTCTCGTTATTTTTTCCTCAGCTTCCGCTTTAGATAAACGTTTATTAACTGAGTCGACTTAATCCAGAAAATGCGCGATTTGCAAGTGCTAGTCAAACGCACTGGGATTCCACATGAAATTTCGCAAGAAAGTCTGCAAAATATCCGATATTTTGTTGTTCACATTATGAAAAGCTTCTAAAACTATGACAGTTTTTTTTAGTCCCGAGAGTTTGTTTTCCAGTCATGTTACTTACTTACTCCGAATTCGTATGGGAAAACAAAAAAACAAACTGAATTTGTGTTTAGAAGGATTTGTGTTTAGAAGGAAATGGCAGAATCCCAAAATCATGGAAAAACGGCTTAATAATCCCTATACCCAAAAATGGACTGGACAATACACAACCGAGCAATTACAGACCAAGTACACTGCTACCAGTACTTAGCAAGGTTTTTGAGTACATAATAGGGCAGCGACTGGGAAAACTGGTCGGAAAGTACATACCATCGTATCAGTTCGGATTCAAACATCAGCACTCGACTATTCACCCACTCTTCACTCTGACTAACAATATTCAAACTACCCACCTAACTGACAGAAAGACAGCTTGCCTGTTTATGGACATTAACAAAGCTTTTGATAGTGTCTGGCATAGAGGCTTACTATACAAACTATACAAACTACACACACCAACATATCTACTACACAACATAAAGAACTTACTAGAAAACAGACAACTACAAGTACGAATTGACAAAACACTGTCATTTTCTTTTTCCCCTGAACAAGGGCTCCCTCAAGGATCCCCGCTCTCACCGTTTCTCTACAATATATACTGCCATGACATATACAATTACAACTTACCAGACAAAAATCAAATCGACAGATCGGCATACATATTACAATACGCAGACGACACGGCACTTATTGTACATGACAAAACTACTGAGAGAGCAGCTCAAAGACTCCAAACACTAACAAACAACACAATGACATGGTTTTATAAATGGAGACTAACACCAAACGCGTCAAAAAACCAACTTCTGCTCACAAACCACAGACTCAACGCTGACTCCCCTACAATAACTGCAGACGGCCAAACGAGACAACCAAAAAACGACGTAAAATACCTGGGAATCACAATCGACCACAAACTTAAATTCACTAAACACATACGAAACATCAGGGCAGAAACAATAAAGAGAACAAAACACTTCCGATCACTAACCTACAAAGACAGAGGAATCAGCACAAATACCGCCACCAAAATATATAAAGCTATTTGTAGACCCTTGCTAGACTATGGACATATACTCATGACCAACGGAACAGAAAGGACAAAACGTTATATACAAACAACAGAACAAATTGCACTAAGACTAATAACACGAATAAGACACCCCCAAAACCCACTACACAACCCCCTCACCCAACTACTATACGAACGCACAAACATGACAAAGATCTCGGAAAGACTCATACAGCTACAGACAAAATGGACAAACAAGACAAACAACCCCTACAACTGGACCATACTGAATCCCCTTTGCCTTACAAGACCAACCAGACAATCCCGCTTCCGTTTCCCTACATTAACGCTACTCGAACACTTACAAACGCAACTGACTAGTGGACAATAAAATAATTTCTTCTTGCCACTGAAATTTTATTTAATAATATTGTTAACCTAGAATAAGAGAATTTTCATATTTGTTTTTTATTTAGATTAAGACTACATGTATTAGACAAGGGCAGAAAGACCGATAGGTCGATAGCCTTTTTTAGAAATAAAGATGTTTACTACTACTACTACTGCAATCAGATTAGGGCATTGTTTCAAAGGGTATCAAAACTGATGAGTTTTTCGAGCTTTCAGGCAGTCGAAAAACATTATTTCTTCCTGATGTTTCCAAAGTACCCACCAGTGGCTTGCATCTTCAGAGGTGATTTAAAAGACATTTCCGATTTATCTGAGTCTTAATACGTTTTAACGTGAAAAAATACGTTTATTCTTATTTTATTCAACCATTGTTTTTTGCAGTAGATCATGAGCCTCTAGGAAATAAATATATTGTCAACTTTCACTTCAAACTTTATACTAGACCGACCAGAACGCTCCGCGAGTGTGATTAACATGGTTTGGCAACTCAACTACTTAACCCGAAATTCATGCACTGCTTTAAGCACATGAGAGCCCTAATTTTGATGTAATTGCTTTAAACTTCTTAAGCGTTAATATTCATTACGAGTTGATTTTCCCTTTACAGCCAAAAGTGTCATAAAATTGTTTAATTTGATTGTTTTAAATGTGTCTTTTATTCTTTGTCTGCTTGATTTTCATTTGCAGAGAGCATGAAAATTGCAATTTTCAAAAGCAAAATGTACATTTGAGTATCGGTATTTTTTGCTAAAAATAGAGTTAAGCTGCCCAAACCAAGCTATTAAACAGGAAAATTTGTTAAATAGCATAGAAGGTACTTATTTGGAATATTAAGCAATTCAGCTATTTCTCAGTATATTACTCGAGGGAGTTTCGCTGCCAGAACGTTTAGCTAAGCGTCTAAAATATAGCCAGAAGCACTGTTTGATAGTATATATTTATGTTATGCAAACATGTTGAGTTTTCTCAGGTTCCCAAACAAATCTGCTTTAATCGGAATAAACTGTGTGTGCGGAACAAAAAATCCCCACACTGAGAAGAACAATTTAAATGAGTTTTAGTCTGCGCTTTCCCCAAAAATGCCAGTTATTTTAATAATTATATACCTCCAATTTCTGCGTGGATAATTTTGTGTCGTCAACAAATCGTAAAGGACCACTAAAATTAAACGGAAAGGTCGTAGTCGGACTCTCGGTTTAATTATACCTACGTAAACTCTATTACTGAGAGCTAAATGGATCCGCAATTAAATGTCGATGTTTAATTACGTTGTAATTTTATTGGAACAACTGTATCGGTTTTCTGGTTAAATCAATAAAAATAAAACTTTTCCAACTACGTTTAGTGATCTACTCAATCAGCACCCACATGTAGTAATTGAATTGTTCAAAAAAGGTGATGGAAAGTGTACTAAACTCGGTTTTCTGTTGTTGTTTTCAGAAAAATCGGGAACTGATGAACGATTTGGTGTCCAACTGCAAACTGAAAAATGGTAAGTTGGAATATTAGCGTAGTAAAATAAAAATAAAAAGTTTGAATGGTTCCAGCTGGGGTGTAACTTTGTTTAAAATCTGGGCGCCAGTAAATTAGATCTGTCTGGTCACGAGTAGCGTTAAAACCCTGAAACCATATACCAGATGTCGAGAAAGAGATAACAATTAACGTTTATTGCATTGTAAAGAGGAAGGTACGCCATTAACTTTTTCACACCTTTCTTCTTCTTTCATCTTCCTTTTCACAACTTCACATTTCACCTTGAAATTTATTGCCCCCAAACAGACAGTCTAAAAGTGTTAAATAAAAGAATCTCGCTGGCCAATTGTGACCACCTCCTCGAGAACTAACACGGTCAGGTATAATTTACGCACATTCTTTGCTTCGCAGCTTGTGTGACCTTGCCCTAAATAAGAAGAAAGCAAAATTAATTATTGTAGCTATCTGCTGCCTATTATTTCTCAACATTGAAAGAGACATTCGCGATCCGCGTCGAAATTACCAAGCAACAATTGCACCCAGTCCATTCTTTCAGTGAAATGTTTTCTGTTTAGTGGATTTCACACTCCCATTCGAATGAACCAAATGCCTATGTGGTCTTTCAAAGCTTTAAATTGAAGTCTTATCTTTTTATCTTTTATTGTTGTTACGAATAGATCGTTCGTTTGAGCCTGAACAAAAGGTGTGGTGTGTGTTCTATTGTTCATATTCTCAGATCAAAGACGCCAAACACTAACAAACAACACAATGACATGGTTTTATAAATGGAGACAAACACCAAACGCGTCAAAAAACCAACTTCTGCTCACAAACCACAGACTCAACGCTGACTCCCCTACAGTAACTGCAGACGGACAAACGACACAACCAAAAAACGACGTAAAATACCTTAGAATCACAATTGACCACAAACTTAAATTCACTAAACACATACGAAACATCAGGGCAGAAACAATAAAGAGAACAAAGGACATCGCGGAAAGACTCATACATCTACAGACAAAATGGACAAACAACCCCTACAACTGGACCATACTGAATCCCCTTTGTCTTACAATACTTAGCTTGAAGTTCTTAGCAGGCGCTGGCCGCAATAGTCTGGAGAGATTGGATACATCAGGAATTTTTTGGGTTTTAAAATATCGCTTTTTGGTTGGCAATATCTCGTTCTCCCATATTTCCCAAACAAAAAATGGGTACTGTTGTCATCGTTTTCGAAATATTTCACCTTGTATTATTATTTGCCAATTTATAAACAAAAATAAAGTAATTTACGTGCAGAATCGGCATCAGCTCATTAGAGGCGCAAATTGGCAGCACTTTTGAAAGACTTCACAATTGAATGGAGCTTTTTCCTTAAACCCATATAGAAATGGGTGTCAACTCTAAAGAAAAACTCGCAAAATTTGGCTTAAAACTGAGGAACTTGGGTATTTTGAATCACTGTCTGAAGATTAAAAACCCATCGATTTTCGAAAGTTTTCATTTCACCTAACTGTGAATTTTATTTGTCCATGCAAACGGCATCAAAGGACAGTCTTGCGTTTTCTCTATTCTCTATCATAGAGGAACATCTGCAGCGTAACAAAAACTTCCAGGCGTTCACCAAGTGAAACTAAGCCAAATAAGTCTCCTATTTAATAGAAAATGTTTCCATCTAATTAGAAAAGATTATTAGCTTACATTATCTAATTTTGCTGCATCTTTGCCAACTGGAATTTGTGATGAGATAATAATAAAGAAAAGAGCTTTTAAAGAAAAATGAGGATGTTGATGTTAACTCCCAGTAACGTATTGAGCATTAACTTTGAGCTGGTGGAGAATAAATTTCCGGAAACGAGCATATTTTATGATTACTGAAATATGAGGCACTTGCAGGTGTGTCCCCATTCATGCACTCTTTACCGACTAGTCGAAAAGCCTATTAGAACAGCAAATGAATGCTTCAGTTTAAATCTAACAGTAAGCTTGTTCCCGTAGCAAATTCTTTTCGGGAAAGTTTTATAAGTATTATAACTCTCAAACTTAGTTACAACCGTCTTAAAATTTCGGTTCGCAAATTTGAAAGCACATGCGGGCTTAATTAAGATCCTGCTTCCAATTTGCCACAGAAATAAAGCAAAACAGATGAGAACAACCTTCTTGATATTGGCGCCAGTTGAAATTTGCAAAATAATTGTTTTATCTTAAATGCTGAAGCTTTTTACGCTTTGCCGCCAGGCAAATGTTGCTTCCGGTTTCAGTGGGATTTAATAAAGAGTTGGAACTTTCAAAGAACTTCCTGGTGGTAATACTTTCAATGCGACATGGAAAATCGTTGAAATTAATTCTGCCCTTACAGTCTCGAACCGTCATTAATGCTTTAAGCTCTCATGAACTCGTGCAGTGTTTAGATTATCATATCGACTATGATACTCGCGTTGTTATTGCCAGTTCAAGGTGTAGTTCTGCTATTAGTGTGTCAATACTATCAGCCATTTCCACGAAAGTACACAGTTTTAGTGGCACCTAATTGGCATTATCTTAACTAGACTGGGTAAGTAGTCGAAACAGTTTTATATGAGGCAATTGCGATACTTTCCCCAGAAATAGTCGAGCAAGCACCCTGAAAATAACGTCTTCATTATTTATCGAAAGGAAAATCGATATTTGCAAGAGCAATCCTATTAATCCCCGCAAATTAAAAGGGAGCAAGGCGAAAATGAGAATCTGCGTAATGACGATTTTACGTGCTCGTATTCCATTTATCGTATCACATGTTCCATGCTGCAATCATTTTCTCGTGGTTCGTAACGAATTTCGGAAAACAAGGGATGAAATGGACAAAACAAAAAAATTCGGGGTCATAATGATCAATGATCAGGCAGCAGTGGAAGTTTTTTTGGATTGATGTGAATGTCGCTGAAATCTGATCAATTCATCATTAGTGGGTTTAGTTAGGATCAGACTTGAGTTTCCATCCACTATGAAATGAAAAACTAACAACATTGTTCTTTAGGAAACTTTGCCACATCCGGTCGACTTTTTGTATTAAATGCGCAACTAGAAAGTGAATATGAAACCAGACAAATTCTACTAGAATAGAGCTTTGAGGAATAAAATTCGTAAAGTCGCCCTATTTGCTCAAATGCGTGGATGTTTCCACGTTAGATGCTATTTTTAGATATTCCACACGGGCGCCCCATTCCCGATATAGACAATACGCTTTTCGGGAGTTAAATCATATGGAAATACCATTTGGAATACAAACAGAAAAATACATATTTGATAAGTATTCAACCAACAGACGTCGCTTTGATCTGCATACCAGATAAATTCTAGACAATGTCTCAGTTTTCAAACGAGGTGTAGTCTGTCCCAAGCTATTTGGCAGTGACGTCATTATATGAGACGGCATGAAATTTACTCATATGCGCGATTGGTTCGGAAGATTTTCTTTCGTATTGTGTGGTTGTCAGCTTGAGCGTATTTTCTTCTGGTGGTTCTAAAAGAGTTATTTTTGTTGAATCAGATATTATTGATAGAGCATGGTTTTATAGAAGCCTTAAAAACTCTCTTTGGTTTTCATTGCTGACAAATTTAACAGTCGTCATTAGTATTGCTTGATGTAAGTGTGGACACTTTATTTTTTTTCTATCAAATACCAATTTTCTATTTACGAGAGCAGTCGAGCAACAGTAATATTTGATCTGAGTTCCTCTTTGGTTCGTACTGGAAGTGCGTTAATTCAGAAGAAGCGGCGACCATTTAAGAATTTTTCAATAACAGTGTTTTTTACATGCCTTTTTAACTCAGTACCCAATAGACTGCATCCATTTTGTGCAGAATCGAAGCGAATTACTTACTTCTGAGTTGAAGACTAACATTTTTTCGTTAATCAAGCTCGGAAGCTTTGAAGTATAGTCGCTCCCAAACTATTTGACAGTGACGTCATTATTTGAGACGCCATATTAAAACGTATTCACGTCCGAAAGATTTTCTTTCATATGGCATGGTTGCCAGCTAGACCGTTTCTTCCCGGTGATTGCAGAAGGTTTATTTTTGTTATCAGATGTTATTGTTATTGCACGGTTTTATAGAGGTCAGTGCAGACATTTAATTTGTTTCGATAAAATACCAATTCTCTTTTCTCGAGCTCGATTTGAAGCTGCAAAAGTGAGGTCAAATATTGCCCAAAGTAGTGCCTAGGCATTTCGCACATTGCCGGATTTCGTACATTGGCGATAACATATTTATAACATGAAATGAGGTAAGGAATTAGAGATACCTGTAAGGTTTCGGATGTTGTAAGATGGACCAGAGCAAGGAGAAGAGCGTGGAGAGACCATGTAGAGAGAATGGCCGACGACCGAAGGGCAAAAATCGCCAAAGACCAAAAACCTAACAGCTCAAGACTCCCAGGAAGACCACCGAAGCGATGGTACGAAAGCTGGACATCAGCATCCCAGGACTAGGAAGTTGAAGAAAAACACAGGTCTCTGACTCCTAACGTACGAGGAAGAAGAGAAGAAGAAATGAGGGTTTGAAAATAAAATAAAACGTAGGACTCGCTCTGTGGCTTCGAAATTCCACAATCGCACGGGCGGCATCATAATTACATAACACGTAATATGATACCTGCCCATAATGCCATAAATGATATGGTGACTACCAGGCCTTCACGAACTTGCCATCCGAAGTTTTGGCTTGGTTGGCAGGCTTGGTGCTGCCACCTGTGAGTTTGTGGGTGAAGCCAACAACTCAAAAGCGCAACTCAACTCAACTCAGTGCTACCCATGTCTAGCTTGGACATTTTTAGTACCCAAAAGTAACACACACACACAATAGAAAATGTATCAAATTCAACTAAAAACTTGGAAAAATTCATAGAAACTGGCAACATTCGCCAATAAGACATCAAAATTTTCCGTCTCGCTCGGTGGAGAAGTAATAGAAAAAGAACGAAAATTAGTGCGTCACTGCCAAAAAGCTTGGGACAGACTATAAGCATATATCCGGGGCCGTTGCTGGAAACTGATGAGTTTTTGAGCTTTTTTCTCTTGAAAGCAACAAGTCTTTGAGAATACCAGCCACTCTTGCTCGGGAAACGTTACGAAGATTTTTTGCACTGCGATTGAAAAGGCCGGAAAACTCACCAGTTTCAATGTTTTATTTGTTGCAGGTTTTGGTTCCGGAATGTCAGGCAAAGGAATGAACCATTCAGGTTCATCAACGCCTAGAAGATCATTGTCTCCCGACCAACCAAATCCGGCAGAACCCATCACAGATCAACCCAGCCAGGCGATTGGTCGGATTGGATGGGCTCTTAGGATCTTACTTCTATGTAATTACATTTTCTCATCATTTTCCTGAAACCGACTAGTTGTTATTTATTTTTGCAAAAGCTGCTGGCTTTTCTATGGGCTAATATAGTAAACGGCTGAAAAGGGCGCACAATAAAAGCCCGTCTTATTGGTAAAACGGCCAGACTCGACCCTTTTCCCTTCTAGGTGTTGAACCGAAAAGAATCATCTATATATTTCATCTCTTGACTGAAACTCGATTCTCTGATAGCTTATTGCAGCTTCGGATTTCGCTGGAGAGTAGAAAAATCTGTTCCACTTAACAATATTTCTGCACGAGTTCGACTCCACTTGAGTAATTTATATTAGGTCCAGCTTTGGGCTGTTTTAAATGCGGCGAATTCATATATAATTTGCCCAACTTCGGCGAGAAAATATCAAAAACCAATAAAACTAATCTCAAAATTGAATAGAAAGTTGAATACCTAATTGAAATTTACTCTGAAAATGTGTCTCTTTTAGCATGTTTCCACGTTACACATTTACATCAGCGTTGCCACCCTTTCAGAGTGGCTTTAATGCGTTTTCGCTTTTAAAACAGAATTTCAAACAGGCTTTTAAAGCAGGAGTAAATGCCTATGTTTCAGATAAATTAACAAAGCCGTTTGCTCGATATTTATGTTTTACTTTGTAATTTGTTAATGCTCTAGTTAAGGAGGGCTTGAAGGCGTGAGATAATGGAAGTGTTCAGCTAATTAATTAAATGCTCACTGAATCAACTTAAGCAAAAATGTACAATTAAACCCTGCAGTGAAGCTGAACTTATTAGGCACGGAATTTTTTAAATCTCGCAGTGCTTGCGAAAAATAAAACTAATTTCTACCTAATTAATTTCAAGCTCAAAACACCTGCTTGAAGGACAGAAAAGTTTCCGGAAGATTGGTGCGAAGATGTGCTCCTGGCACGGAATTGGTAGAATGGCTTATGAATTTATCACCTGGAATTCACTCCAGGCCTCACGCAGCTGGTATGTGGCAGGCTTTGCTTGAAGAAGGTGTTATTTCTCATGGTAAGTTTGAGAAATTTTCATATATATTATAAATAGAATCGGCCCAAGTATATTCCCTTGCAAAACCCCTACTGTATTTTTCACTATTCCCGATTTGTAGGTAATACCGCTTTTTTCATAACCACTCTTTGAGTTATGTTACTCAAATATGAAACAAGGCACTCATGAGCAAATATTCCCAATTTTTTCAATAAAATGTTTCTATCAAGACCTTGGACAGATCTAAAAAGAATCCCAATGCCAAATTTTCACCTTCCAGGTCTGCTAGCATTTCCGGAGTAAGGTAGCATAGGTACTGCCGTTTGAGATGACTTTCCCTCAATTTAACGATGTTGATTTTCCGATAGAATGTCACACTCCCTCAGAAAAGTTATTATGATTTAGCAGCTCTAATTCACAAGAATCATTTTCTGGTCGTTGAAAGTAAAAGTTCATTTCATCTTCTTTGTATAAATTGAGTAAGACTTCAACATTGACCAAGAAACGACTGGTTTTCGTGAAAAAGGAGTTTCAAATTTTTGAGCCTTGAAAAGAAAATTTCCGGATCTATCTGCCTGCAAGAATTCTGTGCTCCTCAAGAGACAATCACTTGTTCTGTGTCATTTTTCTTTGAAAAACTTAAAAGGACGAAAAATTAAGCTCGATTGGCGATAAAGAATGTAGAGAGTAACTTTTTTAATTTTGAAGTTTTCCAAATATATCCGCCTCCGGAATAAAAATGCAAAGCATGAAATCTGCATCTTTCCTCTATTTTTGGGAATTTAAAACCGTCAAAAAACTGAGCACCTTTTAGAAAAGGGAGCTAGAAGCTGAGTGTTTTGGGTTATAAATTTCAATTCTTCCCGGACAAATCCACCGTTTGCTCGGCTTTCTACGGGAACCTCTGGCTGCTTAAAATGCATTTCAAAGATAAAAAATTCCGGCTGTTTTTCTAATAAATCCCAATGCAGCTTAAGCATATCAAACTTACAAAAAATTTCCCGATTAAAGTATTTGTGTCCTAATGAGATTATGCAAACCCATACAGACGTTTTCCATAATGTTTTATAACAATTTGCGTCTAGTCCAAAGGAGATTAGCATTGAAATATATATTTTTTTAATATACGTTTATATAACACGCCAATACTGCAATTTCCCATAAATTCATTGATGAATTCGAAAAATTCAGCCTCTGGCATGTCGTGAAGTGCAAAAGAAAGTTTAAACATTTGAGTCGCAAACACGCATATAAATTATATGAAGATTTAAGACATTTTAAAATTCTTTTTAAAGGCAAATTATAAATTTTTTAGTTAATTCGAATATAGCTTGCAAAGCACTGTTTTCAAACTGCAAAGAATTGGACGTTTTTTGCTGTATTTTCGTAAACAATATGTACAAAATACAATTTTGCATTCAAATGTGGCTCCAAGAAAATCAAATTCGCAATTTCAAAGGAAAATAAGTTAAAAACTCCTGGACTAATGGACTGAAGTAGATTTAATTCAAATAATTCAATTTTGACTCAGTTTCAGTTATTTAAATTAACGATTTAAAAGCATAAAATTGCAATTGCAATTTACAAAACCAAAGCTATTAAATGAATTTTAGAACTCACATGTGCTTAAATGCATTTAGTTCGATTGAGTCAACGAAACTAAGACTAAACATTAAAAAATTAGAAAACTAAAACCGTTGTGAAAAAATAAAAGTTACTTTTTAATTGTTAAATATATAAAATAAAGTTTACAACTTAAACCTATATACACTGACACTGCTCAGACTGAAGAAAGGAAATCTGCCTCCCAGTTTCATTTGCAAATTTTAGTCCTTTTGTTTTTGTGTTCCTCTAGATGTTTTTAATAATCTTGAAAGTGTTTCAGAAAATCAAAAAATGTTGGTAATTTTCTTGCCTCAGCCCTTTGCAATAATAAAGTTTCTAGGAAGTTTACTATCTGAAAAATGGGCAGATCCTACTAGACCAATAATCTGAGGTAGACAATCGTAATAAATAAACGAAAATTCTACGGCAGGAATTCTTGTACATTTAACGAAATCCCAACATGCCTTTACTCTACTGTTATCCCATAACAAAAAAGATCAATATGCATTTAGGAGAAGAAAATTTAACATTCATTTTAATTGCAATTTGTTGGTCTTCTCTTGCTGCTTCTTTCCTTTCACTTTTTTAAAATGTTTTCACCCGCAAGAAAATATCAACAGAACAAACTTCTACTTTTTTTTCAATTTCCTAATTTAATTAGTTGCTGCCTCTGTCTATAACATTTTTGTCTTTAATTCGCAATAGAAACAGTGCTTTAAGGCACACTTTCCAGAAATATAAAAGCGCAATTCAAGCTCTTTCTAGGAAGTTTCAGTAGATTAACTGGGATTTAACAGACTTAACATTTAAATGTGTTTTTATGAATAAATCTTAAATAAGAGTTCAAAGAATTCGTCGCCAAGTCTTAAAATGACTTCACTTCTGACTAAATAATCTAAAACAATTTGCTATGCAAAATATGAGTTTTATATGCCAAAATTGTCTAGTTCAAAGGGCAGCAATTGAATTAGAAGCTTTTCCCGTGCAACATTTCCGGAAGAGGAACGTTGGCTAACGGAATTTATATCCAAAGGCTGTGGAAACAAAGGAAGCTAAGCTGATTTTTATTGTTTCTGTAAGCGAGCAGTTGAATTTTAGAACCTCTGAATATATTTTCCTTAAAAAGCTATAATTTTCGCATTTATAACCCCAGGAAATGAATGAATAGACCCTCAAAATTCAATCTTACAACATTTTCTTCCGAAATTCAGGTTCTAGACATGGAAATATTGCTGTTGAAAAGTCATTTAGATGAAACATGGTCAGGCACGCCACTGGTTCAGACGCTCTAAAAACACTGTTGCCAGATTGATTTGACCGTTTTATGTTTCATATCTGTGCAATGCCCGAAAGTTTTGGCATAATTTCGCACTCGCATTGAAGGTTTCACTTCATTTCAAAAGGGGTTTTTGGCTTCCCTTCAGGAAGACCTTTTTTCCTTAATGAATGCCCCTCGAATAAAACCAAAACCGCCACTTCAAGACTATCTCCTGACGTTGTCGTGCGTATGGCTAGCTCGGGAATGTCCATGTTAGGGCACTGCCCAGGTAATGGACGACTTAGCGCGCCTATTTAGATCATGGGCAAAGAGCAACCGGCCGAACATCTGGCCAGACATGGGACATTTTACTGACTTATGTTTTTTTGATTTAAACTTTGTTTGTGAATTTAGTAATGTGAATGTTTAATAAATTTTATCTATCTATCTATTGAAGGTTTCACTTATACCGAGTCTTTAGTGCGGGGCGGGGCACTGATTGAGCAGCAAGAAAACATTGTTGCCAGCTTTATTTGAAGCTTTTCGGGCTCAACCAGTGCCAATTTAATCTTGGATAATTAGCACAGAAAAATAGCTATTTTTGGCTTATTTCGCTCTTGATTAGTTCCAACCAGTGTGGTGCACACCCAACCACGTTTCTCGCTTTAGGTTGGAAGGCTACTACTGTACACGGTTTAATGTCGAAACCCTTCGGGCACGACACTGGTCGAGCAACGAGAAAACACTGTTGGCAATTTTATTTGAAGCTTTCTGGGCTCTGTCAGCGGCGCATCTGAAAGTTTTAGAACAATTTCTAGATCAATCTGCGTCCAGAGTTTAATCTTGCAAAAAATCTAGCCGAGAAAAACGATGTTAGGGAAATTGTGCCTGAACCTTTCTGGCACGACACTGGTTGAGCAGCAAGGAAGCACTGTTTCCACGCTCAGTTGAAGATTAGCTGAAAATTTCCGTACAAATTTTACTCGTTCAAACAACAGAGAAAAAAACAATAAAATCGTTTTAAATACAGTTGTGCTGAAGCCTTTGAGCACGACACTGGTTGAACAGCACGAAAACACTGTTGCCAGCTTGATTCGAAGTTTTTCAAGCTCTGGCAGTGCCGCACTCGAAGTTTTCGGCACAAATTCGGTGTCAAACTGTTTCCAAACTAATTTCACCTTCAAAAGCAAACCAAGAAAAAATTGGTTAAGTTGCCTTTTTTCGCCAAGTTAGATCACGCCCTAAAATAGCTCATTATCCCTTGGCTTAATTACTTGTGAAAAGGCCTCTTTATGCCACATTTATAGGTGTTTGCTCACTAAAGAAACCTCATAAAACGTGTTTTGTTTGCCACAGAAAACCTCAAGTCTTTATCAAACAACTTTGAGCTCAATTTGCTGCATTCTTGCAAGTAATTTTCTTACTGCGGGCATTATTGCAAAGTGATCTGCTGACTGTGTTATTCAATGTGCAATGGTGAATGTTAAGCTTTCCAGTTGGCTGGAAAAGCGAAACTCTGCTAAAGTTGGATGATTTGCATCCAAATGACTCAATTGCTGAAAGTTCAGCTTTCATGGTCTTAGTTCCGATTACTTTGAAATGGAATGCTTCAATTTTGGGCTATTCCATTTCACTTGTGTTTTTATGCCTTGTGTTAAAGCGCAATAGATTGTATGTGTTGCACCACTTGAGATGTGGATGATTCGTGGGTTGCTTATTGTGAAAGTGCTCAATCTTAATCAAGCCAAATTTCACAATGCCTTAATAAATCCAACAGAATTTAACGAGCTTCTTTACCTAGTTTGAATCCCATACTACACGGGCTTTCTTCATGATATATTATCTTTCATAATAGGACAGGCAATATCCAAGTCATGATACCAGCACGATAATATCCTCAGTCATAATCCAGCATCCCGCAACGATCTCTGAGGATCCTAAATATTTAATATACCAGGACTAAGTAGAATGTTTCTTGCCCCTATAATATATGGAATTCGCGCTGGAATTTGTGGATAGCTCATATGCTATATATTGCTTATTCCTGGAATGGTTTGCCCTCAGACTCAATCGGTTTTTCACGTGCTTCCCACTGATTTTTAATAATTGATTTCGATCTCGTTTAACCTGCACTAATGTCTATTGAGGATTCCAGCATGGAACATTGCGATCACCCCATCAGGGAAATTAGTACAGCAATATGCACTTTATGAACCCTCGTTTCAGTAACTTTCAACCAGGCCGAAATGTCCATGTTACCAACATTAATGTAATAATGTGCCTCATAAACGGCAAACTTTTCCTGCGTTGTTAATATATTAGGGTAGACTATAAACATGGGAGTTTATGTATTTAAGCAGGGAGTTCAACATTCAAAAGGCCTCTTAAATTGGCTTTTAATTACGCATTTTATTTGGGAGAAAAGTCCCGTTTGAACTTTGCTGATTTCAAATAGGGGCTGATGTTTGAAATGTTTCAACAATGAGTTTCGTT
Source organism: Dendroctonus valens (assembly GCA_024550625.1). Classification (NCBI taxonomy): domain Eukaryota; kingdom Metazoa; phylum Arthropoda; class Insecta; order Coleoptera; family Curculionidae; genus Dendroctonus; species Dendroctonus valens. The sequence continues at coordinate 932,260 of JAJTJO010000032.1, read as the reverse complement.
TTGCTGTTTGAACAGTTTTTTACTGAACACTGGTTGGACGAAAAAATACTTCAAAACGACTAAACTAGGCAAATTCCTTTAAAAAAAGGTGAGAATACAAGAGGTAATTTGCCAAATTGATTCCAACAGCCTCAAGTATTACTTGTACGCTTTGAAGCCCAACTTATATGGCTTGTAGAGCTGTTCGGTTCTTTGTCACGTTCGAAACAAAGAAACTCTCCACAATTTATGTGCTTCATGAGTCATGATATAGTCGAGCTGCTAAATAATCTTCATTCTCCCTATCCTTCAAGTTAATACGACGAAAACGTGACTAGGATATTGCGTTTAAATTATTTTCTCAGCTCAAGGGAGAAACATGAGATCTAGAAATAAAATACATTTATCAATTACTGTCTGGAAATATCGTCCAATCCGCCTAAAGAAAATCTGTTTTCTTGTTCTACATTAAATACATAGTAGGTTGAAGTTGGCTAGATACGAGTTGGATACAATTCAAATTGTATTTGATTGAAATAAACATTTTCCCTTCGTCTCCAGAGATGGAGAATTTTAAATTATTTTAACTGATGCTATTGCAGGAAATCGTTGCTTCTTTGCACAGACAGAATAGGATTCTCCTATTCCGAGACTTGCCAATTTTCTTATTTATATTGCAATTCCTTAAATAAATAATTAAACATTCGATGAATTTCAATCGGAACTTATCCAATTTAACGTAAAACTTTGATTTAATTTCAATTACAGTCAATATCAGTAAAACAGTTCGCTTCCGGTGGATAAATTGAAATTGAATTTCTAGACTAACTTTTTTGTTCATTAAAATTGTAGATGTTTCGAATTCTCTCAACTTAAAATGTTAAATTATTCAAAATGTTAGGAAAAAGTGTGCAGCAGATGTTCTTTAGTAATGAGCAAATGGGTCTTCAGGATTTTATTTTTTTGCCATTTTTTCTACAGCTTCGCTTTGTGGTGAAGCCATTTTAAATGGCTTTTCATACTCAAACGCGTCTGGAAATTGAGACTTTTTCTGTTATTTTTTTAATAAATTTTAATACTCACGAAACACTGTTTCCTTGTGCAACTCTCGTGCAAGTATTACAAAGTTATCTAATTTAAGAATTCGTCTTACTGTTATGAATGAAAGAGCCAGAAGATTAAGATGTACGATAATATTAAAGTCTTCTTCTACCCCACTTCAATGGAGTTTTATTACTTCTTCACAAACGAATCTTGGATAGTTGCCATTTTTCCTTTACCCTCTACTCGAATTTCTCAGGGTGTTTTTTCGAGCAATATTTCCAGATACGTTAATTTTCTTAATTGCTGTCGATTTAATTTGTAATATTTCGTTTGTAGGCGCCACTTTTGCTTCTGTACTTTTGTGCCGTTTCAGACCTCATTATATTATGTATGGTGCATCATACTATCACAAATTATGCATTGATGCTATCAAAAAAGTCATCAACCCTTATTGTCCCGGGATATTTAAAAAAAAAAATTTTGACATATAAGAACATAGGCCGAAAAAAGATCAACAACAATCCAAGACAAAATACAAATAATTCAAGAGAAAGAAATATTTTCCAGAATAATAGATAGTAGCAAAATAATCGAATAATAATATTCGGCCGGGCAGAAAGACCGATAGGTCGATAGCCTTTTTTAGAAATAAAGATGTTTACTACTACTAATATTCGGCCTTAACTATAATTTTTTGCTAGTTTTTTCTTTTACTAACCCAAATTAACCCAAAAAATTCACCTCGAAATAAGGCTTCTGAACATTGTCTAGCACCAAGGACTCTACCTAATACAAACTACACCTGCTACACCCCCAAAATATATAATTTTAAAGATTCGAAACAGACACTAGAAGTAGACATAAGATTACGCTTGAAGTCAACTAGAAGTACGAATAGACACACTCGATTTCCTTCTCATCTGAGCAAAGACTAAGAATATATTGTCAGTTGACATATACAGCCTACAATCCGCCTACATCCTACAATACGCTGGCGACACTACACTGATCGTGCACGTCAAAAAGGCAGCAAAAACCGTTAAGCACCAACAGGCGAAACAATGGTGAAACTGGTGAGTTTTTCGGGTTTTTAGGCTGTCGTAAAATAGAATTTCTTCCTGACGTTGGATTGCATTGCATTGCAATTGCATCTTCAGAGGTGGTTCGCTTGAGAGCTCACACTGTACTGATCATCATCATCAGCCTAAAACCCGAAAAACTCACCAGTTTCCAGGAATGACCTCGAAAGCCTAACTCTATTTATAAAGACACTGTTGCATCAATTCAACACTAAGAACAAAAGCAACGAAAATTCGAATACTCCTACCAAACCACGATGTCCGACGATAATCCAGAGCAAGAAGTAAAATACCTACTCAAAAACACTAAGCCTAAATCTAAAATTCACTAAACAGACACAAAACGTAAGAATCAAATGAATCCAGAGTCGAACTACTTCCGACCTCTAACTTACAAGGAGAAAGAAAAAACAAAACATAAAGTCAACATTTTTAAGAAATGATCATGTACAGCAAGCTCCAGCTACAATTTCCCAGCAACTTTGATTTAAATTCTTATCTCCCACTTATTGAAGACCACTTTTACTAATTTCAGTTAGCAAAGAACAACCGTTCAAAGACAAGTGCTTTCTCTATCGATTCTGGCAAGATGAAGAAGGAGCGACAGCTTTACCACCGGCTGAAGACATCGCTACAGCCGAAGACCAGTTAATGGAAAATCTGGGGACGTTGGTGAATCGAGGACCTGATGCTTACTTGAGAATGATCCTGAGAAAACAGTAAGTGGATGTTGAGAAACATTTAAAAAAGATCAATCAGGAAAAGGAAAATTAATCAAATAACGAGTTTCTGGAACAACATCTAACAAATACTTTAGAGCCGGGCCAGGAAGGTGAAATAATTAATGCTCCAGTTTTCCTGTTATATAATAAATGAAGGGTATTTTACCCTTGTTTAAGGCAAATGTTCTGTTTCTGGTTAATTCATATCTAATTGCCCTGTGAGGGGGCCATTGAAATATTTTTCTGCATCCAGTTGTTCATTAAATACTGTTTATAAACGAGAGGATAATTTGATCAAATTGGGGAAAAAGTGTAAATATACAGAAATCCATTAATTATTCCGGATCGAGGCTTGAGAAGAGCGCTCTTATTTTCGCCTAGTAAACGACGTTACTTTCAACAAGAGTTTTAATGTCGCTTTTTCAAAATTCCTTCTTGAACCTAATTTATTTTATTCAGAAGGTTCACTGGTATTGGTCCATTTGTTTTCCGGAAAGCGTCTGTTTAATAGCATACAACTGACGCTCTCTAGAAAACCCGGTTAAATATGTTTGATTTTCCGCAGGAAGCAAATCACATTTTCATGAAATATTATTATAATAAATAAAATCCACGGCCCTCTTTTAGTACATTCGCCGTTTCGAACAGTAGCTGATAAAATAAATGACAGTCGATTCCGGTCAGTTTTTATGGGAAAACACCAGCTGCTGCTGTCCAAACCCATAAACTGTATGCTTCTCTATGTTGTTTCAGAGGTCACGAGCGAACTGCAGACGACCTGGAAATAATTTACGAAGAGCTGCTCCACATACGGGCATTATCCCACCTGTCAAACTCAGTAAAAAGGGAAATTGCGAGTGTCATAGTTTTCGAGGCGCATCCCAAAGCCGGCACCGTGTGTAAGTTATTGGAGATTGTACTGGCTTATTTCTCTAGTTTATGCGACCAAGATTGCTCGAATTGTGGGCAACAGCAATGCCAGAAGTAAATTGAGTTAGAAGTGTGCAAGGAAAACTTTTAGTCGACTGAAGCGTCTGGAAACTGCTTGGAAAATGTTCAGAAATGACTGGCGTTAATATGATTGAAACAATGTGTGGACTTGAAATCGCACAGGAAAATGCATCTGTAAATGTCCTTTCAATAGTGACAATGTGGTGAAAACTGAGGTGGAAACATTTACAAACGAAGTCTCTTACTGATGATCTGCATATACCCTGAAAATTGACCAAATTATTTTTATCGCATATGAAAAAATTAATTAGAAACTCCGTATTTCTTTGCTGCAATCTTATAGTTGCAGAGACACACAAATATTTACCATCAAAATTCTATACAATTTTCGAGTTTTTTGCAATATACTTGATACATTTGTTAGCTTTTCAATCCAATTATTCTGAGGTGGAAACTGAAAAACATTGACAAGAAAAGAATTATCTCGTGCGTGAAAATTTGGCTGTAAAACATTAATAAACGAAGTTCTATCTCTGACTGATTATCTGTGTATATCCTGAAAATCCAACAAATTATTCTCTTTTTTTGTGCTTCTCTTTGCTCTTCATCTCTTTGCTGCAATCTTAGTGTTTTAAGAGACACCTTTATATTATTCCTCAAGAATTTGTACAGTTTTAGGGTATTTTTGCACTTTACTTTTTTGGATTTTCAATCAACTGCCATTCTTCTGAGGTGGAAACGGAAAAAAATGTATAAAGACAAGTGTCTCGCAATAGACGAAATTTTATTTCTGACTGATTATCTGCCTAAATTTTGAAAATTGAATCTCTTTACTTCTTTGCTGCGATTTTAGGGTTGTAAAACGACTGTTCTAAAAGACTTTTTTTGCAATTGCCCTGATAAAATTGTGGGCTTTTCAATCAACTGCCAATTCTTTTCCTTAGTGTTTCACCAAGGAGATGAAGGTCGCTCGTGGTACATTATCGTAAGAGGATCCGTCGACGTAGTTATTCATGGAAAAGGTACCGTAAACACTCTCCATGAGGGCGACGACTTTGGAAAGCTCGCCTTGATAAATGATGCCCCAAGGTAAGCGCCTTGTTAATTATTTACTTTCCTTTATTTTCCATTGGATATCATGTTAACACCAAACCATAATACAACGAAACAGTATCGCTCGTAAACAGTTTATGCTTGCTATCAAGACGTGTCAGCACGTATTATGAGGCCCTAAGACGAGATGAATTGCAACACCATCAGCTGAATATTTCGCCGGTGGTTTTACTGAGTGCTTTTTGCATGGATCTCATAAATTTCCAGCTTATATTGCTCATAACTGAGCTATGAGTACATTAAGAAATTGAACGGAGGAACTGTTTTATTTGGAAACCTTCATTCAAGACCTAATGGCATGATGCTTTATAGGTATCAACATTGAAGATTATCCATAAATGTTGTAGAAATTGATTTATTATTTATGCTTTATTTGTTGGCCTAATTTGCCCCAAAATAAAAATGGTAAAGGTCAAATATATCGATCAACTGGGAAATGGACATGAAGCTCTAGCAGCACAATCAGGAAATCCTGTAAGCCCATTACTTTTGGTAAATGGAAAATTATATTTGATTATTTCGTTGTTGGAAGTGAATGGGGATATAATTTGTCTTTATTTTTGTACTTCTACCGGGTTTATTTTTGGTCTTTAGTATCGCAAAACATTATTATTTTGTAATCTGCGTGTCTCTACTGAGAGGCAAAAAAAGCTACCAGACACGAGCCCACATTAGGACACGTTCACGTCCCCAACGGCAAATAACTCTCCCAGTTATGTCGCAAAATGCTACACTGCTGAAAGTTTAATGCAAAGTCAGAAATAGCTAATCTCGGTCTGACCTACAGAGTGTTAAATAATTCAGGACCCTTACGTCTCAACTACCGGCGAATTACTATTTTAACATTATATTTACGCCCATCAAACTAAGACAAGGCTGCAGGAGAAGAAAGCAAACTAATATTTTATGAGAGAAACGAGATATTGCAATTAAAACTTGGGGAAAAGTTTAATAAGTTTCACATCACCCTGGTGGCAGCCGAATGTATAGTTGGAGTTTTCTCAAGGCGGTTGTTTGCCAACCAAAGAGACTGCTCAACGAGAACAATCTTTATTAGGGCTTTCGGCTTTATTAGCCGAATTTTCAATAATTAGAGCTTTTAAATGTATGTTCCAGATGCAACATTTTGAAGGCCAAAAATGGAAGCATTGTAACGATTTTTTTTTATTAGAAAGCTTTCGAGCTCCTGCTCTAGAAAACAACGACTTTTAACAACAGAAAATATTAATTTCATTTTAATTTGAATCACTAAACTGACGCAAAACACAAAATTAAATACTCTGAATTTACAACTTTTGTTTGCAGAGCGGCAACAATAGTTCTTCGCGAAAACAACTGCCATTTCCTGCGGGTGGATAAGGAGAACTTCAATCGGATCCTTAGGGATGTAGAGGCGAACACTGTCAGATTAAAGGAGCATGGAAAGGATGTTCTGATCCTGGAAAAAATCACTTCCAATACCAAGCAAGTGTTTTCTTCACATTTCAAGTAAGTATTTTCACTATCTAATCAACGATACACTACATGGGATATCGAGCATCCCTATGTAGTTTAGATAGGGACAGTGGAAGATAAGATATCGAACACAATAACAAGCCGAATTAATTATTAATCGTCAGTTTGTTCGGCGCTACTCAAATCTATATGTTGAAAGTTTCGCGGATTCGATTTTTTTTACTCAGCGTGGACTGAAATTAGTGAGATTCAAAATATTGCATTATTCATTTTTTAAGTCTTCTCCCACATAAAATACCCCAGATATTTCCTCGAAAAGCCGATTCGGGGACGGATTTCGCTTTCTCCCTTAAATCCAGCCCGAATAGATCTGATACGGATGGAAGGTTCAGTTAGAGGAAATAGTAATGAGGTAAACCAATTTATTCACCTTCAAGCTGAAGAATTGTGCAAGAGAATTTCAAGAGCCGGTTGTTTTTGATGATATAAGGCTCTAATGGGTAATATATTCACCGTATTTGCCAAGAACTTCTCAGGAAATTAATCAGATTAGGCCGTTTCTTTGCTTAATGTGAGTATTTTACACGGTAAGTTACCGGAAATTTTCGATCAATTTGAATAGATATTTAACAGGGCAATTTATGGATTATTTAACGGGATATTTAACAGGAAAAACGCAACCGAGATGAAACAGTTAAAACGCCGGTAAACTTTATTAAGTCTTAAAATCTATAAAACAATTAAATTTGACAAAATCAGTGGTTAGTGTGCATGCAACTTAATCGTTAAAATTATTAAAATAATTCAGGTAGTAAGTCGTTAAAAACCGGTAAATATATGACGACAAATTGAGTTAAAACTTTCTGTTTTCAGCGCATTTTTTGCGGCGAAACTCAACCTTAATTAATTAATCACAAACAAAAGTTCGGCACCCATCTCACAAGTTCAGACAAGGGAAATATTACTCTATTAACTCTCATTTTCCCGCAACGAAAATCCCGTGCTTTAACAAGGTTTGATATCGTCAGCTTACCTTAATGTAGTGAAATGTTCTTCTGCAGTTTTAAATATGCAGCCATTTAATCCGATTATTGCGTCCTGTTTTGTGTGGTAAATTGGATTAAACGAAATATGGGGGGAAATTTTGGTCCATCCGACATGTCTTCCATTCCATTAAATTAAATTTATTTAACTCTAAACATTTTGGGAGTTCTGATTATGCGAGTGAAACTGCAAATGTGCATTTGGGCGCAATATGATTAAACTAAATAGAAGGTTTAGTGTGTGCAATATTTAAAACAAAACGCATTGTGCCCATACAATTGTTAAATCTTTCAATTTATCGCACATTTGGCGCTGGCAGATGTGGTTTACATTTAACCATAAATGTGGCCATTCAGATAGATGATGGTGGAAATCAACCACATTTAAGCAGCTACAGGGAATTGCCCGTGAATTTCCCATGGCTGTGCATAAGCAATTATACTCTTGAATTAATCAATCAGTTAAACAATAAATCTGTTTTCTCAATATGCGCTTTTTCCCATCCCAAGTTATCTTGCTCAAGTGATATTCTAATCAGAAACGAATTGAATTGAACTTTAATCGAATCCACATGGTAAATCGAACCCTAATGTGCAGCAGATAAAAACCAGCAGGAAGTAATTGCATCTGCAGCTTTCTAATAAAATTAACGACTAAGGCTGCGGCGTTAAGCCCCATAAATTGTCAAGTCCAAACGCCATTTTATCTAGTCCTTCTAGCCTCAGAGAAATTGACTTTCAGATTAAATGCTAGTAATTCATTCCAATTTTTAAGCCAAAAGGCATTACGAATAAAAGTAAAATCATTTCAGCTGAGCAAAATTCTAAATTATTACCTCATCGGCTATTCTGTGCAATTTGAATAAAGTTAATTTGGAATTTTCCAGATTTTCTTTTAAAAAACGAGCAAAGTTTTCCACTTTCAATTTACTCTCAGGGGCCTATTTTTTCTGTTTTTTTGGCAATTAGATTAACGAAATAACTTAAAGTTAAAATAAAGCAAAACTACGATTGTTTCTAATTAATATAGAGAACTGCATCTGCTTCAGATGGGTCTTTCACCAGACAAATTTAAAAGACTCTTCTGAGGAGGAAAATTACTAGAAGCCGCATACATTTTTTGCAGATATACTGTGATGGCGGGTACACCGCAAAAAATGCTGGAACACTTACTAGAAACTAGATTAGATGGTAGAGGAGCGATGGGTGGAGGAGATAACTTTATTATTGCTACTGCTCAAGATCCATTTCTAGATGACTTCCTGCTGACCCACATTGTCTTCCTTCCAACGCATCAACTCGTCGAAGAACTAGACAAATAATATCCTTTTATGCTAATTAATGCTCTGCAGCTCTTTGGGGCTCAGCAGTTTGGAAACATCCAGGACGAAAATTGAATTTTCCCACTAAGATATTTCGGTCTTTTTTCCTTAACTTGATATACTTATAACATAGACTACTCGAATCAGGACAAGGAATTCATCTCAGCTTGCAAGAGGCGAGTGATTCAATTTGTTTACAGGTAAGAAACTTATTTCAGATTTTTTTATACTTCCTGAAAAGTTTGAGCTTCAAGTCAATCGCATTTGCATAGCAGTAAGGAACCGTCCGGGCAAACCAAAACTTTCATCAGTTTTAATGTCAAATTTAAAATTTAAATCGAATTCAAATTGTCTGCATTAAATTGATTTTAAATTGCATTTTTGCAGTTTTTGTACGCAAACAAACGAAACTTTTTCAAGGTAGATATCAACAGTTTGCTGGTGATTTCAGCTTGAGCTTATTAAAAATGCTAATTTTTTTCTGGACTGTATCGTATAAGTTTTCCGTCTTTTTGGAATCTTGTCTTGATTTTTCCTCTTTAATGGTATTGATTTTGCTTTGCTGCTTCCTCCTACTTTGTTTCCTCCAATCTTGCAATAACTGCTAAATATTTGTGGTTGTTGTGACACTAAATATTTGACCTTAATTTCTGGTCTTTAGTGAAATGGTGCCGTTCGATTTTCCTTTGATTACCACCGTGCAATTTCGCGTTCTTTGGTTGATATATTGCAACTTGTTCAGCAAATTGTTTGCCGATATTTGCTTCAAAAATTTGTATTTGTTCTGTTAAGTTTGTTGTTCTATTTTGCTTCTGATTTAATATTTGCACGTACCTTTTTATTGTTTATTTTCAGTTTTCAATGGGTCTGTCATTAGTTTTCGAAATATCACATATAAGCCCGTCACTGTTTGCGGCAATTTTCTCTAAATAATCCTTCTAATTTTCCTTTTCAATTAATTTTTATTCACTTTCTTTATGATTTCTCAATTTCTATCTTGCTACCGTTCGCGTTTGTTTTCCTTAACATTATATTACATTAAATTGAACAATAGAACTTGTAATTCCTCAGCTCTGCTCTTTTTTGTACATAATATCCACTGTCGCCATTTTGCCTTCCTTTTCGACGATTAATTTCTCGTTTTATTTAGCGAAAAAATACTTTTTTCTGGAGTTTGTAATCTGCTTATACTTTTGAGTTGGAGGTGAGCAACAATACCTCCTCAAGATATATACTTTTTATGTTCGTTCGTATTTCAAACATAAAAAGGATGTACCTTGAAAAGTTATTGAACGAAAAACGAAAGAAAAGTTCCAATAGATATCAAATCAGTCAAACTACAAAGGACTTGATCCTCGAACGAAACCAAATGAGAGGATCTAGAAACACCACCAGTATAGAGATGAGAGAAAGAAATGGCGGGACATCAGAAACTACTACGGCAGAAAAACAACTCAAGAAACAATAGTGAAAATAGAAGTATGAAAGTGCTGCGCAGCAATTTCGCCGAAGGTAAATCCATCCAGGATAATCAATCTAAGAAATAAACATGGCAACATCACTTGAAATCGAGATGAAATCCTGAGCGTCGTGGAAGAGTTCTATTGCGAGCTATACCGCAGCCGCATCCAAGAACCACTAAATTTGAACATGGTTACACAAGAACGAGGTGTCATAGTCGAAGAAATAAAGGGAGCGCTGTCAAAGATGAAAAACAATAAAGCACCCGTAGAGGATGAGGTGGTTGCAGAAGCAATAAAAGCTGGAGATCCTCTCTTACTTGAGAGGGTGCGAATGCTTTTCGACCTATGCCTACACCAAAGCACTATCCCGGATCAGTGGCATGAAGCGACCACCATACTTCTTCATAAAAAGGGAGATACCAAACCGCCCAAAAACCCCTCTCAGCCATCTACACACATTGTTTACCAAAGTCTTAGCATCAAGGCTGGAAGGCAAACTCGAAATTTTCCAACCAAGAGAGCCAGCGGGTTTCCTATCAGGCTTCGGGACAAATGATCACCTACAGAGTATAAAGACACTCATTGAAAAACCCATTATGCCACTGGTTCTCCTATTCATAGACTGCCACAAAGCTTTTGACACCATAGAGATGAAAGCCCTACTAGACGCCCTAAGAGAATGCCGAATATATACAAGAGTTAGAAGCATACTACATGAAGATGCCAACCGTATCAAAATCGGAAGAGGTGTGAGGCAAGGAGACACCATGTCTCCTAAAGTATTCATCACAGTTCTGGAACATGTCTTCAAAAAACTTGGTTGGGATACAAAAGGAATAAACCTTGACGGACAGGAGCTTAGCCACCTCCGTTTCGCGGACGATACCGTCCTAACAACTGACGATTTAGGAGAGGCGAGACAAATGCTCCATGAATTAGAAGAGGCATGCTCCGGAACAAATATTGTCATGAGCGAAAGTACAAACATTGATAACACTGAAATCAAATCCCTGGGCCATGAGATTAGAATATCTAGAGATAATCAGACATGTGAGATGCACAGAAGGATCAGCCTTGGATGGGCGACCTACGGAAGGTTGAAACACGTCTTCAAGAGTGACCTACCCATCTGAACACTCAGCTTAACAATGGCATCCGCAAAAAAACTGAAAGTTGCACAACGTAAAATGGAAAGGTCAATGACTGGATTGAGTTTGAGAGACCACGGTACGAACCAGGACATGCGGAGAAGAACCGGCGTGAAGGACATCGTCGAGCGAATAACCACGTTAAAATGGAATTGGGCAGGACATGTAGCCAGAATGAGCGGCGACAGATGGACAAATAGGTTGTTGGAATGGAGACCACGCACCGATAAGCGAGATAGAGGAAGATCACCTACAGCTGGACCGATGACCTTAAGAGAATTGCAAGCAACTGGATCCAGGCAGGTCTCGATAGAGTCAGGTGGCAAGCCATGAGGGAGGCCTATGTCCAGCAGTGGACGTTAAGAGGGCTGGTTGATGATGATGATGATAGTTTTTGTATGAAGTTGAAGTTGTGTGAGAAAACGGAGGAATTTTTAGCTCCATCACTTCTTGCAATTTATTCCTCATCTGGTCTTCATTTTCTGAGATAATGCATTTTTTTATCTTTGATAAGTTAATCAGTTCTTAGAATTCAGCAATAATTTAGCAAAATTTGCGGGTCTCTCTCTGATTAGGTGTTCGTTTTTTAATCTTTTCATATTTGTTGGTTTTCGCTTCTGTTTTCCAGGGCTCCAATTTGGTTTAAATATTTCATTTCATCATCAATTCTTACCACCTTATTTGTGTTTACGTTTTTATGCTTTAAGTTTACGTTTTTAGATCTTTCTTTGGTCTCTTCAGGTACATGTACATATGCATATTTATTATGTATTTCTCTACATTGTCTACAAGTCTTTAGGTTTTCATGTTTTATAGATTATTATGTGCTATTCAGTTCTATTTGCTTGTTTACTTTCCGCAACAAATTTTTCAGTAATTTAAGACAGTTTAAGAACATAATTAGTCTTACTTAAAAATTGTCGATCTTGTCTTCATTTTCTGTTTCTTCTTATGCAGTTTCATCCTTTCATTTTTATTTCATGTTTACACGATGACCAAATTGTCCTTTTTTTGATACTTCGTATCGAAGTTTCTCAATATTCAACTATTAACAATCATGAAAAACTTGGCAAGGCTCGGCCAAGTGCGCATTCATTTCAAACATGAGTGAAGAAAACTTTAGTAGCTTATTCTGCTTGTTGCAAATCTGCAGGGTCTGTTTGATCTGTATTTTTTGGTGTTTATTATTTACTCCAGATCATTTTTTTCAAATACTATCTCTCTTCTCGCTATCTTTTTAAATATTTTGACCGGAAATTTGTCCTCCTGCAACATATGGCTAAGCATTGTCCTGTTGGTGCTTTTGCTGTTAATACACTATTTTTCGTTCTCTAAGATTCCTTTAATTGTCTAGTTCGCCACATAAACAGTTTTCCTTATTCCGAAAAACTGTTTTTTTTAGTCTACTAGCGAAGCTCAAACTTATGAATTTTCTTTCTTGGCACCTACAAGTCTAATTCAAATCTTCGATCGCAGAACATTCTATAACTCTATTCATATTTATTCACAGATGGGTGACTACTATAAGACATCCCGTCTTCGAAGATGACATTGCCGTCGAATTCCTGGAGGATATGGCTCAAAGTCTGGAGAATGATAGTCTGCAATTTAACTCGTTGCAAGAGGAAGCCAGCTTAATGCACCATGTTATGTTGCAGTTGAGAAGGTAAACAGATCAGATCAGTTTGACTAAGGGCAAAAATCGCTGTTGAACGAAATATCCAAAGCTTTTGGCAAACATGCCTTTATGCGCAACATTGAAGGGCGCTGTAATCCGCATTTCAACGGTAATCAGATCCTGACAAATCCCATACTCCCTTATAATGCGGTAAGCAAATAATAGCATTGGAATTTCCAGCCTGTAAACTCGGAGAATTGCGTTACCCTGTTGGGATACGCAAATGAATACAACGTGCATTTATTTGAGAAAAAGCGTGTAAAAATTATTAAATCTCTGTTTAGGTCCTATGGAGGCGGAAGTGCATGAATTCATTAATTTCTTTTCCTACCTCAGCACTATATTATATGCAGGAAACCCGGAAAATGTCGCGCAAAATACATCTAAAATGCCCACTGGCACTTTGAAACTGTCGCAAAGTTTAATTGAGGTTTAAAACAAAATAGTGATGATAAATTGCTCTTTATCAGTCAAATTTCCCTAACCGTGCAAAGTCATTTTTCACACATTTTTCACCCAACGGGCTTAAACAGGGTTTATAATTGCAAAAACCGGTTCAGTACCTCGACTGATTACCTCTGAATTAACCAGTTGATTTCAGTTGATTAACTGCTACAATATTGACTTTGTTCCTGCGAATTGATAATCTCATGTCCATGAAAACAACAAATGGACAGCAAATTATCTACCGATGGAACTGAGGTGTAATAGAAAATATTTAATGTTCAGAGAAGCATTCAACTTGAAATTTTTTATTTTTATTTTTTATTTTTTTTATTGTTATAGCAATCTAGTAGTACAGTATACTAATAAGCCATTTGTCTTTAACTTAATCTACTACATTAAAAAAACACAAAGCACACACATACAGTACATCGGTTTGACATGTACTCTGTCACAAATTCTTGCCTTCTAAACCAGTTCGAATGGTTTAGTTCTTTTGAGTCTTCTCTGTATTTCCGCATTATCCAGGAGCTTGAGTGCCTCAGGATTCACATGCTGATGGAGTCGCTGTTCATGATTCTGTGCATACTTTTTGATGACGTTATCTACTGTTTCTACACCCAAGTCTTTATGTAGATTTTCATTTCTGATATACCATGGTGCATCAACGATACTACGAAGTACTTTATTCTGGAAGCGCTGAATGATGTTTCTATTGCTCTGTTTGGTGCAGCCCCAAAGTTGTACACCATAAGTCCACACTGGCTTGAGGACTTGATTATATAACAATAGCTTGTCATACACTGTGAGAGCTGAGTTTCTACCTAATAGCCAGTACATCTTCCTGTACTTTAGATTCAGTTCTTCCTGTTTCTTCTTGACGTGTGGTTTCCATGTGAGTTTTGTATCGAGGGTTATGCCTAGATATTTAGCTGTATTCCCATATGGTACAATCGTGTCATTAATGTATACTGGTTTGTAGTCTATTCGTTTGTTGGTGAAGTCGATATGGACCGATTTCTTTTCATTTAATTTGATGCGCCATTTCCGGGTCCAACGTTGAACCTCATCTATAGCTGCTTGGAGTTTTTCAGTAGATTGCATATTGCTGTCGCCTATCGCTAGGATTGCAGTGTCATCGGCGAATGTAGCAACAACATTTTGATCAGCAACAGCTAGCTTGACGTAATTCTTCTTTCAACCCCACTCACACTGACATCATCAGAGCCTACTGGCAGATCCGATGTGCTATAGTAGATAAAGTATTGGTCCCAATACACTGCCCTGTGGAACCCCTGCTTGAATTTCTTTTAGGTCAGAGTAAGCATTGTCTTGTCTCACTCTGAAGTACCTCTCAGTTACGTAAGATTGCAATATTTGTGAGTATTGAACCGGAAGCAACTTTTCAAGTTTATGGATCAAACCTTCGTGCCAGACTTTATCGAAAGCCTGTGCAACATCCAGGAATATAGCTGAGCAAACTTTCTTCTCTTCTAGCGAATTTACTATAGTATTGACAATTCTATGGACTTGATCAATTGTACAGTGTTGATTCCTGAAACCGAACTGATGATCCGGGATAATCTGTTTAGCTTCAATTATTGGTTTTAGTCTTTTCAATAGAAGTTTTTCAAATAGCTTGGACATAACTGGTAGTAGTGATATTGGACGATATGACATTGCTTCATGGGGTGGTTTTCCAGGTTTTGGAATCATGATCACCTCTGCCACCTTCCATAACTGTGGGACGCACTGAAGTCGAAATGAGGCATTGATCAGGCTGGTGAGCTTAATCAATGCTTTTTTCGGTAATTCTTTGAGGATCTGTCCTGTGATTAAGTCGAATCCAGGAGCTTTTTTCGGATTTATATTAGTTTTTATTTCTTTAATTACTTCAGTCAGAGTGACAAACGGGATTTCTCCTTCTTCCTGCTGTGTAATACAAGGCAATGTTTCTGCGTTATCCACTGCATTAGGTTGAAATATTTCCTCAAGGTGTTCTGCAAATCTTCTGGCTTTTTTATCATTGTTTTTAAAAAGCCAGAAGATTTGCAGAACACCTTGAGGAAATATTTCAACCTAATGCAGTGGATAACGCAGAAATGAAAATATCTTTAAAGCAGTATATTGACGAAAGAAACAGATGCCCTAAAGCAAATTAAAATTGAAATATCTGTAGAAAGGTGGAGGTTTCACCAGTGATTTAAATGTGAAATTTCTTCTAAAGACGAAGACAAGAGTTTTTGTTTACGTCAGTTGTAGACCACTAATTTGTATTAGTCAAAATAAAATATTTTGCTAGAACTATCTCATTAAATTTGCATCAATTTGTTCCTTTTAAAAAAATTGTTTTCGACGGAAAACACAATTTTTTCCTGCCTTTCTGAACCCTTTTTCGATCAAGCCAATTAGTAAGACTTTCAGAATCACTTATAACCCCTTAAATTTTAATTCCTAATAAAGCACTTCGTGCTCACCGAAAAAGGGCTACATAAACAATTAAAATTGACTACTTTTTATTTCTTTGAAGCCCTGAGTTTTTTTCCATGGAAGCTTCTAGAGGACTCTGCCTTCAATGCTGATGGAAAATGGTCTTGGTTTTACAATAATTTAGTTTTTTACAATTGAATATATAGTGTTTTGGAAAAGATTACAAAGTCCATGATTTTTTTATTCACTCTGAACTTTTAGATAACGGATTTCGAATATTTTTGGTGTCACATTCTGCATCTGAGTTAACTTCTCTCGAAACTGTCCTCGGGAGACCATTTTCATAGGTTGAAAATTGTCCTGGTTTATTATTTCCCGAATCAAATTTTACTGTTAGTTTATTCTGCAATTAATTGCCGACTTTTGCTAAGTTTTTTGCCAACAAATCATCAATAGTTTTAGTCAAG
This sequence comes from Dendroctonus valens, assembly GCA_024550625.1. Classification (NCBI taxonomy): domain Eukaryota; kingdom Metazoa; phylum Arthropoda; class Insecta; order Coleoptera; family Curculionidae; genus Dendroctonus; species Dendroctonus valens. The sequence continues at coordinate 915,922 of JAJTJO010000032.1, read as the reverse complement.
TTTTAGACGGGGAAACTATTCTTCTTCCTTCCTCAGTTGTTGTTCCAAGACCACAGAGTACGTCCGAAATAATTTGAATTTGATGGGACAAAAAGTTAATAGCTGTCGAAAAGTTCAAATTTATCAGCTTGATTGAAATAAATCATTCATGCTATTGTCTTTGACAGACTTTCGATATCACTTCGCACTATCCTCAAAGCGAAACGTGGAAAATTCAAGAGAAAAGGAAGCTGTAATATGTATTCAAATAAATGGAAATATCATTCAATGAATAAAATTAATGGTTTTGTTGCTTATTTCGGGGTATTTGTTTGGACTAAAATTACATTTATCCGTCGGCGAAACAGTATCGTTTTTTCAATTGCGCCCTCAGGATGAATACTGTTCAGTGGAACATTAAAATGGGCATCACGTAGAATAAAGGTTGCCAGATAAAACATTTGCTCCTTTTTTATGCCCCATTTCCACTACGATATTTCACTTAATCGATCTTGAGCCCAAAGTGTGTATTTTGAAAAACAACAGCGTGTATTGCTTTAGAAATACGGATGAGATCGGTATCTCAGAGAGCGAACAGTTTTTCGATTGCTTCTTCAGGTAGTGAATTGATTATCGCATCAGAACCTTTCGCTTTACAACCAGTCAAAAATATTCAAAATTAAACCAGAAACCATCCAGCAGTTGGCGATTAAAAAATGCAAAATTCTCAATTCGCCTTTTTATATTGAAAAATGTATTCGATGTTCGGATGAATTCCGATCAATCCTGGATATTTGTTTTAGTTTATCGGCAAACGTTTTAAAATTTCAATTTAATTCAAATATAAAGCAATCCAGCTTTTACCACCGCAATAAATTTGTATTTCAAAATCACATTTATCTGTCTATATGTTTTTGGATGACTTGAAATCGATCCTAAATATTCACTTGAATTCCTTAAGTTTGTTTTAAAATCTTCTAGCTCCAACCCACTTTTGAGCCACGATAAAAAACCGCAGTAATTCAATATTAAAAATTCGCATTTTTCGCTTTGTAATGTAAAATCCATTCCGTGTCTGGATGAATACCGATCGATCCTGGATATTTCAGTCGCATGGCGCTTGGAGGGAATAGAATGAAAAGCGACTTTATTTAATAAAGAGACTTGACATGTAATTCATAAATAATTCGGTTGGGTTGTTCAGCTCAGTTTACTGACCACGAAATAGAATTCCACTTGCTCTTCGTGTTTTTAGTTCAGAAATAATTATTCTTTAATCGCATGTTAAATGAATTCAAAAAATTTCGAATGGTGTTTGTGTAGGAGTAATTGCAAAAGCTATTAAAATATCTAGCCGATATACGTCGCAAATTAATTCATAAATAATTGCTTTGGGAGTTTAATCCCCCAAAGGGAAAGTTTTATTTCCTCAATTGTTCGCGTCATAACAGAAAAAGGGGATTAATTTAATTTAAACAGCGAGTAAATTTACAATTTACTGGATACGTTTTCGGGGAGAATTAATTATTCTGGTCTGCTTTGGGCTGAAGGACTCCGCTAGATAATTGGTGGAAAGTTAGGGTCAGTTTCAATTGTAATTTCGGTTGTATGCAATTTGTTCAACAATATATTCGCCTATTCAAGCCTGTTTGCAACCAGTTGAATAACTGGACAAGAATAAATGTCGCCACGTGGAGACAACACATTTTCCCTGAAACTAATGGAAACAACATTCATTACTCACGTCCCTCTGTTTCAGGTACCAGGAAGATCGGAAAGCCCACGAAGGACAAAAATGGAAGTTGCCACCCTTGGGACAACCGATAAGCCTTTTTAGCACCGGAGACGACACGAACAGAACGATTATTATGCCACAAGATGACAGTGAGTATTTATATTTATGTTTTACCTTACACGTTGTTACGTGTTTCCGTCCCTACTTGTTTATATAAAATTTATGGAAGCGTAAATTTATTGGATTTATCCACTACATTAGTGTTGTCTGCAGAACTTACAGAGTGAACTCTAGTATTCGTACTTATGTAAAAATATTAACTGGTTTAAAACAAGAGGAATAGTTGCTTTAAGTTTTTGCTTTAGTTTGAAAGGCGCTTTACTTTTGAGAGTATTGAGAAGCGTTGATGGTGGTCAAACACAATTTGTCCTAGGAGCTTTAAGATCTGAAAGGAAAGTTTCTTTCTGAAAATGCAGCAAAGTTGACTTTTCTAAATGCTGCAAATTTGCAGAAAACAATCCCATTACATTGACCCAGATGGGGCTTTTAAAAAGACAGCGGTTTTAAGTTTTTCCATTACAATTGCACAATTCAGTACCAAAAATGTATGCATGAAAACTCTATCGTGTTTCGAATGTTTTAATATGCATTTATGCACGTAAAAAGTTTGGAAGGAATTGAAAAACTCAAAAAATAACTGTTTGGATTATGATTGATGATGCATTGAATATTGCAGTGCTGGTTCCTGAGAAAAATAGTAAAGTTTTCGGCAGTTCGGGAAATAAACTTTCTTATTTTTTTCATTTGTCTATCCTTCGTTCTTTCTATTCGTCTTCTTCTTCTTCTTCTTCTTCCTCGTACGTTAGGACTCAGAGTCCTGTGTTTTTCTTCAACTTCCTAGTCCTGGGATGCTGATGTCCAGCTTTCGTACCATCGCTTCGGTGGTCTTCCTGCGAGTCTTGAGCTGTTAGTCTTTGGCGATTTTTGCCATTCGGTCGTCGGCCATTCTCTCTACATGGTCTCTCCACGCTCTTCTCCTTGCTCTGGTCCATCTTACAACATCCGAAACCTTACAGGTATCTCTAATTTCCTCACTCCTTTTCATATCGTATAGTGTGTGTCCTGTTATGGATCTTAGGACTCGCATTTCTGTTGATCTTAGCAAGCGTTTGGTTGTTGTGTTTTCCGCTCTTGTTTCTGCGGCGTATGTCATCACTGGTCTCAGGCACGTTTTGTAGATTCTGACTTTCCTCCCTATACTCATGTGCTTGTTTCTCCAGATGATGTCTCGTAAGCACCCCGATATTAGAGCGGCTTTTGATGTTTGATTCCTTACTTCCTCCTTTAGATTCCTGTTACTCGTGATGTTTGCTCCAAGATATTTAAAGGTCATCACCTGTTCTACACTTTGATTGTAAACGGCGAGTTTGCTTCTTCGGGGCTCTTTGGATATCGTGAGTGATTGTGTTTTCCGGGTAGATATTTCCATTTTATATTTATTTGTAGTTTGTTCGAACTTATATAAGAGTCTTTGTAGGTTGTCTTCATCCTCGGAGACTATCACTGCATCATCAGCGTAGCACATTATTTTTATTTCTGCATTTCCCATTCGATATCCCCTTCCAATCTGTTTTGTTTTTGTAATTATTTCATCCATGATGATGTTAAACAATATAGGGCTTAGGCTGTCTCCTTTCTATTCGTAAATTTTAGAATCAATTTGTTAATAAAATTGTCTACTTCGGAAATAAACCTTTTTCAATAAAAATCTTGGAAAGACCCCCAGGCCACGCGTGGCGGACTAGGAAGTTGCGTAAATTCGGTACCACCAAACAACCGATACTAATCCACTCCGCAAGAACACTGTTGGTACTGTAGTAAGCAAAGTATCGACTTAAATCATGTTTTTTTTTTCAAACAGGATTGTACTTTTGAGCGCCAAGCCAAGTAGCATTCGATAAATATACCGGATGAGGACAAAGCTAAAAGAATTTAAAACAAGGACTTAAAAAAATTAACGCATTTTGATAAAATGTGGAGACAATTAGATAATTATGTCTTGATGTCGATTCTATCAATTTTTAATTTTTAAATAAATCATTATGTTATTTAAAAAAGGGGTGAAGTAAAAAGGGACCAAAAATTCATTAAAAAATTTTTTAATCGACCTTCTGGAAGATTTTATAAAAATAAATGAAATTCAGTTCTTGCTAGCAAAAAATATTTTAATCTTGATCCGAAGATGAATGATAATCGAATCTTTATTAAAAATATCTGGACTAAAACCCGCTATTTTTGACTATGAAAGTCACAAAAACAGTATAAGAAAAATTGGATAATGTTTGCGACAATTTTTTGAATATTATTTTAAATATAAACGCCATAAAAATTGGTACGATTTTGGATTATTTTGCCAATTTGTTTAATCATTTTTATCCAGTATACCTTTAGCAATATATTTGAAATTTTCGAAGAGTTTTAGAAGACATTTTCACGCAACAGGTTTTTTCACGCAAATCGTAACAAAAGTTGTAAATCCGACAGCGTTCTTTTATCTCTTATGTCTGCATTATTCAAATGGCGACATGTAGTTTTTTACCCAAGGTGAGGGTGTAAATCACAAAACAAAACAAAAAACAAAACAAAAAATCAAAACTCCTATTGAAACTTCGAGGAAGCTTTAAAATTTCTATGTTTTGCTTCCAACTTTTTAAAGATGGACTTTCTGATCAAACATTTTTAGTAGAAAGCAGTTCCAAAGACGTTTTATTAAAAAAACCTTTACGCCTGAAGAGAGATTAAACCATTTCCGAGGTGCGTATTCTTGGAAATTGATGATCCTGTAAATATTCACCAGTTTGCTTAATTAAGATTTGAAGTAAGTCCAGACCTAATTTCCGGATGAATCTTAAGCAATCTACCAATTTTTACGTTAAAAAAATTCCGTACAATTTTATGTAGAAGACATATAGTCTATTATTCAGCTCCTTTTCCAGCCTTTTGCAAAATGTTTAAATTCTATTCTTATTTATATTTATTTCTTATATTGTATTATTTCTGTATTTATAAAAATATCGTTTTCGAATAGTAACAAAATAATCATATATTATCGAATTAAATTCCAAGATACTTGCGGGTGAAATGCGTGTCTTCATCGAGAAAGTCTCTTGAGAAAAGCTTCTGATTTTATCTTTAAACAGTAGATAGTTTATCCCACTCGCCTCTAACTGTTTCAAAAAGTTGTGTTTTTTTATTATCAGAGCCCCAAAAAAAGGCCAGCGCTGCTAAATTTAAAAATTGATTTTTACCAACAAATGTATCTTGAACTTCGCATCGAAGAAGTGAATAAAATGCGCTTCGTCCAACAAATAATTTTTTTGGAGGCTTCAGCATGAAAGGGCGAAGTCCCACTAAGAATTCACCGATTTGGGAAATTTTTCGAAAAAACACGGAGCTCGACTTTCATACCACATTTCACTCGGATTTCTTCAAAGTTGCAATCTCCAGTTGGAAAAAAAGACTTCTCACCTAAAAGATAAGATCAAAAATGTTGGGCTTCATAATAATCCAGCTGAACAGTTTCACTGAATTTGTCTATAAATTTCAAAAAATGCAAATTAAATCATCAAATTACAGACACTGTCAAAAAAATTAATATTTTTCTTCAAATTGAAGCAGATGAAAGTTCTGAAATATTACACCGGATGAGACGCTTACTCTGAAAATCCGGCGAAATGATCGAATATACCGGATGATTTTTTTAAACGTTCTATCTCGCAGTTAGAAATCCCGTATTTCTACTAACAAAAACTGGCAAATTTAACAGATTTTCCAGTTTTATTAAAAATTATCCGCTCTAAAATAATTCCACATTGTCAGCATAACTAACAGCTCGAACCGATGAGCTTCATTCTCATGTAAACAATAATCAAATCGGTGAAATTAGAGGGAAAATGAAACTTTACTAGTTTCCATGAGCAAATGAAACAACGTGAAATGTTTACTATTTTTCTTTGCAGTTATTTTTCGTGTTTATTGTGCTGATCACACCTACTGCACTTTGAGGCTTCCAATCGACAGCACAGCAGAAACTATCAAGTTGGTGGCCGCAGATAAGTTGAAAATTCGAGAAGATGAACTACTACTAGTTGAAGTTAAATCCAATGGTGAGCGAATGGTGTTCAGGGATGACGATATCAGCATACCAACAGCTTTGACCATCAATGGAAGGATTTTTGTGTCACCTAAAGAGCACCTGGATGCTTTGGTGAGTGCCAACAAGTTTTCAACTTTTCTCCACCTTTAGTTCCATTTCAGAAACGTACTAAATGTGATTATTTCGGCCATTAGGCACAATACTCTCAGTGCAAATTAGCCCTTTTATTCCGCAGCATTTTCTCTGAAGGCACTTTAAAATAACCCTTGGGTAATTTGGGAAGATTTGAACTTTTCAAGGAAGTACGGAGTCAACCAACCCAGGCCCTTTTATCGTTGTAATTAGATATAGCTGGGAAACTCATAAAATGGGCTCGGTTAAAGTTTCCAATGTTAAACATGTGGGCAGGAAGTTTGGAGTGTATATTTACAAAATCATATTCAAATATGCTGTCAAAGATGCCGCATTGTTTGATAAAGTAACCGACATCTTCCTAAGGGAAAATTTTTAGTCATTTACAACAGAAGATTAGTTAAATGCTCACGTCCATTAACTGCACTGTAGAATGAAGCTGAGGGAGAAAATGGCAAAACTGGAAAATTGAAATTTTAGATAAATACAACAAAAGGAATAATGAAAACTTTTAGTGCCGAATTTTCGCTTTGGATACTTTCTGAAATCATGTGCCTCTTATTTTAAAATATCTCTTTTAGGTCTAATACATATATTATAACGCAGTAAATCAGCTCAATCCCATGAGCTTCGTAAGTCGAAACAATGAAAATGCAATTGGCGAAAAAAGCTTCAGTGCAGCCTAAAAATAAATCTCTAGAAGAGCCACAAAGCTTTGCATTGGATCGCTGGGGGATTGATGGTTATTTAGATTCAAACCAACTGAATCAATCCTATCGCATCTGGCAAATAGACGTGCGAGGCTTCAAACTTTTTATCCAGGTTCAAAAGAAATGGACTAGAGTTCAGTGTGAAAGGCGGTTTATCGAATAATCATTGACGCAAATTCTTCCGCAGTTTTAACGACTTTATTCTGGGGCTTTTTTCATGCTGAAAAGGGTTTTTAGTGTGCATTTTTAGGATCGATAATGAATACCAAATAGCATGCATACTAAAATCTGGAAAGCGCATACATACTAAAAATGTTGCGGTAAAGTTTAGCAAAGTTTCCAATCAAAACCTTTACGTGGTTCACCGAGTTTCATTCATTTCCTTAACGATCTAAAATAGCTTGGGATTTCCAGCCCCTAAACCAATACGGCTGGTTAACAACTGACGGATTTCTTTTCCAGCTTCCGAAAGATTTCCCGTAAATAATATGCAATTTACTGATCCAAAGCGAATTTTATACAACTTTTATAATCTGATCAAGTTACAAGCACAGAGAAATCTCGACAACAAAGGATTCGTTAAATTTGAATACTAAAGGAACTGAGATCGCTCAACTGATGTTTCTTTGTTTCTGGCATTTTTCATGCTTGATGCATTGATAAAATGTACAAAACTTCAGACATAGAGATTCAGTTAAGGAATATAGTCACATACAGAAAAAAGGTTTAAATGTAGAAGGTATTTTTCCAAAAAAAAAATATATATGAAATAAATTTAAATTAAAAGAGCCCAAGTTTGGGAACGAAAGAATCATCATCAAAAGAATTATATGACTGTAAGCAACAGAATGTAACTGTAATAATTTTTTAAATATTAAATATAACAATTTTAAGGTATTTAGTAATAACATTTTGGATGCATAATGCTCATTCACATCTCATTATCAATTTTTACTGATTTAATGGGGAAAATTCGGCTATTCTCAGAAGCATTTTACGTTGTTCGATGTTCGATTTTTCAGTAACTTATCAGAACCGGAGATAACGGCTTCAATGACATCAGATCCAATTTAGTTTTCCGTGTAATTAATTGAGAATCTTTCAATAATAGGATTTGATGTCCTCGATGATTCTTTATTGGCCGAATTTTTCGGTAAATTCAGAACTATGGGAACACACTTCTAGGTATTGTTTCGAGCAGCAATAGGAAGCATTTGGGGAAAAGAATATGGGTTCTTCATACAGGATGAAGAAGTTGAAGTTCGCACGTTTTAACAAAATATTTAGAGAACTTCGCAGGTATTTTAGGTCTTTTTGTTATTTGCTTTCTATGAGTAGAATTCTGAAAGTCTGAATTGATGGTATTCTCTTAAAAAAATTCTGAAAAAAATAACTCGCCAACGCACCAAATCAAGATGCGCTAAAAGTATGGCATAATAAATAATTTAAAAACGCTCAGTAAAAAAACGCGGTTCATACGGTTTGTTTTCTATGAGTAGAACTTTCAAAGCCAAAATGTTTGGTACAAACTTGAAGAAAGTCTTAAAAATGGTTGAAAATGTACTCAAAAACGCGCAAGAATTGAAAATTTTCAAGAAAACTAGCAACTTTTCAAGAATATGCAACGTAGTTGCAATATAACAAATATAAACAACCGAAAAAGTCGGAAATTTTGGGAGTTAAAGCCGAAATGAGTTAAGTTTGGACAATATAAAAAAACTCAGCTTTTCAGGTAAAAAACCAACGGCCACATAGTTTTAAAAAATGGACAGAAGTTGGAGTATATAGGTAGTACATTTTTTTGGAAATGAATCAAAAATACATTAAAAAACAACTGAAAGAAAGAGTGAAAATTTTACCGAAATTGAGATTATAATTTTTTCATAAAATCCTAATTAAATAAAATACAGAAAAACATTCGCTTTCCACAGCTCCAAATTTTCAAGCAGGTTCAACTGTGGAGTTTTTTAAAATCGTGCTAAAGTAAAATCCAAATTAGAGAAAGGCGGAAAATTGTTTGAAAGTTGATTCCAAACGCGTTAAAAGTATGGCAAATTGACCGAAGTTTCAAAAAATCGCAGCGAAAAAAACAGCGATTTATTAAAATTGTCAGGATTTCATAGAACTTTTCATTATACAGAACAAATTGAGATCCTTCAGAGGCAAACTTTTTTAGTGGAAGTTTATAGAAAATTTTATGGAAATCGAGAGAACCAGTAGAAAACGCTTAAAGAAAAGTCTGAAAGTGGCCCCAAAAATACATTTAAACAATTGAGTTTCTCTCGGAGGCAAAATTTGTTGAAAGTTTACCGCAAAATTCATTAAAAGTTACCGCAAATTTGAGGGAAATTTGAAACAATTTGCACCGATTGAGTCGATTTTAAGTTGCACAATCCGAAATTTTAAAAGCCACTTCGTTGCTATTCCAAACCTTTTGCTGAGACTGGAATTCTGAAAATAAACTGAAAGTTGACTAGAAAATTTCTTGAAACCACGACAAATTTTTAAAACTTTTGAAATAATGCCAGCGATACACAAAATTTAAGATTTTAAGCATTGGAGCCAAGCAGTTCAGCAGTGTCTACTTCCCAGGTGAAAATCTTTTGAAGTAGAAACTCAAAGCATACTTTTAAGCCAATAAAAGTGGTCACAATCGCATTTTGTTCCAGACGTGCTTGAACGAGCAAGAAGAAGCCACACAAGGAATCGAAGGTGACATCGAAATGTTTGGCACAAAGGAATTGGCTTATTACATGACACTCTTCGATTGGGATCTATTTTGGTAAGTCGCTCCTGCTTACTAATTTAAATTAAGAAACTGCATAAACTTTCCTTGTTTTCCACAAGTGGAATCAGTGGCTTTCTGATAGGACTTGATAAGCTGTTTAATATTTTAGGTGCGTTCATGAATACGAGCTGCTTTATCATACATTCGGAAGACATCACTTCGGACAAATTACCGCGAATTTGGATGTATTTCTGCGACGTTTCAACGAAATTCAATTCTGGGTCGTAACTGAAATCTGCATGATGAACAGCTTGAGCAAGAGGGTCGCTGTTCTGAGGAAGTTTATCAAATTAGCTGCATAGTAAGTATCAAACTGAGAAGGGATTTGGTAAAGCTCTAAAGCACATGTTAAGATGCGAAACTGGATATTTCTTGAAGTCGTGAGGAGTTTTTCAGAGACATAATCTGTAATTAAATGTATTAAAGTAGGTATTTCGATCTGAATCAAATTAGATAAAAATTCTAAAAGCCTTTTAGTTAATTATTAGCAAGGTTTTGAACCTTGACTTGGCCTAAAACCGTTTATTAACTGTACATCGTTGTATTATGAGCAGTTTCACTGCTGTGCAAAATGACTAATTTTTACGTGCAAATGGGCATCTTCCAGTCTGGAAGGTACAAGAAAGTTTTGAAAATCCGTTATTTACCCTTATGAATTTCAGTTGCAGAGAATATCAAAATTTAAATGCATTTTGCGCCATCGTTATGGGATTAAGCAACGTGGCAGTATCCCGTCTATCTAATACTTGGGATAAGCTGCCATCAAAGTTCCGAAAGCTCTTCACTGAATTTGAATCAATGATAGGTACTTGATTGCTTTATTTACATGAATTAATTCCATGCTGAACACGACTGTTTATTTAGACCCAAGCAGAAATCACCGAGCATACAGGGTGAGCGTTGGAAAGCTCCAACCGCCAGTGGTGCCCTTCATGCCCTTACTGCTGAAAGACATGACCTTTACACATGAAGGCAACAAAACCTCCCTGGATGGATTGGTTAATTTTGAGAAAATGCACATGCTTGCTCAAACTATGCGGACCATTAGATTTTGTAGGAGTAGACATTTAGGTGAGTCGCAAGTGCAATGAAGCAGCGCTTTAATAACGAGTTGTTCAATAGTTTTGGACCCACCGTCCCCGAAAAGCGAAGGAGAAGTGAAGTCTTACATATCCTGCTTACGAGTAATCGACAATCAACGGATCCTGACAAGTATGTCGCAAAAACTAGAGCCTAGAAGATCGTAAGTACCACATCAGGGAGCAGCAGGTAAAAATGCTGGTCGTTTTTACCCAATATTTCACTATATAAATAAGTGTAGCTTTTACATATTAATGCACTGGTTAATAGACTTTAAAAATAGGAAGAGTTTCCAGAAATAATTTTTTTCCACAATACTCTTTCGCAATGAATCAACACATATAACAGTTAGGTGAAGATACACTGTTTGGGTATATGTATATCACACTTCGAAGCGTAAGAATGACAAAATTTATATTAAAAATATATATATGAGAAAATCTACCACCAAGTAACCATAACATTTAAGCAGAATCGTACAAAATCACATAATAAATCATTAACAGCAAACTGAACAAAAATCTTGAAACCACAATTATAAGAAAAGTAGTACTAGTGAATCCCATTACCTTAGGTTAATTTAGTGTTAATTAATTATTACTGGCGTCGTTCTAATGATTAAGTTTGGATTTGCATGTCCTTTAAGCCCTAAATATTGGCTATACCCAAGGAAAACATTCAACTGAAGTTATTTTCAGTGCCAAAGCAATTTTTCATCCAAATTTAACACGATATCTACAACGATTCAACCATAAGAACCATTGATGCACACATGCAAAGCTAAGCGTAAGCACATTGAACATGGACGTCAGAAACGCCGCTCCTCCCATGTAAATACTTACATTAAGAAAGAAAATAATCAAGCGCACATTATTTATAGAGCACCTTATTTTCATATTATGTAAATAACTATGTATCGAACATCTATGATTAGAAATTAATGTTGAAAGTATTCTATTGAAGTAGCCACTTCCAAGCTTTAATTAGCTGTAAATATTCCTCTAAAACAGTATCCTTATACACAATGTAAAATAAACCTTGCAGATTTGTATGCATTACATATTTGTAAACAAGCAATTTCCAGACACAATAAAAGCATTACTTTCATAACAGTAATGAATCATACGACCAGTAAATACCAATAATAAATGTATTTTGAATTTATCCCGTAATATAGAATAAGAACAGATAAAAGCAATAAATTACCAAGTTTGTAAAAATTGAATATTTACTCGTATATAGTAAAATCTTCGATGTGTAATAGCAGTAAATTAAAATGTAAAAGTATATCTTATAGAGCAATTTGTGTTGTGATACTGAAGAGTGAGTTTCTAAGATGGGAGATAATGAATGTGAGTCAGCACATTCCTTAATCTGCAGAACATTCACAAATAAAATGATTATTGGAAAACAAATATGCAACCGATTTGTTTCTTCAATCAGCTCAAATCCTAACACCTAACTAGGGCCATTGCTTTATTAACTTTCCCTACACTATTAGTCAATAATAATTGCTGATAAAGAATAGAGCAGATAGAGGAATGTGTAATTTTTAAATCGAATATTCCGTTTTTATGTATAATACTAAATTAGAATAGAAAAATGAAAATTTTATATGAAGATTTGTTAGGACAATCATTCATATTAACTTTAGTGAAATAAGCGATAGAATTTCCAATAACTTCATACATTTAAGGGTCTTTAGGTAGATAATTTTTCGAATGCCAAATAGTTATTTTATATGTATTTCATAGCAAGTGTTTAAACACCTTTTCCACCCCTTACTCCTGAACTTTGCAACCCAAAGTGAGATTAGTTATTCCCAACTTTCCTTACCTTAGCAGAACACACAATCAGTATTTTATTAGTACCTTTATAATATATTTATGTCTGCTAGTTAGAATAAGATGTGGTTCGTGAACATTACGCGAATAATAAAGTAGACTTGGTGTGTATTTTCTGAATTTCTTCTCACCACTGTTTAGAACCTTATATAAGCCATAAAATTCCAAGTGGAATGCAGAAAATGCATGCCCCTTTAACTGTACTTACAAGATATTTCTTATTCGCAAGAATATAAGGACAATTTTCTCATTTTCAAGCGAGATATGATCCCTAATCGGTCAAAGAAACTTTTCTACTACACCAGAGTAAATGCAACAAATCGGGTTGCCCAAAGAGAAAAATAAACAAATATCTTGTAAGCAGAATGTAATTGTGATATTTTTTCGATGTTAAAACCATTTTCATATTAGAGTTCTAGTCAAGTATGATTTTTTTTCGACTAAAGCGACCAGTCAGTCGTCGAACTGTAAGGAAAACTCCAATGCATGCGAAATAATTTTAGCCTGTAGTTATTCCATATTGTAACCTCAACATAATAACTGTAAAATTTTAATATATTTATTTCTCTGAGTATTTCAACCATACCATATTGTTGACCGCTGATATAAAAGCGTAGGGACAGGACTTATTAAAACGCCAATAAAAAGAACATCAGCATATATTTCAATATACGACATCCAATCTTAAACAAAAAACTGCCTTACGGTACATAAGTCATCTTCTTTAAATCGCGTCCCTGTCCTCAAGAGTTGTATAAAATAATGTTTAATGTAACCTAGATATATCAGAAAACGTAGTAAATTACGTAAGATGCATTTCCTTCACTGGCCGGTTGCTGCGGCTTTCGCTCTCTTCTCCCGGGCCTTTTTCCCCTCAGTAAGCTCTTCCCTCTGATCTTCTTTTAACTTAGGCAAAACTTTCGTTACCACTCCCGTTCCCAATGTAACTGAACCATCCCTAAGGGTAAACCGCTGACCTTGTTCCAGAACCATGGGCTTTATCATTCTCAATATTAATCTGTCAACAAAATTAGTTTCGTAGCGGATGATACTTAACATCCAAACCAAGCGCAACAGATAAAGGAGAAGATCGGTTTCAATTACAAGATTACGGTGGGAGTCTGGAGCTGTTTGACGATGATGGCGTGAAAATGTTCACCAAATTGGCTTAGAAAAACCAATGGCAAAAAAATAAGCCGAATGAGCCAGATATTTGCATCGAATAACATATAGAAAATGCGATGAGCAAGTGTGAAACCACATCGGGTCAAGAAACGGGTTTGCAACACGCAATGATATTTTGTCCAACATTTCAATTCTGCTTGCCTATCTTTGAGCCTTAATGTGTATATCTCTATCGTCGTTTAATTATTAAAGAGTGTCAAACATCGCGGATGAAAAATCTACAAGTATGCGACCAAATCAGTAGATCTTTTCCGCTAAGACAAACGGACGAAGCGAAATAATGAACAATTTCCCGAAAACTTCGTTACGTTGGTGAGTTGATAAGAAATTTCTTACTTTGAATCTTCTCCTGGCATAACCATTTCCTTGTCTGGTACCAAAACTTGTACAGCGGAATCCCAAGTTCGACAGAACATCTGCAGCTGAATATAGGAGGTAAATGGCTTTGATCGGCCACCTTCCTCTTTGTTCAATATGTAGACTTGTGTCTCGATGTGATCGTAGCATTTTACTGTGCCTGGCTTGGCCAAGACCATTCCTTGAAAAACCAAAGCAATTAAAAACTGAACGTATAAAGTGTCTATAAGTTGGCTAACCTCTTTTAATATCATCACGTTTGATTCCCCTGACCAAAGCTCCCAGTTGATCGCCTGCTTGTGCTTCGTCCAGAATTTGGTGGAACATTTCTATTCCTGTGACGGTCGATTTTATCACCTTGTTATAACCGACGAATTCACAATCGGATCCTTTTTTGATAACACCACGCTCCACTCGGCCGGTTACAACAGTACCACGTCCTTAAATAGAACCCAATTTTCAATTTCCAAATCGCTTTCAAGCACTTGCTAATTGAAGTTTACTGGCGTGAATATTCGAAATTATTTCTTACCAGGAATTGAGTAAGTATTCTCAACAGGCAGCAAGAATGGCTTGTCCAGGTCCCTAACGGGTGTGGGTATATGGGTGTCTACCGCCTCCAACAGCTTGAGAATGGCATCTTTGCCGATTTCAGGCTGTTTGCCTTCAAGCGCGCACAGAGCAGATCCTGTGATTATGGGAATATTATCTCCATCAAAGCCCATTTCTGTTAGCAGTTCTCTGTAACAAAAAGCATATACAGCTGAGAAAATTAATGGCCTAAAAGACTCATCAACTGGAGCAAATCAAATGTGTGTTAGAGAAAAATACGGTAGTGAATATCAGCTTTGATTTACTATACAGTTTCAAACATAGGAACCCTATTCGGTCATCCTCTGGATTAGAAGATTAATTTGTTGAATATTTACCTAATTTCCATTTCAACCAGTTCCACCATTTCAGCATCGGCAGTATCGACTTTATTAATGAAGACGACGATATCTTTAACTCCAATTTGTTTGGCAAGCAGAATGTGTTCCCTAGTTTGGGGCATAACTCCATCAGTGGCGGCGACCACTAAAATTGCACCATCCATTTGAGCAGTGCCGGTGATCATATTCTTGATGTAATCAGCATGTCCTGGACAGTCGGTATGTCCATAATGTCTGGATTCGGTCTGATATTCAATATGCGCAACGTTAATAGTGATACCTGAAAAAGAGCAGACAAATATTATTTTACTGAGTTGGAAAATTCCGTTTTTTTGCAGTTGATTGTACCTCAGATTCCTATTCTTTAATCAATAGTTGAAGAAGTCACGGAAGCTCTAACAATGTTAATGGTTTAGAAAACATAACAAGTTGACTTGGATTTTGCAATTTATCTTGTCTAAAAACTTTTGCTTGGAAAAATGCAGTGAAAGGATTGGATAGGATGAAATTCCGAGTAAAATATCCAAACCACTACTTTTTTATTATCGAATTATGATGTAGGTATGCAGTCGGAAAAACGTTACCTATTTATTTACTGCGATAAAAGTTTGTAAATAGAGGGCTCAACTTATTGGCTATTACCACAAACACTCGAAGTTCCAAGATAATAGGAATCCGCTGCTTTCATAATGTTTCTAACTGAGTTCACCTACCTCTTGCCCTCTCCTCAGGAGCATTATCAATGTCAGCATACCCTCTAGCTTTAGCCAGTTTCTGGTCGGCCAAAACTTTGGTAATTGCAGCTGTAAGAGTGGTTTTTCCATGATCGACATGGCCTATGGTGCCCACATTACAGTGGGGCTTATCTCTAGCAAACACCTTCTTTTCCGAGTAGAGCCTCGTCTGATTGGATTGGGGGATAACAATTTGCAGAGTTTTCGCATAGTTATGGAACCGTGAGATAGACTTCCTGTTGATAAGATGCCTCAGCGTTCTATGGGCAACTGAAACAAAAAATAGGCTGATAAAAAAGGGGTTCAAAGCAAAGTTATCATGCAGTCTTAACCTCAAACTGACCGGTTTGTTTATTATACGCACCTGGAGTTAAAATGCGAGCCACCACGATAGAGGACATTTTCGGATGTTTTGCTAAATGCAGATTTCGTATCGGAAAGGTTCACTTTAGCCCTAATTAACTACCTAGTTTAAAGGGGAAAAATGCACATGAGTGTTATGTCACTGGCACTTCAACGCGAAATTAATACAAACACTCATACCAACGTATCGGGATTGGGCTGCTAATGTCTCCAATCGAGTTTCTTGTTGGTGTATTTAGAGTTGCATATACACCTAGTTTTTGAATTTGCCGCCGATTTACAGTAAAAACTCAAAGAATATTTCTTAAATAAAAAAAGGAAAATTGGGCCAGTATCTCCAGCAAATAAGCTGAAAACTTAGGATGTAAAGTTTAAACAAACCCCATTTAAGTGAGTGAATAGATAGCCGGAAAAATAGCTGAAAAGCATTAATTAAGACTTAATACGATCTTAGATTTTTCTGAAGGATTTTCTGAGTCCCCACGGTTCTGCGTTCTGATTTACCGCTCACGATTTTAAGCTGTTACATGCTGTTGACGCAGAGGAGTTCGTACTCAGAAAAACTGTGCTAACTTGAGATCTTGAGACCTACTTGAGTATTTGCATAGAAAGTAGCTCTTAAATTATACAACAACGACATTTTCGTTTCTATTTGGACTAGGAGACTATCCCTCATTAAAGTTTTTTAAATTTCCGTCGACTTGGAAAAAATAAACTGATCTTTCTAATGAGAGTCATCAATTTGAATGCAGGTAAAACCTTTGATTATTCGTCTTTGTTACATGTTTTATGTTTTTCAGTAAACAATATAGAAACTAAGTGGAAAATTGCGGAACTTTTCAGTTCAATGTTGAACTATATTAACAATCTATCTGCCAATTGAAAGTTGAACTGTCTTAAAATAATTCTTTATGATAAATATGAAAGGGATTGTTTGAATATGCTTGTCCTGCTATTTTTCTTGTTGTCTTGTTCTTCAACATTTCCATATCCGGATAGGTCGATACCAAGACACTTAAATTTCATCTTTTGTTAGTTAATTTATAGCACAAATATAAATATATTTTTTTAAATTTAAATCCAAATAAATATCTCGATCTCCCTTAGCACCCATCATTTTTTTCTTTTGTCGTTCCTAATATTTTCTCATTTTTGTCTTATTTTTATTTATATGGTAAGTTTACCGTGGGTTCTGTATTGAATATAATTTTTCGCATACACTTTTTCGATGGTTTAAATCAGATTTTGTCGGAATGGTTTACTTCATTGAACAATCCTGATTTCTGATTTATGTGCCCTATAATTTATTTTTGTAGTAAGTTCCCATGTTTATTGTTCTATGGGTAAAGTAAATGGGAATTGATTGTACGATATTTTCCGCCCTTCTTAAACCTCATGAGTGTGATACTCTTTCGTTCCCAGACTCAACACCAGACGTTCTACTGTACACAAGAAACTTAACAAACACCATCCACAACATAAACTTAACCAACGAATTTGGATCGGACCACCTGGCTATTACGTTTAACATAGACTTACAACATACGCAACCTACCTCCAGTACACCTCCTATAGAGAAAAAGTTAAACCTAACAAAGACTACATTCAATCGCAAGCACAGCCCATTTCAATAGAAACCATACAACAACAACTTTCACTAGCCATAGGAAAATTTACCACGGAAATAAAAAAATGGTTTCTACCGACATACACTACCCAAATTCATACTGAGACTCATAAAACAAAATAGAGAACTGTACAGACTATATACAAACACTCAAAATACCGACCTAAAAAGACACTGAACCAACTCAACAGAAACATTAAAACCTTGATTGGACAATACCGACAAGACAAATGGCTAGAAACATGTAAAGAAATACAAAAAGACAAAGGCAAAACATACTGGCGAAAAATTAAGAAACTAGCGCAATACAAAAAAACTAACACTACCGACACAATTGACGAAAACGGAATAGAACGGTACACTTCTGCCCACAAACCACAGACTCAACGCTGACTCCCCTACAATAACTGCAGACGGCCAAACGACACAACCAAAAAACGACTTAAAATACCTTGGAATCACAATTGACCACAAACTTAAATTCACTAAACACATACGAAACATCAGGGCAGAAACAATAAAGAGAACAAAACACTTCCGATCACTAACCTACAAAGACAGAGGAATTAGCACCAAACACCGTCACCAAAATATATAAAGCTATTTGTAGACCCTTGCTTGATTATGGACATATACTCATCACCAACGGAACAGAAAGGACAAAACGTTATATACAAACAACAGAACAAATTGCACTAAGACTAATAACACGAAGAAGACACCTCCAAAACCCACTACACAACCCCTACAACTGGACCATACTGAATCCCCTTTGTCTTCCAGACAGAGAATCCAGACAATCCCGCTTCCGTTTCCCTACCTCAACGCTACTCGAACACTTACAAACGCAACTGACTACTGGACAATAAAATAATTTTTTCTTGTCATTAGAACTGGAAAGTTTATTTAATAAGATTATTAATCTAGAATAAGAGAATTTTCATCTTTGTTTTTTATTTAGACTAAGACTACATGTATTAAACAAGGGCAGAAAGACCGATAGGTCGATAGCCTTTTTTAGAAATAAAGATGTTTACTACTACTACTACTCTTTCGTTAATCGTATGGGACTTTATATAGATTAAAAAATTTTCAGATCAAGCTGGTCAATTTCTGTAAAAGACTTCAACCATTGTACTTTCATAATTTTATTTCTAATTTTCATATAGGTATTTCCTTTTGTCAGAGCTTTAAGTGCATTCTGCCCCTTTATCTGGTCTGTTTCTTTAACCCTACCAGTTATCTCTACTGTATTTATTTCAGTCATAATATCGTCTATTTTATATAGCTGACAAGTTATTGAATCCATTTTTCTAAGGATTTCTGTTGAACCCTTCATTTTCTATGGATGGCTTCCGATGAAACGGCACATGTATTTTTTTGATTCTTCAGACATTCCACTTCTACTTTATTCGATATTCTTACATTACTGTTCAGGGTTACTTTCGCACCAGTTAATTTAACTTTTAAACTTTTCTTTCACTTTAAAAATAAAAGGAACTGCTTGTGAGAAATGATAAACTCAAGAATTCAAATATCCTCGCTCCTTGAAGCTAAACGAAAATGTTGAAGAACCAAATCGTACACAGAAGATTTCGTATGTGCAGTTCATGCTCCCAGATTATTTCATTCCATTTTAGGTATATTTTTTATATATTTTACTACATCTGCCCTGGTTTGAATCGGATCTGTGTGGCTTTGGCTTGCAGCTTCGGGTCTGGAATTAATCCAGCAAACCGGTAATATTTCTGTATGTCTCGCGAACATTTTTAACTAAGTTTGAGCTAGTTAGAATGTGAAAAACACCTATTGACAACCCATTGAAAGAAACAAAAAAGTGTGGATCAGCGACCCAGAATTAACGAATAATTAAATGTTATTTATCCGTTTTGGTATGCGTTTACAGCCGCGCTTAAATAGGCCATTGTGTACTTAAACGTGAACTGAAACTACGTTCAATCGTCTTCTATTTTCTTTTCTATACGACTTTAAACAATGTCTTCCTTTTCCCGGAGATAAGAATTCTCCCAGGCTGTGCGGTAAACGGTAGATAAGATTTTATCTTAATGGAGATGAATGTCATATGGAATTTGAATCTATTTGTATGGTAGATTCTTCTATTGAGTGTGGAGAATTAATTCCGAAGAAGTACGTAGATTAACAAAGTTAGAATCAGTCACAACCAATAAGTTCAGAATAATAGTGATAATATTTACAGAAAAGTTTTTAAAAGATGCAAAAATTTCTTAAAAAATTACGAAAACGTCGGCATTTTCATTTCAATATAAAGAGTGATTTTTTAAAGACAGAAAGCATGCACCTGAAAGTACCTTTGCATGTTACAACATGGAAATCTTACAAAAAAAATATAATTCGACTAAAAGTGAGTTGCCCATCCATCCAATTAAATTAAAGCTGGTTTTAAAACTCCCGAAGTTTTAAGAAATAACTTTTCCATATTTGTGATAGTCAAGAGGTTCAGGCTTTATTAAACGCTTAGTAAAAAGTTTTTTCTATCAATGATTTTGGGATTGGATATTTAAAAGTTTGGTAGATCCACAAAATAATCATTAATATATAGAAAAAATCATCCCTTGATTGCTCAGCGTTATTTTCAATTCTTTCCGTGTATAATTGGATAAGCATATCTGAAGATTATCCTCTAATTGAAACTGTGCAGCCTACAGGGTGGGCGAACGAAAATTCCCGGCCGGAATTCAGTTACAGAACCTTAATAAATATTTGCTTGGCTCAGATTTTTAAGATTTGTATGTCACGGGACACCCTGTATATGTTTTTAATTTTGAAACCAAATAAACATACCAATCATCCCCTTTTATTAAATATTCACATTATTTTATATCTAGCTTTTTTTATATATATATATATAATCTTTATTTCCCAATAGGCTATCGGTCCTCTGCCTTTCTGCCCTTGCATATATACATGTATTGTGTTAATTTTCTAACTTAAACTATCTTAACTGTAAACTTAAAATTATTACAAAGCAAAAAAAATATCTCTTCTATGTCATGTCTTTTCATCGTCTAGCAGGTTGGTTCAGTCGTGTTGGAAGTGTTCAAGTAGTGTTGTTGTTGGGAAGCGAAGCGGGATTGTCTCGTTTGTCTCGTGAGGCAAAGGGGATTCAGTAGGGTCCAGTTGTAGGGATTGTTTTTCCATTTCGTTTGCAATTGGAGTTGTCTATCTGTTATTCGCGTTATTTTTGTTCGTTTGTAGAGTAGTTGGTTTGAGGGGTTGTGTAGTTGGTTTTGAGGATGTCTTATTTTCGTTATTGATCTCAGGGCAATCTGTTCTGTTGTTTGAATGTGTTGTTTAGTTTTCCTAGATGAATTCGCTGTCAGTATATGTCCTTAGTCAAGCAGAGGTCTACATATTGATTGGTAAATTTTTGTGGCGGTCTTTGTACTAATTCCTTTGTCTTTGTAAACCAGTGATCGGAAGTGTTTTGTCCGTTGAATGATTTTTGTTCTTACGTTCTGTGCGTGTTTTGTAAATTTTAGTTTTTCGTCCAGTGTCATTCCTAGGTATTTTGCCTCTTGTTTTGGTCTAATTCTGTTTCCGTCTGTTGTTATTGATGGAGAGTCGTCTTTAATTTGGTGGTTTGGTAAAAGTAGTTGGTTTTTCGTGGCGTTTGGTGTAAGTCTCCATTTGTAGAACCAAGCAATTGTATTGTCTGTTAGTGTTTGAAGTTTTTGTACTGCTTTTACTGTAGTTTTGTCGTGCACGATCAATGCAGTGTCGTCGGCGTATTGTAGTATGTAAGCAGATTTGTCAATGTGTCTTTTGTCGTGGAGACTGTGATTGTGTATGTCGTGGCAGTATATAATGTAAAGAAGGGGTGATAGCGAGGATCCTTGCGGGAGTCCTTGTTCAGGGGAGAAAGCAAAGGAGAGGGTGTTGTCTATGCGTACTTCTAGGTGTCTGTTTGTGAGTAGGTTTCTGATTGCGTGAATTATGTATTTGGGGGTTTTAAGCTGGTAAAGTTTATATAAAATTCTTTTGTGCCAAGCACTGTCAAAGGCCTTATTGATGTCCATGAAAAGACATGCTGTTTTCTTGTTCGTGAGGTGAGTTGTTTGTATGTTGTTGGTTAGTATGAAAAGTGGGTGAACAGTTGAGTGTTTAGGTTTAAATCCGAATTGGTATTGTGGTATGTGTTGTCCAACTGATTATTGCAGTCTATTTTTTATTATAGTTTCAAAAATTTTACTCAGTACAGGGAGTAGTGTGATAGGTCTGTAGTTTTGTATTTGTGTATTGTCAAGTCCGGTTTTAGGAATTGGTATTATTATTCCTGTTTTCCAAGTATCTGGTATTATGTAGTTAGCTTTTTTCATTTTGTGTTAATTTGATTTTTCTCGTAAAAATTTTTGATAGTTTTGATGCCGTCGTGCGGTACTGGTTGACTGAAAAAGAAGTGACTAAAACCTCAATTTTAAAGTGATCTATTCTCAAAAGTTTGCCTCGAAAAATGCCTTATGGACCACAAAACTTATTTTGCTTAGTCAATTAGAAAGCGTATTTTCGCTCTAGTAATTTTTTTTATTAAACCCACGTTTATGAAGGAAAATGGGGAAATAAGAGTGATACTTCGAGACAGTTTGCATTAAATTGGAGAAAGCGTTCATATACAGACAAATTAATTTTTTGAGGGTTTAAAAAATGAGCAATAAGGTTCACTTTTCTTGAACTTTTGTCTAAAAAACTGTAAAAATATAAAGGCTATTCCCAAAGGCGTATTTAGAAAAATGGACTAGACTTCACAGAAAACCCTGAAAATTTCATGTTGGCTTAAGAAATAAAAACTGAACAAGAAATTCTAAACTTTGCGAAAAAAAATTTTTTTTGCGAGAAGTAAAACCACAATATGAGAGGCAAACTCAGAAACAGTCAGTGAACCAACATGCTCAGGAACTCAGAAACAACTTCAAAGATCCATCTTTAAAAGAGTGTAGTTTTCTGGAATATAAAATTTTCTTCTTGTTCTTCGTTTGATGTCTTACAGGTACCCATTAAGGATTAGGATGCCTTACAGGTATAAAATTTTCAAACGCTGTAAATAAATGTCTTTGTAGAATTTAATTTAGAACATTCTCTATATAAAACTAGACGAATATATTAGCAACCGATATTTAAAATAAAATATATATACACACTGTTCTCACGCGCAAGAATGAGAGCTGTCGCTTCTAGAAGAATGAAGTAATTACCTAGAATGTCATTATTTCTTCGAAGCAGGAAAGATAACAGATGCTTCGTTCATTGTTTCATAATTGGCATCAAGTTGATTAAGGCTCTGACGATTGACGTGTAATTATAAGCCGGTCGTCTATTACTTAAACGAAAAATACCTCTTTGCATCTACATATACTGGATCTATCAAAAAATGCTTTTCTATCGAGGGATTATAAGAGTAAAACAACTACAGAGTGTTGAAGCCACAATTGGTACTTTGTTGCTTTACATGAACTAGAAAAATATCGACGTCTTGCTACAGCACTTCCAAAAGCAACTATATTTTTTCCTCGTTCAAGTTTCTTTGAAAATTCACTTTCTTTTCAACTGATTGACTATATTCCGAAAGTTGGCATCAATTTTTCGAAACACGCTGTATAGGCTGGAAATTATCAATTCGCTATTGGTGCAACCAAGCCATTCCAGCTTCCTTCCTGCAGGATATTTTCATCGTCCTTATTGGGCGTCTCTTCACAACTCCTCTTTGGCCCACAACAATTCAATTCGAAACAGATCGATATTCATACAAATTGATTCCCGATGGGTGACAGATTATGGGGAGATTTAGTGCGAAGGGCGCTAAAAGTCCGACCCAAATTGACCACCCTTTTGAATCGAATTTAGATTTGTGATTGTATTTTTTATTACCAATTGCTTCTTCTCCTAACGTTAAATAAACCCGCTGGAAAGTGAATTTTCACAAAGTGCCTGAAAGTTATTACCTGCCGACAGGTTTGCTGGGGAGATATTTGCTGACAATGCCTCTGAGTGCTTCTATAAAGTATTCATTTGCGATCCTCAATAGATGGGTAATCAGGCGACATTACGGATTCGCAAAATCTCCCCTTGCATGCGTTGTATCAGCATGGTGGAGACATCAAGATGACGCCACAAACGCACTGTCGAAAACGCTTTATTATCGTCTGGATACTCCTGATTTGTGTAAGGGAGATGCGGGGACACGCGCTCACTCGCAGGAAATCGCTTAAAGGGGTTGCTCGATGATGGATTAGAAGCCACATCATGTTGTCCAATTAAAATATTATGTGTAGGTTTTGATTGGGATTCATTATTAACTGAGGTTGGCCGGATCCTGCAGAACAGTTTGGAAGATTTCCCATGAAATTATGGGCCAAAGTTGTTCTTGCCAAATCTTTTATGATGATATAAAAATCGCACTTTGAGCCTTAGCGTTATCGATTTTTCGGCTGAATGATGGTAGTATTTTATATAAAAAAAGATGTAACGAAATTTCACTATCTGAAAATAAGTTATACAATTTCAAACTTGCTGCAAAGTTCTCTGGTACTTTTGTGGCAATTAGTAATTTTTTCAGGCTTAATTTAAACGACTTTTCGAAATTTCTAAGCAAATAGTTAGAGAAATTTAGAAAACAAATATAGAAAATGTTTCAAAAATCGATACAAGTGCCTGATGTTGGAGAAAAGGAGAAATTTGACCCCATATGGTTGCGAGTTTCTCTTACAAAATCCAGAGGCGCTCAGTTCTGAACCCCTTCCGATCGACCACAAATGTCTTTGAAAATTAACCATTAGATAAATGTTGTTTAACAAAAAAGGACATATATATTAATAAATTACATACAACTGCCTGATGGCGGGATAAAATTAGAAACCTGTTCACCATTTTTTGTCTTTTTCTTATGGAATCTAGAGCCGCACATCTTTTCGTATCTTTTCTAGGTGACCTAAAATGAGCACTAGTGCCAGATGATAACAAAAAGGTGAAATTTGATCACGTATAAACGCGATTGTTCTTATCAAATCCAGAGTTCCGGTTGCCAACAACTATATTTGGAAGCCAACGTCTAAAGAACTTTGGTTGCCCAAAAACTTGTTTAGAAATAAAAGGTTTGACAAATAAAGACGAAATTAATAAATGCCAGGAAATTAAAACTCAACTCCGGATTTACTACTTTACACAGCAACTAAAGAAAGTTTTTCGTTAGAAAACTAAACGAACTCAACAGAAACGTCAAAACACTAATAGGCCAATACAAACAGGACAAATGGCTAGAGGCATGCAAAGAAATAGAAAAAGACGAAGGTAAAACGTACCGGCAAAAAATAAAAAAACTGTCACGATACAAAAAAACATTATTACTGGTATAATAAAGATAACGGTACAGAACTGTATACAGACAAGGCCAAAGCGGACGCATTTGCCAGACATTTTCAACATGCCTTCACAACCTTCACTAGCCCTAACTTTGACGACCAAAACTTCAACGCAATAAATGATTGGTACGAGACCTACTTCACAAACGAAACAAACAACGCACATCAACTAATTACTGAAGCAGAATACGACGAAGCACTAGCACACATTAAAAACACGGCGCCGGGAAAAGACAATATAAAAGGCAAACTACTGAAAAATCTTACTCCACAAACACACACACACACATACAGAACCTATTCAACAACTGTATTGAAACTAACACGCTACCAGATACCTGGAAAATAGGAATAATAATACCAATTCCTAAAACCGGACTAGACAATACCCAAACACAAAACTACAGACCTATCACACTACTGCCTGTACTGAGTAAAATTTTTGAAACTATAATAAAAAATAGACTGCAACAATCAGTTGGACAACACATACCACAATACCAATTCGGATTTAAACCTAAACACTCAACTGTTCACCCACTTTTTATACTAACCAACAACATACAAACAACTCACCTCACGAACAAGAAAACAGCATGTCTCTTCATAGGACATCAATAAAGCCTTTAACAGTGTCTGGCACAAAGGACTTTTATATAAACTTTACCAGCTTAAAATCCCCTAAATACATAATTCACGCAATCAGAAACCCTACTCACACAGACGGCCTAGAAGTATGCATAGACAACACACTCTCCTTTGCTTTCTCCCCTGAAGAAGGACTCCCGCAAGGATTCCTCGCTATCACCCCTTTCTTTACATATATACTGCCACGACATATCACAATCACAGTCTCCACGACAAAAGACACATTGACAAATCTGCTTACATACTACAATACGCCGACGACACTGCACTGATCGTGCACGACAAAACTACAGTAAATGCAGTACAGAAACTTCAAACTCTAACTGACAATACAATTGCTTGGTTCTACAAATGGAGACTTACACCAAACGCCACGAAAAACCAACTACTTTTACCAAACCACCAAATTAAAGACGACTCTCCTATCAATAACAACAGACGGAAACAGAATTAACCAAAACAAGAGGCAAAATACCTAGGAATGACGCTGGACCAAAAATAAAATTTACAAAACACGCACAGAACGTAAGAAGAAAAATAATTCAACGGACAAAACACTTCCGATCACTGACGTACAAAGATAAAGGAATTAGTACAAAGACCGCCACAAAAATTTACCAATCAATACGTAGACCTCTGCTTGACTAAGGACATATACTGACAGCGAATGCATCTAGGAAAACTAAACAACACATTCAAACAACAGCACAGATTGCCCTGAGATCAATAACGAAAATAAGACATCCTCAAAACCAACTATACAACGCCTCAAACCAACTACTCTACGAACGAACAAAAATAACGCGAATAACAGATAGACAACTCCAATTGCAAACGAAATGGAAAAACAATATCTACAATTGGACCCTACTGAATCCCATTTGCCTCACGAGACAAACGAGACAATCCCGCTTCCGCTTCCCAACAACAACAACACTACTTGACCACTTTCAACACGACTGCACCAACCTGCTAGACGATGAAAAGACAAGGCGTAGAAGAAGGTTTTTTTTTGCTTTGTAATAATTTTCGACAATTCCCTATCAGATTTACAGGCGCACTGTTCTGATTCTCTTTCAGTTGATACGAAATGTATCTAAAAATAAACGATTTAGAAAAATTTGTTTAACAAAAGTTGCATTAACAAAGTTGAAACTTGGCTGAAATGCAAGACATTTGGGTTTTGCTGTAAATTTGTTAAAAAACTATTTTAGAAAGCTGGTTGGTCGAAATTGGGACAAATTTGATCAAACTGATCAAAATTTGGTTTCCTGTCATCCGCAAACGAACGCGTATTTACATGTTTGAAGTCAGAGTAAATGTATATTTAAAGAAAATAATTTGAGGAAACGATTTTTACAAAACTAGCCCATATAGCAAAAGTGCCACAACATTTAATGCACAAATTTTCGACAGTGCCACAGAAACAGATGTTGAGAAACAGGTTTAAAAAACATAAAAAGCCCTTTGGGAAGCTCTCAGTTTTGTAAGTTTTTTAAAAAAGCCACATCAATGAACTGGAGAAAAATTAACGCAATGGAAGAAAGGCATGTATAGATTTTTGTGTGTTTTACACTTTTAAAATATAATTCCAAACATACATTGCTAAGAACTTAAGCGACATTACGTCGATACTTTGACTGAAATCGCAGCTTACATAAATGAAGGAAAAATATCTACGAAGAAAAGATATTATATGCGTCTCTAGCAGATGCACATCTAAAAACATTTCTTTGTAAGAAAACTTGTTCAAAGTGTCAGAAAACAATCGCGATTTTACGTATTTTCCACCATTCCATCTAAGTTCGCTCTTTTCCGAAAGTCTTAAATGTGTTTGAGTTTTATTAACACAGGGACGAAACAAAAATCAACCAATATTTTTCGCAAATTGCGAAAATTCCTGAAATTCTTATTCGATCGTATGACAATGATATTAAATCTGGGCAAAAAATCAGCACAGTCAAAAGCAGTATATTACATCCGTCTGGGATACTGATTTGTGGAAAAAGGGGAACTTCAGGCGCGTGACAACCAAAGCGAATAAAGGGCTTTTAGATTTTATTGTAATTTCATTTTTATGGCTTTTAGCAAGCTCTGTGCGGCTTTCATCCGACATGCAGGAAACAAATGTTGTTATGAAACCCAAAAAGGATGATATTTCACCGATAGAGTCATAAAAATACCAATAGAAAGTCCAAGCTCCATAAAAACTGTTCTTTTTTTATATATATACATATATAGCAAGCGGCTTTAGATGCTAATTTTGTTCCTAGATCAGTTAATAGAATATGGACATTTACTTAATGACTAGGCTAAGTGAGTCTCAGCATTAGCAATGCCAAAATAAAACAACTTAACACGGCTTATTATAGGTATGCACTTAAATGTTTAAAGTATTTATTGCCTGAAGAGCCGAAGAATCTTATAAATGGCTAATTGATATGCTCTAGGGAAATGTTATCTCAATCGGAATATGTCTGATGACGACTCATTTAATCGCAAAAGAGTAGATGCGGAGGCGTTTAAGTTTCATTTTATTACATTTGCGCCCTTCGCGTGAAGATACCGCGCCAGGAAACTCTTCAGCAATGAGAAACTAAAGCAACTGCCATAACTCCATTTTTTATGATTTAGGTTGTTTTACCAGCCGAATTATATTGTGTCTTTTTCCAACAGACATCGAGTTTATTTCTTATTATGCCCTTTTCAGCCTTTTATTTCTCTAATTAATTCAAGTTCAATTAGACAAAGTGTGAAACATTTTTTTTTCATAATTTGTCTTTGATTCTATGCAATTTTTCATGTGTGTTTTCCACTCACTCTGGTTGTCACATTCTAGTTTCCTTTTCTCACAATTCTTTGGAACGTCTGTTGTAAGTTGTTTCCAACTTATTTTTTCATGTTTTTATGACAATTCTTAATGTGCTACTCAGAATAATGCCTAATTTTTCTGTATTTTTTATAGATAAGTTATGTGTTCTTCCTTCAGTTCTTTTTTTTCAGCTTTTATTATGCTTTCAAGCAACAGTGTTGCGCTGTAATCTTGAAAAGATTCCACGTTCCATTTGTGAATACAGTGAATTTAATGCTCAGATGGTCCCATTGTCGTTATCTTTGCTCTTGCAATGCTTGAGTTATACTTGTATGCAGAGCACTCTGAACTTGGAGTTTAATCGATTAATAATTTAATTAATGATTAACTACATAAGTTTTGAGCCAAAATACGTCGTTTGCTCTGAAAAGTTTTTCAAAATGTTTTTATGGTTTCTGGAAATCTGCGTAGAAACTTTTTCACTTTTTTGTTTCTTCTGCTCAATTACCGAAAAGTATTAATTTATCTTTACCTGAGTCTTTTCTTCAAAGGAGTTTTCTTAATATGTGCATAAATCATCCTAAAGATTCTTTCACGTTTTGAAAGACTAGAACGTGAATAAAAAACTCATGTTTTAATTACTTACATTTCAATGCTTTCACAGCCGATATATTAAAACTGGTAAATTCGAGAGCATTTGACCCACGTACATGTGGGACAAGTCCTGTATTACTTAAACGCTTCCGAAAATTAAAAAAAACTGCATAAGAGAAACCAGCCGATTGCGGATTGAAACAAGGCACAAATGTTACTTTTGGTTACAGAATGGGCAGCTAAAATGCTCAGAAATCCGGATTAATATATATGAAGTAAATTCATTTTTATGTGGATTTCCTCCAATTCCTCCTTTATGTGGAAATTAACTTTGATTTCAGACTTGAAGGAAAGTTTTTCTACACAAAACTTATGGTTATAAAACATGGATTTGAGAGCTTAGACTTTTCTTATTTAAAGGATTCCACTTTGAAAAATAAAATCT
Organism: Dendroctonus valens; assembly: GCA_024550625.1. Lineage (NCBI taxonomy): Eukaryota > Metazoa > Arthropoda > Insecta > Coleoptera > Curculionidae > Dendroctonus > Dendroctonus valens. Next base: position 886,407 of record JAJTJO010000032.1, on the reverse strand, counting down.
TTTATTGGAGACTCCATGAGAGTTGAGTTATTTAACTATCTTCCTCAATTTCATGACAAACTTTTTTTGCGATTATACAAAGTGTTATTTAAGTATTTTATTAATTTAATTTATTAAATTTATTAAATTATTTTCTGAGTTATTTTAAAAAGAAAAGTTTATATGAGTCAAATTCCGGAAATGGTTCCGGAGCGGATGAGAAACCTTCCAGATATCAACTGTTTTAGGTATCACAACTGTTTTGTATTTTCTTTCGACTCAATCACATTTTTGTGTCTTCTTTATGCACTTTAATGTATCCTAGTGCTTTCACATTTTTTCTTTTATAGTTACTTATAACTTTAGCTTTTTCAATCTTAACGACACATATTCTTTAATTATAAAACTTTTTATGGCAATTTCAATAATCATATATATAATAAAAATCAGGTTTTTTCTTTGTTGATTTTTTAATGTTTCAATTCATCTTTCGCTATTCGTCGTTTGTTTGTCCTTTTGATTAGTGCTTTAATTTAGAGCAAAGAAAATTCGAAAACATCTAAGAAGAAGGGGTAATTAACCGAGGAACGTACGAGTTTAGAAACGAATTTTGCTAAAAAAAAACGAATTCACCAACCCTGCATCAATGGATCTTATCGCATCTGCAAGTGACAATCTTCTAGTTAAAACGACGTAAATTTTTCATGCTTATTGAAAAATCAACAAAGGAAACAGTGAAACTAAAAAGCAAATAGGAAAACAGGAGCATTTTACTGATGAGACTATGAATTCATCTCTCACAAATTTCACTCTATTTCACAAAACTCCCTGAACTGTACTTCATAACCTCACCTCACAACATCAGTTTTCATTGTTTTCAAGAATGTTTCAATCTCATGGCGCAGCATTCTGTTCAAAGTCAGTTTAGTGGTAAAAAGAGTTTATAGAACGGTCGATGGGCATCTTTTCTTGAATCCCCTGCTTGTTACGGAGTTCTTGCAAAAGCTCCAGATCAAGAAAAATATACGCAAAAGCTTCCAATAGTTTTCCATGCAGGGTTCTGATGCTTGATTCTATCAAACTTAACAAACCGATCAGGAATCAGATGTGCGGTTGCGGCCAATTTCATGTTCTTTCACTCACCTTCACTTTTTCAACCGCGAATTTCTTGCAAGTTTTGAAGAGCATACTAAAAAACTAACCATAGATGTGCTGTACGCTGTAAACTTGAATCACCCTGTACATATTAATGCCAATCTCATGAGGTGATCATGCAAGTATTACAAGCGTTATACACGTACAACACATAGAACAGTTTACACCTAGATATCAACTATGACACTTCCAGGGCATTTATCGTTGTAGAAATCAAGAATTCCCAGAGCCACCGCGGTCATATATCAAAGTTAAATGTGATGTAGATAAAACTTATTTAAATAATATTACTGTTATCGTTAAACTTTAGGAAATAGTCTTGAACGTGCTGATTTTCTGATGTCTGCAAAGTTTGAGATTTATGTTTCTAACGGGACGGACATAATATACCAGGCCATATGTGGCGATCTTGATGAGACCCCGGACTGTGGAATATAGGCCGCGAAATCTAACAAATGCGGAATGCACTTTTGATCCACATCATTCGTCATCATAATTAACTGGACTGGGCAAGAAGTGTCTGTGAAGACTGCCTTGTCAGTCGCTTAACGCCAACAAGCTTGAGTAGTTATCCATCAGAACGATTATTGATGGTAAATTATTTAACCATCAGCATTCAATGAACTAGAAAATATACACATTCCGTGCAAGTGTATGTAAATTTTATCTAGGCGGCTTGATTGAAGAATTTATTGAAGACAGCAAAATAGGAAAAATCGACAGAGGCAGGACACTAAGCAATTGGTCCAGCCACAACTGAAGCAAAATTAATTGAAGATTATCAAGGTTACGATAATTTTTTTGAAGTTCCTATGATTTAGTCTCTGCCCAGAAGAGACGACTTGCTAACACATCAACTGGTAACAACTTGTATTCTAGGAAACATTCTGTAAATGCGACTAGTTCCAAGCCTAGAAAGGCATGCTTCCGTTGATGCGTAAACGGCTATGAAAAAAATTCAAATCTCTTCTACGTTCGACTTAAACCAGCACTAAAACACCATAAACTCCCATCTTAATGGTAATTCGCCCCGCATAGGCAATGTTTCGCTGGAGGCCTGGAGTGCCACAGACTCGGGTTCGGCATATCAAATACGATAACGGGGCTCAATCTACTACATCACACATTACCCGACACAATAGTCACATTTAAGAATTTTTTTACCGTTCGTCCTATTGCTTTCGAGTTGGGCTACATGCCGATCTGAAAGTTTAATTCGGTTTTAAAGACAACGTGCCCTGGGAAGGAAAAGACGCGCATTGTGTTTTCCTCCGGAGTCTTATTCTTCTTAGTTTAGACGCTAATTCGCTGAACTTGGCTCGAATAAATAACAGGAACAATTAAATTCAGTAGCAGTGTAATGGGAGTCTCATTACTATACGACATTCTACGCAAATGTGAATTTAATAGTCTGTCTGGTAAATAATGTGGTCTTATTTTTCAACTGTTTAAAATGTATTATTTGCAACATGAACATTAACTGTTGAGATTTAGAGCGGCTCATCATGCCAATATGAAGTGAATTTCTAGATTTGACGAAAACAGATTTCAACTTTGGATTAACTTAACTTGGATCCATTATCTAGGAGCTTTATTGTCAGCTGCATCCATTCGAAGGCGCCGAAGAAGGATACCAGAAGCTCTAGTTTTGTAGCCCAACAATGAAAACGTGCTAAATTCATAAAAAAATCTCTAGAATAATTTTCTGCTTTAAATTTGTCTGAAGTAATCAAGTAGAAATGAGAGAGAACATGTAAGTAAAATGTTACAAGAAGAAACTAAATTAAACAACACAAAAATCTGAAAGAGTATGTCAAAAAAGGAAAATAAATTGAGTGCTCTTGGCAGAAATGTTTCGAGAAGTTTTTCGGGGTTTAGCTTCGAATTGCTTATTGTCAGCTTTCGAGCGAAACCACCTCTGAAGATGCAAGCCGCTCGTGCTTGCGAAACGTCAGTTATCAATTATTGTCCACAACGACCTAAAAGTCTAAAAAATTTACCAGTTTCAAACAATGACCGCAAAAGTCTAACGCTTTTAATCAATTCAATATGCTAATTAAAGTCCCACTTAACTGCAAAATGTACCAGAATTCTAAACAAGGCCGATTAGTCTTTAAGGCTCCTTTCGATGGAATAAAACTTTAAATCGAAGTGATGATAGAAATAATACAAGATGCTCTTCGCGTCTATTAAGAAATTGCGTTAAAATCTTTGAACTGAAGGCATTAAAGTTTTTTTAAGAGAATATTATAAAAAAATAAAAAAATACCTATGTGAAACGCCAACCAAAAAATACGAAAAACAAACGAAATTTAATTGGTTAAAAGGTGAAAGAATCAGTTGAGGCCAACAGCTTTGGAAGTAAAGCGCTTTATGTAAGACAAAGCGATTGAACGTTTCGGCTACATTTTAGCAAACATTAGTAATCTGTATTAGCACAAAGTCCTACCAGACTTTAACGTGTGGAAATATTTTAAAATAACAATTTAACCAAGAGAAAATTAAAGAAAACAAGCAAGTATGACACAACTATAAACTATAAACGACAAACGACACAACTATAAACAAGGGAGAGGACAAATTTGAAATTAAATCTATAGGAAAGCAGTTATTAATAAAATGAACATATAATATAACATAACTCATACCAGTGTTACATTTACCGCCAAACTACTAAATTATTTTCTAAGTTAGAAAGTTCGTAAGAAAGAAAATGTTATATAAAAAAGTATTAAAACTGTATAAAGACATGAAATTGGTATATACAGAAAAGAAATAAAAAGAAGTGTTTTTTTGTCGGTAAATATTGCCACATGAATGTTATTGATATTGCATAAAAAGCCTATATTCAGGATTTATAAATTAATAGAAAGCAGACCAAAGTTCAACTTTAGTAATCGACAGTCGACAAATAATCATTAAATAATTTATCAAAAAGAAAGCCTGCCTGGTAGGCATCTGCAATATAAAATCCTTTATATTGGCCAATCTAAAAAAGTATGAAACAAAACAAAAAATCACAGCAAACTTATTATAAATTCACTAAAACAGCGGAAGCTACAAAGAAAAAAATTAATTAAATATCATCTCATCTTAGTGTGGATCAGCAAAATTGTTACTTCTGAGTATTTTACAAGTGTAAAGGTTTTTTATCGTTTTTTCGTGTTTTTTGTTATTTTCTGCTTAAAGCATATCCCTGAAAAAGCCTGCAATATTATCCCTTTTGTGCTAATCATATATAACAAACAAAAGACGCAATTCTTAACACACATATAATAAATATAGTAATAAAAATAAAGAAAAAGGCCTAAAAACGAATTAAAATTAACTTTAAGAGACGATCCAATTTCTGAGGTATAACTTTAGGCCTGAATAAAGCAATTTCTAAGAGCATTTTCTCTTGTGTGATGGCAGAATTTAGTTAGCGGTCCTCAAAAGCAAACTCCCTAAAATCAGCAATCTTTTATCCCCGTCATAATTAGATCAACATCTGGATTATCCAGAATGTCACCGCGTTCGAGCTGAATTTACTTCGACAAGAAAATCAGTAACCTGTTAAGGCCTTTATGGCTTTGGTGCAGGTCTTCTTTGATCAAAGAGGGGTCCTCCTGCACCGTTCTGTCGTCTGCTTCTGCCAGTAACATTTTCTTTAGGCGATTCATTCATCGTGCGCGCTTTTGGCCAGCCGGAACAAGAAGTGATAGGCGGCAGATGCGTTTCCGTGATTCTGCGAAATAATAGCGCGATTTTAACAGTATTTTGGAAGTCAAATTTGATTTGCTAAATTCGAACGAGAAGGTGGTTTATGGTGCGCATATTTTTCGCCGGTTTTGAAAAATGAAGACTGAATTGCTGTTGGTGATTTCTTGGGTGTTTCTGGTAAGTATTTTTTCTTTTCAAAACAGTTAACATTCATAGAAGACATTTTCGGGCAACATTTGGTGGATTGACATAAATATCAAACATTTAGCAGTTGGCTTCAAATGATCCTTGTTTTTAGGGTCCAATGTGTTTTGGTTTTGTTACAATATTTTCGTTTAGATTCGCGACGTCATATACAGATCAATTTTTGCGCATCTCTTTGCTTTTTTTCTTATCAAATTGCGGTTTTTATTTTCAATAATTAACCTTGGAATTATTACAACGAATTTGTAGAAAAATTCCTTGCGTTTTTGTCCTCAGTGGGAGGAAAAAAAGCGTAATTTACAAAATTATTTAACAACGCGGCTTAAATATAACTGATACGTTAAATTCACCAATAAATGCTACAAGAGTTAGACTAATTTATCTATACAATGTGAGGTTTTTAACTAAAAAAAATTTATTAACAAATTGTAAGCCCTGCATTTGTTCTTCTTACTTCCAATTTAATTTTACCTCGTTTGACCATTTTGATTCTACGTCCGCTATTTACGAGTTAATCTATAGATAAACATCAAAGATTACAATCCATTTTATAAGGAAAAGCTAATAAGGAATTTTTTCATGAAGAGCTACATCATTTAATAAAATTGAAGATTTCGCCACGAAAAGGCTAGGAAAGCAATCAGGCGTTAAAGTGTATTTTAAAACACAATGCCTAAAAGTACATTCCAAAATAACTGCAATTCTGGCCGTTAATTAGTTCTTGTTTTGTCCTTTAATAAACAAATGTCCAAATTTTTCTTTGCCTGCCTGAATTCGAAACTTTTACAATCATCTACACGCGCGCAAAACTGAACCAAAATTGCGAAATGGTCGTAATTTTTGCCCTTAACCAATGAATCTTTTTTAAATTAAAATGCGAAATATCTCCTCTCTAGCTGCCCTAATTTGCAATTTATGACTTTATGAAGTCACAAGCCCACAATCATGACTGTTGGCCGGAATAGAATATTCAAAAGTTCTTAAAAATTATTTTGAAATGAAATATTTTTTTTGCATTTTGGACCTAAGACTTCGGTCAATAAAATAAAATCAAATGAAATTCGATAATGTGTGGTGCATGGAGTAGTAGTAAACATCTTTATTTCTAAAAAAGGCTATCGACCTATCGGTCTTTCTGCCCTTATTTAATACATGTAGTCTTAATCTAAATAAAAAACAAAGATGAAAATTCTCTTATTCCAGGTTAATAATCTTATTAAATAAACTTTCCATTTCTAATGACAAGAAAAAATTATTTTATTGTCCAGTAGTCAGTTGCGTTTGAAAGCGTTCGAATAACGCCTGGAATTAAGACTTTTTAAAGAGATAAAAAATTAATAGAAAATTGCAAATGATCGAAGGAAACTGAAAAACCCTTCTCTTCTAATTCACTCCTTATGAATTAACTAATTCTTTATGTTGATATTTGATTTTGTGTTAAGATGAGATTGTTTGTCTCAATTATGAATTTTTCTACAATTTTTACAGAAAATGTTCAAAATCTTTCAAAAATCTGGTTGAATTAGGAATTGAAAAAGGTTCCTGATACTATCATTGGAACGCAAAAAATTAAGACTGCAGTTAAAATGCTATCAAAACAATATCAACAGGAATTATAAAAAAAAGTTTCAATTTGGTTCATGTAACTGCCCATGTTATTTAAACCCAAAACTTAACTCCTCGGCTTGGCTTAGTTTGCAAATTCTAAATTTTCGAAAGGAAACTCGTTTATAAAAAGTATTGAATTTTTCGGATATATCTTCTACAGATATTCATTTTTAATAATGAATTTTAGCTTTAGTTCACTATCTATTTACGTTTAATAGCACAAACCCTGTTCAACTGAAGCTGCAAAATGTAAAGGGCAATTTGGTTAATTCCTCCTTTTCCAGATAATTTGATTGAACTTTTGTCTATCCAAACGCATGCACATTTTTTTGAAAAGCATGCAAAATTTAAACTTTTGTATGCTCTAGTTTATAGCTTCCGCAGTTACATAAAAGAAATATGTAGAACAAGAAACATTTTTCCAATTTCGTCCAACAGAAAAGTTGCAGAACTAGTGGAAAACAGAATCAAAGAACAAAATCAAAAAATAAATTTTAAATAAACACGTGAATTTCATAGAACCATACTAAGCATCTATGGCTTGGCCGTTTCGTTTAGCGAAAATACTAGCAACAAAACAGTCTTTTCCTCAAATCCGAAAATCACCAACAAATAAAAATACAAAATGTATGAAAAATTCGCTAGTCGCTAAAAGAAGCTATTTGTTATCAAAATCCACATAAGTGATATTTTTTATTATCCTTGACCGATGTTCTAATACTTGAAAGATGGTTTTATTTCTTAGGGATACTGTCTGGGCAGTGGTCAAAAAGAAAAACTTTTTTAGCTACCTTCTACCCTTTCAGGTAGTTTTTCAAACAGTTTTTCTTTTTTCACCACTGCCCAGACTGTATCCCCAAGAAATAAAACCATCTTTCATGTAAAATCCACATAAGCAGAACTTTTCATTTGAAGTCAGGCGAGTGTAAAATGTCAATTATTAAACTGAAATTCAAAAGATTAAATTGAAAACCATTCCATTGCAACAATGAGACATCAAGATTTTGCCAACGGACTTAACAGTGTTATTTTGCGTGCAGAATCTCCATTGAAAATTTCTTCTCGCATCGCTTATAGAGTGCAGGCAGGTGGCAACTTCGCACAAATGCTCATATTGTTAAGTACTTTCAAAGAACTACCAGCTACCTGAACTCCATTGAGCAAGAAGCAGCAAAGCACGCAGCTTGATAATAAAAAATAGTGTTTTGTCACATCCAAGGTTCACCATTTTATTTAACAGTGGACAGATTCAAATTAACCTCAGCAAGGAATTTTTATAGCAACTAACTTTTGAAATTAGTATTGTTTGTCGTCGAAGTCACCTGGCAAGCGAGCGAATTTTAATAATGGAATCTAAGAGGTTATTAATCGCACGATTCTTTTAAATAAAGATGATGACATTCATCTCTACAGAACTTTTTCGCAAAACGATAAAACCGGAGTAAACATGTTCGCGGTAATCATATCACTCATTAGCATATCAAACCTGTTCATTTCGTTATTGTAACACTCCAAGTATAACTGGCAGAACTAAGTTAGTCTATTTGTATCTGGGTTTTTACATGAACAGCCCAAAACAGTCAACGACCCGAAATTATAGTCACTAATTCTTCGCTAACGATACCGGTGTATGCAAATGACTTAGTCATAATTAGGCAATATACAAGCTTGATGGGAGATCAAAGGACTAACTAAAAATGGCATAATAGGATTCTTGAAAAATATATGGCTAACAACGCTCTCGCCCATTTAAATATTCGAGCATCTCCAGTTTCGTTAATGTTTTTGATCCTGAATATTTATTGGCGAACTAAATAGATGCTCTGAAATGTCAATATCCTTACGCTGAACCTGAAATATGTAACAAAGTTCCCCAGACAAAAATAAAAAGCCAATTGGAAGCTGTGAAGGGGCCTCAATTATTCAATCCCGTTAACTACAACGAACTTATCGGAAGTAAACGAAGTAATGCACAAGTGGCATCGAGATTTGATGCCGATATAGAATGTTTCAAATCAATATTCATTGATTCAACTTACCTGAGTCATTTCATTCCTGTAGAATCGCTAATTACTTCCTTTTTTCAACATGGTGTTGAAAATTAATTTAGAACGTCTTCAGCAGCATGAAAACTTGACCCAGAAACATTCGGGGCCCCGAAAGCAACTTAAACGAATCCAATAAAATTGAGATGTAGCTTTGGCCATATCGAAACCATCAGCAAAATCCCTTAGAAACCAAAACAAACCGATTTGCTACTAATATGCTCAAAATCGTTCTCAATTCGCTGAAAATCTCCCAACATTTCTTCAAACTGTTGCTCACTGATGCGATTCGCCGAAAAAACAGTGGAACGTTTATAAGTAAATTGATTTAACCAGATACAAGTTGTTCACAGCTTCAATAAACAAATCATTGTGTTTTTGTATTTGCCCGTTCGAAAAAAATGCCACTGATTAGGCAAGCGCTCATTTGGAACATTTTTTTGCTTTGATGCTATTTTATGTGCAGACAATTCGTTTTGTATATTTTCCTGACTGTACTTTAATTCATTCCAATGTATTTCTGGGTTTCAGTCAATTTTACTGTTTATTATTTAAAATGTTACAAATACGTTTCGGTGTCTTTATCCACCATCATCAGTTTGTGTATATAGTTGCTACCAACTTCACGTTGTGACCAGTCAAACGTGAAGTTGGTAGCAACTATATACACAAACTGATGATGGTGGATAAAGACACCGAAACGTATTTGTAACATTTTAAATAATAAACAGTAAAATTGACTGAAACCCAGGAATACATTGGAATGTGTATACAATATTTGTAATTTTGCAGTGCACACAGTGTACAAGTTAACAGTGCAAAGGTGATCAAACCTTAAGTGAACTTGCAAGTGTAAAAAGCCAAATAAATAAACGATGAAGGCAGAAAACAATTAAATTTAAAGACATTGGCTTCAATATACTTGCAGTTATAACTGTATATTTGCAGTCAATCAATCAATGCGAGCCTGGAAGTTTATTCGTGTATCTTCAGTTAATATCACTGTTTTGCTATCAATTATCTCGTTGCTGTCTGTCAGAACTGAACTGTCTTGATTTATGCACCTTGGAAAAATTGCTCAGATCTTAACTGCAATTATTTTTAGAAATCCGCATTAACTTGGTGAAGAATTAGCAAAAGCGGCATTTTGGACCCGCAGCGAATAGCTGAACTAGATTTCGCCACAAAGCCCAATTACAAATTAAGACTATCACAGTAATAATTGGGTATCAGCTTCTACTTTTACTAAGTATATGAAATCTGCCTTTCAAGTATAACATCAATATTTCAGCAAATTTTAAAGCATTTTCAAACCACACCCCAGATCAATTCAAGCCTAACGCATCAATACGGAAAGAAAAACCCCGATAAAAAGTTCGGTATTTAGTCAAATAACGTAAAATACTTCCAATAAAATCTCACTTATTTCCAATGGCCTGTGCAGCGATTATCGGCGAACCATTAAGCTACTTCACAGATTGTTTTGCAATTTGCAAGCTTAAATGCAAAAGCCCCAGTTAACGCTAATACAATTCGATCGCTGACCCAAAGAGAATTTTATATGCCACTTTATACAGAAAAAATGTTTTATCCAATCACTGTGGAAGTGAAGAATAAAAGATGAAGGAAAGAATTTGGCAATTCCGTACAAAGTCATCGAAAGTCGAAGAAATAATTGATGAATTCGTGTGTTTGTTAATGAGTTACTCACTTTGTCTCTATTAACCAGGGAAATTCACAAAATGTTTGGTCCAAATGAAGAGGGTTTAAAACTGTGCTTTTTAAGCAACTTTTCACTGCAATTTCAATACACTTTTAGTTGAGAATTTCATTTCAATTAATGCTTGCTTAGCAAGAATTCATTGGGCCGAGATGGAGGGTTGGAACTTCGTCAGATTGTACAGTACAGATCTTTTAATATCTCATATTGCTGTTGAGGTAGTTCGCCTCCTCGTGGTGCACCCTGGATAACGCTTGTCCAGAACTAAATGAACTGGCACTTATTGGCGAACAGACAATCGAAATCGAAGGTCTCCTGGTCAATATACACGTCAAAATGGCAAATCCAAATGACCAAGGTCCTTCTAAGGACCAAATGACAATAGCTTTTGGCCCTAAGGTCAAAATTTGCCAGATTAATATTGAAGGCATAAGTCAAGCAAAAAGCCAATATTTACATAGGATTCTAAAAGAAAATCAAATTGAGATAGTCGCAGTACAGGAAACTCATACAGAAAATGAGCGTCAGCTCCAGTCGCGCGGAAGGATTCCCAGATATGACTTGACCGGAGCAACATACCACAAAACGCACGGTGCGGCTATTACTGAAAATGCCTCGCTCTGTATTGCAACCATTAATAACAGCATACATGAGATAACTATCAATGTTGGCCAAGCCAGAGTTACCATCCACAAGCCTCCCTCTGTAATGTGGACACAACTCATTACGCAGCTCTTTTCCCATCCTGCTGTATACCTGGGTGACTTTAACAGCCATCATGAGCTGTGGAAGTATCGTGAAACTGACCCTAATGGCGAAATGTTAATAGAATGGGCGGAGGACAATAACTTGCACCTCATATTTGACCCTGAAGACCTTGGAAACGCGAATACAACCCAGATCTCTGCTTCGTCTCTTCAGACAACAATGGACGACCACTCCAAACTACTCGCAAAGTCCTGAATGACTTTCCTCAGAGCCAGCACCGTCCAATACTTGTTGAGGTCGGAATAAGTATTCCCCTAATAACCTCCTCATTTCCTCATCCTAGATGGAACTTTGGTAAAGCAGAATGCGTCTTTTCTCTGAAAGATTAGATAAATGCGTTGGATGGATTCCACTCACATCCGACAACTACTGAAGGTTTACTAGAGCAATGATAGCCACAGCCAAAAAGTGCATGCCAAGGGGATATCGCTAGATGTATATTCCGGGTTGAAGCAGGACGAGCGAGGAACTATACCAACAGTACTTAGATTCGGACGATCCAGAAATAGCAGACGAAATTCTTCATAGCCTTGTTGCAGCTGGGCGTGAAAAATGGATGAATACCGTTGAGCATTTAGACTTTTCTAGGTCCAGCAGGCAAGCCTGGTCCTCACTGGGGAGGCTGGAAGGTGCTAACTGCATCTCTCGAGAAAACATTCACATCACACCAAATGCTGTTGCATCCCATATAGTTAACACATCCAGAGCTCCTAAAGACCGTGGACACACAACAGAGATAAAACGTGAGCTTGGAACTCTTAAGTCTAATTGTGCAGAGGAAACACCTTATTCACGACCGTTCGGTATTTCCTGAAGAGAAGTTACTGAGACATAATAAAAACCCAAAATACCTCGGAGTCACCCTGGATAGGACACTTTCCTATAAAAAGCACCTAACAAACGTTGCTGCAAAAGTTAACACCCGAACTAATATCCTGCAGAAATTGTGTGGTGCCACATGTGATCTTCAGCATTGGGATTGGCATATTCGGCAGCGGAGTACTGTGCCCCAGTATGGCTCAACACTGCACATACCAAACTGGTGGATCGCCAACTTAACACTACTATGCGCCTCATATCAGGCACTATCAAATCCACCCCAGTTGACTGGTTGCATGTTTTGTCAGATGCCACCTCCAGACCTCCGAAGGCAATATGGGTTTTTAAGGGAATATAGAAAAATAGTGCACGACCCCGAACTACCATCCAACTCTGATATGAATGATCTGCGAATAAACAGACTTTGATCTAGACACCCCCCTCTGAGAGAAGCTAGTTTACTTCACGCTGAAGACTTCAACATCACCGAATCCTGGAGAGAGAGATGGGAGAGAAATGCATCAGCTGAAAGCCTGATGATACCGTGTATAACGGAGAAGCCACCGGGTTTTGACTTACCACGAAAAACTTGGTGCACCAAGCCATACCAGGTTGTCAAATACCTCAATTAGGAAATCTGAAAACCAAGCTTTTTTTTGAGAACCCGAATTTGCTGAGATATTGAGTTCAATTTGCAACAAACTCTTCAAAAGAACAGTAGATGTTTAATCAAATCAAGAAATTGTTAAAATTGTATTTTATTTCATTTTCTTTTGTATTAAGAATAATTTTTTTATTAAGTATACAATTCCTGCTATTATGTTCACATTCTGTTGCATTTAAAAATAAATGTTTTTTAGATTAAACTTAAGTTAATAAGAAAGTGTGTCAAACTTTTATAATACGATACACAAAGCATATCAGGCTGATCTCTTCAATATTTCTCCGCATCGTTAAAGAATGAGACGAAGAAACACAAACAACAATCTAAGTTGAGACGAAATTTCTAACGTTTCGACGTGAAGAGTTTCCATTTTACTTGCTGCGCTGTGAAGTTCTCGAATAACCTGTCGATAGATAGAAAATCTATATTAACATTGAAAACTTTATTTTGAGCAGGAACTTCGCTTGATAATGGTGTGTAATCCTTGAAAAGTGGAAAATATTGGTGATTTATATCTTATGATCTTCAGATTATTCGAATTCACAGGCAGTCGTGGTAATTTCGCCACCAATAAGTTAATAAAAGCCAAACAATTGGAAACAGAAGCGGCCACATAAACATAAACAAAGCATAAACACGAATGAATGCTTAAAGATAGAAATAATTTTTTTTAATCTTAAAGTTTGATTCGAAAGGTTTTGCCAAATAACCACAGCAGACCGTGCGTTTGTCTATATACAATCAGCTCCCCTATAAAAACCACTGTGGCCATCAAACACGCCAACAACAATCCATAACAAAACTGTGTACACGATGTAAAATTTAACGGTTTTCCACTCAAGCTCAGTTTGGATTTATCCGTTCTTCCCATATACTTCGAGCTTATTGCAATGTTGGTCCACTTGTCAACGAGTCCGGCTTCAAAGGCTTTGTAAAGCAACCCATTCAGTCGATCAACTCCCCAAAATCCTTTCGCCATGTACAAGAATATCGATCCTTTAATGCCAGTTTCTAAAAATACAAACGGCGGAGAACCAGCCTCGACAATATAATTGTCTTGGACATATTCGATGTATGGTTTCGATGCCACTAGTACTGCGGTCCTAAGAAAGGCGATTTCTCGCAGGCATGTATCGAAGTCCTTCAGAGGGCATATTTCGGCGCTTTCCACGAGAAAAGACTCCACTGTTGATGATTTATCTTGGAAAAACCTTTTGGTGTTCGGAACAATGTAGACTTTCAACTTGTAGTTGGCGATATCCAGGGGAGATTTGAACTTGTCCTTCCGAAGCCCATCTCGTGCTATTAGGCTCATGTGATAGGTCATGTAACATGTACTGAAGACGAATCCAAACAGTAATATCATGGGATAAAATATTCTTATTCTATGGTTGCTTGGTAGGATTGCTACTGGCAAGTTGCAAACGACAGTCAGAACGTTCGATAATACTAAGAACGGGTGCTTGTAGAGTGCATGTTCGTTTGCTGAATACTTGCCTAGGAAGATTATAATGGAACTGACGATGAAGACGAAGAAACCGATCAGCAACCACACTCCGGTTTTAACAATGCTGATAAATCCAGTTGAGTACACTAAATCGTGAGGAGCAACCCATACGAGTCCATCCGCCGAATATGGAAAGCTGTGGTCGAAAAATGTCATTCTTGGCTCAGTTGCCCCATAATCGCCTACAACTATATCAACATCTTTCCTAAGCAAATGTAGGAAACTTCCTGTCCCAGTGCCATTTAGGTACATATCGCCGATGATTTCAGACTTAGTGAATGTCAAAGTAGCATTCATATGGGCAAACACATTGGCTAGAATCCCTATTTCAAAGCCATGATGGAGGAACTCAATTTTGCTCAGAATGGAAACGTTCTCCATGTTTATCACATGTGGGGGGCCTTCGATATAACTGATCTTCAGATCGCAGGACTCAAATTTATTGGGAATAGTTTCCCCATACCAATAAGCATCTTTGAGCCATTTACCGTTCCTGCAGGTATCAACCAGCTTGAGGCGAGCTTCTGCATTAAACTTGCAGGATTTTTTAAAAAATGGCTGCATTTTATAAAGGTTTTTGCCTATGAAAACAACTGCGTTGAGAATGTAGTAATTATACAGCAGGTGGAGCATTTTTCTAAAAGCCATATCTTCCGGCTGTAAATCTGCAGGCAACACTACCAGAAATCTGGCATGGGGATTAAGGAGTAACATCGCATCCAAAGCCTGGAATTCTTTCAAAGCCTCTTGGATACTGTTGAAATATAGCAGATAATTTTCAGTTTTATCAGGCTTATGTTTTTTAAAAGCTTCCAGAGATCCTCTGGTAATATCAGCTAAAATAATGGGCCATTTTTTCAATAGGAACAAGCCAGTGAGTATTTCCCTGTCGTGAACTATGAAGCGGGAATCTACAGGCAAAGTTACTAAAATGGGCTTGAAGTGCACAAAATTTTTATCTAGTCCTTTCACAAGGCAACTTAGGAGTGAAGTGTCTTCTGAGTATTTCGCACTTTGGAAGCAGCTAAGACAGCTGAACAGGCACAAAATCTTAGCCAACATGGCACAAAAGAGTGTGAAACTCAACTGATTTTTTCAGAGTGAAAATGCCGATGGCATTGAATTTCATCGTTTCGATGATATCAACTGGTATAAGCTGACAGGAAAATGAATAATTTTTTCATATATCCGGTTTAAAACTAATTAATGCAACAATTAGTCTAAAATTAGATTTATTCATATTGGGGCTAACAGGCGTGGAATGTTACTGATGCATACAATTTAAGCCTTCAAATATCTTAGCATAGTTTTCGTTTCAATATGTTTTGTGCTATTTTGTGCAGAAATTAACCAAAAGGGAGGCTTTTGCAAAGTTGAGAATTCTAGAGAGACGAAAGAGGGCAAATTCAATTAATTAAAACAATATGAAGAAATGAAATTTTCTACCAAAAATGTAAATTAAGACTGAAGAAGGTCGTTTCGACATCAAATTTGTTCGGCTGCATATTTAAGGACTCTTTTATTAAATTTTAATGTAGCAACATTTCAAAGGCTTCTTTAGACAGAAATCATACAATTTTCCATGTTTTTAATGGTTAATTTTAAATTAATTTTAAAATCCGAATGGACCTTAAATTCTGCAAAAGCTAACAGAGCATAAAAGCGACTGGATTTAACTGTATTTTATTTTATTATTTAAATTTAGCTCCTGTTTTGCCTGCTAATATTTGGCTCTGGCTCACAAAAGCAAGAGTTGTAAATGTATTATTTTACCATCCTGCATATACATCTACTTTCGATAGCTGAATCCCTGGACATAATTAACAAACTTTTAAAATAATATATAAGTTTAGATAATAATTCACATAAAATAGTAAAAATTCCCCTGGGAAGCCACTGCACTATACGCTGATTAATGCTTGATAACAACGACAGTAATTATTCTAAGCTTTGCAGTTTAGATAATAATTAGTGGATGCCACACGGAATAAATGGTAGAAAACATGCCACGTTTATGCACTGAAAGTAAATAGTTGATTAAAAATTACTAAAGAATTATTAACTGGCAATCGTAATATATCAAGTACGGTTGCAGGACGAAACCAAGAAAATAAAATAAAACTAACGGAATCTGACTTGTAATTTTATTCTAAATATGTGGTATACAGGGTGGCTCTTTTGGTCCAGCGTAAAAAGGCCAACGAAAAACACGGACAGCATTATAATAACAATTTTTTTTCTGGAACAAATAATGGTTGCAACAAAACCCAACACTCCAGAGAGTGTTTTCAAAATAACTATAAACAAACGCTATTTTTTGACTACATCTCTGGTGTTATTCTTAACAATGTTCACCAAATTTTATCAATATATTGTTTCGTGCGTCCCCATCAATTTGTAATTATAGTCTAATTTTTACAAACCCTGATGAAGGAATCATTGGAAGTTTGGTAAGAAAAAACATTCTGTTCCTTACCACTGTCTAGAGCGAATCCTCAAAACAACTTTTTCAATTGTATCGTCTTGTATCGGTCAAGAAATTATGCAAAACTGAGAAAAGGATCAAGCTAAAAAGACTGCAAAGAGATCACGCAATAGAAACCAATAGCTTGGAAGCACCTTTTACCGTCAAAGAGTTACTTCCTCAGAGCTCTGCTCATCACGGTCTATATCTACACAGATGGTCTTGCTGTAAACCTTGCTCTAAAAATTGCAGGAATAATAACATGAAACTAAAAATATTCAGGAAGTTTTCTACACTAAATACACTCATAAATGTCAGACAATCTAAGAGTGCCCACTGACACAGAAGTTACAAATTTCAAAAACCTCCAAATCAAACCTACTTTAAGCGTTCTACACTTTATTAAAATGCCTAAAAGCGACCAATTCCATGAAAAAAACAACAATCGCAATCAAATCCCCTGCTATCAGCAGGTAAAAGACAGTCTGCAGCGTTGTGAAATTCATCGTGCTGCTGCCTTTACTCAGCTCCGATTCCACTACCACTTTGCTGATAAATTTATTGTTATTTCTTGGCACCGTCATCCATTTCGCAGCCAGTCCTGAAGCCACCGCATTGTTCAGTAAAGTGTTCACTCTTTCATACCCCCAAAATCCCTTCACCATCACAATGTTTAGCTGATAGGAAACGACTGGTTTCAGCAGGTGCAAAAGATACGAATTGGAGGTTGAAATGTAGCTGTTCTTTATGTATTCAACAAAGCCTTTTGGTGCCAGAATCGTGGCGTTTTTGTGAATGGCCACATCACCTAAACAGCGGCTGTAGCTAGTGATTGGGCAGGTGGTTGCTGTTTGCACAAGTTTGTAGTCCAAAGTGTCGTTTTTCTGGAAAAATCTTTCAGCATTTGGACTGATGTAGACTTTCAGGTTGTTGTCTTCTATGTCTGTTACATTGGCGTATTTTTCTCTGTACAAGTCAGCTTTTGTTAGGACGCTCGTTAAATAGGTCGTGTAAGCTGCATTGAAGATAAGAGCAAATAGTAGAACCATCGAGAAGATTAAGCGGGTTTCGTGAATTTTTGGTAGCATGCCGGAAGGCAGGTTGACTGTGGCCAGTAGCATTGACTGCACGGTGTTGCTTGGGTTTTTAAACACTTTGTGTTCAACTTCACTTCTTTTGGCAAACATCAGTATAATGGCCGTTGTCGTGAAGCAAAGTGCAACTATTCCAATCCAGACGTTGAATTTTATAATGCTGGCAAGCCCGACTAACTCCGTCAGAATCAAATGCTCGTGCGGTACTACCCATACCAACTCCTCGACCCTGTAAGTGAAACTGCAGTCAAAAACAACCATCCGGAGCAGAGTCTGTGATATTCCTCCTACAGCAATATCAGCATGGTGGTCATGCAAAGTGCGAAAGGGGCCAGTGACAGTTCTATTTGGATAAATTTCCCCGATTCCTTCAGACTTTATGAACACCAAAGACACGTTCATGTAGGCGAATATGTTGGCTACCATCCCGACATCAATACCATGCTCTAGAAACTCACTGGGAGCTAGAGTGGAAATATTGTGTATGTCTACTGCATATGGGGGCCATTCGGCATAAGCCACTTTTAATTCGCACGACTGGAAGGTCTTGGGGATTTCCTCATTATACCACTCAGATTCCAAAAGAAACGTTCCATTTGTGCAAGAGTCGATTTCAGTCACGTCCTTTTCAATGTTGGGCTTGCAAGTGTTGTTCCAAAAGGGCATCAGCTTGAACACATTGAAGCTAAACTCCGAACTGGGATCTCCAATCAGCAGCACAGCGTTTAAAACATGGTATGTATGCAAAGCTCGGAAGATTTCCTTGATCACCGGCTTAACCAAATTGAACTTGGTTGAAGAAACTATTAGAAACCTTGCGTGTGGATTCAGCACTTGCATACGCCCAAGCGAATTCAATATTTCAATAAGCTCTCTACTGTGTCGGAAGAATATGATATAGTTAAAAATCGTGTTAGCTCTACCGTGCTTAGGAATGATAATTTTTCCTTCGTTGATGTTGGTCACAACCACTGTCCATTTCATGCTCGCTGAAAGACCATCTAAGAGCAAAGAGCTGGAAGTGAGAGATGTTTTATCTTCAGGATTCTGTTCGGAAATTGGCAGGGAGATTAGTATGGGTTTGAACGCGACAGAAAACAGCTCCTCACCCCTAACAATGCAGGCAACTAGCGACACTCTGTCCATGTTGTTGTTGCCTTCACCAGAAAAACCATGAAGAACCACGAGAAAAATGCCCAGCAACATTAGGCTGAACTGCCCCTAAGACACTGAACCCGGGAGGAAATAGCCGCATTTATATATTGTCGTAATATATCATTTTAATTTGCTTTTACAAGACATGCCGACATTGGCTCTAATGCAAACGATGTTTTGATAGTATTACGGATAACGATAGCTTCATGCTAGTATGGAATTAGGTTGCTCAGTTTCACTAATTTCGTTTCTGGCGTTTACTTGCATAAACTGAGCGTTTTTTAAGTGCTAATGAATGTTTGTTTTTAAAAAGATGTATCAGAGCTGTGTTGTTGCCAGATGTAGTGTGACTACGAACTAGGGCAATTCTGCAATGGGTGGCAATGTGGAGTAAACTATTGCTACTGCTATAAAAGGACTTGAACCTATGGTGGATTCAATTGGCTCACTTAGGTGCAAACAGATTGAGGACATTTTGGATATTAAGAGCAGTGAGGATATTATACAATTTGAAAAATATTCTGCTCAAAGACTTGAGATAGAAATGAAGGAAATTGTAGCCAGTTTCTTAATTAATCAGACGAATTGTTTTTCAAAATTTTTCTGGAATGTGTATAAATTACTGGAGTGGAAAAGAGACCCAAAATTGGAAGATATGGAATCACAAACTTTTTAAAAATGAGAGAAAGATGAAAATAATAGCAGCATAAAAATAAAAAGCAAAAGTTAATGTACGATGGTGAAAGCAAACCTCATCTACAGCACCCAGAGCTTATCGATAGCAAAAAACCAAGAAAAAGTGTTAATATAGAAATTTCAAATTTCTTATAGCCTTAAAATTTCGCATTTTTGACCCAAAAATCAACCAATTTTGATAAATTTGAAATTTTCTGCTGCAGGAAATTGAGATTCTTTCGCTGTTTTCTTCAAAATTTAGGTCCTGCTGCTTTCATATAAATGGTTTAATTTTAAAACAAAAGAAGCAAGTTCTCAATATCAGAAAATCTATCTATCACCATTTATTTTGAATATATTTATCTTCTTGACTGTGTCGAAGTTCTCTAAAATACTCAAAGTTCAGTGTAAAAGAAGAGTTTATAAACCATGAGAAAATCGAAGACAAAATCAGAAAGTCTAAAAGCACTTAATAGAATATAAAAATTCCCAATATTTTCATGTGTTTCACAGCATGTACAGTTTATTTCACATAAGTGCTTTCAATGATGTTTAGTTTACATTTTCTCCAAAGTATCATTTGGTTTTGCAATAGAAATGTTCTCAATTTTTGCTACTTTGAAGAATCTAAAAATGCACTTTGTTCTAAAAAATGGCCCAAATCAACCCTAAAATGTGCGACAAAATGGGAAAACGCCAAGAATTTTTGAAATCTAAGGACAAATTAAATGCCTAAATATTCTTTACTGGCTTCTCCTCTCTCGTACTTTTGCTATCTTACTTGGTTCCAAACCAATATTTTCTGGGGTTTCAGCCCTTCTAATTTTATAACTGCCGTGTTGGTTTAGTTTAGAAAACAGGACAGGAAGATTGAGGAAGTTTTCTAAAATCTCTTTATCGAGATTTTAAGTGCAAAAAAAACTAACCGACGTTTGGACCTTTTACTGGAGTATTTCTCAAAGGTGTCTGTAGCAACATTATAACAAAAATATTCATCTGAAACTCAGAAATGTTGGTTTCTGGATCAGTTGGTGCCTCTCCCAAATACAGAATTAACCAGTTACAAACATGTTTCTCAAGATCCAAATGAACGTTGTCCTTACGATTTGCAAATATTTATAAAAAACTGAAAAACCTTCAAGCAAACATAGGTATAAAGTAACAGATTATTAAAACAAAACTAGCAAAAATTAAATCTCATCAAGAGGTTCAAGAAAAATTAATTTAAATTTAAGCAAATTTATTCTATTGTGCTTACAACACACGACTTTTATTTGAACAACGTACCTCAAAGACTACCGAAAATGTCGGAATTCTTCGTGGTTGTTGATATTCCTAGCAGAAAAATGCATGTAGCTGCTACTTTAAACGAACACTAAATTATATTAAATTTCTATTATTATTATTATTATTTTTACATCGTTCCAATTGCTGCAAGGAATGTCGACTAAAGAAGTTATTCAAGAATAGTTAGCACCGATGATAATGAGTTCTAAAAATGCCTCTTATCCTGTAAATAAAGTGATCAATTATGCGGTACAAGCAGGTTTGACATGAAAGACAAATTTACACTCAGGAAGAAAACCAACATGTACAAGCCGATTTATTGAAATTCCCAACAACTATTGATGTAAATACAAACGTGTAATGTTGGCACAGATACTTAGCATGATACTCATCTGAAAAGCAAATCGAATCATTATTACTTATAATATCTCATCGTTTAAATTAATCAAATGGCAGTTAATAGCAGGCTTCTGATCATTAGAAGCAAGCCAAACCACTAATGCTTGCGCTTTTACCTGAAGAGAAATAGATATGAAGAATTGATTGGGTGTAAGCTCCATGTTACGCTGGAGTTATTGATTTTGCGCTAATCTTTAGTTTTGAATGCACTTCCGAGGATGAAGGTTTCTTGCAATAAAATGTACTTTTGCATCTAGAATCTACATAATTCTGTACATTTAACACTATGAGGCAATCACAAGAGTAAAAAGTAATCAGAAAGTCTGATCATTCCATCCAGCCAGCAAATAATCACTTACAGTACCTGTTCATTATTAAAACCAATTGAACTAAATTCTCACTTTTATTTCCTGAGCAGTTCCATTATTCCACTTTGCAAATTCAGGCTAATATTCATGTATGCTAAGTGAAAATCAGTAATTAGTGAGATTAATACAATTCCGAAGATTATGTTAACTGGCATTGGGAAAATCGGCATTTAGGAGGCTTAGGTTGTTTCAGTTTTTGCAACAGGATGTGAAAATCGTCTGTCTAAGATTGTCTGTGTTAATTAATGTGATCCGTAAACGACGTATGGAAAGAGATGTTTCGCATATGAAATTATAACTCGTAATTGGGATAGTTTGTCTCAGTGGCAAAAAGTGAAAAGCAGTCATAAATAATTGAAACATTTGCCTTTAAGTTGATGATTATAATTTGGTACAACGTTTTGCACTTGAAGGTGTGAAAATCGGGTTAATGGGGAAGCATCTGTTTAAAACACCATCAAGATTAATTTTGAAAGTCAGTCAAAGAAATAAAGTTAAGTTTTATTTTCAAACATTCAAAGTAACAATACAAGCCATGCGGTTCAAATCCGAATAAAGATGTTGATTTGTTAGAAGCTTGAGAGATCGTGATGCTGGCAAAATTTTGGTGGTGTAAAGCTTATTTTGACCATGAAAATCACAAGTTTTCAACGCGACAAACGCACCTACAGCAAGATACAAGTAAATTATTTCATCTAAATTGAAAATGATGCTGTTGCTTTAAAAGAACCAAGAAAAAGGATAAAACCTTCAATGACACCAATGCATTAAGCTACATCTTGACTCATAATATTGTACGGTCTGAACCTAAACCAAAACCATCAGAAAATTATTTTCAGCCGTTAGTAAAGCGAAGCTTACGCATAATTCAATTATCTTAACCAATTTTAAGCTTCACCAGTTCTCAAGTCAGTACAGAGAACGATAAAACTAGATATATATATCCGGTGTCACAGCGTCTTACGCCTTCCGGTTCCTCGCTTCCATCCTCTTCCGTCTTCCCATTGCCCTGGTTGTAGGTTTCGGTCCGACATGGCTTTTTTTATTCCATCCATCCATGTCGTCTTGGGTTTTCCTCTTTTCCTTCCCTCTGTTGATGTCCATCTGAGGATTTGTTCGGGAATTCTTTTGTCATCCATCCGCTCAACACGCCCGTACCATATCAACTATCTTCGTTGGATTTCCTCTATTATCTATGTCTTGACGTTCATGATAACTCTGATTTCCTCATTAGTTATCCTCTCCAACCTTGACTTCTCTGCTGCTCTGCGCCAGAAGTCCATCTCCAGAGAAGGCAACCGCCGCTCTAGGTGGGTAGTAAGTTGCCAAGTTTCGCAGCCATACAGCACTACTCTTAAATATGGAGTTGTTTAGGAGGTGTCTCCTTTGTCGGAATATACATGATGACCAGAAGATGGAGTTTAGACAGCCGATCACTTTCTTCCCTTTTATGATGCGTTGTTCTATTTCTTTCTCTGTACGGCCTCCAGTCTCAATTTTTGTTCCAAGATATACGTTTCGGTGCATGCTCCTATTGTTTCGTCTTCTTCTGGGTATAGGTCACCTCTGTCGTTTCCGATGCACAAATATTTTTTTTTCCGATCGATTCACCGACAGTCCCCATTCTTCGTACTTTTTAAATAATCTTCTTGTCACGAATTCTAGGTCCTTCTGGTCCTGCGCTATAAGAACCTGGTCATCTGCAAAATGCAAAGAATACAGCTTTATATCTTCATTTATTCATCTGTATAGGCTGGAAGTTTATTCTATTTACGGTGTCAGTATTTAATGTTCTGATTAGTTTCCAAGCTTCCAGTGTCGTTTTTATGCTGCTTTATCATGTTTTTAAACTTTGTTTGTTCTCGTTTGCAAGTGATTTATCATCTGTATTTTATATGTTAACCCATTTATGATATGCCTGCTGTTTTGTGCCTCTCTGTTGCTGTAGCTCTTCATTCCAGGTCAGGCTGTTATGTTTTTTTATACCGGCGGGTATTATCCATGCCTAGTGCTTCGTTGGCTGCTGATTTTAAGGCTTCCATAACATGAGTATATTCGTCGGTCTGACATGTTAGATATTAGATAGATAAAACTAGATAAAACTTTAAAACATGCTTTTTTCGCAGTCTTTATGAGATACAATTGAAAATGGAAGTTCCTTCCAATTGATTTTATTTTAAAATGCAAACAGTTGACCTTTTTTTTAAATATTTATTCCGTTTTAATCAATAGAAAATTTATAAAATCATGCATGTTTCCTATTCACTATCGGCCTATCTAGAAACTCGGAGGTGTCAACCTGAACAGAAAAAATATATAAAATATCGAGGAAGGAAATCGCCTCATGGGCCGGAAATTAATTACCTGTAAAGTGCTTTAACTAATAGGGCTTTTTACAGCCAAACACTTCATATTCAGATAAATCCACTTCCACTTTAAGCCTATAGGTGGAAATTGTCTGTAATTTGAATGAATATTTATGAATATCAACATAACTAAATTATCCGTTAACATTAACTATTTTCGAACAGTTTTATACTTTGTCTTCTTAAGATTACTCATTTTAATTGAGAAGTTTCAATCTAGAAGCTAGACCAAGCATCAAAAGCAACAGTAGCAAATAAGACGTTCCTCCAATGGATAAATATATGAAGAAGCTAAGAAATAGCTATAGAAAATCAGTGTTTTCCCCTGGTACATTAACGGTGACATTTTTTTAAATGATTCTCCCAGATCGAAACGATTTCCTTCCACTGAGAACTCACCGAGCTGGAAGTTTGCATGTTCAATCTGAGCAAGGAAGCTAATGCCGGCACTTGCTCAAGAGCGTGTAATTTATCTACAAATTCCACAGCCGCATATAGAAGACCAAACAGGCAATCACATAAACGTACTCGTACCTTTTTAGGTGAACAGGACGGGTTTTCAACAAGATGTGCCGTTCAAAATAGCGGATTGTAAGCCCACGATACTTCACATGTTCCTTTATTGGCTGACCATGACATCCTGACCAACACTGAATTAATTGCAGTTATGGTTTAAATTCACCGCCTCACGTTGTTACACTTTGCCTGCGAATAATTCGATCTGGTTTAATAAAGACCAGCAGCCCAGATTGTTTTAACATAGTGTGGGATCAATCGAGCTGATGTATGCAGCTACACAAGAAAATTAATTACTTAACATTATGAACCTAATTAAATACCTTGATGGGTTTGTGTAGTAAATGAAAACAAACAATGTAAGTGTATCAGCGCCATTTATTATTATCTTAATTACTGTCGCTTAAAGTGGGTTAATATT
The DNA here is from genome assembly GCA_024550625.1 of Dendroctonus valens. Taxonomy (NCBI): domain Eukaryota; kingdom Metazoa; phylum Arthropoda; class Insecta; order Coleoptera; family Curculionidae; genus Dendroctonus; species Dendroctonus valens. The sequence goes on along the minus strand of JAJTJO010000032.1, from coordinate 861,491 downwards.
GGTTACTAAAGACTATTATGTTTTTCACACTATTGTAACTTTCTGGCCAATTGTTCGTGCGCTGAGTTCAAGAGGTTCAAAATGAACTTGAGCTTGAATTTTATTTTTGCTTAAGACATTTATTGTAAAGGAATGGAAGCTTATGAAATTTTCATTGCAGATCAGTTGCTCACTTCTGGTTCCAAAAGATCTCAGTCATCAGCTAAGAGACCAAGTCCTCGAATCTCAAATGTGCACTTAACCTTCAAATTAGCAAGTCTTGGCTGATTATCGTCTCATTTTAAAACGATCGCCCGTCTTGATAACAAACTTTGATTCTTAAAAGGTCTTGAAATCTGGAAGTGCGCTATGTTTGCTAGAATTGCGCTACCGCTTTAAAAAATGTTTCAAAATGGTAAATAGACATTCTTTTGTCAAAAGACCAAAGACAAACTTTGAGCAACTAAACACCACTTGTTTTATAGCGAGAACTTGATAATAATCACGCATCCAACACTGCTTGCAATCCCGCAAAAATATAGTCTAATAATACTTTCTCTGCCAAACCCAATACATTTCTACTTGAAGAACGAACATCAATAAAGAACATTGAAGCCAATTAGGTTTGTTCATGACACTTCTAAACTCCAAAATGCAGCCAAAATTGCAAAATTTCACATAAAGCGTGGTGTAAATACAAGAGCAAATAGACGAATCTCCATCAAATGTGTCGGTCTATAAGGGACTCTATCGATTAGGTGCATACTGGTCAGAGTGTTGTCTAGGGTTTGAACAAATGGAATTATTCATTAGTATGTAACAGTTGGCGAGTCCTTTTATCCCCCGACTACCATTCAACTTGTCATCCAATGTGATATATGGCAAATTTGCCCGCAAACCAGAATTGCTAATTAAAAATGTATTGTGTGCTAATTAAGTTCGACTCGAAACGGTGAAGATGACAAACCAAGACCTGAAGGGACCGCATAAATTAGTTTATATGCTAGTTCATGGAAAGTGTTTTGTCAAATAGTTTTCGACTCTGTAGGATCAGTAGCAGAGGAAAAAATCAGTAGATCACCAAACAAATTTGACTAACTGTTAAAATGCTGCCACAGGAATGTAAAAAGTCACTAATGATGTAATAAAAATGAACATGCAGAAAAATAAACTCATGAGCCCGGAAGAAGAGGCGATCATAAGTATGTCATCTCCTTGGACAAAAAATACAATTAGGAAAAGGAAATAAAGATGCCGAAATAGAACGAAGAAAGCTCAAGGAAACGCACAAAGTGTTCCTCCAAGGAAACGCACAAACGTGTTCGACCAGTGTATCTTGCCAGTATTAACATATGGAACGTAGACGTGGACCCTCACAAAAAATACAAGACAAAAATGAAAAACAACACAAAGAGGTATGGAAAGGACAATGATGGGTATTTCTTTAAGAGATAGGAAGACAAATGAATACATAAGACAACATGCACAGGTCAAGGATGTAACAGAACCCAGATGAAATTGGAGTTTGCGGGACATGTAGCAAGGAGAGACGACGAGAGATTTGGAACCAAAATAATATAATGGAGACCATGGCTGGGAGGAAGATCGAGAGGTAGACCGAATACAAGATGGTACGATGACATCAAGCGAAGTGGAGGACTAAAATGGATGGAAATAGCTAAAGACTGCTAGAGATGGAAGTCGTTTAAGAAGACCTATGTTCAAGTATGGGCGCAAGAGGGATTAAAAAAATAAATAAGTTGCTACGATCATAACGCAAAGATCTTTGTAAGCCAGTGCAGGTCCGAATAAAATATTTAACTTCAACATTATCTGCCAATCCTCAGGGAACCCTAAAAGCCGTCTTGAGAAGAAGCAACAAAATGTGAGGATTTCAAAAAAATATATACTTTTTCAAAAAAGCTCGAAAAGAATTATATTTTTGGGCAACAGAATGATGCTTTTTCGCCTTTGAAGTCGGCCCCAAATTGTATGGATTTATTGACAGATTAGACCCATTTTTGTGAAATTTTTTTAGCAATTGGGCAGCGTTTTTCGCTCTAAATCCCTCTCAGAGTTTGTAATTCTGCGATTCTGCGAAATCTAAATGATTGATGAGAGCTGAGAGCATTTTAATCGTTGTGAGAGCATGAAAAAATAGCTGTCAAGAGGTCAGGAACAATTTGTAAACCATGCAAACCTAATAGCTGCATGATCTCGGACATTAATGCCCGTACTATTCAAAATTAACGAGCAAAAAGTGATTTTCCCTGAACCCTCGCCTTGGGGAAAAAGAAACGAAATTAAGAGCGGCATGCAGCCGCTGTATAATTGCAAGTAGATCTCGTGTGATGATCCTGACACCGTACTATTAATCAGAATTACCAAGCTCAGCTTCAACTGGGCTGGAATGGCAGCCGCATGCAGCTAACTAGAACGGCTAATAGGATATTATCGAGCAAACGATTGACTATTTTATCGGCACATTCCTGCGGCTTGATGGAATCTCGGCTTCAACAAATAATATCGCCGATTAGTGCTTTCCTTTTCACAGAAGCAACAATAATGGATCTAGAGGAGCGAGTGTCCGTTTTTTTTGCTACAGTTTTTTATTATAAATGAAGCAGATGCATGCTTTCGATCGGCATTACCAAGTTGCATAAGTCGGTTTTATGTTGCACTTTAGATGTCCTCCCTGACTGGTTAGTTTCAACGAATATTCACTTTTTCTCACTCGCAATTTTCTAGCTCAAATCTCATTAGGTTAAATTTACATGCGCTTCACTGCTTAATTAAATATACAGCTTTTACTAACTGTCCATCTAAGCAACTTAACTGCATCATTGTGTGGTCAGTTTAACGTAAGGCCATCCCATCTCTGAACCGGTATCCTTCACCAGCTTCCCAGAATATCGTGTACTTTCCTGCAGCTCGGCCTAATGCGTTTACCACCATTTTGTCTGTGTTTCCTGCTCACTTACTAATGGGTATAAGTGTCTGTTCCCCGAAGGTTTTTTCCATCTTTCACACAAAAAAACCACAAGAACGGGGGATAGCTGTGGATTCTACTGCCCAATGCATGTGTTTCTTCTTCAGCAGCTATAGAAGACTTTAACATCTTTTAATTGCCATTAAAAATGCATTTCGTTAACTCGAAATCAGTTAACTTTCCTACATGCATAATTATGAAAACTGATGCAGGTTGACCATGAAACTCGATGCGAAAAAATGACGAAATAAACTATAAAGACCAACATCAGCAGAAAAAACTAATAAAGAAACCAACTAAACAATACCTTTAACTTGTTTCCATACTTCCATCTTCTGCGGTTGAAGAAATGCATTAAATGTGTGCAGTCACATTACGAGCTGATGTTTTTCGCATTGGCTTGACCACGAAGACCATGTAAAATAACTCAAAAGACCGCACTGCCGAGGAAAACGGATTAGGATGGTACTTGAAGCGGTAAATTGGCAGATTTATAGTCGCGAGACATAAGAGACGAAAAACTAACCGTTTTATGGGTAATGAACATGTTAATTTAGCGTTATTTAATAGGTTTAATACGATGTTTGTCCTGGTTTGTTAATGCACCTTTAGGCACAAATTAAGATTCCAATAAGATACAAATATACGTTGGTTTTGTTGATGTTTTAACATTTTTTTTTAAATTTTAGACTTCTGAGTGCTGAGTCTTCCGGGCTTTTAGGCTACCGTGGAAAAAATGATTCCTGACGTTTCGCAAACATGAGTGGGCTTGCAACTTCAGTGCTTGCTGCGCTGAGCAAACGGTTGACCGCTGAGAAAAGCTTACCTGATTCTGGCAATAGCGGCATTAGCTTAACTTTTTGATAAAAAGCTATTAAAACAGTTTATCCGGCGATTCTTGTAGATGAAGACTCCAAACAATCACAGAAAGCTTATGTTCCTACAATCTTCATCAATTTGTTGTTTGCAAATTTTGTTCTCTACATGTTTTCTGTAGCTAAGCATTAGTAACTTAACCACTTTCCTGTTGTCTTCCTATTATAATTATTCGCGTTTTATTTTGGTTAGTAGAACGGTGCCTGTTGCACAAGGACCTCGTCACTAACATGAAAATGAAGCTTGAATTATTAATGTTATGTCCAGAATGGTAGTATGCGAGCTAATCCAGTTTCCGCAGGCTGGAGAACATCGTTATTACACATAAAAACTGACCCATATGTGCTTTTAACAGGCATTTTATTACGGGAATAGTCAATTATGTGCAGATGGTTTTTGCCATTGTATTGTAAAATTCTGCATTCGCATAAAAAGAAATTTGCCCTTTGGATATGAAAATACATTTATTTTAAGCGAAACAGAAACAAACACAAGTCTCATTCCTGGTGTAGCAATTAAATTGATATTTTTGTTGTTTTCAAACTGTTTCCTAGATTGTAGATAGCTGGAGACAAAACAATAACTCGAGAAAGCAAAGAAAAAAGAAAAATATAAAGGTGGGAAAAGGGAAGAGAAGAGTGAAAAAGTTTTGGAATATTTTCAGACTTCTTCCGGAGTGTTATAAACATTGAACCCAGAATGATTTGCATCTTATTACTAAACACCCGGTACTTTCAAACTCAAGTAGATGTGCCACTCAGCATTTGCATGTGAAATAAAGCCTTTTGTATATAGAAATTCTTCACCACTTCACTCCTTTAAAGCTCTCTGAAAAAACCGCTAAAAATCTTCAGAACGAAAAGTTTCAGTACGTTATAACTTCGTACATTGATAGTCTAAGGCCTTTTGAATCTAAATGCAAAATTTTTCTTCTCAAAAAGTCGCTTGTTGGCAAGTTGAATTTTTTTATGTAAACGTGTCCTCTGTAGTCGCATCAATTTCCACGCCAATTAAAGCAATTGTCGCAAACTGAACTAAAACTGCCACTTAGCTGAAACTGCACTTACATGTAAAGTAATACCGTTTGCAAAAAAATCCAAAATTTCAGCCTTCTGAAGCCTTATCTTGGGAAGTTATAATTTTAATAGCCAACTCGCGCTTCAGAGATTCTTCGCTTCTTCAAGCCTTTAAGCTCACTTAAAAAACCGCTGAAAAATCGGCAAAAAATTCCAGTGGGCTGTAACTTTCGCCATTAATAGTCTAAGGCTTTTTGTACGTAAATCCTAAATTTTCCTTTTCAGAAAGTCGCTTGTTGGCATCTTTATAATATTTTATGTAAACTTGTGCGCTATAGCCGTATTCTTCAAAGATCAACGAAAGGCTCTAACCAACTGAAATTACATACGCAGATAAACTAAAGTCTTCTACATATAGATCCTACATGAAACCCATTTATGTATTAAAATTTACATATTCATCGCAAAATCAACGATCGAAACAGCTTCCTGTTTGTTTAAAAACAAGTATAGCATCTCATTCCTGCATATTCCTCAGATTATAAAATTAATTTATTTGATTTTTTTGATGATTTTAACACAATTTGGCTATATGAATTTGGACATCCTGCTTAATAAAAGTATTGTTGAGTACCTAAGAAAGAACATTTTGAAGATAGTCATTGTTTATTAATGCAGTTAAGCAATAATTTCCATACACACTCTATTATAAAAGCTTGTTTCATGGAATTCCCAAGTTAAAAAACCTACTTAAATCTGTAGATAGATTGTGGAGTTCGTGGGATGGAATAAAAACATTTTTATCCCAGATCAGCTAATCTAAACTAGAATTATTTAAAGCAAATGTTAAGAAGCAACTTTGACTCGAAAAGATTACGATTAAGTTAGGAGAATTTCTATTGCTGCATATATTTCTTTCAGGCTAATTCGTAAAATCTACATTATGAAAATAATAATAATAATAACGCAAAATCAACAAGAATTATTGAATTTATGAATCCAATAAAGCGGTAAAGAGTTTGGAATCTCTTCGGACTTTTCTTCGGAATTTTGCTGCCGAACTCATTCATAGACTTACTTTGAGAGCATCATCTAGATGGTGTAAAGTGTTTGTTGATAGGAGCTTCTTTTTGGAAGAACGGAGACAAGGAAAAACAGATGCTAATTTAAGAAAACCCATGAAGTTGCAATTTTTCTAAGAAATTTTCATTTTTCAAAACTCTTGCAGTTAACTTGCTTAAACTCTTTGCTGCGAACCAAAACCAATATAAAAACCATCTACAAAAACTGATAATTAATCAAATGCGATTCTACGCGCTCAACTTTTGCATGAAGCCAAAGTGAAGAAGCATCTTTAACTGTATACAAAAATTAATTTCATATCACACAATCGAGCTAAATGTATATTTTCGCGAAATCGACATTGCAACTGAATGAGAAGCAAGCAGACGAATCTGCTGGCTGCAAATTCCAATTAACCCAATTTACGCAGGAAATGCGAAATGCCATCACAACCTCTTGCAGAGCTTCACTGCTCCATTATAGTCCAATTTAAACGATGTACTTCTGTATTTTATCCCCCCATCCAATTTTGATGAGGGTTTCATTTAAGAAACAATTCGTCTTTCGCTGTAGGCCTAAGGAAAATATATTAGATGTGCTTTACACTCCGTTGAGAAAATCCTTGTAAATAATTTATAATATAACGAGCCTACAGGATACTTTTGGCGTTAGTTGAGAATACGCAAGGGAAACTGATGAAATATTTGCTTAGGGATTCTTATGGTCAGGTTCCATATATTAATATGAAGCTCTTGGTTGGATTTTATCTTAGTTCCATCCACCGGCAAAAACACTGAAACATTGCAAAAGAAATCTGAGCAATTTGGGCCGTTAATGTACCGATTTCCACGAGCTGTTATCAATCACGTTTACCTCTTTTTCGTGACTTCAAATTTAGTACATCGACATGAATTTCAATTCATTGGCTGACCAGTTCTTGGACATTAACAGTTAGCTTCAAAATAATGCGTCCTCAATGCAAAAAATCACGTTCTTTTTACAGATATGTGGAGACGACAGTGTGGGTGTCACGCTGGGAACTGAATGCAAGGGAGAATGGGAATGTCGAAACCACATCGTCGGTTCCATTTGTAACAGAGGGCGATGTTCCTGCCAACCATTCTATGCAAGAGTTAATCAAACCTATTGCTTGCCATGTAAGTAATTTATTTTAGCCAACCCAATGTGGCGACAGCGAAATAATAATGGGTACTTTAAAGACTTTTAAGTAGGTGCTTTGTTTCTATCCTCACGTGGAGAAAAGCAAGTTTTTTTTAGATTGTTTTAATAGCTGTATAATAAACGACAAGATATGGATTTTAAAACCGATAGTTTTGGGCTTCCACATCCTAATCGATTAATATTGAAACTTTCTCAAATGCGGTGACGGTTTTCAACTAAAATGTATAAATGTTTATAGAATTCAGCTGAAATCTTTGCCACATCAGATATAAATCGAAAAATCACTTCAAAAATGGTTCTACACATGTGTCTTGAGCTGCACTGTTCAAAATACAATTTTGAGGAATGCAAATCAATAAATAACCTTCCATATTTGAGCTTTAGAGAAATTCCTAAGGAAACTGACCTGATTTCCGATGTTTTGCAGCCACTTTACTGGGTTACGAATGCCAAGTACCCGAGCAATGTTCGCTAAAAGTGGCCAACAGCAGTTGTTTGGATGGCGTGTGCCGTTGCACCGATGGCTTCCTCCAGTTCAGAAAACACACCTGTCTTGGCCGTAAGTATGACATATTTTATATATCAATAATGGTAGGTTGTGCTAAGTAAAAGTAAATAGTTATCCAAACAACTAGTGAACGTAAGCAGTATGATTGTCTGTCTGTGACTGTTGCTGGACTGTTCTTAAGTGGGATTTAAACCAGCAATTTCTTCTCGAATGGATTCATGAATCAGTTCAGTTGAAGGCAGTTACTGCCTTCAAGGTCGCGATTACTAATACATTGATCTTGATGAATTGATAGCGGCAAAACAAGGCGATTTGAAGTGTCAATTGATTGCTTTGGGTTCTTTTTTGGAAGCAATAAATCTTCAATGGGAAATATGTTGTCTTCATTCCAGCTAAGAGTCAAGGAAAAATTCCTAACAGTGTCTGCATTCTTTTCCTTTTCTACGCTTTGGATATCTTCTAACTAGCGGCCGCTTCCTGAATATCATTTTGCACTCCAGTCTGAAAATGGGTGGTTGTCCTGCAACTTCAAGTTCTACTGCTTCAAATGGTTAGAACCTTTTAAACAAAGTAATAAACTTTTGAACTTTACTGATGCTAAGCGATGATTAACCTTTTCAACATGGTACTGGTTCGTTACATTAATGTCTTAAGCTGCATCAAAGAGAGTTTCCATCGTTCCTCCAAATTCCCTCTCTTCAATAACCGATGCGGCAATTTCCTGAACTCCTGAATCTCCTCTCTTGACGTTGAAGTTGGGAAATTCAGAGTGCGCCAAGATCAAAGATGGATATTCAATTTCCAATATTCCCGACTGTTGAGAACTTCTCGAGGAATAACAATTCGGAAGTTTTGCGGTATATGAGAAGCCCAAGTCCGCACGATTTCCTGCGATGCGATGTCGGAAACGCACCTGTCTCGAGCATGCGAACGCATATCGAATATTAATCCTGCTTCCTTACCCATGCAATGTTCCGTTGATCCCTCTAGCCAGTGGTGGAGGCGGAAAATGGATTTTAAAGAGTTGCTGCCGGTTTATATTCTCCTTTAATACCGCTTTGTTTTGTTTGGAATTTGGCAGAAGAAAGGTTACCGGAATTGAAAACGCACAGGAGAAACGGACTAGAATAAACGACGAAACAAATGTAGGAGCAAGCAAAAACAGAATGAAATAAAAATTGAACACTTGGAACAGAAACCTAAACTAACCGGGTCTTCAACCAAAGATTGAATTGCATAATGAAATTAGCCAATTAATTGCTGATGTTTGAGTTGGAAATGAGACGAAAGGGCAAAACAAGAAATGCCAGACAAAAACGAACGAAAATAAATTGTCTTTGTATTTACATCACATCACTGTATGGCTGACTTAAATACACTTTTTGTATATTTAGGTTTATTGAGAAAACATAGTTTCAGCCTCCTCCACTGTAGGATTTAACGGCTTCTTGCAAACCCATTGTTTGTCTCGGCAAGTCAATTTATAACGCATGTTGAACCATGAAAGCCATCAATTAGAATATATAATTTTCATACTGAAGACATATCCGTATAATCGGCTCATAGAAAAATAAATTGACACCGAATGGAGAATCTTCAGCTTTCTCACAGGGCTGAACGAATGACTGGAGCAATATATAAAGTTTCCTATTGATACCTTGAGGTTTCATGGACCAAATGTTCTAGGGTTGTTACGGGTTGAAAGAAATCGATTTAACTCATATTATTTTAGACTAAGTAGCTTCTAGGGTGAACCAGATTGCCAGTGATTGATGACTCCGTTCCCAAAAGAAGAGCAAAAAAGCACCTAAAGATGGATGAAGGATGAAGATAAAGAAGCACATGTGCCTGGTGAGCTAAAAAAGATTGAAACTAAAATGAAAGGAAAGAAAACCCCTACATTTTAATCCACATGGGAAAAGATGAAAGCGAAAGAGCTACATTACAGGTTGGCTACAACAGGGACTGAAAACAAACATGAAGATCATGAAACCGTCATTCACGATTGGAAGCCAACATTCCATAGGCGGTTGTGTCACAGGCGCAAAAGTTTCAAGAAGAAACGAATAACTTCCACAGTGACCTGCAAATAGAAGGTCATGAATGAACATTTCAGGCAAACAGAAATGTTCATTCTTCTAATAGGAAAATATATTGGAACTAACCATATCCTATCCTATCCAAAATATGATATATCTATCTATCGACTATCCAAAATAAGATATAGCTCCATCACCATTACACAAAAACATGGAGAAATCAACAATACAATCAACGAGAATTCACTTGTACCGAAAACTTGTAAAGTTTTATAAACGAAACCACCACAAGATATCTTAACCAACAACGATTAACTTTTAAGTATCGGCCTTCTTTTCAGGTCTTCTGTACGACCTATCATTGTTGACTAACAATTTCCCAGTATATAAATATCCTCTTTCACCCTTGATTAATGAGAAGATTATTTCAGGAATAAGAATGAAACGAGTGACTGAAGAATAAAGGTTGCCTCACAACTTCCACTTCAATAAAGACATACCACGACAGACAAAACAAAATCAGTTAAAGCAGAAAACTGTAGGAACCCTGAAGGTCAAACAACTCAAATAGTTGCATATGAAATATCGTAAAGTGCAGATTTTGGTATCTGAAACTTACTTTAACCACTCACTTTTCTAGGTAAATTATAATTTGCACCGTAATGGTATTTTAAATGCCTGTTCCTGTGCTCCGACACTTATCAGACTCTTCAAAGCTTCTGGTTCAAACAGCTTGCGCTCTTTCATGATTTCAGCTTCAGGAATGAATGTTTACCACTTTTCTCTCGTTAATTGTTCGTCGCGAACATATCATCAAATAAATTACATCATCCCTCAACTGTTTGCCTCAAAGTCAGTTCCATGCAAATAATTACACTTTTTCCATACAACGTTGTATTAAGTAGTCAAGCAATCGTAGCTGCTAATGAACTGGTTATCTTGCCAGCACGCCATACAGATTTTCTGTTAATTGATCTGATACAATTTTACTTCAGCTTCCACTCTCTTTCGTTTTTCTCGTCATTTCAAACGAGATGTAATTATTATTTGTCAGGTGCGAATGCAATTGATGAGTCCTCTTCTCTCCTCCCTGTGTGATTAGCGAAATGCTAAAAGTTACTGACTGAAAGCAAACTGAGAACAGGCCTCATATTCTATCTGCATAAAAATGCCATAAAACTTGTAGTATTCCTTTAACTGCTTGTTGAATGTTGGCTATTACATAGTGTTGTGAGTGGTTCCCATCATCTAACAAATAGGCATAAACATGGCATAATTTTATTGTAATACGCCGATTTAAATTTCAAATGGTATTCCGAACCCGCAAGCTACCAAATGCAAGAAGAGATACACTGAATAAGAATCGCATTAATAAGCACTTTGCCCATTTCCTACTTATCAGTCTATTAAAAACAGTAATTGTTGATGGCATTTTTGCCATAACGGTTTTATCTGCCTACTGTTTCTCATCTCATAGCCTGATGGTTTTTAGTCGTTCATCTATTATTAATATTCGCATAAATTATGAAAATTATTCGTAACGGACGCACACCTCTATTGAATGGGATACAAACCGCACTGTCCTGTATGCGATAATTGAAGCCACTTGACGGCCCATAGAAATTGCATAATATCGCGCTATTAGATTAATTAATGTAATTGAATAATCCAATCAATAACAGAATATTAAATGGCGGGTTTTGACCCACACATAGTTTTCAATATCACACCTACTGCAAAACTAAAATTAATTTAAAAACCTTGATCAATTTTCAGCTGCTCGACCAAGAAACATTTGCTACAGCAATGCTCATTGCCGACTTTGGACAGCAGATAGTCACTGTGACTTCCTCATTCCCAATCTTTTCGGACGTTGTCAATGTAACGCTCCATTCATACAAGTGAGTAGTTGGTAACTTTTCCAAAAAAACCTAGAGCAAATCATGTGGATATCTAGATGGGTGACTCGTGTGGACGCGCAGCCTTCCAAAGTCAACCAACCACTCCTGCACCTCCAAAAACAGAATCCACAACTTTGCAGCAGGCCATTGAAACAAACGCCATTGTGACGCCTGAAGTGAAAAGCAGTGTGAAGAAGACGAATTCCACGAAAAAAGGTTTCCATCCTAGAAAAGGGGGCGTTAGGAAAACCACCACTATCCGCCCCACAACTCCTGTGTCTCTAAAAACAACTACTTTGACCACTACAATGCCAACGACCACCACCACTGAGCTGCCAGAAATAATCAAAGTGAGTTCCACTCCTGGACCCATGGATTACTCCACAAGGGCAAATGTGGCCAATAGAACCACAACAATGGAACCATCATCAACTGCAGCCCCAATGACTCAAACTCAAACAACATCATCCACTACAGGTAATAGGTATAGAATAGAAGACTAGATGATGTTCGCCAATTGTAAACGACTTTTTCAACACAATTTTGCGTCCCCAGCTTCACCATTCACAACAACAGGAATCCGCAAAAGATTTGAAACATCTAGTGAAGCAATCAGTCTCGGTCTTCCGTGCGTTACTGATCTACAATGTCGCGCAGCTGATCCGTCATCCAAATGCATAGAAGGAGTGTGCGATTGCATTATGCAAGGCAACGAAACCACCGCTTGTTCTGCCCGAAATACTGGATGCATACCGGGAACATTCCAGGCAAGTAATCAAGCAAAACGTTTAAAAGTTTTTTAAACCAGTTGATTTTCCAGTGCCGCAGTTCTGGAACTTGTATCAGTTGGTTCTTCGTATGCGATGGAAGAAAGGATTGCTCGGATGGATCCGATGAAGATTGTCGACCGAATAAATGCCCCAATGAGTCCTTCAGGTGTCGGGATACCGGAAAGTGCATATCGAAAGCGAATAGATGCGATGGAGTGCGAGATTGTCACCTAGGTATATTGTTCAGCCCTTACTTTAGGCAAATGATTTAAAATTTTGGGAACGTTTAGGTGAAGATGAAGCCAACTGCCACGTGTTGGGCAAGAACAAATGTCCTCCAGATACCTTCCAGTGCGGCGATGGAAAATGCCTGCCGGAGTATGAATTTTGCAATGCCATTATTGGTTGCAGGTAATTTAGTGCATGGTTTTCACTGGATGAAACTAAAAATAAACCTCAATTAGCGATGGCAGCGACGAGCCGGCCCATATATGCAGGGGAAGAGCCAGAAGACGTCTTCGAGGATATTGCCCATTAAGGTGTGGAAATGGAAGATGCAGGTCCACTGCTATTGCTTGCTCTGGCCGGGATGGTTGTGGAGATGGCACAGATGAAAGCCATTGCTCCGTTTGTCGTAAGTGAACTTTAGTTTTAGATAACTGATTGACATTGACTCCCTTTACATATTGTCTTTAGGTTGTCCAATTATACAAGGAAAGAGGAGTTTATCATAGTGCACCAATCTGACATATTTCAACTGTACCATGCCAAAAAATACGTTAGTTGTTTTTATATAAACATTCCTTTACCTCCCAGCTATGTAGTGGCCGATATATACTTACTTAAGTATGGTTAGAGTTGCAATAATGTATAAGGCTCAGGCTCAAATATTCTGTATTTATAGATTTATTTATTGTACTTGATTGCATAGACTACGTTAGGTTCAGTGTAAAAATGTGCTAAGATCGTACTTTTAAGTTAGATTGTATAGATTATAAGTACAAATTTAATAAAATACTCTCCTTGACAATGCAGCTGATTCCTTGTGTTAATCTTTATTTCCTTGCGTTCTCAAGAACTATGTAATGACCAATTGAAATTTACGATAATTGGAATCCGGGACTTGAAGAAATATGTTTAATAAACAAATTCTGTTAAGAACAATTGACTTTACATATACAAGCAATGCACAAATGCCTCCATATGGTTTCAATTTTATTTTATTATATATATTTATTATATTATTATTATTTATTACAGAACGTATTATACGTCCAGAAATTATGGATTCTGTTCCAGTTAAACGCGAATTCTGTAGATTCAAACGGGATTCAAGTGTGTGCCCCTCAAAGCTGAAAGTGAAGAAGTCGAAAAGATCTGCAAAAAAATTAATAAAATAGCAACAAGTCTAAAAAAGCAAGATATAAATATCATTTTGGTGAATTCAGATGCTAAAATCAGAAGAGATAAAGGAAGCTAAATATTGGAATAGAAGCCGACCGTTATCGCATATATAAGCAGGTCAAACACTTTTCAAACACCTACAGAGAAGACAGTTCGGAAGATAAATGGACGAAAGCAAAAAAAAAGTAGTTGGTAAATTCACATCTAAAAAATGTCCACTGACCAGCGTTAAGTAACGAATACTCTTGACTTGAAAGGACCAGAGGAACTGAAAATTGAGATAATAGAAGCCCTAGAACAAACAAGGGAAGGAAGGGCAATAGCATATGACGAAGTCCAAATAAAATTTTTCAAAGTCATTGCTGGGAACAATTTGAAAACGAAACGTATGAAAATTAAGGAGAGGAACACCCTTGATATTGTTCTACAAATATAAACTAATTACATAAGATTTAGAACAGTAGAGTTTAGAGATTAGAAGACAGACAGTAAAATCAACTTGGACAAAAAAAATCAACACATTGGAGTTAAAAAGTGACGAGGTCGAAAATATGGAAAAGGAAAGAATAGCTGAAGACTTGAAATACTTGAAATTAACAATTGTCAAGAAAAAGCGTCCTGCCTGAGATTGTCTATTACAGTATATCATGAAGAGAATTATAAAGTTATTATTACAAAATAATGAATGCTGCGCTGAGCAGAGAAGCTTAAAATAATGGCTGCAAATCTGTGGTAGAAGATTGTAGAAGATATGTAGAAAAGCTTCTTCTCTTGTGCCTTTAACTAGCAGTCTGTCAACGAAAGAATGATTATAATTACATATCAATTTTCAGAAGATTTTTATTAACGCCACTTCGGGCTATTTCCTTCCAACAATTTTCGTCAACCGCGCAACAATCAACATTTACCAGCAAAAGATGCAACATTTTGAGCATTAAATCCACATTTTCGCTTCAAGATTACTATTTTTCATCTCACCCAACTATCCATAAATATAATGTTGGAACAAGGGCTCCCTGAAGGATCCCCGCTCTCACCGTTTCTCTACAATATATACTGCCATGACATATACAATTACAACTTACCAGACAAAAATCAAATCGACAGATCGGCATACATATTACAATACGCAGACGACACGGCACTTATTGTACATGACAAAACTACTGAGAGAGCAGCTCAAAGACTCCAAACACTAACAAACAACACAATGACATGGTTTTATAAATGGAGACTAACACCAAACGCGACAAAAAAACAACTTCTGCTCACAAACCACAGACTCAACGCTGACTCCCCTGCAATAACTGCAGACGGCCAAACGACACAACCAAAAAACGACGTAAAATACCTTGAAATCACAATTGACCACAAACTTAAATTCACTAAACACATACGAAACATCAGGGCAGAAACAATAAAGAGAACAAAACACTTCCGATCACTAACCTACAAAGACAGATGAATTAGGACAAACACCGCCACCAAAATATATAAAGCGATTTGTAGACCCTTGCGAGACTTTGGACATATACTCATGGCCAACGGAACAGAAAGGACGAAACGTTATACACAAACAACAGAACAAATTGCACTAAGACTAATAACACGAATAAGACACCCCCAAAACCCACTGCACAACCGCCCCACCCAACTACTATACGAACGCACAAACATGACAAAGATCTCGGAAAGACTCATACATCTACAGACAAAATGGACAAACAATCCCTACAATTGGACCATACTGAATCCCCTTTGTCTTACAAGACCAACCAGACAATCCCGCTTCCGTTTCCCTACATCAACGCTACTCGAACACTTACAAACGCAACTGACTAGTGGACAATAAAATAATTTTTTCTTGTCATTGGAATTTTATTTAATAATATTGTTAACCTAGAATAAGAGAATTTTCATATTTGTTTTTTATTTAGATTAAGACTACATGTATTAAACAAGGGCAGAAAGACCGATAGGTCGATAGCCTTTTTTAGAAATAAAGATGTTTACTACTGCTATAATGTTGATAACAGATATAAATAAACATATTTAATGTGTAATACATCAAAGAAAAAGCCAAAATGTAATTTTTTGCATTGGTATTTGTGAAAATTTTTCAAAATTTATCGGCTTGTTAAATTGGAAATAGCAAAAATAACGAAACCTATTACGAACACTATGAGCTTGAAAAATGACCGGATCGTTTCGGTCAAGCTTCTTGTATACTTTTTTCACGCTTATTCTTAACAGGAATTATAATCGAAAAGGTTTCTTGAAAATGAGCAGTTACTTTTGACTATTCGTGTTTCTAATTTCACTTTTAATCGAGAGTTTTAAGATCTGTTAACTTTTAAACACTTCTGAAGGAAATCGAAACAGAGCAATAGCTATTAAGAAAAAAACTAATTTCACAGTCGAATTTGAAGAAAAAATTGGGGTAAAGCATAAAAACAACCATGGAGAAAGTCTTCTTAAATAAAAGGCATAATAAGACTGTTTCCCCAAAAAAAAATCTCAATTACTCACTCAAATCGACGGCAATATTTGAAAAAATGTGAAGATTTTATTGTCTTCGAATAGGTTGCACCGATTTGTTATTGCTCTCTCTCTTTATGAACGCTCTCAAAAAGCGTTTAATGATTTCCTTTGGAAGCTGCACTAGAAAACACACTTAAAAATTATTTTTATTTGCTTTAGCAAAATAATTTTCTATGTATTGCAGTTCAAATTTAAAAAACGAAACTAAAACATCACATAACCACATTAAGGTAATAAGCAAAATATGAGCGAAGTGAGAGTTCAAAAAGAGTGCTTAACTTGAAGATTATGTGCAGCCCATTAATCTTCTAAAGTTTCTCTTTTGTCTCCATTTTCTTATTTTTTTTAACTAAAGAAAACGCGATTTTTCACTAGAAATTATGGCAATAAGTTCATTTTTGCAAAAATGGTCTTTAAAAGCTTTACTTGCAGCCGAATTGAATGCTCTTAATTGGACCAAGGTTTCATCCTTGAACTATCGATAAGTCTGTCAGTGTGCAAGAAAGTGTAACATAATAAATGGAAACCCCATTAAACACGTACACATGTTGCAACATCCCATCCAGTTTTAAGTGAATGATCTTCACTATGAAATATCAAACTTGACCTTTTCATCAAACACATCGTTAGCCAGAGATAATTTTCTAAATTTTCAACTCATTGTAACCTCATAAATCGAGTAATATTTTTTGATATATGAGTGGTCGATGAATCCTTTACCCACTACTTGTATAATGTGTGTTTTTATGTTACTGCTTCAGAAGGGATCACAATTTTCTTAGTAGAACTAGAGTAAGAAGCGTGAACCGAATGGATCCCAAACTAGCAGCACTTTTATTCATATGGATGTGGTTCGAACTTTATTCCAAAGCCTTAACAAATGATGGTAAGAGCAATTTTAAAAAGTCCAATTTATAAGTAAAAACTTCCAATTTATAATCTTCAATTTCAGGCCTTTTTCTAATAAACAACAGCAAATGCAGAATTCCCGATTTGCCAGTCTTTTCTTCAGCGTTTCACTTCACACATTACAACCGAATTGAATGTTCCCGATTTCAATCATTGTTCAGCTACACTACAACACATGCGGGTAGATCTTGGCTTCGTCTACGAAGAGAAGAAGCTGAGGAACAATTTGGAACTTCCGATATTCACTGCTGTTACAGCTACCTATACAGAAGTGGGTTCGAAGAGTATCCAGATGTGGGAGTTGTGTAAGTGGGAACAGTATTTTACTTTGCATTGATTTGCTTGCTGAAAGCTGAACTGCTCGTTTTAAGCCAGCCAGCCAAAGAGTTCCTTGTTTGTTTCCTGTTATTGTTTAATTGTTTCCTTTTAGAGCTTCATACTGTACATACTTTTACAATTCCGTTGAATTAAAACACCATCTAGTCAAAGTGAGCTGCGAAGCACGGAATAGTAGCTTCGGCCAGCAACAGTTTTATCCTGTGTATGAAAATATTCACCAAGTAATCACTGTTTCTGAAGAAGTTGGTGAAAAAACCCAAAAACTGAACCAAAACAGTACGACAAAACCTATCAGTGTTTTGATGATAGTAATCGATTCTTTATCCAGGCTGAACTTTCACAGAACGATGAACCTCACTAAAGAATTCATAATGAATAATGGCTTCTATGAGTTCAAGGGGTATAACAAGGTGGCTGACAACACATTTCCCAATGCCATGGCTTTATTAACAGGGTTGAATTATAAAGATTCGATGGAAATTTGCAAGCCTAAAGAACTGGATGGTTTAATAAACTGTCCATTTATTTGGTAAAGAAGGCAGATTTTAAGTTAAAAGTTCCAGATAAATCGGGGCTTTTGTAGGAAGCAATTCAGAGAGTTTGGCTTTGCAACCGCATATGCAGAAGATTGGTCGCAAATAGCAACCTTTAACTATATGAAAAAGGGCTTCAAAGAGCAACCTACTGACTACTATTTTAAACCTTACATGGACGCCCTGATGCTTTTGGAAACGCAATATCAAGACACTATGCCATTCTGTGCAGGACCAGAGAGTCAAGGTAGCCTTATAGAAGGAGACTTGGGCACTTTAAATAAAAAATCCTTTTTTTATAAGGAAATCGTATCATGAACCTTGCCTACGACTTTGCACGAAACTTCAAGCATTTGCCAAGTTTTGGGCTATTTTGGATGAACACTTTCAGCCACAATTACATTGCAACGCCCACAACGATGGATTTGGATGTTAAAATGTTCTTCCAAAGCCTCAAAAGCACTGGAATTCTAGATGAGAGCATTGTGGTCTTATTGAGCGACCATGGAATCAGGTTTGGGGATATGATTTACACCAGGCAGGGCTTTTACGAGCTGAGACTGCCAATGAACTATATATCAGTGCCTGATTGGTTTAAGCGGCAATTTCCAGTGGAATTTGCCAATTTTAGAGCCAACTCGGAAAAATTGACCAGTACTTATGACTTCTATATGACCCTACAACATGTGCTGCAGTTATCCGGAGTAAATCATAGAATGACGCCTGCAAAAGCTTGTCTACAGTGTAGGTCATTTTTTGAGAAGATTCCAGATGAAAGAAGCTGTGCAGAAGCAGGTAAAATAGTTTTTTGATATTTTGGGTGAATCTGGTTCAAATTTAAAGATTTGGTAGAAGAGAGACTTATTTCAAAAAAATTGTTAAACGAACTGTAGATGGTAATATTTAGTTTATTATAAAAGGGTTGATTTTTTTAGGTATTCCAGATACATGGTGCACCTGCAATGCGAACTTCACAGAAAATAGCCCTGAATAAATATTGGTTATTACTCAAACCGTTTTGTATTACTGTCTTTTATTTCGATTTATCGAAGGCCTTTGACACAGTTCTACTTTTCAAGGAATAAGGGGTGCTTGTACGTTGCATTTTTGGTTCTGTTTGTCAAGAGGAAGCATTATTTTTTCTCCATTTTACAACGGTGACCAGGCACAAAAATAATGTATGCGTCCTTATGCAGAATACCTGCAGGAGAAGCCTATTACAAATGTGTGAAGGGTCACATCGAAAATGAAATTAGTTTCCCAAAATATGACTAGTCTTAGAAAGGTTACTTACCCCTGTATTAGAGGTTGAACATCAAATGCTTTTAAGTTTCCTAATTTTTATCTTAGTTAGTTTCATTCTCTTGTTTTCACGTTGCTTCAAGTCGTTGTTCCTCTCTTTTGTTCTTTGTTTTTCCTTGGCAGAAAGCTCAGTTTTTAGGATCCCGGAATACAAATCTTGTTGAAAATAACATATTTTAGCAAGTTCAACCTAAGAAACATTTCTTATAGCATTTTATATTTCCATAAAAATTAATCAATTTGTTGGCAACGTTCTCCTTTGTTTGCCTTCCAGACAGACAGATTCTTGCTAAAGATGATTTACTTTGAAAATGACCTCTACAACGCCCATTTGTTTTACTTTGAAGATTCCCGGAATGGAAATATGAAAATAATCGTGACAGCGTTCATGCAAATATCGTATGAATGGAATCATTTAATAATGAACTCACGATTTTTCTTTGAAAATTTGCATTTTTTATGGCAAATATGCGATTTTATCATAGTTACTTCACATGTTCTTATCGTGCAATTGTAACTGCCATGTGGTATGATCATTATCTCATGTTTTCAGTTTAATTAACTTTCCTCGAAAAATTGATTGCAGTTGTTATCATAAAAATATTGTTCCTCTGCTATCCATCATCAAGCAAATTGCTAAATATACAAAGTGACTAGAAATAAACAAGTCCGATTTTTCGAAAATAGCTTGCTTTGTCGCTGTAAGCTCTGAAAGCTGACTATAAGATTTTTTTATATTTATGAGAGCTGTTTGTCTAAAAAAAAATAAAAACTTCAAAACTTTAAAGCTGACAAATTATCAATTTAATTTGCTTGCTTATAACGAATGCCAACTATAGACCTACACGATTAACGTGTGAAATTTCATACAAAACTCGATCTGCATCAGCTATATTTTGGAAATTTGCAAAAAAGTTTTTCCGAAAATTAAATAAAACTAAAGTTTTTGGACCTCGAAAGAAAAAGCCACCAAAGAAAACAATTTTTAAGGGAGTTTTCCGCTCAAAAGCTTCACTTTCCTTAACAAGTGACGTCGATGCTACGAAATATATCTAAATAATAAAACATCAAATAATGAACGTTTACATATTATTGCAACAGTTTTTGTTTAATTGTTTCCTCTCTATTTATCTTAACAAATATTTTGACAATAAAAATAAAGAAATGCACACAGTCAATAGGCAAGTGGCAATAATTTTATCTTTTAGTAAAGAGCAAAGATAGGCGTTATACAAAAGTAAATAGAAGTTTATTGATAAAATAGATCATAAAATTTTAAATCATAAATTAAACCTTTTGAAACCGTTTTTATTTAATTCAATCGGCAATTCTAAAGCTTATTTCGAAGTCTCGATCATCAGAGTTAAGCCCACTATATAAAACTCCTTCCAAAATGCAAATATTTTTGGCAATACTCGTGCCAGCCTTAATATACAAAGTGGCTCATTTGCCACAAACAACTGTTCGAATGTCCAATAATGGCGATATCATCCGCATATCCCACGCATTCGCATACCAAGAGATTAATGCATCAACCACTAGGTTAATTATATGCAATCCTCGAGGTTGCCACAGATAGGGAAGTTACAGAAGGACCAGAGGGAGTGATCGAGATCTACTCCGACAGCCAAGCTGCCCTCAAGGCACTCTCAAATATTAAGATGGGCAGTAGACTGATCCAGGATTGCTTGCTGGGATGCCCTGAACAAAGTGGCAGAACAGAAGCAAGTAAACCTGGTGTGGATTCCGATGCACATGGTGTTCGCGGGAAACGAGCGGGTCGATGCATTGGCAATCAGAGCCCAATAACTGCCAAACCTCACATAGGGATATGTAATCGAGAGGTAGAAAGCGCTCTAAATGACTGGGCTTTTAAAGCCAAAGAGTTGTTTGGAACCCCAAGGCAACATCCAAAGGGTTGATGTCAAGGAGTCGCTGGGCCCTGAGAACTCTGGTTGGGTCATTACAGGCCAATGTGGTCTGAACGGACACCTACACCTACTAGGAATTGGTGATAGCCCCGTATATCCACAATGTGGAATGGCGGAGGAAACATCATACCACCTATTAGGAGTCTGTCATCATTTGCCGTCTACTAGGAGGCGCCTCCTTGGGACCTCCACACTCTCCCGCATCGAATTGTCTTCCTTGGAGTGAAGACGGAACCTTGCCTTTGTCAAGGAGACGGGAGGAGTTGCCTTTGTCAAGGAGACTTACGCCTGGGTGGCGAAGGTCAGGAGTGGTAAGGTGGTATGATAGATAGATAGATAAAAATTTATTGAACATTCCCATTAATAAAACTCACAAACAAAGTTAAAAAACATAAGTCAACTCCCATGTCTAGCCAGATGTTCGGTCGGTTGCTCTTTGCCCAGAGGTGGCTTGCTTAAGGTGGGTATGGATGAAGGGGGAATGGCGAAAAGGGCCTTTAAAGCCTACTCGCTAGACCCATCGGGTCCCCCCACAGTACTACTACTACTACTATCACTTAAAATTTTGAAAAGTGAAAGTTAAAAATAGATAATCTGCAATATTCCAGTCCCAACACGCAACTGTATGCGTAACCTATTAAAAAATATTATCAAATACTGCTATCCCAGGAATTAATTGCTATTAATGACTTAATGTTTAGGTAAATAAAACAATTGCTTGCAATTTTTTATGTTCGCCTAGTTATCGTTCAAAAGTTTCGTTTCGCACTTAAAACGGATCACTTTTTATTTAGAAAAAACTTATTTTTTATATCATAGTGGATATTACCAAGGGGATTTTCGATAAGCGCATTATCTTCGAGACAAGTATTTTAAGATACAGGGGCGACCAAGGAATTGAAGTGAATTAGAGATTTCATAAGGTGATGGTTTTGTCTACTTAAAAAAATGTAGACCTTAATTTGGCTGGAAAGTTCCGTGAGTTGCTGCAAAGATGTGGTTCTTTATGGGCTGAACCAGTGAATTTTCAGAAGCTATTTTGAACAGCCCCTTTTAATTGCAGCCTTATTTTACTGGGAACAGTAGCAAAGTCAATGCTAAAGTAACGAACGTGATCCTTTGATGAATTTAATGTTTAATAGGTGGCACACTTTTGCACATCCCCCGGTACTTCTTTTAGCATACGAGGTGCTGGTTGGGTTTATAAAAACAAAGTGTGGGCTTGAAGATCAGATATTATGTGGTGAAGGGCCCGCGTTCACTGGAATTAGTGGCGGATTATTAATTTGACTGAAAATTGAAGAATTTTCTTTAAAAGTAAGTAGCATTAATGTTGCTTTTTTGTTTTTAAAATGTCTAAGGAGGGGATTCTTAAAAACCAACAATTTGTTTCACTTTACAAGTAGCAACATTTTCATGTAAAAGTACACAAGTGTTCAATAACTAAAGATTAATGAAACTTTAAATGCAGTGATAAAGTAAGTAACAAAAGAAGTAACAAAGTTTCCCAAATATAGACATTGTGCTTCCAGACAAAACACAAAAACGAAAGTGAAAACATCATTGTATAAACCGCGCAGCACATAATTAGAGTATTAGAAAAATTCTAAATAAATCAAACCAAATAATTAGCGGATGGGAGTGAATTGAAGCAGCTTAAGCGCTTTAATGTTGGCAATTTTTTTATTTAACCAATTTATGCCACCTGAAAGTATGACTCCTGTCGTTATTCAAGTAAAGTATGAGTTTAATTTTCCATGGCAAAACATCCAAAACCGTTCAACATATTGTAAGCATACAAACATAAGAGGCGTTTGAGTGAATGACAACATTAGTGCAAATTATTAGAACTGTGGGCGTTTAATAGATACCACGGCAAGCCACAAAGTGTGTTCTGGCTTCCGAGTGATTACACTTTTGAAACAAAACATCACGTTGTGAAGCGATTAGAAGAATATTAACATTTCTCCTATTATCAACAAATAGTCGCATTGAGCATACAAAATGTACGGTCGCTTTCCAGCTTTCAGAGTGCTCTTTCAGAACGCAGAAAGGTTTCCTAAGGTAAGAATCAGAGCCATTTTTATACGGTACTTTTCAACTGAGCGCAAGGCGCAACCACTAACACAATCGCTCTTTAAAAAAGTTTAACATTCACCTGCTCACATTTACTAATATTAATGTATTTTATCTGATTTTGAAACTAAAGCGTCTGAAGACAAAAAAATTAAGTATCAATTAAGTATAATGAACTTTCGTTGCCACTATCAAAACGCAAGAATTATGGTCGATTACACCTATATAAAGCAGTGCAATTGCATTTTATGCAATGAGTTCCTTGTGCCAATATTAGATGCATACATAGATTGAATAATTGTGCAAATGTTGGGCAGTGTGTTAGTAGAAAGTGATTGTTCCCAATATGTGAATCGAAAGTGTTGCTTTTGGATGCACAACTTGTGTTTTTGGTAAATGCCCAGAAGAAATATGGCTGGGGAATAGTAAGTACACATATTTCTGAAGATTTATTATTTGCTTACTGCTGCTAGTGCGAACTTGAAGTTATTTTAAACAATTACTGCCAGTGAAGGAATATTTATTCCAAGGGTATCTGCAGATAAAACATTAATTTATTGCCGTTTATCACTTTATGTCTGTAGGTCAGTGTTGTGAATAATAACAATATAAAGCGCAAAAGCAAAACAAAGACTCCAAAGCAAATATTCATTTGGCTAGCAATTCGATCGTTTGTCTAGATCCATCTTTCATCAAAGAAAACCCCACTGTATAAAATTCCGTGAAACTAGAATTATATTTGGGGAAAAAAGAGCAGTTGAATAGGCTTAAACCAACCAAATAAAAAAATGATTTTCCCTCCAGTCAATAAAAAGACAAAATGCTTACAAAAAATTGCAAAAATGAAATTATTTTCGTTAATTTCAGAGCAAAATAGTCCCAAAAAATGCCCAAGAAATGCTTTAGAACTCAATCAATACAACTACCAGACTATAAAACACATTTTTAACATGCTAAGCAGCAATAAAATATAATCAAAAATGTTTGCTTATAGGAGAAAAGTTAAGAGTCAGTATTTAAAGCTGAATGGGCTGCGGTTTCTTCGCATTTTCTTCAATTCTTTTCACATCTGAAGATGTAAACAATTCGTACTGCCGAAACGTTAGTAATTAATCGGGTTACCAACAGTAAAAAATATAATTTGAGTATACAAAGAGTATACGTTTTTCCAGTCTTCAGAGCCACTATTTTATCAGCCATTGTTCAATCGCCTAAGCCTAAAAGTAAATATTTTGAGCAAATGCTTGAGAAAATATACGAGATATCACATCGATTCATCAACCATTAAAACATGGTTTTTTTTGGTAGTATAACAACAAAATTTACTGATCTTCCGACAAGGTATAATAGCATTAACCTAGATCGCAACATTATTTACGTGGGATAAGCTCGGAGGTCATTTTATGGCATTGAATGGCAAAAGAATCACGGATCTGTCAATTAAATTCTCACATGAAAATGTGCGAAAAACGTTCAGTTTAACATATAGAATTAAAGTTATACTAATTTGTTAGTCATTAATTACATTTAGACAAAAACAAACAACATCGTCTTGCTACCTAAAGTGAATCATGTTGTTGATTTTTTGTTTCCTCGAACTCTGCTAAAGCAGTAACAAATGGTGAAATTAATGACTGAAAATGCGTAACAGTGTAAATAATACAAATGTTTATTATATTGATTAGAGTTGCACAAGTTATATGAAAAGCAGGTCACCGGTTTAGAGCTTTGATAACATATGGAAAAATCAGACTGTGTAGCCTACACAGTCACCAAGGAAATTGAGAATAATGGAAGCCTACCTTTCCAAGATCTTTTGGTTTCGAGTCTACCTAATGGAAAGCTGGGCTATTCGGTCTACTGGAAACCCACACACACCGACCGGTATCTCAACACGGAATCAAACCACCACCCCAGACAAAAACGGGACGTCATTCAAACCTTGGCCAAAAGAGCTGAGAGCATTTGCGATCCAATTGAACTTGAGAAGGAACTGTGAGACACTTGGAGAGGGCGTTTAAGGTAAATGGGTACAATAATCAGGAGATAAGGAAAATATTCAGGCCAAGAACTTCCTATCATAATGACACAATAGTCAAAGAAACCGTGGAGAAACTTCGCCTGCCTGCCCTATATACACAGAGTCACCGACAGAATATAACAGAAACATAACATTAAAACGGTCTTCAAGCCAACAAAAACAATCAAGGAGAGTCTAAGGTTGGGCAAGGACAAAAGGGATCCTCTATCAACATGTGGAGTCTACAGGATCCATGCAGCTGTGGCGCAGTCTACATTGGGACAACTAAACCAAGCGTCAACATCAGAATCTCGGAACACAAGAGAAGCTGCAGATTGGGTTCAGACAGAGAAATCGGCTGTAGCTGAGCACGCTCTGGCGGATGGCCACCATATCCTGAAGCAGACGTTTTAGACCAAACCCAACACAGAAGTGAAGCTGGAAAACTACAAAACGAACTCAGACAGCTAGAGAAATGGATGTAACGAGACTAGAGAAATGGATGTAACAAATACATTTCATCTCCCCTATTAATGCAGCAAATACTATAAAGTACTCCTAAATTTGCTTAAATCGACATATTTCAGAAATGCCCGTTCTGGAAGATAATCAAACATCAAATTCAAAAGACGATTTAAGTAAAGACAAAAAAATATTTGGCCGTTCATAATGCAGCATTAAAAGAGTTTAATTAAAAAACTTTATGTCAAAACTTTATTTAATTTAATTTGACTTTATTTAATTTAATGACTAGAAAGCAAATGAAGATGCATTTCCTTTACTAAATCTGGTCTCTTTTGGAAGAAACATTTCATAATGGTTGGTGTGTCTCTACTAAACCTTGTCTGAACATACCACAGATGATTTAAATCAGTTAATTTTTGCATGTTCTATAAATGAAGATTTTTGTAAATTGCAATTTTTAAGTTGTTGTTTTTTTTAAACTGTTTTCTTGCCTTAAAATTCGTGACTAGTTCTGTGGACTGATCAAAACCATGAACCATTAGACACTCGCAAAGTGCCTCAACAAAAAATTCTCCATATTCCGTGAAAATCCTCTACAAAACATCGATAAAACTACTTTTAGCGACCACAAAATGAGTAAAGACACCATGTCTACAACATATCTTGAGGAGTGATAAATATCGTCTTTTATAACTTATACTCAAAGACTAGATTGAAGGGTGCCGAAGAGTATTAAGAGTAAGAAGGAAGCAGGAGTCGTGGCTCAGAAATATTCAACACCAGACTGAGATCATAGGAACCGGACAGGGCACATGAAAGACGAAGATGCGTCTAACGAGGCTACAGTGAAAGGAAAAATCTCTCTTAACAAGTAACAACTTTGCAAGCTTAAAATGGTACTATAAACTGTAAAAGTCTGGCATCTTCCCGAACGTCGGTTGAGATCTGCAGGATCTCCCAAAATTTCTAAATTTAAACACTGTCACAGTTTTGCTGAAAAGGTCGCTAAATGAAATCAAATATAATCCTGGCGGATTAATAAGCAAAAAAAATGAATAGGACAAAATAACTTTATAAACGCACCTAAAAAAATACCCCCCAGCTTTATAGACAAAGAACAAAAGTTGAACTTTCTGGATGAAACCGCTCTTAAAGAAGAGATTTGCAAAAACATGGATGCTTCCCCAAAGTCCGCCCTGTACATTTCCGCATGAGCTTTTAAAGCTATCAACCCTCCGATCTACGCGCAGAATCCCCTTATTGATATTCCAGAATTTCATCACTCCCCTTCCTCCGGCACAGTTATCTTTAGCCGATGCATGTCTCTATTTTTCCCCATATAAAACTACATCCAATATATCCCTGATTGAGACTGAATGGCAAAGCAGAGAAAACAACCTGCGTGATTGTTACTAACAAAAAAAATAAGATGGTTGTGGGTTTTAGAATTTTGTGCAGTTTGAACAACCTGCGGATCCTCAGATTTTTACTGGTAACATAAGATGATGCGGACTGTTAAAGGTATTGGCAGTTTGTTAGTGCTTACCAGATGTTGGGTGCTCATTTAGACTCATCATCACTTTTAACTCATTTGGAAATTGTGTAGATTTTTCTAGTCATTTCTGCATGCCACCTTCAAGCGAAATAACCATCTCTTATTGGATGAACCTTTTTAGACTTAATTTCGTGATTTTTTCAAATTCAACTATGTTTTTCGTTTAATATTGCGATGTTTTTAGAATAGCGGACCGGACGGAATAGAGAAAATGTCGGAAACGTATTTTAAATCCCCCAAACGTGCATATTCACCCGATGTAACCCCGTTAGACTTTTTTCTGCTTTTTTCTTTACAAATTCTATTTCTAGAATTGGGTGATATATTTCTTTAAAATATGTTGAAATTTTATTTGGTATTATTTTTCAATTTTGCTTAGTTTTGGATGGTAATTAGTTAATTGAGCCATCGGTGGCAAAATGTTAGGTAATTCAGGTATTTTGAACTCAATTTCAATGCACGCAGTTGAGAGCGAGAAATTGGCAAATTGGACCCATTAACTTAGTGTGTTCAGTGCCAACAATTATGCTGATTTATCACAAACAGTTTCTATTAAAACAGCGATTTTTATCCAAATAACTGATAAATGAAAAATAAATCCAGTACATTTTAAGCGACATTCTGCTGCAACAAACCTTTTTCAAATAACACACTATTTTAAGGTCAAGTAATATCTAAAGATTAACCAGCGTTTTATAAAATAGCCGGACATTTTTACTGGGTTTTTCCACATGTTTAAGAGTTCGTTCACTGGCTAATAATTTTTTTTTTCAGGCATAAACATGAATCACTTTCCTTTTAACGGCCTTTGGAAGAAAATGATATTCGTTTTGTTTGTTTCGGGAAGCATCCTGCTCACGATTTCATACTACGACTATGCCACCGTATTGAAATACCAAGTTTTAATAAGTTCCAGCTTGAATCCCGGAAACCAATCAACTGATAGTAATCACACAGAAGGTTAGTAAAACTTAATTATCCTATTTGCATAAACAATAAAGCGCTCATTCAATTAAAGGCCACTTATAGAAGATTTGTCCAATTTTTAGGCGATAATTTTTTTTAATTCAGCTAATTAGAGGTATTTTATTCCATCATTTCGTTACGCCGTTGTTGTAATTCTGTACGTTGTTTATATTCGCTCGCGATCTATATTTCCTTCTCTTCGCTTCCTTTTGCTTCCCTTCGCTTAGACCGAGTTGCATAAAAAAATCCAGCGGCGCTCTCGATTATTCGCGATGGCAAACAAAATTTTTTTTTATTAAAATAGGCAAATTCTCACTTTTCTTATTTCCTTTCTTATTAATTTCTTTTATTTAGATTAATACTACATGTATTAAACAAGGGCAGAAAGACCGATAGGTCGATAGAATTTTTTTGAAATATAGATTTACTTTACTACTACAGTCACTTTTCTCACGCTCCTTTAAATAAGTGTTGCTTAAAAATTTGAAGCGTAGCCAAGCGCGATAACAAGCAAAAATCAAGCATAAAACAGGAAAAAGAGAAATGAAGAACTTTATAAAAACGCAATAAACTTAGGTACAGCAAAAATAGAAAGTTATTGCGAGCTCAAAAACCAAATTTTTGGACAAACACACATAAAAAGTATCGCAAAGATAAACATAAGAAGTTACAACCTACATGCAAGTTGTATCCAAGAGAATAAGTTTCAACGTGTGCTTTAGGAAAAACTAGCGCTTTTTAGAGTGGCTCAATCTTATTCTTTTTATGTTTTTTTTCCTTTGCAGTTATCAGCAAAGTAGCAGCAAAGAATCTGAGTGAACGCCATGTGGAAGGTAACAATTGAAATCTTGTAGCATCTTCAAACACCACTTGATGTATATTTTCAGATCGCAGCAGGTTTCAACAGCAGGATTTACAAGAAGAACGCACCGACGGTAATAGTATGGCCCATAACCAAATTGCAATAATCTAACAGATGAATGTTTTCAGAGACCGACAGTGTTTCACATCAGGATTCGACTACTTGGAAAGTGAAAAACCTGGAAGGTACTTAATTTAAAACTTCTGTCTGGTCTGAATTTCCAGATTTATTTGCCTGCTTTTTAGAAACCAACAGAAATACAACACAGGGCTTAAATGAACACCAACAAGGTAATCAAAGGTTGTAAAGTGTCTGTTTTCATATTATATAAATATTTGTATTTTCAGCATCTACCCATCCAGCAGAGCAGGATTCAAATGCAGTAAATGTAACCAGTAAGCATTGCTCTTAGTGATTTATTCTATTTTAAAACCCAACTCGTATAGCCAGTTAATTCAATTGCAGGTGACGATTCCTTTCTAGTATCCAGTTCAAAATGCAAAATAAAAAACCAAGATCCATTTTCTTCTGAGGCTAAACAATTCCTCAAACCTAGCAAATACAAGAGATGCACCAAAATCCCTTTGCTAACTTATGTGACGAAAAATGACAATATTGCAACAGTTCACGTGGATACCAAACTGATTCCTCAGTACACTAAAAGCACCATATCCTGCTGCTACTCAGATGTATCCAGGGGCACACCAATGAAAAATCGGGACGATTCTATTCAGTAAGAACTGTCTTCAATCGCTTTTAAATTGACGAATAACTTTTCAGTTTACAGACTTGTTATTGTAGGTTGACCACGTGCACAGAGTTTGAGAAGAACGTGACCATTTCAAAGGAGGCGATCCTTATTCGGTGTATTGAACACGATACAAAAGAGAAAATTTACGAAAACGTCCATACTTCTATTAGAATAACCAGTAACGTCCAGAATAAAATCAACTTCTATGACAATAGTACGACTAAACCGTTGAGTGTCCTTTTCGTCGGCATCGACAGCATTTCCAGGCTTAATTTTATCAGAGCTTTACCGAAAACTTGCAAATATGTGGAGAATAATGGCTGGATTTCCTTGAAAGGCTACAATAAAATCGATGACAATACTTTTCCCAATCTTATGGCAATACTAACAGGTTGGTTCAGGAAAGTTAACACGAAACTTCCTAAGTGTTGCGTTGATTTTTTGCAGGCTTTAATCAGACAACTGCCTATGAGATCTGCAAACCCAAAACCATGGGATTTCTGGACAAATGTCCAATGTTATGGTACAAGTACAGGGACTTTTCCTATGTTACTGCTTATGCTGAAGATGAAGCCAATATCAGCACTTTTAATTTCAACAAAAAGGGTCAGTACTTTGATGCATTCTTTGTATAAGTATGCTGATGGTGTGATTGTTATCTGGCTTTTTTAGGGTTTGTATCATCCCCAACTGATTATTATTTCCGCCCTTATATAATGGCAACCGAAAGGCTAAATAAAGTGTCGGTCAGTTCAATGGGATATTGCACAGGACCAGAAACAGCTGGTGAACGAATTCTGAATCTGGTCACGGAGTTTGGTGTCACCTTCAAGAATCAGCCCCATTTTGGGTTCTTCTGGATGAACACTTTCAGGTAAGTGATCAACAATGAACCATCCACGTAGTTGAAGTTAAATAGGTTAAAGATGCAGTTGGATTTTTGTCTTTGAATCGTTCATCTGATTGATGAAATTCCATTAACATTTTCCCGGATGTTACGAATTTAAAAAATCACGACTTCGGAAAACAACATTCTACTAACCATAGGCAGTACACACGAATAGTTCCTAATCCACGAATAGTTCCGAATAGTAAACAATCCTGAGATATTTGTAAAAAACTGCTCATAACTTCACTTCACAACATCAGTTTCCATTGTTTATTGGAATGTTTGGATCCGATTTTTTATCGCAAAAAATGAGGCCCTTCGGCATGCTTTTATTTGATATGGAGTGCCTTCAAAGGTTCGAAATCATCGAAAATCTGGGCTGAATCTATTGTTTTCATGTAGAAAATTCGACCGATTTAGAATCTCTCCAAGGGCAGTATAATTAAGTATTACGTAAGAAGTTTTGAGGAGCACACTTCAAAAATTAACCACAAAAACTATGTACCGCTGACAGGTTTGTCAACAAATATCTGCCTAAATGCATAGAACGTTGTTCTTCTGAAAGGAGCCCCATAAATTACCCTGAATATGACTCTTTTAACTATTACACACGGTTTCAAATCAAAAACTACATTTGAAATGCCGCCAGAAAAAGTATTTAATTCTAGACGTTTTGCCACTGATATGGACATCGTCTATCGGTTAATTTGAGGAAATTTCCCCACTGACCCAATAATAATCTGTTGATGTAGGAGTTGTTCTCAGCCCTCCGGGCACGACACTGGACGTAAAGCAGCAAAACACCGTTCATTAAGACGCTTTTGCTTTTTTCTTCTCAAACAGTGTCGTGTTCGAAGGGCTCGGCACAACTTTCGCCTTAATTTGAGGAAATTTCAACACAGGCATTAATCTGTTGATGTAGAAATTGTGCCGAGCCCTCCGGGAACGACACAGAATGTAAAGCACTAAAACACCGTTCATTAGTAAGCCTTAGCGTTCTTCTTCTCAAACAGTGTGGTGCTCGAAGGGATCGCCACAAATTTCGCCGCAATTTGAGGAAATTTCAACACTGAGGCAATAATCTGTTGATGTAGAAGTTGCGCCGAGCCCTCCGGGCACGACACTGAACGGAAAGCAACAA
Organism: Dendroctonus valens; assembly: GCA_024550625.1. Taxonomy (NCBI): domain Eukaryota; kingdom Metazoa; phylum Arthropoda; class Insecta; order Coleoptera; family Curculionidae; genus Dendroctonus; species Dendroctonus valens. The sequence goes on along the minus strand of JAJTJO010000032.1, from coordinate 829,485 downwards.
AACACCGTTCATTAGTAAGCCTAAGCATTCTTCTTCACAAACTGTGGTGCCCGAAGAGCTCGGCACAATTTTCGTCTTAATTTCAGGAAATTTCAACACTGAGGCAATAATCTGTTGATGTAGAAGTTGTGCCGAGCCCTCCGAGCACGAGACTGACAGTAAAGCACCAAAACACCATTCATTAATAAGCTTTTGCTTTCTTCTTCTCAGCCAGTGTCGTGTCCGAAGGGCTCGGCACAACTTTCGCCTTAATTTGAGGAAATTTCAACACTGAGGCAATAATCTGTTGATATAGAAGTTGTACCGAGCCCTCCGGGCACGACAATGAACGTAGAGCAGAAAAGCATCGTTCATTAGTAAGCCTAAGCGTTCTTCTTCTTAAACAGTGTCGTGCCCGAAAGGCCCGGCACAACTTGCGCCTTAATTTGAGGAAATTTCAACACTGAGGCAATAATCTGTTGACGTAGAAGTTGTGCCGAGCCCTCCGGGCACGACACTGAACGTAAAGCAGCAAAACACCGTTCATTAGTAAGCCTAAACTTTCTTCTTCTCAAGCAGTGTCGTGCCCGAAGGGCTCGGCACAATTTTCGCCTTAATTTGAGGAAATCTCAACACTGAGGCAATAATCTGTTGATATAGAAGTTGTGCCGAGCCCTCCGGGCACGACACTGAACGTAGAGCAGAAAAACATCGTTCATTAGTAAGCCTAAGCGTTCTTCTTCCCAAACAGTGTTGTGCTCGAAGGGCTCGGCACAAATTTCGCCGTAATTTGAGGAAATTTCAACACTGAGGCAATAATCTCTTGATGTAGAAGTTGTGCCGAGCCCTCCGGGCACGACACTGAACGTAGAGCAGAAAAACATCGTTCATTAGTAAGCCTAAGCGTTCTTCTTCCCAAACAGTGTTGTGCTCGAAGGGCTCGGCACAAATTTCGCCGTAATTTGAGGAAATTTCAACACTGAGGCAATAATCTCTTGATGTAGAAGTTGTGCCGAGCCCTCCGGGCACGACACTGAACGTAGAGCAGAAAAACATCGTTCATTAGTAAGCCTAAGCGTTCTTCTTCTCAAACAGTGTCGTGCCCGAAGTGCTCGTCACAAATTTCGCCTTAATTTGAGGAAATTTCAACACCGAGGCAATAATCTGTTGATATAGAAGTTGTGCCGAGCCGTCCGGGCACGACACTGAACGTAAAGAAGCAAAACACCGTTCATTAGTAAGCCTAAACATTCTTCTTCTCAAACTGTAGTGCCCGAAGGGCTCGGCACAACTTTTGCCTTAATTTGAGGAAATTTCAACACTGAGGCAATAATCTGTTGATGTAGAAGTTGTGCCGAGACCTCCGGGCACGACACTGAACGTAAATCAGCAAAACACCGTTCATTAGTAAGCCTAAGCATTCTTCTTCTCAAACAGTGTCGTGCCCGAAGAGCTCGGCACAACTTTCGCCTTAATTTGAAGACATTTCAGCACCGAGGCAATAATATGTTGATGTAGAAGTTGTGCCGAGACCTCCGGGCACGACACTGAACGTAAAGCAGCAAAACACCGTTCATTAGTAAGCCTAAGCACTCTTCTTCTCAAACAGTGTCGTGCCCGAAGAGCTCGGCACAACTTTCGCCTTAATTTGAAGACATTTCAACACTGAGGCAATAATCTGTTGATATAGAAATTGTGCCGAGCCCTCCGGGCACGACACTGAATGTAAAGAAGCAAAACACCGTTCATTAGTAAGCCTAAACATTCTTCTTCTCAAACTGTAGTGCCCGAAGGGCTCGGCACAACTTTCGCCTTAATTTGAGGAAATTTCAACACTGAGGCAATAATCGGCTGGTGAAGAAGTCTTTTACGCCTTTTCAAATTAAGTTCTGGAATTAATGGATCTTTCAAATTTTTCAACATGCTCAAGTGCAACTGACCCATAAGGTTTTCATGAAAAGAGGCCCTAGAAATAATGTCCTCATTTTTTTCCTTTATAAGTAAGTTACTGCTTTCAATAGCGACTATTTACAAGAGCATCAAGAACTATTGAACGACCAATTTTTATTGCTTAGTAATATTTGGTTGATTTCTTCTCAATTTTCCAAGACTCTTTTATTATAATCGTCTTCTTTGCATTCCTTTGCGGGTATTGCCTTGATCGCAAGCTGATGAAAATAAGCTGAAACCTCAATGTTCTTCACGCCTCTATGTATTTATCCGAATGTGTTAAAATCATAAAAAGTGTTTGTTTCAGCCACAACGAAATCAGCACGCCAACAATGATGGACAATAAGTTGAGAGATTTCTTGGTCGATTTGGACCGCAAAGGTGTCACCAACAACACTATCATCATTTTCCTCAGCGACCATGGGATTAGATTCGGTGACATTCGAACTACCGAAACTGGATGGCTGGAAGAGCGACTGCCCTTCATCTACTTTTCCTTCCCGCCCTGGTTTAAAGACATGTTCCCAAGGGAATACGAAAGTTTCCAGAAAAACGCTGACAAACTCACAACACCCTATGATTTGCATATGACGCTCCAGCACATTCTCACTATGTCAGGACTGAATCATACGATCACTCCAAGCAATGCTTGTCCAAGATGCAAGTCGCTTTTCGAAGAGATACCCAAAGAACGATCATGTGAAGATGCGAGTATTACAGATCATTGGTGTACTTGTGCGGGATACACCCAGACGAAGTTGCAGCCTGCAGCCGAAAAAAAAGTAGCTACAGTGGTGGTCGCCGCAGTTAATGCAGAGGTGGCGACCAAAGAGGGTGGAAGCAAATGTGCCAAGTATACAGCAAGTGGAATTACGACGCGACTGTCGCACAAGTTTTCCTATAAAAACACGTCGTATATTCTGGTCATTCTAAACACCAACCCTAAAGCAGTATTTGAAGCGACTATAAGTTATAATGGTGATATTATGAATAGCACGTTCAAAACTGGAAGTATTAGTAGGCTAGATTATTACAATGCACATAGTCATTGCGTCTCTGATGCAAATTTAAAGAAATATTGTTACTGTATATAGAGTTTAATGTTATCGTTATGGGATTTTTGGTTGAAATTATAAATAATTCCTGCATTTTAGCCACAATATTATATATTGAAGATCATCAGATTTGAAACAAGTGGGTTTTTCGGGTTTTTAGGCCGCCGTTCGGTAGAATTTCTTCTTGACGTTTCGCAAGCACGTGTGGCTTGCATCTTCAGAAGTGGTTTGCTTGAACGCTCATCAGAACAGTGTAAGCGTTCAAGCAAACCACTTCTGAAGATGCAAGCCACACGTGCTTGCGAAACGTCAAGAAGAAATTCTACCGAACGACGGCCTAAAAACCCGAAAAACCCACTTGTTTCAAGGAATGGCCTCGAAAGTCTATCTCTTTTGATATCATCAGATTTATTTTGGAAATTACGCATAGTTTTAACCAATTATTCTTTCTACGTGCCTTAACTCTTAGTTACTAGACGGACATGCCAAAGACTATTTACAATAAGTATTTATGATCTCTATATGTTTACAAAAATTATAGTTCATAATTGCGCTTTTTAGCCTTCATTCAGCGTCGAATTGCTCAAAAGCGTCACTTAGCTAGAATTTTCCAAAAATGCCAAACTCTAAATAAAGTAAGTTATGCATCTAAAATATATCATATTGTGTAACATGTAAAGCTATATAGGAAGTATGATGTAAGACTTTCGAATTCTGTAGAAAATGATCCACATTTAGTTGAAAAATGGTGCTAATGGGGAACTTTGTTGGAGTTCCAAGGACAATGTTGTTAAAACTGCTGACTTTTTCGGGTTTTCTGGATGTGGTGGAAAAGCACGTTAGGAAGACATTATTTTCCACCACCTCACCAGTTTCAAGAAATGGCCGGGAAATGTTGCATGTTCTTAAAGTCAAACAATTTAACGAAACCAAAAAAAATTACACAGTACAAAGTCAATTTGCCAAAAGTCCTTTTCGACTCATTTAAATTCCAATCAAAATCAGTTCAGTGAAACGCCGAAATATTAATTGGAAATGTAACTATTACATAAATTATCAATCTGTGATACATATTTCCAAAATTAGCTGCGATTATCGCTTGATTTGGATCAACATATCTGATTTTCTCTATTTCCTAGTGGATCCCAAGCAGTTGCTCTTTGATTCCTCAGTAGCCGTAGAAAAGATTGTTACCATTTACACTTTTAAGAGTCAACTGTATTTGAACCATTTATGTTTTAGGAAATAATCTAGTCATGTACCATTGCAACAATGTTATGGCGACAAATCGCTGATGGTTAATTAGATATGTATGACGTAATACAATTTTACTCCTTGGGATGCTGGTATTTCTTCCCCCCACACTGAAACTCAACATAATGGAAGATTATTTATTCAATCTAAAGTAAAATATACAAAATTTAAAGGGGCTGCTTTAATTTATTACACTTGCTGGTCCAAATATCGTAAAACTTGAAAAATGTTCTCGTGGTGATAGCGCTAGAACATTCACGATCCAATTCCGCGTTGATACAGCTCCTATAGGATTGTAACGTTCTGAAAATATAAAAATGTCCAGCAAAATTGATTTAAGACACTTTTGGGAACGTCGCGAATAATCGCCAAGGATCTGCAATTTTCTCAAATTTTTTGAAGTAAGTTAGGTGAATACAATATGTCCACACCCTAAGCGATTTTTTTGTTAACAAGTTGATGATGAATAATAAGCAACAGCAATTATTTCGTAATAAAGTTCAACATGTTCGGAATCTAAGCAAAAATAGCTGGCATGGAAAATTGATTTGAAATATTTTTTATCCAATTCAGAAAAAAAAGTGTAAATGTGTAAACCTCAAGGCAGGACCAAGGAAACCACTGCCACCTATCCAAGAAAAGGGCATCACCACTGTGCACCCCAAAGAGAAAGTGGAGCTCTTTGCCAATCATCTAGAGCTCCAATACAGAGCAAACCTGGTTGATCACCCAGAGCAAGAAGAGGAAGTGGAAAAAATAATAGCCGACCACTTCCAAAACTGGCAGTCCATCAAAGCTAAGAGAGTCACTAATGAGATCATCCAGGACATCATCAAGGGGCTGAAGAGAAAAAAGGCCCCCTGGACATGATGGCATAACAAACGAGGTCCTCAAAAAGTTACCAAAAACAGCAATTGAGGACCTTACTACAGTGGCAAATGCAATCTTGAACCTTCAACATTTCCCTACCACCTGGAAGAAGGCAATAGTGGTATTGGTTCCCAAAAAAGGAGCAAAAAGGAAGTCGCTCACGTCCTACAGTCCCATCAGTCTATTACCAATCATGGGCAAAGCTATGGAGAGGTGAACCTGAACCACATCCAGGATACAATAGAGGACAAGAAAGTGCTGCTGGATGAGCAACATGGATTCAGGCCGGGTCATGGCACTAACACACTCACAGCCCGGCTAACAACAAGGATCCTCGAACAGTTAAACCACCGAAGAAGTTGTCTAGGCAGGTCCAAGGCGTTTGACAAAGTTTGGCTCCAGGCCCTGATTGCCAAGATGATCAAATCAGGTTTTCCGGGCTACCAAACCAAACTCATCCGCAGTTACTTGTCTGGACGCAGCTTCCAAGTCCGAATCGATGAGCAGCTCTCAACAACCAAGGCAAGGATCAGTACTGGACCCGTCCCGTTTCAACATCTTTATGGCAGATATACATACCGCAGAAGACACAGAGAGCTACATCTATGCAGACGATGTAGCTCTCACTGCCATTGGATCGGGCCCAAAGGTCAAAGCCTGACTCCAAAGACACCTCATCAAGGTCCAGAAATGGAGCAGGGATTGGAAAATGCAGGTCAACCCGTAGAAGACCCAAGCAATCGTCTTCACCAACAAAAGGAAGAACCTACCAAGCAGCCTAGAGCTTGATGGACAATGGCCACCATGGAGGTCCAAGATAACATATCTTGGATTTACCTATGACAAGCGCCTAGTATGGCACGACCAGATGGCAGCCATCATCGCCAAGGCAAGATACCTGCTCTATGCCTACTATCCTCTGCTGAACAGTAAGCTCGTCCTCCGGACAAAGGTTAGAGTTTACAAACAGTTGATACGCCCGGTGCTGACCTATGGATCACTTGCATGGTCCACGGCCAGCGCCTTCCAGAAGCAAAAACTGGCAGTATTCCAGAACAAAATACTGAGGATAGTAGCAAAGGCACCATACTTGAGACGATACCTCCAAACAGAAGACCTGCTGGACCACATGCAGGACTTAACATCAAAGTTCCTGGATAGGAGCCAGCAAAGCAAGAATCCCACCGTCAGGGTTTCTCGCAAAAAGATGATTTACCGTGTTCGTACACCACTCCCTGCGGACACAATCGAAGAAGACATGGACCAAATGCGATGACCAGTTCCTGCACCACAACGAGGACCACGGACTAGACATAAGGTAGACAAGACAGGCAAGAGAGGATGTTTAGCTTTAAGTTAGGCATAGGTAGATTAGGTCAAATGATGTTAAAACTCTGTAAAGAGTTGTTTTCAATGATGTTAGCTTTAAGGACTCGTACATAAGCAGCAGTAAGAAAGTGTAATCTTTGTCTGAAATAAACATGTTCCAATGCAAAACCTGTTTTTTTTCTCATGCAGCTTTCTGCATATTAGAAGCCACTAAACGCGGTTGATCTATAAAAAGGCATATGCACACATCATAATGGCAATCGGTTCACTTACTTGCATATATCGGATTTGGTTGAGGAATTTAACTCAAAACTGAGTAAATCGATCTCGACTGAATCATAGCACATATTATCCGAGCCCTTAATGGCATCAATCACACAAGGCTGAACCAATTCTACCAAGTGAAGCATTAAAACGTTAATTTTTTTACAACTTACACTCCTATTCCACTTACCAATTACATCAGCAGCGGGAGCTGCACACACGGCTTTGAGAAGATTAATAGTGGAATCCAACATAAATAAAAAAACATTATTGGACTTATCTGGAAGACATTTTTCCAATAGGGCATTGGTCGAATTGAAACAATCTCGCAAGCCACTTTTCACATAATCGCAGAGAGTGGTTTCGTCTGAATTGTATGTCCGATCCAAACATGTTTCGGCTTCGGAACTAGCAAGCTACAAACCTCCAATGTCTTATACCAGACGCAAAAATTTCAAATTGTAATTACGTTGAATTCATTGTCAAAATTTGCACATTTTTCCAGACTTGTGTTGTTAGCGTATTTGTGCAAAAGGCTTCGCAACTTTCCGTTTTTTACTGCCTCATTTTGTATGTGATGTCCAAGGTGGATCAGCGCATTGGACAGACCAACTTAAAACGCAAAAACATCTAATTAGTGCATTAAAGTCCAGGGTTTTGATGATATAACTGAAAGTGTTATGGAACTGATAACTTACCGAGAATGCAAAACAACAGCAACCGATGCATGTTAGAAATCATCAATAACTAACAGTTTTGTTTGGAGTTATTTCCATATATTTAAAGCTTTATTATCTAAGTTCAATTTTAATGACCGCGGGAACTGATTTAGATGCGTTCAAACTCCAAAGAAACAACAGAAATTAGTTAATTTCGTGATGGTGTTCTTAAAATTTCGGCTGCTTACGCTCTTCTTTGCAGGTAATTCAAAGACCGTTTTTCAACACTAACAAATAATTTAATACATAAAATTCAGCCCTAGCAATGGGGAAGACCCAAGCACAAGCTGAAAATCTAGTTCTGGATGACGAGCACTATACATCGAAAATTCACGAAATGCAAGCGTCTGCTCGTGAATTAATGCGAAGCATTTGCCCCAAAAACGCCGCAAACTTAGAGGTAAATAACAACAAATTAATATTAATGTTTGCGGTTGCATGGTCATTTTCAGACTAAATTAAACGATTCCCTCACTTGCATCGAAGAAATTGATGACAACGAAAATATGGTGTGCGATATTTTGCTGCAAACGAAAACCTGCATTAAGCCACTAATCGACTCAATAGAGCATTGTGTTGCACCAGCGGAAAAAGGGGTTTACACTTATGTTATGAACACTATTTATGCCATTTTTAAATATATTTGCCACTTGGATGGGGAACATTTTTTCGGTATGATTTTCCATTAACAACTGTCCATGTTAGGTGGCATTAATTGAGTTTTAGAACTGACCAATCCATGCATTTTGAAAAGAAGCCATCCGACTTTCAGGCGCTGTATGCTCCAGTTGAAACGCCAGAAAGCGAAATATAGCCTACAAAACATCCCAGAGAAAACTGAATTATGTTTGTAAGTTTACAGTACATTCAACTAAACAGAAAATTGCATAATGTTGCTTTCAGGTTTGTGCAAGAGTTCAAAAGTTGCTTTGAGACCAACCTGCACAGTTCTTGCAAATCTCCCATAACTAGGGAGGCTTTAATGGGGCTGTATAACAATTTGCTATGTAAATAAAGTTCCTTAAACCATAGCAAATTTCCGTGTATTTGCAGCTAGAGCAGTTTTAGTTTTATTTGGAACATTGTCATTGGCCCATTAAACACGTTCAAAAAATAGTTGTAAATTATTCAATTCTGGCGTTTATTACAGGAGTTTCACAGTTTTTTACAGGGAAAATGTAGCAATAAAATCAGACGAAAAAAACGCGCAGAAACGAAGAAAACTTATTAATATAAACTTACTTTGTTTGCTGAAGCAAACATTTCAATGTCATTATTTTTCAAAACATTATTATTTACAGAATAATTCCATTATAAAAATATCGATGACCGAGGGGCACCTTCCAGAGAAACTGAAAACAAATCCGCAATTTCATCCACCAAGGCCCAAAAACTATCCACAAAAATGAGTATTTTGTAGATGGCTAATAAAGAAAACCAGACAAAATATGATTTTTTGTAAGAGATTTTTGGCTTGATAAAAACCGTTTCTGCATCAATGGCCTATTCAATCGAAACAATATTTCAGAATTTTAGACAGAAACCCCGTAGGGCGACTTTTTTCAGGACCATCTAACTGCAGCTAAATATTTTCAGTTTTTTGCAAAACACCTTTTAAGAACATTGAGATGATTTTCCACTTGATGTCGCTGCACAAGATACCTAAAAGCCTGGAAACCAAATGCTTGTACCTATTAGAAACAATGTTCATTAAAATGGCCACCTCGATTGCCAGATTTCACGAACATGGATTTTTCGGTCGTGTGTGTTTTGTTTTTTTGGTCGAATCGTGGACGTTTCGGAAAAAACTCGAGGCATTTGAAATGTGGCTGTACCGAAGAATCCAACGAATACCTTGGACAGAGAGAATGACCAATACGGAGGTGCTGAGAAGGATGGGAAAGGCAAAATAAGCCCTGAATACAGTTAAAACTCGAAAGTTACAATATCTGGGACATATAATGCGCAATGAGAGCAAATATGTCCTTTTGCAGAAAATCCTACAAGGCAAGGTATATGGAGCTAGAGAAGTGGGCAGAAGGAGAAAATCGTGGTTGAAAAATTTAAGAACGTGGTTCAACCAATCAACCACTCTAAGAAGAAGAAGAAACCTAAATGTATAAGAAACCGAAACATGCAATTTTCAACTCAAATCCAGGGTCGAACTTATTAGATCGCTATTTTTCAGAAAATAAACGTTTTGGTGATTATTTTTTGACCAAAACGTCCTCAAATATAAACATGTGGAAAACATCTTAGAAATCAGAATAAAATCCAAGTGGGTGTTTAAAAAACTGGAGTTAGTGTTGATATCTCCTAAAATAAAAGAGTTATTTTGTTAAATTTAATATCAACGCAAAGAGCATATTTTTTTCTACAATATTTCCAAAACTGAAAAAAGTTTCCCAACAAGGTTTCCAATTCTTAACGTATCATTAAATTTTGGATTTTGAATGTTTTGGATTTTGAAGTATCAAGATATTTCCAAATACAAATCCGGGAAGCAAGAGGAGGAAAATCATTGTAATTAGGTACCTTGAATTCAATGTCGAAATCTGCACATTTTTCATCACATAGTTGAACTTTTGGAGCGTTTCTGCTGAAAGCTACGAACTTTTTCCGGTTTTTACTCACTTATTGGGGAAAACCCAATTTTAAAGCAAACAAAAACAAATGATTGCATTAATCAAAAAATTAATTAGTTTGGCTCTTCCATATAATTAAACCGCCATTAACTATGCCTGTTTTGCATTTATTTAAAGGAAGATTATCTTAGATCAATTTCAGTGACCTCAATAACTGATTACTTCCACATCTAAAGCAACAACCTTGCAGTTAATATTATAATGGCGTTCTTAAAATTGGCAGTGGTTGCCCTCCTACTCACAGGTAATAGAAATACCATTTTACCACACAGCAGAAGAATTTCATATATAAATATCAGCACTAGCATGGGAGAAAAGCAAAGTACAAGCCAAAAATCTACCATTGGATGGCAAAAATCGAGGTGAATCGGCAGAACGTAGATTGTTGAAGCAAGCTTCTATTGAAGTCGCACGAAGAATCTGCCCTAAAGACAGCACAATGTTAGAGGTAAAAAAAATGTTAAGTTGCATCAATCAATATTTGCGGACACATAATTTTTAGAATAAATTAACCCAATCATTCACTTGCATTGAACAAATAGATGAAGACCAGATATTAGTGTGCGATATTCTCTTAATGGCTAACAACTGTGTTAAGCCAGTACTGGAAGCAATAGACCGATGTGCTGCACCACCCGAAAAGGAAGTTTACTCTCATGTAATGAACACTATTTATGTAATCTTTGATAATAGTTTTTGTCCAAGTTTTTTGATTTTATTTAACTGTCCAAGTCATATTAATTGCTTTGATTTTTCAGTCTCTCAACTCACTACTAGATGAATTTAAGAAAAGACCCACCCGCAGTGCTGGCTTTGTATGCCCCAATCTATAATAAAAATATTGAATGCCAAGGAAAGAAACTGAAATTTGTTTGTAAGTTGCAGTGTATTCAATTAAGTAAAAAGTTACATAATTTTCATTTCAGTTTTGGGCAAAAGTTCAAAAATTAAGACAAATTTGCACAGTTCTTCAACATCCCCGTTAAAAACGGGGTGAAATGGCATTTTTGATATGTAAAGCACTTTTTCGAACAATAGTCAAAATCCGCACATTTGGAATTAGTAGAAAGTTCCGTATTCACATTTTTAAAATTTTATCTTTTTGCCATTTTTTGCTTCTTTTTATTGAAGTGTTAATGCAAACCGTGTTAATTAATTAACATCTTTTAATGGCATGTATTTGTTACGAGAAATTTATATTTATCCGTAATTTTTTCGCTAATTTTACACAAATAAAAGAGTCTTTCTTATACATGGAAGTTGAATTATCTGGACGACTTTAGATTTTCTGTTCACTTCATAAGTTTGTTGATTTTTATTGTCATATTTGCCTCATTCAGTCAGTTTATACGGGGTGTCAATTTGAAAACTTCCCACCTTTAATATCTCTCTTACAGTTAAAAATATGAAAAATCGGATTTTTACATTAATATTTTTGCCTTCTTGTTTCAACCCCCTAGTAGGGGTAGATGTCACACTTAGAATCTTAAATGGGAATGGAGGTAGAAGTGGCACATCGTTTAAAAGGGCCTTCAATTCTCTTTTCAGTGGAAAGACCCTCTCCTGCCTTTTCCTGGCTACGCCCATTCCCACCGTTTCGAACGTTATTTGAAAATAATTATTTGTAAATAACATTTCGATGGTACTACGAGTACCTCGTTAATTTGCGTTAATTCGATGTCTTATCGGTGAAAATCCACAAAAGCCTTTACATAAAAATAAGATAATTTAATTAAATAGATTTTACTCTACACAAGATTCACTTGTATACCGATTAATGCAAATTATCCAGAGAAAATAATACAAATTTACAAATAAATAAGTCTCGTTTGATTGAATAAAATATTTGTGTAAAAACAAATGTGTAAATCAGTATAAAATAAAGATAGATTTGCAAAAATTCGCTGAAAAAGAAGAGTGAGAACTCAGAGGGAAACGGAAAATATTTTAAAGGAATTCTAGGAAGTCAAAAGAAGGAAAGTATAAAAAAACTTTTAAGTGCAAGTCTGATTTTTATTGTTTCAGAAATACATTGATTAATTGTAATTTAAAAACGAACAAAAAATTGTACAAAACCAACAAACCCTTGTGGCAAATAACAATTTTTAACACAAGGATCTTTAAGACTGAAAGTTGAAAAGTTTTCCGGATATAGCCGTGGTCCATTGGAATTACTTCCTGACGTTTCGTTCACACCTGCGGTGAACATTCTCAAATGCGATGAGGTAGGTTAAATGGCCGTCGTGCTTGCACCTTCAGAGATGTTTCCACTGTAAAGTTTACACACTGTGTAAAATTCACCCGTTTTCACTATTCTTTTCATATAATTTGGGTTGCTGCTCATCTTCAAGTTTTGCTGAGAAAAAATATTGGAGATATTTCCAAATACTTTGCCTGTTTACTACTGCTAGTTTTCCGTAGTTTTGCATATGTCAAATAAATCGCTACCAGTAAAAAAATATCTACTCTTGCACAGAAACTGCAACTAGTAACTTAAAACTATAACTTAATTAGATCAACACAAATCTAACTCGTGCCAAATAACCATATTTACTGTGATTAATTCTGAAGATTTGCCAATAGTTATCATTAAACAAAACGACATTTTCCAACAAATATTGCGACTTTTAACTATCTGCTTCGAGTTACAAACCGTGTTTATAGGGGCGTTTATAACGCAATTCAAACAGAACATCTACGAAATTGGCAATTTCAAACTATTATCAAATACCAACATGGGTTTTTGATTATCACTCACATTGTGACACCGTGTTATTTGTATGCTGTTCGTATTGCAGCACAATACTGGGCGGTTAAAACGGATTTGGACATACATTTTTACGAAGAAAGACATGTTTTGTTTTACGGCTCAGTAACTTGGATTAATTTCCAGCAATATCACAGCCCTGGCTACCTAATCTTCACTGAACCTGCATTATCATAATGCACCTAGTTTAACCTTGCAACTAGTTAATGTGAAAATGAGTCATTAACAATAGCCGGCCATGTAGCATGTATTTTAAATAAATTTTCTGTTGTTTTTAACTAACATAAAAACCAGATCATTTCAAACAAATAGAGTTTTTATTGCGGAACTTTTCAACCCAAGCAGAAATGAAGTGATGACAATCATTGTTCAACTTTGACTCCAACTTTGAGCTGGATCGTATTGATTGATCGCCTCATTTTAAATCAATATTTCATTATCATTCACTGATTGTAATACACCGCATAAATGGTTATCGACAGGTTAATAGGATTCGCTTTGTTAAACAAAATGGGAACGTCCCATATTGTTCTTTAAGTGGATTATTTATTGATGACTGACCACGAAACTTTCACTTTTTGTCATAAATGAAACTTTTTCCAACAACTTTTAATAATTTGAAGAAAAATTGAAAAAGAAACATAGAACTTTCTCACTTGGTACTTGAAAGCTTTGAATGTTTAAACATAGTCTAGGCACTGAAAAGCAAAGTGCATAGAAGCAATGGAACCTCATATAATTCTATTGGCGGTACCTGCACCTAAACTGACAATAGGTAAAGGTACCCTCTGTATTTCCAACAAGGACAATATTATTTACGTAATACAGATAGTCGATTGTGTCAATCATGCAGTGCAATTTTTTTACTCATGGTGGTACTGCGTTTTCAATATTGTTTCGTCAAATTACACGCGAGTGGTACCTAATTGTTTCAGACTATTTTCATTTTCGACTGCGACTTCTTCGAGACATCGATGTTATTATAAGCGAACCTCTGATCCCCAAATCTTTAGCAAATATCAATAACTAATCAAAAGTATAAAAAAGTATAATGAAATAATGTGCAAGTGCAATGATGTTTCGAGTTTTGTGGGCAATTCTTCTAATTAAAGCAAACGCCGGTAAGTTGAAAGGATGTTTCCAATTTAGCTGCAATCAATTACAATCAACAAGAGAAAAACAATAATTGATACGAAAACAAAGGATTTTTTTTAAATATAATTTACATAAGTTTTTAGACAGATTTGCGTAAAATAAATGGAAGATAGGCAAAAATTTAAAATTTAATTAAAGAGCTTTATTATTAGTTATTAGCACTATTATTTCTTCCATTTAATCAGAGTTTATGGAACAAAATTGCAATTACATCCATTTCATAGCTGTTTTTCTCGCTGTCTTGTAACAAATTTTTATTTATGTGACTCTTTGCACTTGAACTCTTTTATAATTGATAGGTAAGCATACAATATGTATAATACTCATCGTTAGCGTCCTTGGATTATGAACTTTTTATCTTATTTGGTTTGCTTTTCGTTGTATTTGTTGGTTTTTTATGTTTTCTCTAAACACTTTTTTACTTCTAACCGCTTAATTTGTAACTTCCCTGTATATGTAAATTTTAGCCCTGAGGAAGACTAAATATATAGTCGAAACGTAGGCTTTTTCACCAGTAATATGTATAATAGTGAGAATAGATGGAGAACATTTGGAATCAATAAAATTGAAGAATGTACTTATTTTAATCACTTACTATTTTACTTAATTTAATTTATTACATTTTTACGTTTTATGCGTGTTTTGTGAATTTTCATTTAATATTAATTGGCTTATTATTGAATTTAAATAGTAAGTAAATTGAAAAAAAATATGTTCCCTCTGCATAACAGCAAATATCCAAGCTGGAGAAACTTTTCTGTTGCGGGCCATGATCAAATTGAAGAAAATATATTAACAGAATCGTATGTACAAAAAAAATGTTAAAAAATCGAATCAGTCAAGAAATACACCCGGCAAAACAGAAAGTTCAGCAAAAAAATTAATTTTTGGAGTAACAAAGATGAGTTGGTGAAAATAATTTTCAAAAAATAAATTAAGTATCCTTGGCGTTTTTTCATGGTTTCTTCCTATAAATACCCATAAAAACAACACACATTAATATAATTAATTATATGCGAATTAATAAAAGTGGATGATTATTTAAACAAATATTTTTAAAATTTTAAATTTGTACTTATTGCTGTGGCGTCCTCTGTTAATTTATAAAACAATAAAAATCGCAGTTTCGCATTCAGTTAATTTAATTCAATTAATTAAAATTAAACTCAAAATGATGATGGATAAAAAATATAATCTTGATGAAATTTGAGCCAAATCGTTGTTTAGTTGATAGGAGCAAGTTTTTATTATATCAAAAATGCTGAAAATGGGTAATTTATATACTGAAAAAACTTTAGAACATGAATTCATCCACACTTAGCAGCTGCAGACTTGATTTTTCGGACTTAAGAACAGCAAATTGTATTTTTAAAACTGCAAAAAGTTTCATTATTGAGCAACTTGACCAGAATTCTGCTCAGAATTTTTTTAAACGTTAAAACATTTAATGTAATATTGTTCTCCAGTTATGTTACATCCAAAAACAGTGAACCTAAAAAAATTTTATAGAAAAAAGTTCGGAAGAGAAAAGGAATGAAGAATTTAACAAAAAAACGCATTAAAAAGCATCAAATTAAAAGATTTGAATGCAAAAATTGCAGAAAAATTCCAAAATACTCATTTTCAGCAAACAGTAAGTTGAAACCAATATATTTTTGGTTTTGAATTAGGCTTTCATGCTCTTTTCATGACTTGTAATTATTTTTTCTTACTTTTGGATTTTCTAATTGTCTCCGTTACAACTTTTAACAATTTTTACAATTTTGAAATTCAAAAACAAAAACAAAAATTATAGCGCCGATTTATATCTAAAAAATGTCCTTTAGAGACTATTTCTGATCTTGAGACTGGCTGATAGTCAAATTCGATTGTGAATTGCACATTTTCAGAATGTTGCTAATGCCAAAGTAAAATATATGTAAAATTATACAAAACCGATGCTTAAATTCTAAGCATTTCTCATTCATACCAAAGCAATAAACATTTAAAAAAAAAGGAGTCAAAGCGCCAATGAAAAAGAGATTTATGGGCCTTTTATTCTTGAGATTCATTGAGCTTTAAAAGAATGATTCACTCGATATTTACCAACTTTAGCTTTACCCAGTTGCTGCTGAAAACGAAACAGCAAAAACTGATCCGCAAACTTACTTTTTTATAAAAATAACAAGTCTTATTTTTAAATAAATATGACAGAAAAACGCGTTTTTAAGAAGAAACGTTTTATTTAAATATTGACAAAACGGACGAAAGAATACCAATGAGATTCTAAAAACACATTTAACCAGCGCATACCTGCCCTTTACTGATTTTATAATAAAAAATTCGTTAAGAAAACACGTGAATAAAATTCTTAAGTCGAAACGAATCGAATACTTAAAAACGCCCTCAAATATATTTGGATATTTCCTCCCACGAAAGAAAAACGAAAGACACTACATATTGGGAAATTTTTTTAAAGCATTTAGGAAGTAATTTTAAGAGTTTAAGACAAAACCATTTAAAACACAAATCTCATTAGTATGTTATCTGAAATTGACTGAAATCAGACAAGTCAGAAATCCAATCTCGGTATTCTAAATTAAGAACACAATCTAAAACACCTAAAAACTTCATGATTTTGCATTCTTCACACCTTGTGATTCCAGCATTTGCTGCTCGTCTGCTGAATTGCCCAAAATCGAACATAAAATTCGAAAAAATCATCGGCCTTCCCCCAATCAGCTTGAATCGAGAACAGCTCTTAGTCCCTTTGAACCAAAACGAAACTGATGGGGCCATTACTATTGAATGTCTGAAAAATTGCCAGAAAAACGAAAGATGCCAAAGCTTTGTCCTGTTTTACGACACTTCTGAATGCTACTGGTTTGAAAACGACCAAACATTTATCAAGAATGAGACTGGAATGGAAGTTGATAATGCAGCGGCATGGTTTGTTAAAGTCTGCTTGCAAGAAGGTGACTTCAGTGAATGAAGGCAAAGTTCCGATAAAAGTTCTAAACTATTTTAGAACGAGGTTGTAACAAATCGTGGGTGTTTGAAAACAGTCAGAGGAGCCACTTTGATAGGCAATGACACTAAAGCTCTATCCAGGAACATGTCCAGATCGGAGTGCCAGCAAAACTGCTTGGATGAATCCGAGTTTGACTGCAGATCAGTTAAATTTAAAGTCAGTTCTGCCCATAATGAGACTGTGGGATTATGCACTTTGAGCAACAGTGACAGGCACTTAATGCCCACTGCCTATAGAGTTTCAACTTATGATGATTATTACCTGGAAAACCAGTGCACGAAAATGCGGGACAATGCACCTACAGGCATGTAGAATGGGAGGAGTTTTCCTGGAAGGCTGATTTTCTACATAAAGTTTTCTTGTAGAACATCAAGATAATGAATACTGTACCTACGAAGAATACGATGACGTTGCCTTCAGGCACAAGGACTTGAGGCTGCTAAATATGACCAAGGATCAATGCCAGCATCAGTGCGAGGTTTATCAGGCATTCAATTGCAGAGGGTTTAGCTTGGACAGTGGGGAAAAGTGTATTTTGCACAGTGAGGACACAAAGCTGAGAGGTCCAAGAATCCTCATTTCCAAACAAGGAGCGACTTATTATGAAAAAGCTCGATGCCTTAATAGTAAGTATTCCTTAAGTCGTTGGGTTTTCACTCATTCAATCACTGAATTCGGATTCAGTTACTGTTTCATGCACTGAAAGCTATATGACCATTCGGTATCAACCCGAAACAAATTTCCACGGAAAATTATACATGCAAGGAAATTCCGAAAATAAGGAATGTTACGTTGTGGGCCAAGGCAAGTTCACAATGATTACCTTAAAATTACAACTTCTTACCAATGAATGTGGCATCGTTAAAGCTGATAGTCCTACAAGCCGGTAAGTGTGTCAAGGAGGCAATTTTTACCGCATTACTTAAAGTTTTCTAGTAAGCTTTTCTAAGCAACTTTTAAAAAATTCTACTGTGCAGAATATAATTGATGTTACGAAACAAATTAATGTATCGAATGTTGCTCCAATTTAAAGATTTTTAAGTCCACAGACAAACAAACTTGGAAGCTCTCAGCGCAACACTATTCAACTTTTCTGGATTTTCACCAAACTTGAACCCAAATTTTGCTTTTTGAACCTTCCAAAACACAAATTCAAATCTTTTCACGATAAACATAATTTGTATTTTTTTAAACTCCGCTCGATATAATTTTAAAATAATCATATTTGCGTAAACGAAAAAAAGTAACTTTCAAGATTTCAAACTATTTTTCGACCATCCTTTAAATAACGATTCTGTTCGATTTCTTTCGATTTTAGGACATTATTATCAGGAACATTAATCATCCAATACAATGCGTTTATTCAAACTCAGTCAGACCGACTACTCAAAGTTGGATGCATTTTTGGAAACCAAAGTAAAGTGCTAATTGGTACAGGAGTTACAATTACATCGTAAGTATAGCTATCAAGCACTGGTACAGTTTATAGTGCGAACAATTTAGGAATCTTCCCAACAAAGGAAGCACGCTTATAACGACTATATCGAATGAAACTGTGGCCCCTGTAGTGGAAATGAGAGTAGTGGATCTGAGGACTCAAGAAGAAACTACAGACACACAAATCGGTCAAGAGCTGCAGCTGATAATTGAGCTGAAGGAAAAAACCAGTAAGGAACGTTTCCACTGATGTTAACATGGTCATTTGAAATTGATTTGTAGATTCTTATGACTTGTGGGCAAGCCACTTAATCGCCATGACTGAGAAGGGCGAGGAATCAATTTTCCTGCTGGATGACCGCGGATGTCCCACAAACTTAAACATATTTCCTGCTTTGAGCAAAACTACTTCCAATGGAACAAGGCGACTGATCGCTACGTTCCAGGCGTTTAAATTCGCGTCTTCTCCAGTGCTTCGGTTTAGCGTTCTTATTCAATTTTGCTCCAACGAATGCTCCCCAGTAAGCTTTTTATATAAAATTAATTGATGCTTTTAATAAAAAAAGCTCATTCCCCAGATAAAATGTGACAACAACGTTGAGTCCTATGGCCGAAGAAAGCGAGAAGTCAGGTCTTATCTAGTTGAGACGATAAACGGGAGTAAAATGGTCCCCAGCCACAATCAGCTGAAGAGGAGCTTTGAAGCCAACTCTTCAGTGATCAACCAAATGCCCTTGGAGTATGTTTTGATAGTGAGGGATGCGAGTTTTCAACCGGATCGGCTCATAGTAGGAAACAATGATGGCAAAATCTTAGTGGCTGGATACAGTAAGTACCAATGAAAAAAATCAACAGAACCAAAAAGTCCTATGAACATTTTAGATTTTGTGACTGACGAAGTTTGCATGGACTATTCCCTAGTCATAGGACTGATTGTGACATGGGTTCTTGTTCAGCTCATATTTATTATCGCCTGCATCTGTTTGGTTCGGCGTTACAAAAAGCATTACCAAGAGGAATTTAGCCGAGCGTCCATGGAAGATCTCAATAAAAATTTCGGGCTTGGATTCAGCAATTTGGAGAAACCGAAGAGTGCGCTGGGCGGACAATGGCGAGAATATCATGTAGATGAAGTTGGGAGTAACAACAAAGGACGAATCCAAATATAAGAACTGATAAAGACTTCCTCGCCCTGAATATGAGTTACTTTGCAGCAAATTTTTTGTCATTTTCTGCGAACTTATTCCAATGCGCTTTTAATCCATAGCAGGTGCTAACAATTAAGACAGTTAAAATGCAACAAAGACTACATTTTTGAAATTTATGTTTATACCACACAAGCGGATTGGACTGAAAAATAAAGTAAAAAAACCATTTTTAGTTAAAATACTTTAATGTTCCCAAACAGGCAAACATTTTCCTCAATATCCCAGCTAAACAATTCTAATTTCCATTACGAAAACAACCGACTAGTACATTGAAAAGAACTATCACGGCTGTATTATCTCACATCTGGAGACTGTGATTGAGACACCCTTAAATCTTTTGCTAATTCAAGTTGCTTTTGCAAATTATATAGATTTTCAGCTTTTCTTCTTTGCCTTCTTTCGATGTCATTTAGTACACCTTGATGAAGCTGATCCCTATAAGTTACAAACAAAACACAAAAATAAAAACCTAAATATTATATAGAAAATATTAAATGATTAAATTCGGACGTTTTTTCAATATGGTAAATAAACGATGAAATCCTTTAAGCAAACATGATTTTTTGACCCCATTTTATCGCAGTTAATTACAAAACACATTAGTTCAACTTCTTCAAGACTAAAAAAAGGTAATTTTTTTGTTGTTTTATTGATTTTAAAAATTCGTTGTCGATCGCGTCTGAAGAAACCAGGAGACGGATATTAAGCGTGTTTGTTAACGAAAAACTGGTTGACTTTAAGTGGCCTACGAGGATGAATTAAGTTTGTGCACCCCAAACTATTAAAGCAGACGCCGTCACTCGTTAAAAGCTGTCTCAGAAATGAATTTTGCTTCTTGTTAAAGAAAACTCTGTATTATTGTACGGGGAATAGCAAAACTGAGAGCCAAATACCCAAATTATTACTACTACTCCTTTCAAAGATTCCAGCCCCTTGAAGAATCAATAATTGGAGTACTTTGATAACAACTTTTCCATATTTTCATCTCTAGATTCACCTCTCAAAAGCTATCGACGTTATTTCCGGGTACCCAGTTGAGTAGAAGTATGATATGATTTTTAGCAAATAGGCCTGAACCCCCAATCATATAAAGGGATGTGCATAGGAAAACCTAAAATAATTTGGCAATAACACCAGATCCGGAGCATTTGGCAAGAACACCAGAAGTGCTAATGTAATAATCTAGACACATATTTCATACTGTTTGATATAAGACCCAGAAAACGATAAATCCGCGGTAATAGGGGTAAAAAATTACTTGTGATGTATACTTTACCTATCTACATATTGCTTATAATGTACATGTCCGATGATTCCCAATGCAAAAGCTGAAGCACCAAATAACGTAAGTTTCGAAGCCAAAGACATTTTCACTTCACTAATTCACTACTGCCGCTGATTAATTAAAACTTTTTAAATACAAATTCTAAGATGCAAATGCAAACATTCCATTAGGTTATTTTCATATGTTGAGGTTATGACATATTACGACGTCAATTCTAGTAGTAAAAAGAGATAGCGCGTATTGGAGGCATGTACCATATTTTTTTATCTAGATTTCAGTCCAATTTTACTTGCAAAGTTATATTTAGTGTCATGAAGCTATTTGAATTGATATATTATTGCAGCTTAATTCATTATTACATCAGTTGTTGTGCACTATAGTGAAATGCTAGAATTATTAGATTAACAGCAACCCAAAGAATAAATATTACTAATTATTTTAAGATATTATTCATATAGACGAATAATTGACGCCATAAATTGCTATTAATAATCCTCCAAATGGGAGAAGTTTAACAAAAATTATTAATTAGTCATGCAACCTAATTTTTTTAATTTTTTTGAAAAATTTATTAACTATTTTATTCTATTAATACCGCTATTTGCGGCATTGCCAAACTGTGACAAGGAAGCGAACTCGGTCCTTCCATAAAAGTAAAAAAAAATGCGGTGACGTTTAAAAGACCTTGATTCCCTGACGTTTGTTTATTGGAGAATCCCAATTTAGCCGATGTAGAATTGTGTTTCCTTAACTTAATCCTGTTTTTCTATTACATTAGTTATTGGAAATTTGTGATTTAGTGTCTCTAAGTGTTAAGTTAAGGATATGGTTAATTTACTTAAAAAGGAACGTCACATTTTTGCAGTATTATCGGTAAGTGGGTTCGGATTAGGATTTCCGCAAATTTGCCACGACAGAATTGTATTTTATACCTGAAAAACTGTTCATTTATCTACCTCACATGATTTAAAAACAACCTATCAGTGCCGGTACACGTTTGGCTATTTTAGAAGCATTGTTTAAATACATTACCATGTAACCTTACAACTGCTTAAATTCAGGTACTATGTATGTTCTACAATCCAACGGACAGTGGAGCTGTTGAATTAACCGAAGTCAACTTTGATGCGATTATGTGTAAGTATCTCTAATCTTATAATGTATTAAAATACAGTGTCACAGTACTTTAAGCTGGCAGGTAAGTAAGTAAATAAATAAGCAAATCTCAAAAGCACTCAGGACTTTTAAACTCCTTTACATTTTTGGTTTTAAGCCTTTAGCCAAGCTAAGCACTTTAATCTGATTAAAGTGTGTAGCCTCACTTAACATACCGAAACCTACTCGCACCTTTCAAGTCATAATTGTGTGTTTACGAATCAACTCGAGATTCAGTAAAGCACACAGAGCTTATTTCACATGCCAGCAAGTTGATAACGATTTAAACAGTGCATTCTACCCCAGATGCCCCCGAAACTGGACCCGTTAGTGGCACTAAAGATCAAATCTTAAAGCGAAAAGAAATTGTGGAAAAAGCCAGCGAATTCAGCACACCAACATATTTTTTGCTAGATTGACTGTAGGTACCGATATTTTGAATAAATTGCCGCCTAAACTATAGAACCTCCTGTGTAAAAAACCAGAAAATCGAAAACAAGGCTTCTACTTGAGCGCTGATCGTGGCTCTGATTCTCGACTTTTTTACGTGCCCTGGAAAGCAAATCAATACCAATTGATGTACCGTCGGATCTTCGAAATTGTTTAATTCTTTATTTCCAGCTGGCCATGAGTTAGTCATGATTAACTTCTATGCAGATTGGTGCAGATTTAGCAATTTGTTGAGGCCAATTTACGATGATGCTGCCGATGCCGTAGCCAAAGAATTTCCAGATGGAAAGGCAATTCTAGCCAAAGTAGACTGTGATCAACAGCCCGCACTTCAGTCCAAGTATAAGATCTATTTAATTGTTTGATTTGTGAGAAGTTACAATAGTGCGCTTCTCTTTCCCGAAAAGGTTTCACATCACCAAATACCCCACATTAAAGTTAATGAGGAACGGGAAATTGATCAAGAAGGAATTCAGGGGCCATCGGTCGGTCGAAGCGTTCACGGAGTTTCTTAAAAAGCAGCTAGAAGATCCTATCAAAGAATTCAAAAACGTATCAGACATACAGCTGACTGAACTGGATCAAATATCGGTTATTGGTAAGTACGCGTTCGAGGTGTTCTGGCTGCAGTTGCAGGCACAGGGTTGTTTTTCTATCTTTGGAAGGCAGCAACCGAATACCTAAATGCATGGATGTATGAGAAATATTTAAAAATCAACGTGATAAATTAGTGTATGTTTGACTAAATTATGAGCAACACTGGAGCAGAGTACATTTTTTTAACGTTTTTTTTCTGTTTAAAAGTGTATTGTTCGATGGAAGCGTAACGGTGTCTGAAAACTCACCATTAACCGGTAGTTTATGTAATCTGCCTTAAAGTGTACTTAGGCGTTAATAGTTCCATAAATTTTGCAGAAAAATCTGTACGCTCTGGAATAAATTGACGAAAAAAAACAAATCTTCTGTGGTTAAAAGCTGCATTGCTTTTATTGCGCGAAGATTTCCCTAGAAAGATCAAATTAAGTCCATACCGCTTTTCCTCAATTCTCTTTATGGGCTTTATATTCGCGTCCAACCTAAGACCAAACCAAAAAAATATATTGGATTCTGGCCTGTAAATCGGTGCAAATCATGAGTTCCTTTTAGGATACTTCGATAGTCGCGATCAGCCTGAATATCAAATATTCCGACGAGTTGTTACTACTATGCAACAACACGGGTGCGAATTCTATGCAGGTTTTGGAGAATACGCTCGAAATAACGAGACTGGAGAAACTCCAGCCATTATTGCGCGTTCTTACAAAGACGGACAGGTTGTGGAGGAACAGACTCTCAATAGGTTGAAACTGTCCGACTTTGACCAGATGTTTGGCTGGATGAATGTAGGGGTATCAAATTGGGTTGATTTAGTGCCAACATTGCAATATGCATATTTCAGGCTTTGTGTGCCCGACTAATTCGTGAAATTACCTTTGAGAACGCCGAAGAATTGACAGAGGAAGGCCTGCCGTTCCTTATCTTATTTTATAAAGATGGCGATAGAGAGTCGATTAGAAAGTATACGGATGTTATTCAAAAGGAACTGATATCGGAACAGGGTTTGAGTTGTAGAAACTGATAATAATATTTTATAAATGGAGTTAATGATTATTTCAGACAAAATAACCTTTTTAACAGCCGATGGCCATAAATTTTCCCACCCCCTTCATCACTTGGGTAAAGGCGAAGACGACTTACCCGTAATCGCAATCGATAGTTTCAAGCACATGTACCTCTTTCCTAACTTTGAAGATATCCATATTGAGGGAAAACTCAAGTCTTTCATCATGGATCTCTACTCGGGTATGAATGTTGCTTATGCCGTGGATATTTCAAGTTCTAGCCTGATTTGTTCTTCAATATGCAGGTAAATTGCATAGGGAATTCCACTACGGTCCAGATAGCGACAAAGGAAAAGAAGAGCAACCCACTAAACCTCCGGAGAGTACATTTAAAAAATTAGCACCATCGAAAAATAGATACACTTTACTGAAGGATGAGCTGTAGTTCATTGTAAAATTTTTCTAGATTTTAAATTTTTGTGCCGTCATTTTGGTTTACTGAATTTATTTTCGATGTTTTCTGCAAACCTCACAAGTTAAAAAGTTTATTGACTTTTTAATTATATTTTTGCTATTTCAGAATTAAAGCTCAAAGAACTATAAAATTGAACCTAAGCATGCCTCTATAGTTTGTCTCTTTTTGCCTATACAACATATATTGCACATTGTCGATAATTTAGCGTTTTAAAATTACAGTGAAATAAATAAATTTTTCAATTTTTACTGCTAAATTGTACATTCTATTTGGGATTTGGCCATTTCCAGCTATTATTGTAGTTTTTAAGTAAAAATGTCTACTAGTGGTCGGTGGAAGAGTTTAATTTTCATTTGTAAATATTTATAATTTCGATTAATAAATTAAATTTTTATTTGTCACAAGGTGTTTTAATTTGTTTATGTCCTAGTGTTCGTTTATTGCACAGTTCTATTAATCAACTTTATCACATTGATTGAGTCAATGCCCTTCGTTTCCAGCATATTTCACACTTTCCCTGCCACCCCAATAAAAAACCCCTAGTGTATTTTTCCCGTTTACTCTGTTTGTTTAGGAATGGTCCATTTCGCCCTCAAGTGCCCGAAATCTGATGTAATAAAAGTCGCAAGGTAAACGTCTTGCGGCTGCAAAATCACCCTAATTCGATAATACTGCGGTAGGTAACCCTCCGGTAATCTGATCTCTTTGTTTGGTTTGTAAGTTAACACTGATTCGCTCTGTTTACTTATCATTTACTTCGGTCCATCAGTAAGTTGTATATCTTAATTGAATCACCGCAAGTCGAATTCCAATTCACTTGTTCGTTCAGTTGGCGAACAAGTGACTGGAGTGTGCACACTTTTTTTGCAAGATTTAAAAAAACCTATAAAGATTGATTAGAGTTGGTGTTATCTTCGACTGAAACACCTTAATACCCTAAACTGCAGTGAGAATGCGTGAATTAGAATAAATTCATTTGGAATGCAGAGTTTTGGTTTTTTAATAAACTCCAGAATAGTTTTTTGCTGTGATTTTTCTTATGTTGAGATCATTTTTAGAAGGTGCACCAAACATAAGTTACGATTTTTTGTTTCAGTTCGAGTCAGCTATTTTATATTTTAAGCAGTGGCGGTTCCTCAATAAATCGACTCCCAGTGTTTCAATGTCTCTTAAAAAAATATATTTTTTTATTAAGAAGCGAATCTTTCAGTGAGAGACTCACTTTTATATTTATTCCGGCGAATCGCTATTTTCGACGGCGCATATCCACGGGTTCTCCTAAATTTTTATATAAATGATATAATAAAATATTGCTTTTCTAGCTTTCGCAGAAGAAACCAAAAGTGTAGGTCGTTCAAAGCTCCATATTTGGCAATTACGCAAGTTGCTAAAAGAAAAAGTCGTGATTACAAACAAACTTTCTTAAGATTTTACCCCTTATATTTTTTATATTTTATTTTTAAGATCTTCACAGTATTAAACCGCGCGCCCCTACTGATTTTAAGTACCTATGTTTCATGTTCCACGACTTATGCTTAAATTGTATAATTGATACTCTAATTTAAGTCTTTTTAGCTTTTTCTCTTTCACTGTTTTGTTTTTGTTTGGCTGCAGATAGGCAGTCTGCAGTAGTTAATTGTTTGTTTGCAACGCCAAATACGCCTGGCGCAAATTTTGAAAATATTAATTCTTTAGGTAGAAAAAAATTATATCAAAAACACAAATGCATGTTTAGAAACACTGAAAATGCAGCATTAAGACTGATTAATTCTTAGTCGGCAATTTGAAGATTTAATTTGGTTAATTGAGCAACAACAAAAGACTTCATGGACAAATTCAAGCACTAAATTGAAGGTAGAAAGTATCTTGGAACAAAATAAATGTCAATTAATTTAAACCAAAACCAAAGTGACCAATCAAAAGCAAACCTCTCCTAATTTAACTGACTCTCTATCTTTGTTCGGCGTACAAAAAAAACGCTTGGGAAACAAAGCCATTAGAATTCTAAAACGTTTTATATTAGGATACATAATCTTTGGTACGTCTTCACTTACAGATAGGTATGTGTAGATCATCGCACCTGAAAAGCTCAGGGCCTATTATCTACTGAACTATACAAATTGTGTTTGCATTGATCGCAATCGCAAAATCCCGGCACGTAAACCGGATTTCGAATGACCGGCTTAGGGAACAATGGAAAAAATGGATAAAAACTGAAAACCTCGCTGGAAATCATTGGAACGGTTGCGGCATGCATTCCCATATAGCTGGAAGGTTTTGTGGAAGTTTTCGATGTGTTAGCCACTGGCTTAAAGGCCGATGCGGACTCTTCTTTGGTGCTGCTCGAATCCGAGTCGTTTCCGCACAAAGTCGCTTTGTGCTTGTTCAGATTAAAGTGTTCGATGGCTTTCAGTAGATCGTGGTTGCACCTTTTCAAAACCAGCTCCAACACAGCCCTCTTCTTATTAGGAAACAGTTTGCCCAGCATTTCTATTGAAGCCGGACTAACAGTGACATCGTCTTTGCTGATTTCTTCCGCGGACTTTTCCTGGGGCGGAGGCTCGTCTGTGGTTTCTGTCTCTGGAGAGGTCACTTGCATTCCATATATTCTACCAGGGGGCAAATAGTCGTACGTCGTTCCACATTCAGCAGATGCTAGATGAAGAGCAATCGCATCCTCGGCAGCTTGTTGTCGTTTCAGCGCAACCTCAACAAAGAAACGAAAGCTGGATTATTTTGTGTCAGATTTTCAGTGACGATTTTGTGCTATTTTTATTGGTGGATATAGGAGAAGGCAAAAATATGTCGTCGCTGATGTAAAAGGGGTATCCGATTTATCAATGATTACTGATGTACCCTTGTTTGGTAACAGAAACTGTGCAAACTCTTCTAATGGAATATCGATCAGGCACTCGAAGATGCGGGGTATTATGTTGCGATGCTTTTTGATTTATTCATGAAGAGTTCGATGTTTTTCTGCCTGTAAATCCCCTGTCCCTTATTCCGCTGCGATAGAAGACAGAGAATTGTAAAAATGTTAAAAGGAGATATACATAATTTTAAAAGCCCTCCGAAAATATCTGGATGAGTTCGTCTTTAGTTGAGGGAAACCAAATGTGTTTTTCAAACGATCTCACTTTTGGCAAAACCTGATTATTTGCTAAAGTTTCCACGATTTGGTGTTTTCGGCACATACATATATGCCTGGTGTTTAATTATCATTATGCAAAATTGATGAGGGTCATGGAAATTGCAAAATCCAAGGTGATTTGAAAAAATTGTGCCGAAACACTAAAAATTTAAAAATACGCTTAGAAGAAACTAAAACCAAATTGAACTTTTGGCACTCTGTATTTCCAAAATCAGGCACTTTTGTGCTCAGCTTACGAGTAACCCAATTTACGGGTTAAACCATCATATTTTAAGCGCAGGAATTTGCAGCAAGATTTTTCCGCATCTTTCAGAGACTGTGTATAGAAGAAAAATATATACGACAAGTGTTTTGCCACAAGTTTTTGTTTTATACAGTATTTTTTGCAGTTTTTACGGAAAATTCTACCCAGTAGAAACACCACAAGAGAGCCAGAGTGGTGGTTTTTGAAATAAAATGTGTAAAAACGACTGAAAATGTATTAAAATGTAAACAACACATAGTTTTCATTGTATGTTTGTCTTGTTCATAATTTCGCTTTGTTTTTGAGAAGCGGCTAAAATATTTTCCAGAAAGTAAATAATACGGCATTAAAAGAGTTTAAAACGAGTCTGGGCAAATGGTTCATTAGTGTTTTATCTGGTAAACAATTATTCTAGTGCTAATTACCTGAGCAGCCATAATCCTTTGCCTCTCTTTGATTAATCCACATTTAGCACAGTTGCAATTCTTGTAGATACACTGTTTCTTGTGGCCTCTTAGTGTCGATATCATTCCATGATTTCTACATCTGGCACATTTTGGTACTCTGGCCGATCTGTTGTTTGTTAGCATCCCAGTAGTTCCTGTCTAAAGCAACGATAATCATTAATAATTAACAAAAAGATCATTTTTGTTTGCTGGGTTATATTTATTTTTAAAGTTTGCAACGGCTGTTCTAAATCTTCTTCAGAAGTTTAAAATTAAGCAGTTTTCGCTCAAATAGAAGACTAAAAACATATGAAGTAGAATGGAAGCACTAAAGAATAAAAGACGCAGAGAAGTACAAACGATTATACTCGGAAAAATGGTGAAATGTTTCTCTTCGGACTGGGATTTGTGAAAATAATTGACCAGTTTTGTAGGAAACTGCGGAATGCTTATGAACTGATGAATTTCAAGAAATAAAACAGGAATAAACGAATTTGAAAAAAGTTGCGTTAGTTTCGCGTTTTCTCTTCGTGGAGTAGGTATAATTGCTCAAGCAAAAGGTTAAATCTGAAGTCCAGATTTCGTCGAAAGCCAGAACTCGTTTATCTAACTTTAAATGCTAATGCTCATGCTCGCTAGTTAAAATGCTATCTAACTTTGTCTTGAGAACTATAAATCTGCAAATATTCTAGGCTGAGTGTATGAACAGATTTATAACGGCCGATTACTGCAACACCATCCAAGAAGGAAACCGAATGATGGAAAGACAAGGAATCAAATAGACTTCGTACTCATTAATAAGAGATTTAGAAACAGCATCAGAAAGATAAAAACTTATCCAGGAGTAGGTGTTCAATCGCACCATAACCCGTTAATAGGAAGAATGAGAATCAGGCTGAAGAGAGTCGAGAAAAAACATATAGGGAGATATGATTTCAGAAGACTAAAAGGCACAGCCACAAACAAGTTGATAAGGAATGAACTTTTGACAGAGACTGAAGAGCAGGAAAACCATGAAGATGTAGAAAAAGACCTTAAAATGCTTCAGGGAAGTATACATAAAGTCAAAGAACAGTACTTAAACTCTCTAACAGAGGAAAAAATCTTGGGCGACAGACGAGATCCTGGAACTGATGGAAAAAAGGAGATTGTTTAAAAATAAAACGAGAGAATACATGAACAGACAGAGAGAAATAAGGGCGAAAATAAGAACAGCTAAGGAAAAAGACAAACTGAAAAAATGCGTAGAAATCGAAGAATTCCAAGACAAATTTGATAGATTTAATATGCACACAGAAGGTAAGGGAAATGACGGGAATAGTTAAAAGAAGAACAGTGAATGTACTTAAGGATAACCAAGGCCGAGTTATAGTGAAGAAGTCGGAAATTGAGCAAACCTGGGAAGAGAACGGTGCCACCCAATATTGATAAAACAGATGATCCCCTAATCTTAGAAGGAGAAGTACAGGCAGCTCTAAAAAATGCTAAAGATCAAAAGGCTTTGGGTCCCGATGGAGTTCCTGCTGAGATATTAAAGTTGATCGAGGTGAAGAATCTAGGATAGCTTGCAAGAGTGTTCAGTGTGATCTATGATACGGGCATCATCCCCACGGAATAGCTGACATCTGAATTTGTTACCCTCCGCAAAAGCCTAAAGCTAGAAAATATAGCGAGTTTCATACAATAACCTTGATGAACCATCTACTGAAGATATTCCTGAAGATAATTCAGAGTAGAATCTTT
Source organism: Dendroctonus valens (assembly GCA_024550625.1). Taxonomy (NCBI): domain Eukaryota; kingdom Metazoa; phylum Arthropoda; class Insecta; order Coleoptera; family Curculionidae; genus Dendroctonus; species Dendroctonus valens. The sequence goes on along the minus strand of JAJTJO010000032.1, from coordinate 799,293 downwards.
AAACTGTGTGAGGAACAGATGTCTGAGAACCAATTCGGCTTTAGAAGGTCGGTTGGGACTAGAGAGGCTCTATTTTCGTTCCAGATGCTGTTTCAGCGCTGCAAGGATGTAAACTGCGATGTATACGCATGTTTCGTGGATTACAGGAAGGCGTTTGACCAAGTCCGACACACGAAAATGATGGAAATTCTGCAAAAAGCTGGCCTGGATGGGAAGGACGTCAAAATCATCAGAAATCTCTACTAGAATCAGAAAGCCTTTGATGAAAAAAGTCTTTACCAGCCACGACTTACAGCTGGCAACGAAAATCCGCCTATTGCGATGCTACGTGTTTTCGACCCTTTTTTACGGGGTCGAATCGTGGACGCTTTCGGAGGCCTCCTCCAAAAAACTCGAGGCATTTAAAATGTGGCTGTACCGAAGAATCCAACGAATACCTTGGACAGAGAGAATGACCAATACGGAGGTGCTGAGAAGGATGGGAAAGGAAAAAGAAGTCCTGAATACAGTTAAGATTCGAAAGTTACAATAGCTGGGACATATAATGTGCAACGAGAGCAGATATGTCCTTTTGCAGAAGATTCTACAAGGCAAGGTATATGGAGCTAGAGGTGTGGGCAGAAGGAGAATATCGTGGTTAAAAAATGTAGGTTTTAAATTTAGTACCTTGAATTTAATGAAATCATTCAAAATAATTTGATCAAGTTCCAAGAGTTCCTTTATAATACAGTGCGGATGATGTCTTTATTTCGTAAATATTGACCAAAAATTACGAGTTTTGTATTTTCAAATCAACTGGCCTCTTTGGCTGAAACATCTCAATTTTAAAAGTGTGATTTAGTTTATTTAATTTGAATAATTTGCATTGAATTATCTTAATTCCCCTCTAATACTTACTGATGAATAATCAAAATTAATAACGACCACCACTAACCAACCAAGAGCACTTTTTTCACACAAGAGCGCACTCAAAAATAACTTTGCGTCCGGAAAACTGTATCACTAATCAACTGAAACAAAATCTCCTTAAAGAATACAAGAATAGAAAGATACTGAAAATGTTTTCAGCGATGACAGGATACAGCATCCCGATCTGTTCAGTGGCAGATCATCATCTCCCGGCCCTTCCCCAATTACTCCCGAGCACCAATGGGAGCGCCAACTAAACGGGAACGTCCGCCTTTTTCCCGATATTCTCCCGGAACAAACTCAAAATCTCACTCTCGTTAAAATGGCATCTGTAAATAACCTGCTTGTGCTTGAACTGATTTGAATCATTGAATTAAAGCCGAAAGTATTGATTGAAGAAAATATTCATCAGTTTATTAAGAGATTTATTTTTTAACAGCTTACATATACCTGGTTTGACGGGACTAAAATTTTTTGTTCGTAGTTTTGGACTGGATTCGATTGCTATGCATCGTAAATACTTATTAGGTTTTAAGAGCTTTCAGTTCACAAGTAACATAAGTGAAATTGTACAAATCAATTTTGAGAACCAGAACACTTTTTTCAAGTTTTTCCAATGAAGGGTTTATCCAATTTTTATTTAATTTCGCAGGAAAAAAATGTTTTTATCCGGGAAAACTTTCAAGGGAGAATTAAAGAAAATAAATAAAACTTTTGCATTTAGTATGGTCTTTCGATTACAGTTTCCAAATGGTTTCAGTTGCAAATATACATTCTGTGACAGGAAACATTCGAAAATAGGCCCATTTCGCATTTCTGTGTGAAAATCATGCTGACTGCATCTCCAAAATTATAAATTCATTCATTTTTCAAAGTCATTTTTATTAAAATATTTACAAAACAGCCTTTCAATTTTTCGTTTTTTACGTTTCGGTATTTTCTACCATCATCAGTCAATTGAAAACCATCCGGCAGTTGTTTGCTATGATCAGTTAGTGTGTTTTTATTATAATTATTATTGTTTTTATGGTGTTAGACATTATTTTGGAATGTAAATGGAGATTGTGACTAATAATTTCGCCGAAATACTGCGAAAGAAACATGTTGTTTTTTTTTGTTATTAGCGACGGACTTTAAGCTTGAACCATCTTTCGAAGACAGTCATAAGAAAACTCAGTCTCGGAAAACCCATTCCGGATGTGAAAAACACCCTAAATGGATCCAAAATATAAAACTCGCCTAAAATGGTTTAAATAAGTTAAAAATAAAAGTTTTTTGTCGATTAGGAAAATTAGATCGTGAAAGTCCTAGAACAAAAATATGAATTAACAACTGTTTGCTCTACTTAAGAGAAAGTTCACATATTTTTCAAAAATTCGAAGATTAAAGTATATAGAAATATTTTGACAAACTTTAAATACAAAATTTGATAATCATGCAATTCAAGAAAATTAGTGATGAAAAACAGAGTATCAAATTAAAGAATTGCAAAAAAATTAAATTAAGTCTGTCACGAAGAGGAAGAAAATAAGACAGTCATAAGAAAACTCAGTCTCGGAAAACCCATTCCGGATGTGAAAAACACCCTAAATGGATCAAAAATATAAAACTCGCCTAAATGGTTTAAATAAGTTAAAAAAAAAGTTTTTTGTCGATTAGAAAAATTAGATCGTGAAAGTCCTAGAAAGTATAAGAACAAAAATATGAATTAACAACTGTTTGCTCTACTTAAGAGAAGTTCACATATTTTTCAAAAATTCGAAGATTAAAGTATATAGAAATATTTTGACAAACTTTAAACACTAAATTTGATAATCATGCAATTCTAGAATATTAGTTATGAAAAACAGAGTCAAATTAAAGAATTGCAAAAAAAATTAAATTAAGTCTGTCACGAAGAGGAAGAAAATAAGACAGTCATAAGAAAACTCAGTCTCGGAAAACCCATTCCGGATGTGAAAAACACCCTAAATGGATCAAAAATATAAAACTCGCCTAAAATGGTTTAAATAAGTTAAAAATAAAAGTTTTTGTCGATTAGGAAAATTAGATCGTGAAGTCCTAGAAAGTATGAGAGCAAAAATATGAATTAACAACTGTTTGCTCTACTTAAGATAAAGTTCACATATTTTTCAAAAATTCGAAGATTAAAGTATATAGAAATATTTTGACAAACTTTAAATACAAAATTTGATAATCATGCAATTCAAGAAAATTAGTTATGAAAAACAGAGAATCAAATTAAAGAATTGCAAAAAAAATTAAATTAAGTCTGTCACGAAGAGGAAGAAAATAAGACAGTCATAAGAAACTCAGTCTCGGAAAACCCATTCCGGATGTGAAAAACACCCTAATTTGATCAAAAATATAAAACTCGCCTAAAATGGTTTAAATAAGTTAAAAATAAAAGTTTTTTGTCGATTAGGAAAATTAGATCGTGAAAGTCCTAGAAAGTATGAGAGCAAAAATATGAATTAACAAATGTTTGCTCTACTTAAGAGAAAGTTCACATATTTTTCAAAAATTCGAAGATTAAAGTATATAGAAATATTTGACAAACTTAAATACTAAATTTGATAATCATGCAATTCTAGAATATTAGTTATGAAAAACAGAGAATAAAATTAAAGAATTGCAAAAAAATTAAATTAAGTCTGTCACGAAGAGGAAGAAAATAAGACAGTCATAAGAAAACTCAGTCTCGGAGAACCCATTCCGGATGTGAAAAAACACCCTAAATGGATCAAAAATATAAAACTCGCCTAAAATGGTTTAAATAAGTTAAAAATAAAGTTTTTTGTCGATTAGGAAAATTAGATCGTGAAAGTCCTAGAAAGTATAAGAACAAAAATATGAATTAACAACTGTTTGCTCTACTTAACAGAAAGTTCACATATTTTTCAAAAATTCGAAGATTAAAGTATATAGAAATATTTTGACAAACTTTAAATACTAAATTTGATAATCATGCAATTCTAGAATATTAGTTATGAAAAACAGAGAATCAAATTAAAGAATTGCAAAAAAAATTAAATTAAGTCTGTCACGAAGAGGAAGAAAATAAGACAGTCATAAGAAAACTCAGTCTCGGAAAACCCATTCCGGATGTGAAAAAACACCCTAATTTGATCAAAAATATAAAACTCGCCGAAAATGGTTTAAATAAGTTAAAAATAAAAGTTTTTTGTCGATTAGGAAAATTAGATCGTGAAAGTCCTAGAAAGTATGAGAGCAAAAATATGAATTAACAACTGTTTGCTCTACTTAAGAGAAAGTTCACATATTTTTCAAAAATTCGAAGATTAAAGTATATAGAAATATTTTGACAAACTTTAAATACAAAATTTGATAATCATGCAATTCAAGAAAATTAGTTATGAAAAACAGAGTATCAAATTAAAGAATTGCAAAAAAATTAAATTAAGTCTGTCACGAAGAGGAAGAAAATAAGACAGTCATAAGAAAACTCAGTCTCGGAGAACCCATTCCGGATGTGAAAAACACCCTAAATGGATCAAAAATATAAAACTCGCCTAAAATGGTTTAAATAAGTTAAAAATAAAAGTTTTTTGTCGATTAGGAAAATTAGATCGTGAAAGTCCTAGAAAGTATAAGAACAAAAAATATGAATTAACAACTGTTTGCTCTACTTAAGAGAAAGTTCACATATTTTTCAAAAATTCGAAGATTAAAGTATATAGAAATATTTTGACAAACTTTAAACACTAAATTTGATAATCATGCAATTCAAGAAAATTAGTTATGAAAAACAGGGTATCAAATTAAAGAATTGCAAAAAAATTAAATTAAGTCTGTCACGAAGAGGAAGAAAATAAGAGAGTCATAAGAAAACTCAGTCTCGGAGAACCCATTCCGGATGTGAAAAACACCCTAAATGGATCAAAAATATAAAACTCGCCTAAAATGGTTTAAATAAGTTAAAAATAAAAGTTTTTTGTCGATTAGGAAAATTAGATCGTGAAAGTCCTAGAAAGTATAAGAACAAAAATATGAATTAACAACTGTTTGCTCTACTTAAGAGAAAGTTCACATATTTTTCAAAAATTCGAAGATTAAAGTATATAGAAATATTTTGACAACTTTAAACACTAAATTTGATAATCATGCAATTCTAGAATATTAGTTATGAAAAACAGAGTCAAATTAAAGAATTGCAAAAAAATTAAATTAAGTCTGTCACGAAGAGGAAGAAAATAAGACAGTCATAAGAAAACTCAGTCTCGGAAAACCCATTCCGGATGTGAAAAAACACCCTAAATGGATCAAAAATATAAAACTCGCCTAAAATGGTTTAAATAAGTTAAAAATAAAAGTTTTTTGTCGATTAGGAAAATTAGATCGTGAAAGTCCTAGAAAGTATGAGAGCAAAAATATGAATTAACAACTGTTTGCTCTACTTAAGAGAAAGTTCACATATTTTTCAAAAAATTCGAAGATTAAAGTATATAGAAATATTTTGACAAACTTTAAATACAAAATTTGATAATCATGCAATTCAAGAAAATTAGTTATGAAAAAACAGAGAATCAAATTAAAGAATTGCAAAAAAATTAAATTAAGTCTGTCACGAAGAGGAAGAAAAATAAGACAGTCATAAGAAAACTCAGTCTCGGAAAACCCATTCCGGATGTGAAAAAACACCCTAATTTGATCAAAAATATAAAACTCGCCGAAAATGGTTTAAATAAGTTAAAAATAAAAGTTTTTTGTCGATTAGGAAAATTAGATCGTGAAAGTCCTAGAAAGTATGAGAGCAAAAATATGAATTAACAAATGTTTGCTCTACTTAAGAGAAAGTTCACATATTTTTCAAAAATTCGAAGATTAAAGTATATAGAAATATTTTGACAAACTTTAAATACAAAATTTGATAATCATGCAATTCAAGAAAATTAGTTATGAAAAACAGAGTATCAAATTAAAGAATTGCAAAAAAATTAAATTAGTCTGTCACGAAGAGGAAGAAAATAAGACAGTCATAAGAAAACTCAGTCTCGGAAAACCCATTCCGGATGTGAAAAAGACCCTAAATGGATCAAAAATATAAAACTCGCCTAAAATGGTTTAAATAAGTTAAAAATAAAAGTTTTTTGTCGATTAGGAAAATTAGATCGTGAAAGTCCTAGAAAGTATAAGAACAAAAATATGAATTAACAACTGTTTGCTCTACTTAAGAGAAAGTTCACATATTTTTCAAAAATTCGAAGATTAAAGTATATAGAAATATTTTGACAAACTTTAAACACTAAATTTGATAATCATGCAATTCAAGAAAATTAGTTATGAAAACCAGAGAATCAAATTAAAGAATTGTAAAAAAAATAAATTAAGTCTGTCACGAAGAGGAAGAAAATAAGACAGTCATAAGAAAACTCAGTCTCGGAGAACCCATTCCGGATGTGAAAAACACCCTAAATGGATCAAAAATATAAAACTCGCCTAAAATGGTTTAAATAAGTTAAAAATAAAAGTTTTTTGTCGATTAGGAAAATTAGATCGTGAAAGTCCTAGAAAGTATAAGAACAAAAATATGAATTAACAACTGTTTGCTCTACTTAACAGAAAGTTCACATATTTTTCAAAAATTCGAAGATTAAAGTATATAGAAATATTTTGACAAACTTTAAATACTAAATTTGATAATCATGCAATTCTAGAATATTAGTTATGAAAAACAGAGAATCAAATTAAAGAATTGCAAAAAAATTAAATTTAGTCTGTCACGAAGAGGAAGAAAATAAGTTTTTGATGGAAGTGGAAATTTGTTCCTTGTTATTTCGTTATTAACGAACGAACAATTAAGTTTTTAAATGTTTATAAATTTTTAAATATAAAATCTTTACTGAATCTTGAAAGTATCGTTAAAATGGAACATGCATTTAAACGATGCGATCTACATACATTACTGCTGTCAAAATATCTAGTAAAATTGAATAATTACTCTAGTATTTTTTGCTTTCCATGTCATGGAAAATATATATTCTATCTGTACAAGAGGAAGTTTTTTGAATAAGTTGCTACAAAGAGCCACAGTAAACTATTCTTTAATGGAAGCTCTTCTAATGTTTCCCATTTTTGTCTTCGGCATATTTAGTTAAGTTACTTCAAACCCTTTAAGCCAGTAAAGTCACGTTCTTTTGCAAAACTGATAAAAAAGATCGTAAAAGCTTTTGAAATAAAAAACATTTATACAAAAAAAATCTTCATGGCATCAGCAAAGATTTGTAAATGCATAAAAAGTAAAATGTTTTATATCAAAATGCAGATAAGGAGTTTCATTAACTTTTAAAAACCAAGTGATAAAAAAATGAATCTTTATTCGGGCTCCGTCGGATTAAAAATTTGTCCGCTAAATCCATTCCAGTTTGCTAAACGGTAAACTTTTAAAATGAAAAATGCCTGATACCGTCTTCTTTTCTTGATTTTTGGTAGATTTCTTGTTCATCTTCATTTCTGTTCCTTTTTTATACGCCTTGTCCGGTCCTCTTCAATGCAAAAACAAATTATGATTTTAATGGTTATCGAGTACTTTTTTCGCTTATTTTTGATAATATCATTTTTATGAATGTGAATATTAAAAAAGGCCTGTATACTAAAAATCAAATTTTTAATCAATATTTTTAATATTGAATGGAGTCGTTAAATAGTCAAATTTTCGTTCTACAGAAAATTTGATGAGCAAAGAACAAATAATTTAAAGAAAATATTAAAAATATCAAATCGTCAGGTGAATTGAATGATTTTTGGTTGATTGTTCCATTGAATATCGCAATTAATAAGGGCATATTAAGGCTGAAGGAAAAGTCTTTAGACTTTCTGTTCAGCCAGGTTTTGGGAGCATTTGAACATTTGTTAGTTTCTTTGTCACAACCATTCGATGGTGGGCTTCAACACAACAAAGCCGAAGGATATATCTTTGCATTTCCTGTTCAGCCATCTTTGGGTGGGCATTTCAACATTTGCCAAGTTCTTTATCGAAACCACTGAAACATTTTCCATGGTGGGATTCAACAGAACAAACTTAATGCGTATGAAAAAGCGAAACAAACCGTGCCATAATTAAGAAACAATCTTCAAGTAATTAACACAGCTTTTAGCGATTAAAATTTCAAAACTTGAGTCTCTTAGATGAAAAAAACCATTAAAAAATAAAAGGAAACCCCACCAGCTACCTATAGAGCGTGAAACTTGGGTGGTCTGGCAAAGACATGTGTTATGCAACAAGTTAATGGATTTGTGTTTGTTTAAAGAAACTGACAGTAATACGTCACATATCGCTCACGATGCTTGTTTTCCAAAGGTGTAAATCCGCCCATCTAATTTGAAAACGATTTGATGCGTTTTCGTATTCCGCTCATTTGCTACTCAAAGATTGTTACCGGCGATTTATTTATAAGTAGCGCAAACAAAGTCGGGATTAAATGGATTCCGATTTTCAATTAACCATGGACATTTCCAATTATCTACATATCGTGAAACGTAGCCTTCGTCTCAAAAGTAGCTAGATGGAAATAGATGTGAAAACAATGCAGTTTTTTTAGTAAAACCCTTCAGAAACCCCACTAATGCTCTTGTTGCACCATGTCTGAGCTCATATACACCATTAGCTTGATAACTGCAGTTGTAAATATTTTGCAAATGTTTATTTGAACGCAGATCCAACATAACATGTGCCTACATGTGCATTACAGTGTATATTTAGTGCCAACTAATAAGACTAGGATTTGGAATTAAAAATACTCAAGCCAGCATTTGGCGTCAATTAAACCTTAGCGGATTTTCAACTCTTTATAAACCAATACAGCCTTAAGGTAAAGTAGTAAATCAGCTCCATGACTGATAAAGCGCTACAGCCGAAAAACAGCCCCATCACTCCTCCGAAATAGACTACAACCAAAAGAGAGTTAAATGGAGCAATACATCCACTAATTTACCAACCTAACAAGTCGGAAAATCTGAATATTATGTCGCGTTTGAATCGCATCTCCGGAAAATTCTTAATGCCATACTGGATGTTGGACTTCAGGAACCATTGACGAGAGTCCATTTCTTCTACTACATAGTTGACCTGTTCGCAATTTGCCAAGCAAAAGCAGCTGGCGTTTGTGTGTTCTAGTGATATCAGTTGCTCTAGAGAAGAAGGTTTCAACAGTAATTATTCCGGGGTATAGATGGAACCATAAAAACTGTGTTTAACTCATTTCTTCTTTAGAAAACTGTCATTGGTTTTTACCAATTTGATTTTTTAATAAATTTATCCTTCTTATGAAGAGCCTGAGCAGAAAAACGAACATTTGGCTGCAGCAAAAACTTCTTCCTCGCCTCATTTACCACACAAGCTCACTTCTATTGCTTTTACAATTTATGAGTTTCTTCGGTTGTAACATTTATAAAAATGTTCCATTAATTCCAACAGAAAAATCTTTATTATCTCACTCACCTTTGTAAGGTGCTAAACATTTCAAGCCTTTCACATTGCATGTTCTTTCATGTGCTGCAACAGCAAATCAGTTAAAAGCAAAAAACATCGGTTTTATCTTCAGAAGCAAACATACGAAGTTTTTCTATAGAAATGCGGGACGCATCCACACAGATTTAGGGCAAGACGTATCCTGCACTCCATCCTGCAGATCAAATACGAATAAACTGGAAAATGAGTCAAGTTACTCTCATGGTAAAAGCGGCATTTTCTCTGTCTGATTCGCAAGGATTTCGTATCTTCGCTGCTGATTATGCTCAGAGCTGTGTAGTAGACCTGCAGTAAATGATCATTGGGTACAACCAAAGGTCTTCTACGCACGTCTGGAACTTCAAAAGGACCGTGAATGTAGACCTGGAAATTTGACTGGAAGGTTAGGAGTTTCTGGTGATTTGGCTGGAGTTTTACATTGAAGCCGGTGGATACATTGGCGATATTTGCTGATACTTCACCATCAAGCGGGTGAAGCTCAAAAATACTAGATAGAGGCAGTACTGTCTTCCTATCGACGAGCCATGGCCTGGCAACGATAGAAAACATTTAAGAAGATAATAATAAACATACATAAAAAAATATTTGTGGGAGTTTTATTGCAATCAGCTTTGGTGGTTTGAGAGCAATTTGTTGCCTTCTGCGAAACAAAAGGAAGGAGTAGCCATGGGCAGCCCACTCAGCCCGGTTGTAGCAAATGTGTTCATGGAGAAATTCGAGGAAACAGCTTTGAGAACTGCCCCCCTTTAAACCGACTATCTGGTATCGATATGTCCATGACACGTTCGACACATGGACGCGATAACCGTGACAAGTTCCTCGACCACCTGAACAAACAACATCCAGAGATACAATTTACCATGGAAGTTAAACAAAACCAACAGTTGACTTTCCTGGATGTCTTGGTATCTAGGAACGAAAACCAATTGGACCATCGGGTATATGGAAAGCCACCCACACGGACAGAAACCTCCACAAGCTATCCAACCATCACCCGAGTCAAAACAAGGAATCATCAAAACTCTCACGGATAGAGCCAGGAAAATATGTGGGCCTATCAGGGGACACACACGGAACAGTACCTATCAGCGGAACTACATCATTTAGAAAGAGCTTTCCTTCCTTTCTTTCGAAACGAATAGTCTCAGATTGATATCAAAAGAGCAGCAAGGGTGGACCGTGCCGAAAAGTGTGAAACCACTCAAAGGACCTTTCTGCCTTTCATTCCCAGAGTTAGGGACAGAATTGGGAAGAACCTAGGGAAGCATAATATAAAAACGACCTACAAGACCACGACAAAGATCCAGGAATGTCTAAAGTCGTTTAAGGGCAGAAGACCTTCCCTCGCCACTACAGGTATCTATCGAATCCCATGCTCTTGTGGAAGCGTCTACATAGGAACCACGAAGAGATCGGTTAAGGCGAGGATCGAAGAACATCGACGAAATTGCAGATTGGGACATGTAGAAAAGTCGGCAGTGGCGGAACATGCCCCCAGCCATGTCATGACTCATTCCAAATTTCTTTTTCCTCCAATTTTTTTAACGGATGAATGCAAAGAAGACGATGCAACTCTACAGTTTTGTAGAACTGTATAGCTCAAGTTTTGCGTTGTCCATTCTTAAACAGCTCGAGAGTTCCCTATTGGGGACTGGAAACTTTTATCGTTTATCTGAACAACTTACTTGTCCTTTGGAGAAAAATATACAGCCAATGGAGAATTAAAGCAGTAGCAAAGGCCCATTTCCGTAAAAGTCTGCGCTAGCCAGTAGCCGGTGTTTAAAACTTGTCCGGAAACGGTTACTGTTGGTGGAGTGTTATCATGCAATTTCACAATCGTTGACAAATAGTTGCTGGGATCGATTTGATCATCTTCAATGATGGAATGAAGGGTGCTTAGATTGGAGTAAAAAAGGGAAGTGAGAAACAGCTTCAATTTGCTTGAATTAGTCGGCCTGACTGTATTTAATATCTCGTCCAGGGCTGTTTCGTTCATGTTGTTTGATAGGCAAAATGTGATGGCTGCAAATAAAGGTTGGTTCTATTTCAGCATTTTAGACGATTTTCAGTACCTGGAAGATATGTGGACCATAAATATCTATCTCTATCCACGGATATAACAGTGGGATTCGTGTAATATCGGTTTATAGTCATATAACTTAGGGAGAATGCGTAATAAGCGCTTGCTGTCAGCAAAATGTCCATAAAGTATTTTCCAAAATATGAGGAGTTTTTCCAATGTGGTACAACCCATGAACATTGCTGCCAACCAGAAATTCTCGATAGTATTTAATTCTAGCCCTTTTGGGAAGAGGAACCATTCGTGGCTGTTCCATTTCTGGTCTAACATTTGCCATCGACTGGAAACTACTATCAACAATCCAAAGCAGACTTATCAGGAAACATAATACATTTTTGTTATCTCCGATCTGCGCTAACGATGCATAAAGGAATGATAGTCATTAATATGCAATATGTTAAATATTTAATGACATACATACTGATACACGTTACGTTTGTCCTACATAATAATATGAGCTTTTAACATTTAAGGCTACCACAAATAAATTATATTTAATAAGCTTAGGTATTTAGAAGAACTTGGAGGTTTCGATGCTATTTAATCCCTCCATCCTCAGTCGTTGCAAGATAGGGCCATATACGTCCGCAGCGAAGGGCAGGATGCATCCCCTGGTCTGAATTTCGCCTGCAAACACTTTTAAAAAATCTAGTTCTAGGCGATCATTTTAAATGTACCATTTAAGACCATTTTCGTTGCAATAGCTGTCGTATATCCCACAGTTTTGGCCATAGCTGAGTATCCATTGACTTCTCCATACACCACAAAGTTTACACCCTTTTTTTCTTTGCGATTGTCCGGCCAATTGATGCTGATATCATGTCTGAGGATTACCAAGTCTCTTTCGTTTTTCTCTGACAAGGAAAGTGTGGTCTTAATTAAAGTAATTGCTAGTAGAAGCTCAGAAAATGTCTCACCCAACGCCAGTTTCAACGATAAATAGTGGGTGATTGTATCCAAAGGCGATCCACATTTCCCAACAATTTTATCATCCAACAACCCAAGTTCTTCCAGAACTTCCACAGCATAGTCGCTTCTAAATTGATCCGAAATTCTAATTTTTAACTTGTCTAAGAAAAAATTGGAGTCCTCCAGACCCAAAAGAGTGCAAACGAGCTGCCTCCATGTAATATCTGGAGCTTGGGAGTGAAGCGCAGGGTGCTGAGCTGTGTCCAAAAATCCTGAAGTCAACCAAACAGTGACTGGAAATCTTGAGGTGTCTAAACTGCTATGGTGTTACCAATGGACTGAAGAATGCGAGCACATTGAGAGAAGCCCGTGTATCGAATGGTGCCTCTCAAGATAGTGTCCGCGTCTTCAATTCCATAGGCCTTGGCGTAACTGGTGCTATCGCGATTAGGAAAACCTTCCAAATTAAATCCAGGCAAAAAATCCAAGCTTTTAGTGGCTCCTGCCAGTATTTCCACGATTTCAGAATGTTGGATGTACCTGGAAATCATATGCTGTACCCTGCAAACCCAAATGTGCATTCACATCTCACTTGGCAGGTGCAAGAGTGTTTAAAAGAGCATCTCGAGGTGACCAAGTAAACTTGTATCTCAAAGGATTGCTGCTGTACTCTGGAGCAGGTAAACCTCCACAAAAGGACACAAATGAGGTGATTTTCCCTCCTAATTCTTGAACTGCTTCAATGCACTCCAGAGCTAGACAATGGTCTATTCCTGGATCGAGTCCTACTTCGTTGATGATTGTCACGTCTGCGCCCACAGCCATTGCATGCATTTCTTTAACCTGAGTAACCAGAATTGGATTAATTTTGATTTTTACATTTTATTTATTTTACCTCTGAGCTTAGGTAGCTGGCTGATACCATGTGCGTTTTTTGGGCAATGCACACTTTGGCTATTTGTGGATGCAGGTTAGGTGGCAAAAGGGAAACGACAATGTCTGCATTTTTTTATCAGTTCCTCTAAAGTGCTTTGGTTCTTGGCGTCTACAACATCCAAAAGGATGCTTTCCACTCCAGGGTAAATGCTGGCCAGGTTCTCTCCCAAAGACTTGATCTCGCATGCTATTTTTATGGCAATAGCAGGGTCTCGATACAGATATTCTATTAAAGGAGATGCCACTCGTCCAGCTCCCAACACCAATACTTTCTTCATCACGTAGCACTTCTTTAATCTTTCGCAATCGTATGATGTCTGAAAATTATTTTTGGCGCTTTGATCGCCTCTTGATGATAGTCTGACTAAACAACTGTTTTCAAGGCTGGAGCGTTGAAAACAATAAGATCAGAGGTCATTACTGATAATTTTTTTGCAAATATTCCACCTGGTGCAGCTTAATAAGATATGGTTGAATCTTCATTTCACATAGATTTTCATTGTCGAGATTAAAGCAATATTCATTCGGGGTGCATTGGATTATTGAAGGTAGAGAAAGCAGAAGGCTAAGAGGAGTAACAGGGAAGGTTTATAAAAAACACTCTTAATCAAATATTTTTCCTTGTTTTTGTTTGTTGATAAAATATATATTGACAAAAGCAGTTATTTATCAAGGATTAACATTTATAAAAATGGCAAGTCATCAAAGTGTTCCCGATTTTTGCCCCTTGGGATTAAAAGAACTTGGAGGTTTCGGTGGCAGTTAAACCCTCCACCCTCAGTCGTTGCAGCATAGTGCGACACACTTCCGAAGCAAATGGTAGGATGCAGCCCCTGGTCTGAATTTCGCCTGAAACAAATTCCTTTAACTGCAGTTTCTTAACATTTTTTGTCTTTTGAACCATCTAAAATCATCTTCGTTGCAATCGCCGTTGGATACCCCACAGTTTTGGCCATAGCTGAATGCCCATTAATGTCTCCATAGACCACAAAGTTCACGCCTTTCATTTCCTTCCGATTGTCCGGCCAATTTATGCCAATATCGTGTCTGAGAATCACCAAATCTCTTTCGTTCTTATCTGCAACAGAAAGTGTGAAACATAGTTAAATAAAAATAACAAGCTCAACAACCATCCCACACAATGTGTCTCACCCAAAGCCAATTTCAAGGATAAATAGTGAGTGATGGTATCCAGAGGGGATCCACATTTAACAACATTTCTATCATCCAAAAGCCCCAGTTCCTCCAAAACATCCACAGCATAGTCGCTTCCAGTTCGTTCGGAAATTTTACTGGTGAGATTGTCGTAGAAAATGTTGGAGTCCTCCAAACCTAGAAGAGTGCAAACCAGCTGTCTCCATGTAATGTCTGGACCTTGGTAGTGAAGCGAAGAATGCTGTGCTGGATCCAACAACCCTGAAATCAACCGATCAGGTCTATTAACTAGCTAGTTTTAGCCTGTGGTGGATTACCAATAAACTGCAGAATACGAGCCGACTGGGAGAACCCATTGTATCTAATAGTCCCCCTGAGAATGGTATTGGCGTCTTCTATTCCATAGGCTTTGGCGTAAATGGTACTGTCCCGATTAGGGAAACCTTCCAAGTTAAACCCAGGCAGAAAATCTAGGGTTTTAGTGGCTCGCATTAGCTCTCCTCCTTCGCTGATTTCCACAATTTGGCCTTTACGCAGATATCTTAAACAAGATTTCTTTATTGAACAGTTTTCACTTTAACTTTGAGAAAAATCCTTACTTGGCAGATGCTAGAGTGTTGAGTAGCGCTCCGCGTGGTGACCAAGAAAACTTATATCTCAAAGGATTGTCGCTGAATTCTGGTGCGGGAAGTCCGCCGCAAAACGACTCAAAGGACGTAATCCTGCCACCTAAATCTTGCGCTTCCTTAATGCATTCGAGAGCCAGAAGATGGTCTATTCCTGGATCAAGCCCCACTTCGCTGAGTATTGTTACTCCGGTGTTGAAAGCTTTCTGATGCAAATCCTTAATCTGCACACAAATGAAGCTTTGGAAAACACCAAAAATTTCTATTCTGAATTCTTACTTCTTGACTCAGATAGCTCGCTGTCACCATATGCGTTTTCTGAGCGATGCAGATCTTGGCAATTCGCGGATGTAGATGGGCGGGCAGAATTGAAACTACCACATCAGCTTTTTCTACCAGCTGCTCCAAAAAGGATTCATTAGCATCAACAGCATTAAGATAAATACTTTCCACTCCTGGGTAAGTGTTGGCGAGGTTGTCGCCTAAGTCTTTGTGATCGCTTGCCACGCTGATTCCAATGCTTTTATCACGGTGCAAGTATTCGAGTAAAGGAGACGCCACTCTGCCAGCTCCGAGCACTAAGACGTTCTTTTGCATCTGAGAAGCCTCGGAGTTTTGCTTGTGGCGACTGCCACTGAACCATAGAGAGTAAGAAACAGTTAATGCTCAACCTACATTGGAGGAGAAATGTGGGCTTACGCGTGTTGCTTCCTGAGCTCCTGTATATATTCGTAGTTTGGCGTGAGTTTTCCGTTGCTGGCTATGATGGCCTACATTGAAATTCCCTTACTTAAAGGTAGCAAAAGACAAGTAAAAAAGTGGACATGGGCTTCTAATGCATCTTAGCTTTAAACTCACACCAAATACTCACCCCATGAACCACCGGGTTAAAATTATGCTTCTCCAAAGGCTCTTGGGCATCAGACTGAATAATATCCTGCGTAAATGGAATCAGAAGATCTCCAAAGAAATCGGTGCTTTCCCTAGGGATTTGAGTGGGCATGTTATCGATACTGCACACCAACACTCCAGGTCCATTGAAGCTGTTCGTGTCTTTGTTCCTATCTGCATCGTAAAGGCAAAATGGGGTATCTATGGTGGTGCATTCGTTCATGAACTCTATCGATCCGCCTGGATCTGCTGATATGTCGCAAATTGCCAACATCCGATGAGGAAGTCCTGGAGCTCCTATAGAAGTGGGCAACCATGGAGTATGAGGAGGGCGTAGTAGATGCTTTGCATCAGGAATTGTGAGGAGTTTAGGACTGTCCACAGCCCAGTAGATGCCGTTGATTATCACTGAAGCGTAGGAGGCGATTTTTTTGCTGAAAGTCGACACGTATCGCTCGGGGTGTTCTTCGTATTCGGCTCGATCGAAACCTGGAAAGAATTTCTTTAGTAGGAGAGGAAACACTTAGCAACACCGATACTTGATTGGCAGTGTAGTCGAGTTTTATAAGAATATCTCTTAGGCGTGAGGAAAATGGTGGACTTTGAGGTGCTTTGGGTTTCTAATGGAATTAAATTAGCTAAATCACAACTTTTTGAGAAATTGAGATTATTGAGTCACAAAAATGTTCTTGCTAGAATCTGATAGTGATCTCGTTGAAACCACTAGTTTTACAATCAATTACGTCCAAATGTGACCATAAAAAACCTGTTAACATCGATCGATAGCGCTCACCATTCACAGTAACAGAAACATCATCTTCAGTTTAAAAAAAATATGTTCCAATAAACCACATCAAGGAGGAACTTTTTCAGGATTCAAAGGCTTTTCGTGAATCTCTTGTGGATGATTTTCACATCAAAAATTACAATTTGTGTTTCTTCACAAACTATTAATCCAAAAATGTGCTTCATCTGCACAGATCACTTGATTGATGAGATGCCACCTTGTGTATGGGTGCCAAACTTACCTCCTCCATCGGCCCGCTCTAGATAATGCCTCCTTCTCACCTCACATCCATAAACCTTGTTAAGGCTTCCATGTTCAGCGACCTTTTGCAGCATCTCCGGCGAAACGTACTCATGAGGAAGTTCTTGGAATAGTTCTTGAGATCCTAACACATATAATATTGAATAGTAAATAGAAAAGTGCTAGAATAGCAAGAAAGTTGTGGAGGTCGGTCCATTGGAACCCATTTCGGTTCAACTGGCTCCAACTGTGTGACCTAACAAATTGGGAGGAAGTGGCGACGCGCCCAAGCCATGCAGTAAGAAAATGCGTGATGTCTTCGAGTGTATGTGCATATGGGTGTGTACGTGAATTTTGCACTCTGGAGTTTAGTATTTATTTGGAATGTTTCCTGCCAAGCTAAGAAAGACAGTTAGGATGCAGTTTGTCGTGAAAAGTCTCTTCTATCAGAGGCCAAAGTTTCGAATTTCTGTCATCATCAAGCAATTTTCAAGGCTTTTTTAAAGTTGCGTTTGGTTTTCGCGGATGTTTAAGCCGGTTGTAGTTTGATATTTCCTTCCCTGGGAACTGGTAAAGTGAGAGAATCAGTTTTGCTTCGGGTTTATAGAGCGAAGTTTATTCCATGAGTGCAACGAATTCAACTGAGGCACCATGCTAATATTTGCTTTAATTTACCTTGCGACACATTGCCAGATCCGGTAAAAACGAACGTCAAAGGACCCACCGATTTGGGCATGAGTCCCAAAGCAATTTCATATCCAGCATCGCGAACCGCCTGTCTGGCCATGCTGGTGTTCCTGTAGTTGTGAGCAGGACCAATATGCATAAAAGGGGTGTGGTGTCCTAATGCCAAAAGCCGCAGTCCCAAGCCGTGAAGAATATTCACTATTCCTGCTATGCCGGCCATTTTTCCAAACGCCACCACTCGCTGTCCTAAATTTGAAATTTTGTCCCAAAATCCATTAGGCAATGAACAGAAAAAGTTAATAAAACACCTTTCTCATCCATGAGCTTCTCATAGTCAATCAGCCTGATTCTCTTTTCCAAAATAGCATCCAGCAGGGCCATGTTGGATTCTTGGGCCTTTATCGTATGCGAAAACAGGCAATAAGTCTTCTCTGGAATGAGTTGTTCCATTGGAACTTGTTTCACACCAAATATAACGCTGGCTTCGGAAATATCTTCCTGAACAACGGCGCCTGCATTGAGATAGTTCTGCATCGGGTAGGATCGACGATTTGAGGGCTGCACTATCACTTTGATGCCATTTTTCACCAGCTTTCTTACATGGCTGGGCGAAAAAGGGGCTCGTCTTTCCCATACGCTCTGATCTTCTCGTCGAATGGCTATAATTTTTTTTGAGGCCTGCAATATCGGTTAATTTCACGATAATAAGGCCAGAAAATTAGAGGACTTGGAGTCCATGTAATTATTTCCTGAGAAATCTTCGTTCATTTCAAACCAATCCTTAAATACTTACAAAGTCCCTGCAAAGTACTGCGGTCGCCTCAATGCCAACTTCTTCGCAGTAATACCTGCCGCTTTCAACATGGTCCCAATCAATTCCTTAATGCTCCTTATTTTGAGGCGATTTTTTTCTTAATACCGTTAAACTGTGGCAGTTGGACGATGATTTTTTTAGAGAAATCGGAGCACATTTTAACCCCAACCATCCGAACTATGGCACAATAATGATAATTATCTCAGTTTTTCAATATGGGGACTTATCGAGCCCAGAGCGGTCAAGTCTTATAAACAATGTTGCTTAACTATATCGACATCATATGGTCGCACTTATCTTCGAATGTTGTTTTTAAATGCTACATTTGATTAGCTGCTGCCAAGATTAGCTGCAACAAGAGTGGAATATTAATAGGATTTTCCAAAAAAAGTCGTTTTGATTTACGTGTTCATACGAAACAAGTACGTCTTTAAGTCAATAAACTTTTGTTCTGGGTTCCTCCAAAAACATGAGTTTATTATTGTAAAGAGACTGTAGTATTCACTACTCTAGTAACATTTGAACCCAACACAGAAATTTTTTTAAGTAGCATTTAAAGATTACAAGTGCATAAGTGATGGAGGAGAAAATGGTTTCCACTAAGCTTGGATCTTTTTAGGCTGAAAAATTTAGCATTTCTTAAATTGTAGCAATTGGTATCCTAAAAAATCGATTTGCTGATGATATTTATGTTTTAATTTTCATCAAGCTTCAGCAGCTTGACCATAGTTTTAATGGATAAAAGTTCTGCAATAAATTGTCAGTTGCGACTTTCGTGTGTGCTCTATGCATAGATTCATCATATCATAGAATATTGCCGCATTTTGACTAACTTCCGTGCAACTTTTTATAATTTATTTGGTAAGTGGTCCCACATTATCCACCGAAATGCAGAAAAACTTAAGTCTTAGGATATTCAAAGAGGAAAAAATCCATAGGGTTCAAATCGGGTTACCTAGGAGCCCGCTCTATAAACCATAGACTAAGGCTGAGGAAACTAACCCATTCTAGCCACCTTTCCGGAAACGCTCCGTTGTTTTAAATATTTTGAAAAACTGCTGTGTGGGCTTGAAACGTTAATTTCTGAGCATCAGTTCCGGACCACCAAGTTTATTTTGCTCCTAAAAATTAATTTCGGCTTTAATTTGGACATTATTACTGCGGCCAATGTAAGGTTGTAAGGTTCAATAAAATTTACTGAAGCATCTGAAAAACCGAGAGACAAAACTCTAAAAAAGTCATCAAAATTCCATAATAAGCCTGCTGAATTTTCCCTGGCACTTTCCGGAACAAGTCGAGCCTAATGCGAAAGATTTTTTTGAGTATTTGATACGCATACGATGCCGGAATAAAATAAACACAATTCCATTAGGGATCCAAATGTTCTCGATGGCTACATATGGCTTATTTGTATATTAAATTGGGCCACCCAACGATTGTAAATTGTCCCGTATGGTCAACTTTACAGATGAAAACGGCGTCTACTGACAGTATGATAATAAATCGGTTAAATAAAATATTCAAGATAAAAAAGAAACACTTTAAGACTTGTTTTTATATTTCTTTTACTCCAGTGCAGTTTTAGACAATGAAAAACAACACTGAAAAACAATCAAAAACTTCACGTTAAAATAATCTGTTGCCCTCGTACTATAAACTGAAACATCCTGTACATTTATTCCTCAGTCTGCTGAGTGAAACTGTTCAATGAGTCCAGAGTAGCATACGATGGCAGTCCTCCTTTCGTAAAAATCCCTTTGCGCTGTCCCTGTAAACATACAAAATGATCTGTGCTATATTGTAAAAAGTGTGAAATTTGCGTTCTAAACAGCTCAACCTAATGAAGTTGACGATGTTCTTACCCCAAGAGTTTCAAGCTCTAATAGTAGAGGGCAGAACATCAAATTAGCAAAACCCACCAGCCGCATCAGCCAAGGAAAACCTACAACTTCCACTGCTTGGCCCCCTAGCAAAGGCCCGAAAGAATAAGCCACAGCTACAGCAGCTTGCTGGAAAGCGTAAACAGGGCCGTATTGGCTAGAGCCTTTGTTATCGACAAAGTTCGCCAGTAGGGGGACTAGAGATGCATCCACTGCACCTAAAATTAACCAAGCAAATTTTTTCTATTACATTTTAAAGGTAAGCTTTTTCCCTGGGAGTTACAGACCTACTCCCAATCCCAAACCGAAATGGGGAATAGCTAATTGAGTCATAGTATTTGCCATTGGTATGTAGCAGCTGCTCAGTCCAGCTAAAACCATAGCGCTGATGGAAATTCGCCATGGCTGAACTGCAAGAAGACCTGGAAGTACAAATGCATGCGAAATAGAAGAGGATGTTGAGATCAATCAAATGTTTTTCACGTTTTTAATGATGGATGCAATAAAATATGTTTTGAAAAGCTAAGCTAAAATGTTGCAGGTACTAGAAATTTGCAGATACTGTTTCTTTCTAGTAAAGTAGAGAGATGAACATTTGAAGAAATCTTTAAACATGATTTTTCCCAGATTTATAATCGAATATGAAGAAAATGTTGTTCTTCATTCAGGATCCTCCACATAGTCAAACAGGCTAAAAGCATTCTTCTACTAAGCTAAAGACGCTCTGCAGGATGACAACCTAAGTAAAAATTATGTTACAACCGAAACTAATGAGAAAGTGAAATCTGCAAGAAATAATGTTGAATTGCACAGCAATGAAGAAAATGGTCAAGAACGAAAATATGAAGAAAGTGAACAGCAAACGGGGCAGTACAGAATTAAGTTTGAAGTATATCAATACACATCTTTTTTTTTAATTTGCGAGATGAATACGTAAACATTTGTATCAAATGTACCAAAAAGATCTGTATGGACTTAATAGAGATCAATGAGTAATTGGTATCTTGGTGGATAACGGAAATTGAATTGAAGAAAGAAGAGAAGCGACTGAAAGAAGAGAATGCAGAAGACAGAAGGAGGAAACTGAGCTAAATGGAAATGGAAACTAGAGTAGATTTTCCAGTAGAGATTCCAGTTACTGTCGCAGCAATTGAAAACAGAGTGAAAAATTACACAAACAAGTTTTCAAAAACTCATCCAACAGAAAAGTGTAAGTACTGTAAACTTTGACCGTTAAAAAAATTGAGTTTTTACCGGCAAAATGTGATCCAATAAAATAGCCCATGCTATCGGGAATAAAAACTGCGCCCAGTTGCCACTTGGATGGTCTAGGTTTCATATGAACCAACAGCCACATGGGAACGCAAGGCTCCAAAATCGCCATTGTGGATGTGCAAATACAAATCGCCAAACCTGATATAACAGTCACTTTGTCCTTAAGAAGAGCCGCCCATTGATCGTAAGTCGACTCCAGATTGTTCGCATTGGGCTTTTGACTGCTGGTTTCCAGAATGGAAATCTGGAGACCTAGAAAGAATTTTTTGTTTTAAGTTGGCTGATGTGATAAGGACTCGTACCAATGCTAATCAGGATGAAGAAGGCGATGAGCATAAATGGGGCGCTTTTCCCTAGTAGCTGATAGGCAGCTCCTCCTAGTGGATATCCTATAAGCACCCCAAGGGCTATGCCTCCAAATGCCAGGGGCATCAAGCGATTTCTGGACTCTTTCGGCAAATTTTTCGCCAAAATGCACATTCCGCTCACGGCAACTGCAGCCGAAGAGCTTCCATGTAGCGCTCGAGCTAGCACTAGAATTCCATAGGAGTTTCCAAAGGCAAAAACTGAAAGTCTTCCTCAAACCCAAAGAAGTGCAAAAACTGTTGATTCTTACGTAAAGCTGCTACAAGCATATTGCAGGATCCAATTAAAAGAGGTATACTACAGTCGAGGATCTGAGTCAAATAACCAACCACCGGAGTAAAAGCCAACTGAACAAAAGCTTTGGAAGCAAGCAGGGCTCCCAAAGGTCCATTATCTTCCTCCAGCGTTTCAAACTTTCTCTGCAAAGGGCTTAGCGAAGCAGGTGCATACTTGGCGGGATTTTCCAAAGGTGCCGAATAATTGAGAATATGGGAGAACAAATAGTCGGGTATGATTGGCACTAAAAATTGCAAAGTCCCCAAGATTCTGAATCAATTAATCAATATCAAGCCACTTACCAACGACAGTCAGCAAAATATTATCAATTAGAAACATCATATAAACAATAACGAAAACCGCCGAATTACTTTTTCGTATATCCATGTTCTCCATGGTCAAGCAACTGGCTGCTGATCAGGCGGCTCTGCAACTGTCAACTCAAGAAGCTGGAAAAGGTGTAGCATGTGGTCCTAGTAAAAGCCATTTGCGATGCGGCAGGGTTTTAATAAAGGCTTAATGGAACGTTTGCAGCTTCAGTGGAGATTCCATTACTGGCTCGTTATCTCCTGCCAACACACTTGTATTGTAATCAATTTAAGGAGATACATGGGTTCTTGCCACGGGTTGTAGTCCGGGGATTTTGGGAAGAAAATGTTTTCGCAGTGAATTTCAAAGAAATTGTTTTTCTTGGGAAACTTAAAAACGGAACTCTTAGTTGAACAAAAAAAACTAAAAAACAACTCTCTAAGCCCAACTCACCGGATCGATTTATTTTAAATTGAGATTGGTGTTTAAAAGCAAAAAAAGTTGTGCTGGTTTGAAACGTTCAAAGAAATATATTAAAAGTTCTGTAAATAATGGCATTAAAAATAAATAAATGGCATTAAACGTAAACTTTACTACCCAGTCTCAAAATAAAAAAAATTGTAAATGTATTTTATATTTTAGTTTGCAAATGAAGGTTTCCATCAATTGCACTGCGTGCAGTTGCATGACTCCTGCTGCTTTTAGCTCATGTTTTTGTATAATTCTGATGGGTTCAATCCGGTTTCTTCATTCTATGCTTTTTTTCTTATTTCTACAATTTTTTGGATTCTCAGTTAACAATTTGTTTTCAGATTTATATAAATGAAAAGTTTCAAACTGTATTTAAACATTTTTATAAAATTGTGTTGCTTCAGTTCATTTTCTTATTTGGAAATAATCGAAAATTATTTCTGCTTTTTGCTGGAATGGATTTTTTTTAGTTCATTGATGGGTTTGATATCTGAGTGAATAACACTGCATTCAGATTAAAAGATTTACCTGCAAATTTGATGTTAATAAGTTATAGATAAACCTGCCCCAAAGCAACTCTTCCAATATCAGCAGCATAAAACTACCACTCTTTCCATAGCAACTATCTAAATAAAAAAAAAATAATATATAAAATAATAAAATAATATATAATAAAATTTAAAATTTTTTCCCAATTTCACTGTAGGTACACATGTTTTTATTGCTTTTCGAAAACAAGCAAAAGACAATTTTTAGCCAAATTTTATGTTTTTTGTTCCAAAATAGTGCCGTATACGAACAATTTGATCCAATTTGTGGTTGATCGGATTTCTATGAGAAAACAGTCAATTGAGACACATTCATAGACTGCAATAGAAGATTTGCTTGAACAGAATCAAACTTACATCTGGACTTTCTCAAGATGTTATAAAAAAACTCCACAAGATAAAAAAACTAAAACTTTACCGCACAATCAAGAATGAAATACAATCTCAATATTAAGAAAAAATTGCATAATATGAAAGAAGTACCAACCTTTGACTTTGATGGCACATGTGAGGTCCAAGACCGGGTAGATCTTTGTGTAGTGCAATAAAAACTGCAACAGTTTCTATGTAGCTTCACTAACCGTGTAAAAATTGACTCAGATTTTTAAAAATTTAGTTAAAAACTTAGAAAGTCTTTGAGAAGAGATAAAGTTTTTGTTTGTAAGTATTAACCGATGATGTATTATTCTATATATTATTTTTCGGCAACAAAATAATTCTGGCTGGGCCACCTCGATCACCTGACCTGAAGAATCCGGATTATTTTGCGAACTTTTGACCTTTATCCTGTGGGCGGAAGAAAAGGGAGGAGTTCTCTCCGAGTCTCTAAAATCCCTACACGAATTTTTGCTAGTTCCGATTTGTGCTGCCTCGACGGCAAAAAGCTGAATTTTATTTAGAATTTCCCGTAAACAGGTGATTTATATCCATGAAAGGGCTCCGCCTCATTTCTTCCCAATATTACATAAAATCGAGCAATTGGAAAAGGTGGAGCTACGGCTGGGCCACCTCGATCACCTGATCTGAAGAATCCAGATTATTTTGCGAACTTTCGACTTTTACCTTGTGGGCGGAAGAAAAGGGAGGAGTTCTTTTTGAGTCAATAAAATCCCTTCACGAATTTTTGCTAGTTCCGATTTGTGCTGCCTCGACGGCTAAAATCTGAAGTTTGTTTAGAATTCGTAAACAGGTGATTCATATCCGCGAAAGTGCTCCGCCTCATTTCTTCCCAATATTACACAAAATCGATCACTGGCAAATCCAGGATTTTGATCTGGTGCAGTCATAAAAAAGTTACATCATTGTATCAACGTATCGAAGCTTCCAACTTCTTCTGGGATGAATTAACGTGTTTTCGAAATATTTTATTTATAAATTTACAAAATTATAAAGTTATTATTAAAGTAAATTCAGAGTCGTGACGATGAAATAGAAATTATTGCTCTGTGTCTTTGGGGGGCTGCAGCCCCATAGCCTGTTCTTTAGGTGGATAACACAACAAACAACAGAAGATGTTTAAGAAAGAACGCACATTTTGAACAAGTGATTGTTGTGCCATATCTGAAAGTCAGCAGACGAATTACAAATCTACTGGAGAACGCAGTAATAAGTCAGCTTAAGAAGAGCCCTTGCGTTAAATATATTGAAGAAATAAAACACATTTTTCATACAAGTAAAATGTATTTGTTGTATAAAACAACCAGCATAATTTCAGTTTCTTAAATCCTCTAATAATACTTTATTCACACTAAAAACCAGAAACTTACGTAAAACAAACAATTCAAATCAGTGACTTCAAATATCAAGTTTTTCGAACCGCAGATTTACTTTTTACTCTGCATGTAGTATATGGTATTTTTTAGTTGGAACTTAACATCTAAAACCGTGTAACTTTGTCAGTATTAGCTGGAGATTCACAGCACATCTCAAAGTCAATGTCTTCTGGTAATGCTGGACAGGAATACAGGTCGGGCTGTTGTAAAGTTCCAGCAGGAGCGGTTGGGGGTAATTCCTGCCCTGGCCACAGCAGCCGCATTAATCGCCGCTATATTAATGCAGTCGTAGATCGGCTGTACGCATAGAAAACAATTATATGAACAAAAATAGATACAAAAACGAAAGTTGCAAGTATAATATCAATTAACATTATTAACCTGCAATTTGTTCCTATAAATGTGCAAAAACGCGCCCAACAGAAACAGTAGTTCAAACGCGTGATTATCAGGCCACTGTATTATTGCAAATAATTAAAATTGACTCCTCAAACTCGATTTAATTTCGTAATTATAAAATATACTGGTTGAGGGTGTTTTTAAACAAACAATTTACTGCTTCTAACTAGTTACTTCATTTAGCTTCAACCGAAAACTGGTTTGACTGCGCTTGTTTTAAAAGACTTTTTAGAAAACGCTTTAGAATGTTTGGACGAATTTTCAAATGAGTTTCTCCTTTATTTCTGTGACTAGTTTGTCTTTTATTTTTCCTTGTTCTCTAATTGATTTTTCTCGTTTAAATTCTAAAATTCATGTAGTTTTTTATCTTGCTTTCAGTTGGAAATGTTTTCTTCAAATTTAAACAAATGAAACATATTTTTCAATGTGAGTTACTTTAAGAGCTTCCATATTTTCTTTGAGTCTAAAGGTTGTTTCTCACATTCTTACATTTTTCTATTTTTTTTTTGTTTTTCGATCCTCATTTCTTATAATTGTTAAGATGTATGTCTCTTTAGTTGCCATTCACTTATATGCGGAAGGACTTTAAACGAAAGCAACGATTTTTCTTTAGCAACATTTGTATAAAATCCTCAAACATCCGTTTAACAAAAATCCATTTACAGAAGTTTTCCACTATAAACTCACTTATGTATATGCTTCCAAAGTTCACACCTTCAGCAGGTAACGCAGTTTCACTGTTTGATTTTTTTCGATACATTTGTTAAACTTATTTCTAAGAATTTATTCTTTAGGTTATATTTTGTTGGTTTTCATTGTTTCTTTGCATTGACAGTTCCAGTGCAAATATCTCAGTTAAGACAAAGCATTTTTTTAACTACGACGCTAATTAATCACTAAAATAGATCCTTACCTGAGCATGAGTTCGATAAATATCCATAGTACTATTAGCGGTGGCAAGAGAAGGTAAAGCGCTGGTGATTTTGTCCCTTTCAGCAGCAATCGTCATGAGGTAAGTTCGAGGAATGAAAATAGCGCCCAGACAAATGCCTCCAGTGGCAACAAGTCCCAAGCACACCATCAACTCCTTCCACTCGTTGCACAGCATCATAAAACCCGGAAGCCAGATGCTCCAAACTAGAGCAATCATAACTGCAGCTACTGTGAAATATTTTCCTTCCCTGTAGTTTCGCTGGCTTTTGTACATTAGCGGAGTCAGGCATATTAGTAATATCAGCAGCATTGTATTATAGGACATTAAATAGACCAACTCGTAGCCCTGAGTGAAGATGTCGTTGCATCTTCCAAAGACATGCAAGCTCAGAGCTGCTTGAACTCCGAAGATAAATAAACAGAGAAATGACTGGACAGGGCCAGCAATGTGGGACATGAATCCGACTTCTCTGGCTGCAGAGCTAAGAACTATGCTGCGTGAGAGTAAAAGGGAAAAAACTGCAGCATAACTCATGGTAATGGCTAAGGCTTTGGTAGTGCATAAGAATTTCCTGATGCTCTGGGTATTTTCAATGGTAAACGGAAGTACCGAGCAGAATATCATCATGACTGCCAAAAGCAGCAATAAGGTGAGCACCGGGTTGCCTTCAAGGATGCGCTTTTGAAAAATCGCCACCAGCAAGAACGCCAAAATAGCCGAGCAGAACAAAACCCCCAGAAGCGCTAAGGACAGAATGGCATAAATCCAAGCATCACTCCGAAAGGATATTTCCGGCCAACGATAGAATATTCTGTTGCGTCTGCTGATGGCAAACTCACGCGGGCAGCTTTCCAACTCTAATGTATCATTAGCATCAGCTATTTCATCGATGATAGTCAAGTTATCGAAAAACACGTGATAAGAATACGCCTTCCTCAAAGACTTTCGAGAGGAAAAAAGAGAGAGGTTTGTGTCAGCGCTCAAAGACTCCACCTGAAAAATATCATAGACGAAATGCTCCTGAAGCTCATCAATTTGCAGGAACTTCAACAAGTCCAGAGGAGCTTCAATTGAATGCAAATACCCCATGAAGAAGGGTTTGGACCTGAGGCAGTTCACTTTGTAAATGGTGTCATTGCAATTGGCTGCTATAAATCTGCGGGCTTCCAGGGCAAAATTGGCCAAGGGAGTGCCCACCTCAAACATCAGGGGGGTCGGAAATATGCCAGCACCACTTTGGAAGTTCGCAGCAGCTGAACGTGGGGGCCAGGATGATGAAACTTCCTTCAGGCAGACCTGAAATGCGAACTAGTTTGGAACTTAGTTGGAACTAGTTTGAATCTCTATTTGACTTGGCTAATTTAAAGCCGTAAAAAAATCAGTTTGCTCTTAAATATCGCACATTTGTATTCACGTAATTATTACCTGTTGAAACCTCGCCATCCAACGGTACCAGTACGATTCGACTGTTGGCGGTCCGGGTTTCAAAATGTGTGCCATTCGCAATGAACCCATCAATGTCGGATGCGGTACCAAAAAGTACCAGCGGATCTTCACCGGATGCATTCAAGGCTATTGACCGGCTATCTCTGTGCAACCAAATACTACCTTTGTAATTTTCATATAATTATGATGCTATGAACGCAATAAATAAACTGCTTTAAACAATCTCAATGCAGGATGTTTAGAGAGATAGTGTTTTAATTAGTTGCATGTAAATTTTAATTTCTTGAGCTTTTGGGCAAACTGCATCAGAGCATTTTCCTATGCAAAAATGCCTTCTAATGCAAAATACAGATAAAAAATTGATGCGGAATTTTAAACGATTTGTTTAAAATGTTCTTCATCTGGTATTGTACAAAACCGAGCCCTTTTTTTTGGAGATAAAGAAAAGAACAAATTGACTATACATTTTTTATCAAAGAACTGAAAACAATACAAATTACAATTAACAAATATAACTAATAAATGCATTTTGGAAAAAACATGGTTTGATTTTTGAATGGAAATTAATTAACAAAACATGATTTTTTTTCATCTCACTTATGTTCTTTTTAGAGTTTTGTGTCATTTGGTTGAATCGTTAATTAACGTGAAATAATTATAGTCGTATGAGTTGCGGTTTTATATATGTGTTTTACCAAAGTTTTAATTTTATTTTAATTTTAAAAATAAAAACTCTTGCAATAATACCACTTAATTACTTTTCATAAAACCTGAGAACTTTAAACACTGAACTAACGAATATATTCAGTGCTTCTTGGACGAAATGTTACTCTCATCTCAATTTACGTCTTCAGATCCAAATTATTTCCAAGCTGTCCAAAACTTCAAAAGTTCCAATTTATTGTATTCATACTTCAAGCAAATGCTGAATTTTTCCAAAAATACACTTAGAATTGCCTAAAATAAACTTATTGTTTCTTGGTTTATTATTTATTTTTGTTTATAAACATGTTTTATTGCTCATTACATTTTGGCAAATTTATTTATTTTACCAGAATATAACTGGTTCAAAGTATTTTATATTATTATTGGCTTTTTTTTATTTAATTGCATGACGTTTTAATATTTCGAAAATTTCACGCTTATAACTTGAATTGATCGTTCCCTCGAAAAAAAGTACTTAGAAGTAAAAAAACAATTTTCAGTTAAATAAAAAACATGCTGAAAGAATGAGAGAAACAGATGGGATGTGAGAGATCTTAAGCTTCTAATACCTAATTGGGATTAAAAATCATAAATTGCCAGTTAAAATTGACTGAAAAAATTGATTGATTGAGTGCAAAAATGTTAAAGATAACAGTCTTAATTCCTCCAACAATTATATTTTATGTACAGTAAGTTTTTAAAAATCTGTACTGTTGAAAAGCATTAATAACTCAAGAAAATCAGTTAACAATTATTGTCTATTTCACTATTTTTTGAACTAAAAAAACTATTTGACACCATGCAATATCAAAGATTTTGTAATACACTTTGCTTTTGAATTTAATGAAGTGAAAAACAAAATAATTCGAGTCCATCGATGAAATAAAATAAAACAGAGAAAATTGTAAAAAATCTTACTTTTTGCGGACAAAAATTAAAATTTTTATCTGCATGTCGGTAGCATTAGAGGTTGTGTTGTGGGTAAAATTGGAATAATGTTTGCGAGGATTAATCGCTTTAGAGCGGAGTTTGCCCCCATAAGCAGACATATCACACTTTAATATTTACATATCTTTTTATATTTCTATATCTTGCGGATTAATATTTCTTTAATTGGTTTTTTTTTTAGATTTTTAGATATTTTATCAGAGAAAAAAACGTTGTCGGACGTTTAGATAATTTTTTTCGACGCCTCGAGCCAAGAAAGAGTCTTTTGTATTTTTAAACTACTCCGTATATTCGTTGAACTGTCTATAAATATCGAAAGTTTTTCAACTACAGGAATTTATAAAATTATATAAAATAGAAAATAGTATATGAAATATAAGTTTAAAAATATAATTCAAATCAAAACCAAACTTCTAAATGTAATAGAAAACTAGAAAACTTAAAACCGGGAACCAAAGTTGAGATCTTTGTCCTAGAGTTAAGTTGTATCTCGATGAATCAAAATCATTACTGCTTATCCAAAAAAATATGTGAAGCGAACTTTTGTAGCAAATTGACTAAGACAAATTTGAAAAGACAAGAGAAGAACTTTTGAAGAAAACGACAAAAAATATATCTGCTATTCTTGTGCTTCAGTACCTACATAGATTTTATCATATTTCTTTGAAAGGTGTTGGAGCCGATTCAGAATAAAGCACTTTGTAAATAACCAACATCATACACGAAATAAGTGTAATACCAGATAGTAACAGAAGCATCTGATTTCTTCAGCAGCAGAAGCAGAAGATTTCTGTCATATGTGTTTTAGCCTATCGATATTTTTTTCACAACTGGAGCAAGTTCGAGGCTTTGTGCTGATGATGGAATCAAATTATTTTTCCGAAACTTTCTTGTACCTTGTCCTTAAGGCCATGCTCTGATGATCTGCGTAGCAAAATGCGAAATATTCCAGTGATAATTGGGTACAACGATCAAGTAACGCCGTGTAATTTTAGAGATTGTGATTCCATGATTTTGTAATACTGTTCATTATCTTTCTCTCTTGTCAATTTCCTTTTAGGTTATTATAATATTATTCTTAAATTGAGAAAGCATACTTTTCATTATTCACGTTAAAAAACTCCAAAAAAAGAAATATTTTTATGTACGTTGAGAATAAAGCAAGCAAGACCAACGGCAATTAGAAGTTACTTAGTTTACTTACTCATAAACAAAACCCTTTTTTACACAGACTCGCGCTGCTTTCGCATGGTGGTAGAAAAAATCAACACCTTTGATCGTCTTTTGCTAGTAGAACAACGTTTCTTTTCCAGCCTGCCGAAGCTAAGAATTTAACTGCTGCCTTAACCAACTGCCGTTGGAAAGTCTTGATATTCTTGCTCTTCAGGTGCAAAATTTCACTAAACTTCCTCACTTTTTCACTCGGCTGCTGTGAGGTGACCACTCCCAGCACATACGTTGCATCATTTTCGTAAATCTCCAAAAGAGTCTTTAAATAGTCCACTTCTGAGCATGCCTGATACACTGAAATGCCTAGTTTAAGGGGATGTAAAATTTCCAAAAAACTAATTCGCTCTGTGAGCCAAATGGCCGAGTTCACAACCGTTTTTCTGCCAGCACTCAACTCGAGTAAATCACAGTCGTGGATGATCACAGCCACACTCACATCGCCAGAGGATCCGAAGAGCTTTGTGATATTTTGAGCTTCACACCACAACCGACACTGAGCAAACC
Organism: Dendroctonus valens; assembly: GCA_024550625.1. Lineage (NCBI taxonomy): Eukaryota > Metazoa > Arthropoda > Insecta > Coleoptera > Curculionidae > Dendroctonus > Dendroctonus valens. The sequence goes on along the minus strand of JAJTJO010000032.1, from coordinate 767,705 downwards.
TATGAGAATTTTAATGAAAAACATTTTTTTTTCTATTTTGGTACCACTATCGTGTTAATTTCAGAACATTCGGGTGGCATGTGCGGTACTTTTTATTTCCGTTTCAGGCATCGCTGAGCAATAATATTCAAACATCGCACTTTTTGAAGGACTGTTTGTATTTATAGACTTATGGAGACTATTAAGCTGATGGGCTTCCCTTAGGCCACGTCCGAACAACCCCTAGATCGTATAAGTTACCAAATACACGTTCTAAGGGTTGTGCGGAATTGGAGCTAAAGTTCCCGGAAAAAAATGTATGACTAGTAGGTATATCCGTCATTAAGTGCTAAGGTATATGGAAAATTTGCATGCGGTTTGTATGTTTTTTATAAACATTTTTAACAACTCCAAGCTTGGTTGACAATTGCCTGAAAATTCAGTCGTATTTAAGTTATTTTTCCTTTTTAACTTGATTAACTGCAAATGGAAGTTGCGAAAGTTCGGATGTGGCCCCGGAAAGTTTGCTTTATGACTCAGAAATTGCCAGGGAACAATCGATACAAACTTTTTAGCATGTGTTGGTCGATCCTGGGTTTAATCGATCATAATGCGGGGGGGCTTACCATACTTCTATGCCTGCTTACTTTATTGCTTTCTTATCTAGATCAGGCCGAGAACTAAATACGCTGGGATGGGTTGCCCCAATTTTATAAAACATGCAAAGTTTAGCTTGTTTCGTTCAAAACTTCAAGGCGAGTCAAAGCTGAACTTGACTCCTTTTACGGTGATTTGATGTTTGGTTTTCATGTTTAACAATTAGTAAGCAATGAAGGAGTCACTTCGTATAAGGAAAGTATCACTAACATTGTATTTTAAAACGCTGCAAATAACACCGGGTAATTAAAAAAGTGTAGGGAGCAAAGAGCTTGAATGAAATTGAATAAAATATACAGAAAAAATCGCAAAGAAAAATACATAACAGAAAAAATTTAATGAAAATTCCATAAACTCTTCTGAAACTGTTAAGAAACTCCAGCAGATTTAAAAAATTTTTCAGTTTTTTTTGCTGGTCTGTCTAACAGTCCGCAGAAGGAAAAAACTGCTGTTTCTAAAAAGCCTAAAACTAAAATAGGAGATACGGAAAATGCGCTGGAAAGAAGAACTCTTACTAAACAGAAGTAAAGATTCAAATGGGTTACAATCGCATAAAATGAGTTAAATTAATTCTACAGCAGGCAAATTATATGGTACATAAACGTAACTTCACAGTGAAAATCGAAAACCAATTAAAAACATAATTTGAATAAAATAAGAAGTGAAAAATATATTTAAAGAAAAACAGATGGAGCAAGTCGCGAACAACCGATGTGAACAACGATATGAGGAACAGCTTAACAGTTTCAAACATGAGAACAAAACAGTTACAAACAGAAAGAACAAATATAAGCCTAAATAGTTAACCGGAGAATATACGTTTTGAAAATGTTAGCATTTTAACTGCTTGACGCCTGAACAGCGCCGAGTGTTTAAAGCTGTATTTTCAAAATTGTATATTTTAATAGTATATTACGGTGTCATGCACGCAGTGGCGGGCCTTCGACTTTCGGCTCGCGTACTGTATACTATTTTTCTTGATCTTCGGTGGAACCAGTCGGGACAAAGTATAAGGTTTTGAGAAAAACGGCTTTGAAAATGTTGACAAAACGTCCGAAACGATTATCAACGAAATTCGCGGTTGCTAGTTACCGGTCAGAAAAGGTGCGTGGCGAAAGCTATTGTAATGGGTAAAAGTGATGCTTTCGCCATCGAAAACAGTGGCGAAAGTACGTAATTTCTACCAGGGGATCAAGAAAAATTAATTTGTTTAGTTTACCGTTTTTCGTTCAGAAACAAAGTCAGATAAAGAAATTAAATATCAAATTAAAATAATAAAAGTAAAGTTTTTTCATACATGTATATTTCAATTGTTGTAATTTAAAATTATTTTATCTACTGTTATTTTCATCTAAATAAACAAAATTTCAATTTTTTCACTGATTCGTCGACCACTATACAATATAAATTAGACTTCCATCTGTAGGGAGGGAGCAGAAGCATCTGGGATCAAATCTTTATAAAACATGACAAATTTAAAATTTGAAAATGGGAAGTAACGTGTAGATATAGCTGAAGAAAAAGTAGTTTAAAATAGATAGAAAACAAAACAAAAAATTATCTTTTTGCTGAACAGAACGAAAGACAGAGATGTGTGTAAAAAGCAAGACCAATAAAAGACAAGAAATTAGCGCGAACTAAAGAAATATTAAGCAGAAAATGTGTACATAACAGCAGAGCAGGAACTGAATGCCATCCTAGTGTAAAAGTCCAAGAACAATAAAAGATACAAATTAACAACTAGAGAAATATTATTATAATAGAAATATGTACATAACAACACAAAGAAACTGAATGCATCCTAAATGTAAGAGTCTACTAAATTGAACAAACAATTAAAAACAAAGTGGGTTTTTTCGGGTTTTTAGGCCGTCGTTCGGTAGAATTTCTTCTTGACGTTTCGCAAGCACGTGTGGCTTGCATCTTCAGAAGTGGTTTGCCTGAACGCTTACACTGTTCTGATGAAACAAGTGGGTTTTTCGGGTTTTTAGGCCGTCGTTCGGTAGAATTTCTTCTTGACGTTTCGCAAGCACGTGCGGCTTGCATCTTCAGAAGTGGTTTGCTTGAACGCTTACACTGTTCTGATGCAAGATGCAAGCCACACGTGCTTGCGAAACGTCAGAAGAAATTCTACGAACGACGGCCTAAAAACCCGAAAAACCCACTTGTTTCAAGGAATGGCCTCGAAAGTCTATCCCTTTTGATAATTAAACAACAGTTATATGACACAAAAACATGCATGCAATGCACTGAAGAAATGAGTAGCAAAGAACCAAAACAAACGAAGTAGGATTAAGAAAGCCTGACAAATAAATGCCACGCTACCAATATTAAGGAAAGTGTTAATGAATAACCTGAAACAGCAATGGCAAACGACAATAAAAAAACTCGGACTAACAACCTCAAATGTTAAAAAACAACAATAAAGATTAAACAAAATAATCACCTACATAGTTAAACAAAACAGCATAAAAAGCTATGATTTGTGAAAAAACTTCAATTTAATTTTTCCATGTGCTTAATATAAAGAGCTTTGTAAAAAACTAGAGCAACACTTTCTGGAATCTCAGTTTTGCTTCAACATCTTCAAGGAATATCAAGATTTCAAATTAAATTTTTAAGAGGAAATATGAAAAAATTAATAATAAACAATGTACGGTTTAATGTAAATTTTGGTCTAGAATCGTTTCTGCAGAAAGAAGATGAAAACGTAAAAATTACAATTCGCTGCGAAAACATAAAACAAGAGCCTCTCCAAGAAAAAAATTTGGCAACTTCAAAACACTAACTAAAAACATTTTACAAACAAGAAGCCTTTAAAAAATTAAACTAACACTAAATAAGAATTAAGTACTTCGCCGTGGAATACAAAAATTGAAAGTTTGAACCACATTGCTATCGAACACAGAGAGATATACCAAAAAATGCCCAAACAAAACATTCAACTCAAAAACTAAGCAAATTTTCGCAATAAATTAAACTAGTTTGAAGCTTCAATTAGCAAAAGCTAGTTTTCTCTTAATTAATAATTTCATTAATTAACCGAAATTGCTGAGGCAAGTGGCGCTTGCCTACTTACCAAGCACTCGATGGCCTAGTGAACTAAAGTCGTTAAAGTACCACCAAATTTAATGATGTGTTCGCTATGATGAATAGAAAGTAGGCCATTATGGGACATAAACAACTAATTTTTTATATTAAATTATTTTTATTTGGAATTTGATATTCGGTCTATAATTAGAAATGCTTTGTGGCTGATCTGAGAAAGTGAATGCAAGATAATTGTCCCATATGAATGCCAAATTCCAGTGTGTTTTATCAAAAATACTTCATTCGAAAGTGGGTTGTTTAAATGTAAATGGTGGCATTTCATCTAGCAATTTGAAAAAACGTTTTAACAATGTTCAGAATTTATGCTCCTATTGTTGGAAACGCAGATGGAAGTCTGCAAACGGTTTGAAACGTTCTAAAACTGGCCGATATGAAGCGTTAGAGCGCTAAAAGTGACCCTGTTGGTTTTTAACCAGAAGAATGCATACATACATTTAAACAATTAAATAAAAAATTGCATCCAAACGTTAATTCATAACAATACTAATATTGAAAAACACCATTATTTATGCAAACAGCATCCAAACCTTTTTTCCTAGTCAACAACATGTGGTTGCCACCAAAGTGAAAGTTCCATTTCGGTTCATTCACATCTACAATTAAGTATACACAAAACCGATTATTTTTACACACTTCAAATATCAACACCCAAGGCACCATTTCCCGTAGAACAAGTACCATTTCTCCAATTCCGCGCTTTCTTTCGCACTGAAAGCTTTCTCTGTGGGCCGGATGTATCAGCGTCTTCAGAACGAAGAGTTTATTCGAAAAGTTCAGTTCTGGTCCTCAATTGGATCCAAAAAGGTTTGAAATGGCTTACGGACATTCGTTTTACTATGTCTATTTGAAATATGCCATTCTGGCTATTATAGTAGCTTCACTACCAATCATAGCGCTGATTGTGTTGAAATTGTTCCAAAAATTCAGTGTGGGAAAATGTCGGAGCATGGTGTGCTTAATTGGTAAGACTGTGCTGGTCACAGGAGCTTGCAGTGGTAAGTCATGTAAACTGTTTTAATTTTTGGTGTGAGAATTATCGATTTTTCTGTTAGGCTTAGGATTTCAAACAGCGTTAGTATTGGCCTCTAGAGGCGCAAGAGTGATCTTAGCAGACAAAGTTGACGGCGCTAAGGCAAAGAAGAAGATAATAGAAAACACAACACGAATATTGTTACAAAGTATCTCGATTTGGCTTCATTATCCTCTGTCAGGCGATTTGCCAAAGAAATCAACAGCACTGAGGAGCGATTGGACATTCTCATTAATAATGCGGGTGTGGGAACTGTGGGCAATAAATACACTGACGATGGTCTGCATCCGACCATGCAGATTAACCATTTGGGACCGTTTTTGTTAACACACTTGCTTACAGGTAAGCTTTAATAAAGAAATGCATTTAAATTAAGTTGATAGAACAGTAGAAACGTTCAATGGTTAGTGCTTGTTTCAATTGAACTCGACACGGTCTTAATTGTTGCTTATTGCCGCCTCTTTCGCTTTCTTGGACAACTTCACTTCCACTCTCTATGAAGAATTAACTTGCATGTAATAAACAAAGTGCCGTAAATTCCAAGATTTCGGTTATTTAGTCTCCACCAGAAAGGTAAACTTTTTGCATGTTTGACATGCAAGGTGATGGTGGTAACTTCTTTTGAACCACCCTGTATAAATACATTTGGTATAAAAAATCACATTTACAAATAAAAATCGACGGGTCCGAGCTATTTTTCGAAAATTAGTGCGCTGAATTTTAAATGAATTTTGACATTACTTTTGGACCTCCTGTATATTTTTTCAATTATAAAGAGAGAACAAATACAGTTTTGAAATATACGAAAACTGATACAAAAAGTTAGACCTTTACAGAGAGAACACTTTAATTTTTTCAGATTTTAAGTAGATTTGCAGACTGTAAAAACCAAAGCATATAAAAGACACAGAAAAAATAAGCAAATAAAGAACTGTTAACTGGAGAAGTGAACATAATGGTTAAATGCAAATGTATGAATTCAAAGTGAAGAAATAAAGGCCAAAAACTAAAATAAAATAACTGCTTCTAAAAAAGATACTAATACATCAAAAGGCAATTTTTTTAAGCGTTAAAGAATAGGGTATAAAATAGAAATAATAAACTTGAATTAGCAAACTCAAATGTAAAAACAAACACTAAAAAAACCAATAAATTCCTTTATAGTTAAATCTAGGTGTATTTTGCTCGGGAACAAAGCAACTTGAAAAATCTAAATGTAATTTGAATTAAATCTTCTAAGAAAAATTGTTCAAGTTACAAGCAAGTTAGTAGTTTCTGCACATTTTACCTTGCTTACAAAGATTAATAAAGAACAGAAGCAAATAAACGTCTAATTTTTGAACAAAAATGGAAAAATCGAAAGTTACAATTGAAACCGACAAACGTAAATGCAAGAAGACTCTCCAAAAAAAACTGCATCTCAAGAAACACTAACTAAATCGGATTTTATACAGATAAACCAAAATTCAGGAAATAAAGCATTGGCGAATAGCAAAAATACAGAGAAATCAATTATAAATTTAATTTAAATATTAAATTTATTTAAAATTTAAATTAAAGTGTTCGAATAGTTCATACGTTAATGGGACAAAATGTTTTGACAATTGTTTCAGACTAACTGAGGATGGTGGAAAAACACCGAAACGTTTTAAAAAATAAATAATTGTGAATTCGAAATAAATGACTAAAACCCAGGAGAATAGTTTGAATTAACAGTGGAAATAGTCGGGGAAACTTACATGATTGAACTAAAGCATCTAGAATTTAAGACATCGTAATTTGCAGGAAGAACTTTTGGGTGACTCAAACTTCGGACCGATTTCGTCTGTATTATGACCATTTGAAAACAACTCGCGTCCTTTTAAATTGATGTCTTTTCTCTTCCAGTCAGATTTTGCGCGTCTAGCCTTTCTGAAACCTCTGCTTCATTTTCCTTAAATAACCTCCTCTGCATTTTCAGGTCTTTTGAAGAAATCGGCACCCAGTCGCATAATTTTCGTCAGTTCCGCTTCAGCTTTTATCACGAATTTGACACCAGACAATGTGAACTACCCCAATGGACACCCAATGTCCCTTTATCGCACTACTTTGATTTATGGCAATTCCAAGTTGTGCAACGTGATCGCCGCCAATGGATTTGCCGACCGGCTGAAAAACAGTGGCGTCACCTCCAACTCCCTCCATCCAGGCCTGGTTAACACCGACATTTACTTGAACTCTGGCAACTTCTTGCAACTGAAATCTTTAGCTCAGCTGCTCAAAACACCGTGCTTTTTGCTTATGGAAAGGTGCGAGTAATATACTGGGTGGTCATTGGTTAACCCGACAATATCTACCAAATGTTTCAGACTGTTGAAGAAGGAGCACAAACGATCATTCATCTGGCATTGTGCAACAAGCTGAAGGACATACACAGGAAAACATTTCTGGGACTGTCGGCTGTTTCCTTCCCCGCCTGGAACCTGGAACAAGAAGTTCGCCGAATCGGTTTGGGAGAAAAGCGAAGACCTAGTGGGTGCTGCGAAAAGCTGACGAAGCTGAAACTCGAATGAGAATAATTGTTTAGAGGCACGTTATTTTCCTAGGCAGCAAAAATTGAACGAGAAAAACGGGCTTTGCCCGTTTTTTACATTGTTTGTACCTTGACTGACGACTACTCACCAATTCGGCTGATTGGTTCCTCGTTAAAATTCACGGCCTTCTTCGCGACCTAGACATCAACCAGCCGTCGTTCTTCAGTTACTATCAGACACTTTTGCTGATCGTATGGCACTTGTTTTGCGGTGGTAGCTAAATTTCGAAATCGCGCATTGTTATCATCGTACTCTGTATAAGGACGTAAGTGAAAAAATTTTCTGTTGCTTAGATTCTGCCAAACAGATGCTGTAGTTTTTATTTAAATAACTTACTGCACTTCCATAATCAACTAACTACTTACAATAATTATGTTTGCTTAATTATTATTATTTATTTTTAGTTTACGATTTATAGGCATTATAGTAACGATCTAGAACAAGATGTATTGTAGTTAGTAAATAAAAACAACCAGTATACACGGTGATCCAATTATATCCTGTTTGTGATTGCAGTTTTCACAGTAAAACATTTTCATACCGAGTTGCATATGAAAAGGATATTGCTATAATTTCGATATTTCTTGGCCGATTTCAAAGTTGAAAAACTTACTTATTGATTATGCAGTAAACAATTTATGAAGACTAGTTTTCTTAACATGTTTTGTCTTTCAAAAAGCAACTATATTTTCAATGTTCTGGAACAATTTCCTATGTTTTTCGCAATACGTTGGTAGAAGCGATTGTAATACTTTTGTAAAAATTTTAAACTTTTAACCGAGTAATAAATGAAGTTCCTCTACATTAATCGGCAGATTTACATGTTTTTTTCACTTTTTTCAAAATAAATTTGCAATATCGTTTAACCGTTGGATTATTAATTGGTTAAGTAGGCTTGAGTTGTAGGTTTAATACTCAGTTACTATTTTTTAATGTTAATGGACTTTGCCACTAAACCCGATTTCATCGATAATTTGGTATCATTCTACGGACACTTTTATTTCATTTTCATTCTCCTCGCATTTCTTTCTTCTCTTATAAATAAATCACAAGAATTTCAAAAAGCATAAGAATAGTTAAGAAAAAAACAAATATTTATTTAAAAATTGCTATTTCATGCAATTTAATTTGTCCTTTTTTTTGTCCGAAAATTGCAACAACGTGTTGCAGAAAATAACACTATTTTGTTCAATAATCGCTCTCACATTGATAAAACTTATATAAAACTCATATACAGAACAGGAGATAGTTAAAAACCAGTCGAACTCACTTGATCTACTTGCATGTTTTTTTTGGTTCGTAAAGTAGTAATGCCTCAATATGTGTTTCATATAAATGAAAAAAATATAAACGCACTAAAATCTGAACTGTTTAAAATTATTTCAATTTGGAAAAAACAGCATTTAAGAGGACGTTTGCATATGGTTGATAAGCTATTTACAGTCCTTATTGTAAGTAATATTTTTTAAAGTTGCACATTTGGCTGCGTCTATAATCCTTTACACTTTTTAACCTTAACACCTTTTGTAGATTATCTTTATAGAAGCATCTTCTATCTTCCATTCGGTGTTGCACAATTTACATCATTCGTCATCATCGTAAATAGTAATGCCTCAATATGTGTTTCATATAAATGAAAAAATATAAACGCACTAAAATCTGAACTGTTTAAAATTAATTTCAATTTGGAAAAAAAACAGCATTTAAGAGGACGTTTGCATATGGTTGATAAGCTATTTACAGTCCTTATTGTAAGTAATATATTTTTTTAAAGTTGCACATTTGGCTGCGTCTATAATCCTTTACACTTTTTAACCTTAACACCTTTTGTAGATTATCTTTATAGAAGCATCTTCTATCTTCATTCGGTGTTGCACAATTTACATCATTCGTCATCATCGTAAAAGTAATGCCTCAATATGTGTTTCATATAAATGAAAAAAATATAAACGCACTAAAATCTGAACTGTTTAAAATTATTTCAATTTGGAAAAAAACAGCATTTAAGAGGACGTTTGCATATGGTTGATAAGCTATTTACAGTCCTTATTGTAAGTAATATATTTTTTAAAGTTGCACATTTGGCTGCGTCTATAATCCTTTACACTTTTTTAACCTTAACACCTTTTGTAGATTATCTTTATAGAAGCATCTTCTATCTTCCATTCGGTGTTGCACAATTTACATCATTCGTCATCATCGTAAAATAGTAATGCCTCAATATGTGTTTCATATAAATGAAAAAAATATAAACGCACTAAAATCTGAACTGTTTAAAATTAATTTCAATTTGGAAAAAAACAGCATTTAAGAGGACGTTTGCATATGGTTGATAAGCTATTTACAGTCCTTATTGTAAGTAATATATTTTTTAAAGTTGCACATTTGGCTGCGTCTATAATCCTTTACACTTTTTTAACCTTAACACCTTTTGTAGATTATCTTTATAGAAGCATCTTCTATCTTCCATTCGGTGTTGCACAATTTACATCATAGTTGAGCAATTGTGAGCTAATATATTTTCCTTAAGCCTCATGACCATTACTAAATGCAATATGAAGCAGCGCTTTGTGAGAAAAACTTTCATAATTTCATGGAGATGGAAATGAAAATATCTCAATTCTCAACGTCTTTAAATTAGTCGGATTATTTCGTAAGTCTCGAGATTTGAAAAATCGATTTTCCTACTTTGTATGGTATCCAATACACGTGCGGGTCGAAAGAAATTTAGTTGAACAACTTCTAAGAACGATGAGATTTTTTATCATAAATTTTTAGAAACTCGACAGTTTCTATTCAAAAAACGATGGTTTATGAATGTTATTTTAGCGCCTAAATATATCAATTTTGTATTGTTTTGCTCGCAATATGAGAAGAATGAATGAAAATTTACTTGTGAATGAAGTGAAAATATGTCTACTAATGAGGTTTTACCCCGTGCTTTGACCTCTATTTTGAGTCAGAGTAGTTGAGACCTTTGGTCCCTCAACAATTAATCGACTATCAGGTTTTTCTTTCATAAACGCTGTTCAGAGATTTTTTCTTTGACCTTCGACACTGTTTTGCAATCAGTAAATTAATATTTTGCATTCTGCTTCATTACTTTTCACTACTTGCTGCCGCTTTCACTCACCTTGTGCACCTACACTCGTCACAGAAGTCGGGAATACAAATTACATAAATCATATTTTCACATTTGAGACTGTATGTATGTAAAGAAATAAATTGCAATGTTTACAGGGAGGCAGAACTTGACCCAGGCTTCTCAAAGAAGTACCAGCAGCTACTCTAAGTGAAACTAGTCTTCTTCTTCAAGTCAAACTACCACCATATGAGGGTCTTGGCTGCAAGCACAATTTGCTTCCATCGACTTCTATCTAGCATTGTTTCCTGTTCATTTTCAATGCCCATCTTCCGCATATCCGATAGAACATTGTCCCTCCATCTCATTTTAGGTCTTCCCGGTGGTCTTCTGCTCGTCGGTGCTTCCTGCGATGCAATTTTCAGCATTCTGTCATCCGGTGCTCTGTATATGTGTCCTGTCCATCTCAGCTTTTGTGACTCTTTATTCGATATTGCCCTGAACTAGGATCCTGGG